>WOAB01000593.1:25000-1225000 GCA_027886185.1 Rheum nobile | reverse complement strand
TAAGGCACTTAGGACGTCACTTACAAGCAAAATCTATACAATAACACTAAAAGTTAAAACAACAAGATAAGCACGGAACACAACAATAAAGTAGACCCCTAACAACTTAGTCATGATCTTCCATTTAATATACTTATTTTAGATCTTTTAAAAAATCATTATTCAACTATTTTCATAAGATATAAATAAGATTTTTAATTAACATTCAACTTTGACTTGAACTTTGAGTTATTGTTGTCTTTTTATATAATGATAATTTTATGGACACTAATGTATACAAATTAATCATTGTTTAGTACCATGAAAAGTATTTGAAGTTTTGGATTTTAATATTATATTACAGAGTGCTAAATATTTATATTAAAATAAATCTCCTGCATGGCACGGGCACTATCCATGCTCCCGTGTAAGGCACTATATATCTACGAAACCACAACCTCCTTAAGCCACATGGCATCTCCCTATTAAGCCCACCCTCTCCTTATGCCACATGACATTCGCTTATTCTTTCTGCCACATGACATGTTATCAATTTTTCATTTTTCTTCAAATTTAGTATAATAAATATTTATCAGATTATCATATTTCCACAATAATTATATATAATATTATTCTATTTTCAAAACTAAACATGTCAATCAAAAGCATATAGCTTATCAAGATTTGTTCCTAACCTAATCTCTTCTAATTTACATACAAATCAATCACAAATTTTTTAAAATCAATTCCATATATTCTTTCTTTCCAATTTCAATAATAAATATATTATAAAAATATTCTCAATATATTTCTGGATATTTCTAAAATACTATTTTTATAATTTGATTTAATAATTATAAATAAAAGTAAAAAAAGTCTACTATCTATCTATATTCTATTATATATATACAATAAAAGAGTGCATAAATCCTACGTGTCGACACCACGTTTAGTTCGCATATGTGTCGTCGCCATGTTCTATTCGCCTACATGTCGGCCTTTGATATATACCACATCATTCGAGCTTTTAACAAAAGTTAAAATAGTGTGTCTCATCTTAATTATAGATTACTCAATATAATTGAACAAATTTGGTTTAAGAAATTAATATCAATAAAATTACCTATTATTCTGATTTTTATATGTATGTGTTAGTCAATTTTAAAAAATATTTCTATATTTTCAAATAGAATCAATTTGAAAAAGATTTCCTATATGTATTAATTACTGTGTAATTTTTCAAATCTAAACAATGAACTATCACAATCCAATATAATCGGCCTTTTTGTTACTTTATTATAACTTTGTAACTATTATATTATTTATCATAAAATTACATATTAATATAAATAATTTATAATTATATAAATTGTAACCGATAACTTTCACATTTGAAATTTATAGAAACATACGTATTTATAGTTTTTCATTTTTAATATTTTAGATTATTTTGAATCTCATATAGGGTTCTTTAAACATAATTTTTTCAAAGTTGTTTGATAATGATTAGTCGATACTAATGTAACACCCCCAAAACTTAACCCTTTTGGAAAGGTATTACCGCCAGTGACCCCAGTGTTCCTTACCGAGATCACCCAAGGCTTTACCAAATAAATACAATTTATGAAATGCAATTGATACACAAAGATCAAGCATTAAATTCCAAAACATAACATTGTCGAGGAAACAAGAGTTACGGGATTACAACCCAATCCCGAATAGGTCAAAACATAGTTTAAACCAAACACAGCGAAAGACTAAGAAAGTACATTACAAACAGAGTTATTGTCCAAAGGATCATAACCTGATTAAAGAAATAATTAAAACATTCAAAAACCACCGCCGACTCCATAGTCCTTCTAATCTTCTGAGCTACTTCTTAACTGATGTGCCGAATCGAACAGATGACACCAGCCAACCATGCAAGGAAAAATATTGGTTGGTTAGTCTAAATGAATAGACTAGCAAGGGTAAAAAACAGACTGGTTCGAAGCAGTCATATTAGATTAGACTCATCGCTTCTCGGATAATAACCGATAACGGTAGTCAACCATCATATTCCTACTGGAATAAACAAGAGGTATGCACAGGAGAAGATTCTGGAAGACTGAATCTTCACAGAAATCGACTCGAAAGAAGACTCCAACGGAAATCAGTCTTTAAGAAAGAATGACAAATCTGGAATATTACAGAATCATACAACAATGATTTAAAACTGACTGAGATGCTTCGGTTCACGACCAACCTCATCGCCTACAGCGAATCCAGATTGGAAAGAGAACGTACTACATTCAAGTCAAGACGAGTTTTCCTAGCTGCACTAAAACTTAGCTGCACTACTCGCCCAAGGTGTATTAATTATGTGCGTCAAGGTAGCACTTATCTGATTTATGTTTCAAAAACACGCATCACGTTATAGACTTTTACATGTGTACCCCACCAGTGGGACGACACATCTTAGTATACGTTTTGTCGAGAGTGACGTATACCGAAAGGTTTGTGACACCAGCTAAGTGTCCTGTCTCTACACACATGTGTAAGAGACCGATCATGATCATAGAATAGTACCAGATGGGGACGAGCCATCCCGATACCAGATTATAAAGAAACGACTGGACATAGTCCGAGTAACGTTCCTATTTAACAGTGCTAACTAAACAGTTACAGCACCACAACATTTACAGGATAAATCCACATAAAGGCCCGAAAGGCGATCACAGATAATAGCGTTGTTCTAACAGATATACAACCTATTATATGATTTTCAAAACAGTTTATCAAAACCGTTTCCAAACAAACAAAATATTCATTCCAAATTAATTACTCAGATAAACTACTGATAATTAATGTAAATATGGAACGAATGAGCAAGAGCGAACCGCCACTTGCCTTACTCCGCAGAATAGTCTAAAGACGTCACTGGATTTCGGGCTCGACACGGTATAGTTCCGACAGCACAACAACCTTCAAGTCGACCCATAAAAGGAACCCTAAGTTAGATCCGACATAAACAGTACGAATCTAAACACGACAAAAGAACACGAAAGGAAAGACGTCACGACGACAACCGACCAAGACAAAGCCACGAAGGCGTTCTGGGCACTGGCGGCGGTCGCCGTTCTTGGCGGCGGTCGCTATATTCATCACGGCGGTCGTCGTGAAGAACACGGCCGACTGAAACGAGAGAAATCTCACCCCAAAACACGAGCGGTTCGGCCTCCTTCGACTTGCTTTGGCTTCTAACCTCCAAGGCTAACCAAAAGCTTCACCAAGGCACTCTGGAAACACACCACGACACCTCCGGCGAGCACAAGAAAACCGACGAAAACACAACTCACTTTGAGGGAGAGTTTTGGCAGCGATTCGGGGTTGTAGATGACCCAAAACCCATGCCCAAGCTCGTCTATTTATAGGCAAACCCCAATGAGTGATCTGCAAACCCTCAGACACGGAAAACGATGCAACGACACGCCTCGAACGACGCCGGCGACCGGCGGGCAATGCCCACTGGACAATCACGGCGGTCGCCGTAATTTTGCCTGCGGCGGGCACGCGGCGGTCGCCGTAAATGCGGCGGTCGCCGTCGCTAGGCCTGTCGCGGCCAGCTAGAAGCTGACACGTTGACTTCTCGGGCCCAACCACGGCGGTCGCCGTTTCTGAACGGCGGTCGCCGTTTCCCCCTCTTCCCGCCCATTCGGCTTTGAACGAGCTTGACGATAAACCGGGATAAAAATTATCGTACGCGAACGACAATTTAAAATTCAAGGAACCTTGTCTGTATATTATTTCACTGAGAAAAATATTACATATATAGAGCACATTACAGAATGTCTCAAAATCTCTGTATTAAATCCGACGTACGCAACGGGTACTCGGGAAAATTCCATAATTCCCAAAATAACCTTACAAAAATACGGGGTATCACATCTCCTCCCCCTTACAAGAAGTTTCGACCCCGAAACTTAGGTCGAGAATAACTCGGGAAAATGCCTGAGTATATCTGACTCGGTTTCCCACGTCTCCCAAGTAACTTCTTCGGTCCCTGACTTGGACCACAGCACTCGTACCAACGGCACGATCTTGTTGCACAATTGCTTCTCCCGACGCTTCAAAATGCGCACGGGCAACTCTTCATAAGTACCATTAGCTTGAATCTCGATGTCCTCATAACTAAGCACATGAGACTCATCTGGCACATACTTTCTGAGTAAAGACACGTGGAACACGTTATGCACCGGGTGAGCCGATGGTGACAACGCCAAACGGAACGCTAGAGATCCCACTCTATCCAAAATCTCGAATGGTCCCACGTAGCGAGGGTTAAGCTTCCCACGCTTACCGAATCTGAAAACTCCTTTGGATGGAGATACCTTGACAAAAACTTTGTCACCGACCTCGAACTCGACAGTCCTGTGCTTCCGATCTGCGTAGGACTTCTGTCGACTCTGAGCGGTCAACATTCTTTGTATGATCAAAGCAATGTCTGAAGCCGTCCTTTCGACCAACTCTGGTCCAAGTAGAATTTTGTCGGCATTATCGTCCCAACAAATCGGAGATCTGCATCTGCGACCATACAAAGCTTCAAACGGAGCCATCTTGATTGTAGCATGCCAGCTATTGTTGTATGTGAACTCAATCAGACTCAAGCTGTCCTCCCAGCTAGTCGGACGATCGAGCACACAAGCTCTAAGCATATCCTCCAAAGTCTAGATGGTCCTTTCAGACTAGCCATCTGTCTGAGGATGAAATGTTGTACTGAACCTCAACTCGGTTCCCATAGCCTTATGAAGTTCCTTCCAGAATCTTGACATGAAACGGCCATCTCGGTCCGATACAATGGTCTTAGGAATGCCATGTAAGCGGACAATCTTCTTCTGGTAAACTTCGGCTAGCTTCTGGGTTTCCCATGTGGTCTTGATGGCTATGAAATGAGCACTCTTCGTAAGCCTATCCACAATTGCCCAGATAGCATCTCTCTGACTTCGAGTCTTGGGTAGCCCAGTGACGAAGTCCATGGAAATGTCCTCCAATTTCCATTCTGGCACGGGGAGAGGTAGCATCTCACCACCTGGTCTGCGGTGTTCGATCTTGACTTTTTGGCAAGTTAAGAACTTTGCCACAAAGTCTGCTACGTCCCACTTCATGTTTGGCCACCAAAACTTCTTCCTGAGATCCTTGTACATCTTGCTCGAGCCAGGATGCACAGAATAAGCAGATGAATGAGCTTCTCTCATCACCAACTGACGAAGACCCTCTGTGTCAGGCACACAGATCCGATCCTGAAACCAAAGTGATCCATCATCCTGAACCACAAAATTGGGAGCTTTCCCATCCATCACTTCACTGCTTAACTTTACCAAGATGATGTCATCGACTTTCTTTTCTTTGATTTGATCCAGCAGTGTAGCCTGAATCTCCATCATACTCAGGTACCCTCTACGCTGGTCATACAAGACTTCGATGTCGCATGACTCTTGGTTTAGCTTGGTTTGAGCAGTAAGTAGAGCAACTACAGTCTCATGCGTTGTCTTTCGGCTTAGTGCATCAGCTACTACATTAGCCTTGCCCGGATGATACAACAACTCCATGTCGTAGTCCTTGAGCAACTCTAGCCAGCGGCGTTGTCTCATATTTAACTCCTTTTGAGTAAATATATACTTGAGACTTTTGTGGTCGGTGAAGACTTGGCATCTTATACCGTAGAGGTAATGCCTCCAAATCTTTAGCGCAAAGACAACCGCTGCTAACTCAAGATCATGGGTCGGATAGTTTTCTTCATAAGTCTTGAGTTGTCTAGATGCGTAAGCAATGACTCTGCCCCTTTGCATCAAAACACAACCAAGGCCACACTTGGAAGCATCACTATAGACCACATAATCGTCATTCCCCTCTGGGAGTGCTAACACGGGTGCCGAGGTCAACCGTTGCTTCAACTCCTGAAAACTGACCTCGCACTTGTCATTCCAGACAAACTTCTTGTGGACTTTGCGGAGTAGATTGGTCATCGATAGAGCGATCTTTGAAAATCCTTCTACAAACCTTCTATAATACCCGGCAAGTCCAAGAAAACTGCGCACCTCCTTCACATTCTGGGGGCTGTGTCCATTTGGCCACCGCTTCAATCTTTTGGGGATCAACCATAACCCCATTTTTATTGATCACGTGGCCTAAGAAAGCCACTTCCTTTATCCAGAATTCACACTTAGACAGTTTAGCATAAAGCTGATGTTGTCTAAGGATCGACAAGGAAATCCGTAGATGTTCCTCGTGGACTTCTTCATTCGGAGAGTAGATCAAGATGTCGTCGATGAAAACCACCACGAACTTATCCAAGTACTGGTGAAAACATCGGTTCATCAAATCCATAAAGACAACTGGAGCATTTGTAAGCCCAAAAGGCATCACTACGAACTCGTAATGACCATATCTGGTCCTAAACGCAGTTCTAGGAATGTCCTGCTCCCGAATCCTGAGTTGATGATATCCAGATCTTAAGTCGATCTTGGAGAAAACCTTTGCTCCCTGCAATTGGTCCAACAAGTCATCAATCCTAGGCAAAGGATACTTGTTCTTGATCGTTACCTTGTTCAACTCTCGATAGTCGATACAAAGTCGGAACGATCCGTCCTTCTTTTTGACGAATAATACCGGAGCACCCCACGGCGATGCACTCGGCCTGACATAACCTTTATCAAGAAGATCTTCAAGTTGATTCTTCAATTCTTGCATCTCAACCAGAGCCATCCGATACGGTGATTTGGAAATCGGCACCGTACCAGGCTCGAGATCAATAGAAAACTCAACGTCACGGTTCGGGGGTAATCCTGGAATTTCTTCCGGAAAGACATCCGAAAATTCCCTAACTACAGGAATATCAAGAACCTCAGGTCCATCCTTCTCGGGCGAATCCAAGTAGAAAAGGTACCCGACACATCCTTGTCGTAGTAGCTTAAACGCAGCCATCGCATTGATCAACTTGCCATCACCAGCGTCATTTCGACCTTTGAACTTGCACACGAATTGGCCCCCAGATGACACTGTCACCGTTCTTGAACTGAAGTCGATCACCGCCTTGTGACGCGTCAGCCAATCCATACCGAGAATAATGTCGTATGGAGCCATGGCTATGCAGATTAAATCTGCCTTGAATTCCTTACCCTGAATGGTAATCGGAAAGTCGGACAAATGCTTGGTTCCCACCAAACGTTCTCCATTAGGAAGATTACCGACGAAAGGGTCGCACGAATCGTTGCACACTAAATCTAACTTGCTAACACAGCTATCCGAAATAAAGGAATGCGTAGCACCAGAATCAAACAGAATGCACACTGATATAGAGTGAAGGTATAGAGTACCTTGAGCAATCGGAGCGTTGGGTCCATCTGCCTCACGCATCTCGTACAAGCGTTGGCCCTGACTTCCAGAAATAGCTGGGGCCTTTCCCCTGTTCTGAGCAGTCGTCTGCACTGAAGGGCTAGGAGTCTCGGCATGCTTAAACCTAGGTCGGTTGCTCTGATGAACTGACCCTTGCTGCGACTCTACTTCCTTATGCTTCCCCTGCTTGCAGAACTTTTGCAGATGACCATCATGTCCACACCCAAAGCATGGCCTCTTCTCATTCCGGCACTCAGTGCTCTTGTGCCCAGCAGTACCGCAGTTATAACACTGAACTGTACTCCTGGTCTGCCCTGACTGCTGAGTCGATCCTCCTTGCGTCATCTCCGTCTTAGCTCGGCCGGACTTGGCGAAGTTAGACGGTGGCGCAGGGCGCTTAAAACCACCTCCCTGGTTCTGATTCTGCATCGACTTCTGTCGGTTGCGCCTCTTGGTCGACTCCTCGAGAGTTACCTCCAGCTTATAGGCACAATCCACATACTGCTCCAAGGTAGAGCATGTGTGGTGCACCATTAATAGCTTGATATCCGGGTTCATCCACTCGTGGAAGTACCAGATCTTTTGAGCCTCGCTGGTGATCTCGGCAGTGGCGTACTGTAGAAGATGGTTGAACTTAGATGCCAACTCGGTCACTCTCAGACCATCAGTCTGAGGGTACAAGAACTCTTTATGCTTCTCCTCTCTCATAGCACGAGAGAAAAAGCGATCAACCATCTTGGTCTTGAACATCGACCAAGTCAACACTGGGCTCTCAGCCAAACCAGTGCTCTCCCACCACTCGCTAGCCTCCTCCTTCAGCTGAAGAGAAGCGATATGGACCTTCTCAGCCTCCGTACACTCCACGTTCCTGAACAATCTCTCCATATGGGAGAACCAATGAGTCACTGCCACTGGCTCCCCTTTCCCGTTATAGCAGTCGGGTCTCATGGAAGTAATGGTCTTAAGGGCGCGACCATAGCTGTCTCTTGCTCTGACGGTAGTCTCCTGAATCACAGGGTTTCTGGGTTCCACAACATCAGGAACCGCTTCGTGAATAGGCACTTATTGTGCTTGAGGCGCACTTGGTCTCAACACATCTGCAATTGCCTGCATCACGATCCCACGGATCGCCTCCACAGCTGCGGCGTCAAACAGTGTCGGCGCTCGGGTCTGATCCTGTCCTTCACGCCTATGCTGGACGTGAGACTCTGACTCGTGTTCATCCTGAACACCTCTTCCTGCTGGTCTGGGGTTTTGGCTAGTCCCAGCACCGACTCGAGTCGAATTCCTCGTGCTTCTTGGGTTCACCATCTATTTACCGATCAAATTCCAAGCATTCAATACATTAATATTATGCAATATACTTATGCAATATACCAACGTAAATAAATTACTCAGAATAGATCAACTTGGTATTTTATAGATGAACCTTCAAATTCTTACACAAGTTACACATAAGTTTATCATTCGAGCGTTTGGACAACATTGCTCGAAGATATGAGTGTTTCTCAGAGTACTTGCCGCAATACTGAAATATTACACATAGTACAACTTGGAATACTAAGAAACGAACTACTACGATAGGCAACGCCATTCCTCCTCAAGGCGTTCCAAAATGCCTCCCATACGACTGGCTACTCGTGCATGGTCTCTTCGGACTAGGCTCACCATCGAGCTCTGGCGATGGATTTCGCACCCTGCTTGACCCTGAAGCACATAGTCCTAGCTCAGTCATGGTAAAGTATGGGTCGTCCATGACTGGTCCTCCTATTCCAGCCCTCCTCTGAGTACTGGCGGTCAACTTATCCCTCTGACGCTGCTGTTCTGCGGAGATTACCTCGCTCTGGCGGAGAATCTCCTACAGCTCGGATTCCGACCTCCATCTCCTTGGAGTAGGGATAGGCTGAGATTCCTTGTCACTTCTCCCAATACCGTACTCGGTATACAGTGCCTCCCAATCAGCTTCTGACATGGGTGCATACTCTGGCACTGGTGACAATTCTGTACCGGGCTCCTAATTCTGCCCTCCAAGGTCCAACTCTGGATCCTCTTCTGGATCATCCTCTATGGGATCCTCATCCTCGGAATCATCCTCGATGGGATCATCATCCTCGGGATCATCCTCGATGGGATCCTCATCCTCGGGATCATCCTCGATGGGATCCTCATCCTCGGGATCTTCCTCGATGGGATCCTCATCCTCGGGATCATCCTCGATGGGATCCTCATCCTCGGGATCTTTGCTCAAGCATCTCCTCTTCCTCCTCCTCGTACTCGATCTCCTCGGGAATTGGTCCCAGCAGAAAGTCGTCTTGGTAAACCCCTTGTTCATACCTTGATAACTCATCTTCTTGCTCCCATTCCTGTACTTCCTCCACCCTTGGTGGCGGCACAGGTGCAGGCCTAGGGACCATAGCATTCCTGGCTACAAGGACAACTGACTCGGGGAGAACGTGCTTGACGTCTTCGGGTGGGCTACTCGGGCCTCCAACCTCGAAACATCGCTGAGGTAACGGAAAATCTAGCCTCGGCTGGTCCGACTTGGCGTCTTCCGACCCCCTTCCAATAGAAAAGCAGACACCCATCCTATCGAACAATAAGGAAGGAATTAGTCTTTCTAGACATAGAAGCAAGCTTACTACATCAGACTATTAAGAAGACACGACTATGAACGGTGTTTTTAAATTCTTTTCAGAATGAAAATTCAGAGCCCTCTTTAAAGCATTACGAAAACGGATAAATGGTTTATAAAAATTCCAAACCCGATTTAAAACCTTTGGCTCTGATACCACAACTGTAACACCCCCAAAACTTAACCCTTTTGGAAAGGTATTACCGCTAGTGACCCCAGTGTTCCTTACCGAGATCACCCAAGGCTTTACCAAATAAATACAATTTATGAAATGCAATTGATACACAAAGATCAAGCATTAAATTCCAAAACATAACATTGTCGAGGAAACAAGAGTTACGGGATTACAACCCAATCCCGAATAGGTCAAAACATAGTTTAAACCAAACACAGCGGAAGACTAAGAAAGTACATTACAAACGGAGTTATTGTCCAAAGGATCATAACCTGATTAAAGAAATAATTAAAACATTCAAAAACCACCGCCGACTCCATAGTCCTTCTAATCTTCTGAGCTACTTCTTAACTGATGTGCCGAATCGAACGGATGACACCAGCCAACAATGCAAGGGAAAATATTGGTTGGTTAGTCTAAATGAATAGACTAGCAAGGGTAAAAAACAGACTGGTTCGAAGCAGTCATATTAGATTAGACTCATCGCTTCTCGGATAATAACCGATAACGGTAGTCAACCATCATATTTCTACTGGAATAAACAAGAGGTATGCACAGGAGAAGATTCTGGAAGACTGAATCTTCACAGAAATCGACTCGAAAGAAGACTCCAACGGAAATCAGTCTTTAAGGAAGAATGACAAATCTGGAATATTACAGAATCATACAACAATGATTTAAAACTGACTGAGATGCTTCGGTTCACGACCAACCTCATCGCCTACAGCGAATCCAGATTGGAAAGAGAACGTACTACATTCAAGTCAAGACGAGTTTTCCTAGCTGTACTGAAACTTAGCTGCACTACTCGCCCAAGGTGTACTAATTATGTGCGTCAAGGTAGCACTTATCTGATTTATGTTTCAAAAACACGCATCACGTTATAGACTTTTACATGTGTACCCCACCAGTGGGACGACACATATTAGTATACGTTTCGTCGAGAGTGACGTATACCGAAAGGTTTGTGACACCAGCTAAGTGTCCTGTCTCTACACACATGTGTAAGAGACCGATCATGATCATAGAATAGTACCAGATGGGGACGAGCCATCCCGATACCAGATTATAAAGAAACGACTGGACAGAGTCCGATTAACGTTCCTATTTAACAGTGCTAACTAAACAGTTACAGCACCACAACATTTACAGGATAAATCCACATAAAGGCCCGAAAGGCGATCACAGATAATAGCGTTGTTCTAATAGATATACAACCTATTATATGATTTTCAAAACAGTTTATCAAAACCGTTTCCAAACAAACAGAATATTCATTCCAAATTAATTACTCAGATAAACTACTGATAATTAATGTAAATATGGAACGAATGAGCAAGAGCGAACCGCCACTTGCCTTACTCCGCAGAATAGTCTAAAGACGTCACTGGATTCCGGGCTCGACACGGTATAGTTCCGACAGCACAACAACCTTCGAGTCGACCCATAAAAGGAACCCTAAGTTAGATCCGACATAAACAGTACGAATCTAAACACGGCGAAAGAACACGAAAGGAAAGACGCCACGACGACAACCGACCAAGCCAAAGCCATGAAGGCGTTCTGGGCACTGGCGGCGGTCGCCGTGAAGAACACGGCCGACTGAAACGAGAGAAATCTCACCCCAAAACACGAGCGGTTCGGCCTCCTTCGACTTGCTTTGGCTTCTAACCTCCAAGGCTAACCAAAAGCTTCACCAAGGCACTCTGGAAACACACCACGACACCTCCGGCGAGCACAAGAAAACCGACGAAAACACAACTCACTTTGAGGGAGAGTTTTGGCAGCGATTCGGGGTTGTAGATGACCCAAAACCCATGCCCAAGCTCGTCTATTTATAGGCAAACCCCAAGGAGTGATCTGCAAACCCTCAGACACGGCAAACGACGCAACGGCGCACCTCGAACGACGCCGGCGACCGGCGGGCAATGCCCACTGGACAATCACGGCGGTCGCCGTAATTTTGCCTACGGCGGGCACGCGGCGGTCGCCGTAAATGCGGCGGTCGCCGTCGCTAGGCCTGTCGCGGCCAGCTAGAAGCTGACACGTTGACTTCTCGGGCCCAACCACGGCGGTCGCCGTTTCTGAACGGCGGTCGCCGTTTCCCCCTTTTCCCGCCCATTCGGCTTTGAACGAGCTTGACGATAAACCGGGATAAAAATTATCGTACGCGAACGACAATTTAAAATTCAAGGCACCTTGTCTGTATATTATTTCACTGAGAAAAATATTACAGATATAGAGCACATTACAGAATGTCTCAAACTCTCTGTATTAAATCCGACGTACGCAACGGGTACTCGGGAAAATTCCATAATTCCCAAAATAACCTTACAAAAATATGGGGTATCACAACTAAATGATCTAAATCTTAATTAATTAAGCTAAATATATATTTTCAATTCTGTTTTTAGGATTACTTTTGTTAGTTGAATTTTAGACCCATCCAATTCAATTTCTTAACATCTTTTCACAAAAACAATATATGGTTAATAAATATTTTTTTTTAAATATTTTTATAAAATCTTATGTTTAGTAGTTGATTGTTGTTAGTTGTTATTATGCCCTAACGATTTGTATTGGGTTTATATAAATTATGATTATTACTATTTAATAACAATTTATTTGATTTTCTTAAATGCAATATAATTTTTGTGTTATCATAATTCAACCATCATCCATCACATAATCCAGCCTTTAAAAAAATACAAATGTGGGTTCGTTTTAATTGTATATTAAACTTTGTTTACTTAATAATTTGATAATAACTAATTATTTTAATTAAATAAAGATATCAATTAGAAACTAGAACTAAAATAAGTCTTATCAAATCTAAATTCTTTTTATTGCTATTATTATTTTTACTTAACAAATTAATAATAACTAATTATGTTGATTAGATAAAAATTGCCCGTTCGAATTATAAATTTGATTCTATTCATTTTTTAAATTAAATATAGTACTTGAATAATAAAATCTATCCCATAACAAATATTACCCAAACTTCAAATTTTAATTAAATTACAAATTAATCAAATTGAAATGCATATTGTTGAAGATTCTAAAACACAATTTGTTTCTTTCTGAGTTTATGAATTTAATTTTTATCCATGATTTATTTTTAATCATATTTTAGAGAAAATATTACAAAGTAATAAGTTAAAAGTATTCCACTAAATTAAAAAAACCTCCATGAAATTATATAAAACTCATATGAATAAATTTTGTTTTTTTTCAACAAAGATTTTCAACTTTCAAAAAATTTACATTCAATATATTTTATATTGTATGAAGATCAATATGCAATCTTCAAATGATGTTGATATGTATCTTTTTATTAAATTTGTAATGAAAGAAGGAATAGTGACTATATAATATAAGTGATTGTGGCAAAATAAAAGGAAAGAATCGAATAAAATATTTTTATAACATGTAATTAAGAACAAATTCCTCTAAAAGTCAAACAAATACTTGAGCCAAGAAATAGATTATTCCAACTTCTAAATAAGAACAAATACCATATAATAAAAACTCTCTGGAACCAAGATTTGAAGAGTTCAAAAAATTTAAGTGTATAAGAACATATATTGAAAATCAAATCAACTTAATAAAACCATGAATATATGAGATATTATATGCTAAGGATTAGAGCTTGAATTTGAATATTTGTATTTAAATTAGAGCAATTATTTCTTCTGATTTCATGATATCTCTAATATTTTGTTTATTTCTTATCTATTTTATCAATAAATTTTATGTGACTACACTTTTCAATAACATTATCAATACTAATTTGAATTTATATTTGATTTCAACAATCATCATTAATGTAAATCGTTATTGTCAATACCGAAATTCATATCTTATATATAGTCGTGTCAATAATTTATTTAGGTGTATACATATATATTATAAATCATGGTTAGTGAATTAGTTCTATTAGACTATTAAATAGTTGTATACATAGGACATAAAACATAAAAAATAGTGTAAATTATATATGAGAGATAACATAATATGACTTCTATTTAACATTCAATTTTGGTTTGGAGAAATATAGTGGTTCAATACTGGTTTTGACTGTAATTGTTTTTCCTTATAGTATGATGTTTTTTTATGAGCATTGATGTATTAAAATTAACCATCTATAAGTACCACTATATTTGACTATATACATTCTAATGCCATATTACTAAACAAATTTAATATTTCACCACCATTAATTCCTCTTATTTGTGGGAATGTTACAAAGTTCTTAATTTGACAAGAAACATGCAGATTCAACAAGGTATATTTGATTATGATATCCAAGAAGCAAATGAATTTTCTAAATAGGTATTAAACATCATAGATGGTATTATAGGTAATGACAGTGATGAAGAAGCACAAATACAAATTCTTGATGAGCTATTGGTGAAAGATTATGAGTTAGACCGATTCCAACAATTGTTAAGTCTGTTTATCCCTCTCTTTTGGACAATCAATTGGTTTCGAAATACTTTGAAGAACGGGCAATTCTTGCACCAACACATGAAGAGGTAGATAGAGTTAATGACTAT
Source organism: Rheum nobile (assembly GCA_027886185.1). Taxonomy (NCBI): domain Eukaryota; kingdom Viridiplantae; phylum Streptophyta; class Magnoliopsida; order Caryophyllales; family Polygonaceae; genus Rheum; species Rheum nobile. The sequence continues at coordinate 1,210,281 of WOAB01000593.1, read as the reverse complement.
ATATTGTCTTTGTTACCTGATGATGAGAAAGTCTATCTCAGTTCGAATAGCCTTTGCAAGACAGGTTTTATTGTAGACAGTGATGCAAGTGTTTATACGTCTGACTACTTGAACAATATTAGATGTTCTGGTGTCCCAAATCATGTACTTACACTTAAGGTTGGGGTCCCTATTATGCTGCTTCAGAATATTGATCAATCTTCATATTTATGCAATGGGACAAGATTGATAACCACGCAGCTCGGTAGTTATGTCAAACAAGGAAGAATATTTCAGGCAACAATCTTGGACATATAGTTTTGATTCCTCGCATGATCATGTCACCATCAAACACTTCATACCCGTTCAAGTTTCAATGAAGACAATTTCCCTTGAGTGTCTGTTTTGTTATGACGATAAACAAGAGCCATGACCAATATATTGTAAATGTCGGTTTGTATCTTCCACGTCATGTTTTCACTCATGGTCAGTTTTATGTTGCATCATCAAGAGTTACTAACAAGAAATGTTTGGAGATTTTGATATACGACAAAAAACAAAAAAAAGAACTAATACTACAACCAATGTAGTATACAAGGAAGTTTTTTTATAATTTATAGCAATTTTGAACATTTTACGAGATTTTATGTTTAGGGTTTCATTTTCATGTATTAGATGAACATTTTGATTATGCTTTATCGTTTTAGCAATATTGATATTAGGCACGTGGCTATCCCCATTTCAAAATTACTTAGCCAACTTTTACTATTAATAAAGTTATGGAGAGTTTCGCCTCTCTTTCGATAATATTTTATCAATCTCTTTAATATATTGTATTCAATTAGTCCTTTTTTATATTAGCATTCATCTACTTCTATAACCGTCACTACCTACATATTTCTATATCAGTTAAAAGTATAATTTTGATCTACTATTTTTTTTAAAGGTAAGGGAAAATAAACAAATATCGTGCAAGGCACGAGAACTACACTAGTTCTAACGAATGTAGAGTTGTAATTTCAAACTAGATCTATTTAATGTGATTATGATACATGATTAAGATTAAGTTGATGCGTCAAAAAGATCATCTGTCAAAATGAAATGAAGGTGGATTCAATGATATCATCATTGAACTCACAACAACTAATAATATAAATAACATATGCAAATTTATAATTTACAAAATATATACCAATAGGATAAATTAAAGCATGAACATAAAAATTCCAACACAAATATAACAAAAATTTGTGCTGAATTAGTACCTAAATTATTTTTTGAACCAATAAAAAATATCATTTCATTATTGTCGTGCAATGTATTCTCAAGCAAGAATAACCTGGATACGTCAGAAAACATTATTTTTTAAGGTTTCGTAGGGGATTTATCAACGGTTTCAAAGCCTAACATCAACCAATTGTTTCCATATGAATGTTATGGTAAAGTTTCAAGATGATAAAATTTAAGATAATTGCTTGTATTGGGAGAACATGTACTATAAGATATATGTAAGTTCTAAAATGTCCCTTCATTGTTCAACAAGATGTAATATAATACTGTCGTGCGAGAGCTTAGACAACTTCGCATTCTTATGGTGCAACCATGTTCAATGCGCGTAAAAAATTGGGAGTACGAAAATGCACCCTTTATCAGAAGTCGTTCATCGATCATAACGATATTCGCTGAAACGTGTAGCATCCACTTTCTTGCACAAAGCTATTGAGAAATGCCCGATCATTATGTATATTAGACATCAACCCCCGCTCCTCACGTGTTGAACAACATCACATATATGTTATTGTAACACCCCCAAACCCGGGATGACACATCCATGGATTCTACCCAGAACCCACCAGGCAAAGGAAAATAAACGAAATAACAGCGATAGCGGAAACGACTAAAAAACTTTAACTTAATAAAACTCATGAAGAAAATATACAATAAGGATCACAACTGCGAATTCAATGTCAACAAAAAGGTCAACTAGACTAAATAACAACATCAGAGTACACAAAGGAATACAAAAGGAAGCCCCATAGCCTAATCTAGCACCACCATCGAGCACCTTCAACTCCTCCATGTCGCTATCAAATTGTACAAGCTGAAAACATGTAACCGAAAAACCAATGAAACCAACAAAAAAACCCAGAGTAACCTGGTTAGTAATTGGGATCTTAGCAATGAACCCGCAATCAAATCACAATTCCGGAAACTAAACAGACAAATTACAAACAACGTTTAACCAAAGCTTAAACGCACATCAGAGTATATTACTAAGATAATCAAATGAACACAGCGGAATCACGACTTAGCAACAACACACAAAACAAACACAACACAACAGAACACACCCAACACACAACACACAACACACAACATTGATTGGCTGACCACAACAATGCCATCATACAAGCAACCTATGTTCTGCCATGAGAGGCTAAATCATAATCCTAATACATTGTGTGCCACAAATAAGACACATAAAATGGTTACCATAAAAAATATTCACATACCGCAACTAAAACATAGAACATGGAAAAATAGAAATTTCAGATAGAATTCATAAATGCAAACGTCATGCAGGTCAAGCCAATGCAATCAACTAAATAAGTCTTGGGAGACTTACCTCGAAACCTAGCAAACAATATCCACTGAAGAGCGATTGTCAGTCATAACCCGACCTAAACAAGTCGTAGAAGTACAACACTACAAATCAATAAAAACCATTGAAAACACACTTATAATGAAAAAAAACCCAAATTTCAAAATCTGAGAGGCAACTTGTAAAATACAAAAACTAGATCTAATGACTTCCAAAATTCCTCAAAATTTACAGAAAGATAGCCTTAAATGTTTATGAACCTAATGCTTCAAGAATCACCTTAATCGGACTTCAAACGAAAATGATATTGCAAATACACTCAACTGCTATACCATAGTTTCCAGATTCGAACCCTAACTCTGTTTTGCATACAAAACCATAAACTAACATTTATCAAAAATCATGAAATTCAATATACGGAAACTAGGCTCCAAGACGTGTCTATTAACATATAATTCACTCAATTCCGATCTGAACTCAATTTATAATGAATTTCCAAAGTATATATCGTTTTATCCAGTTTTTCCTGAATACCGAGAATCACTCATAGATTTTTATCTCCTTCGATAGAGATCAAAATAGCATGAAATTTTACATACATGTTCTCTAATATGTCACCTATCATCCATGAACTTTTCAAAAAAATTAGAGCTTAGTGATGTACCCAGATCGACCATATGCTCTGCTGCGCAAATAGGGAGATGGAGGCTGAGAAGAGAAAGAGATTGAGGTGGCTAGGGTTTGAACGAAAATTAGTATTTGTAAAGATAGATTATGTTAGGTTAAGATAATAAATTAGGTTTGGCCCAACACACTAATTATACATATAAAATATTAATAAATATATATATCATTATCCATTAATAATATTCTTTAATTTCTATAATCTTCAAATACCCAAGCTTCCAAAACTAGTATCCTGACATGATATATATATAAACCACAACCCAAAATATTGTACCAAACTTAAAAACTAACTAATAATCTCCAAGAGAAACTAATTCTCCATTATTTTCCTTAATAAGAGTATTCCTTCATAATAAACTTCATAACTCTGAAATAAATCGTGTAACCAAAACTAGTTCACCTAATTCTCAAAAATAGATAAGATCATATCATCCAAAAACAAGTCTACCAATCTCCATAAGAATGTTTAGCTCGATTCTATAAAGTATCGTCTACAACCAAATATCCAACGTACTATCTCCAATGATACAAGCAACAAATGGAGAAGAATGTATAATCCACTTTTCGAATCCGAATTTCAAAATCATTCAAACAAATAAAATTTCAACCGAAATCCGGGATATTACAGTTACCAAGGCCACACATCGAACAACGTACACTATAGTTGGTGAAGGACTCCCGAGAAGGGTTCACATGGCTGATATCCATCACACACAAAGACAATTAAAAGCGCATGCACTTATCGAAACGTTGAACTGTCCATAACCTTAGAAGTGTACCAGTTGAACAGACTCTCACATATACAACAATAATATCGCACCTTCTGTTCAACCTGATGACAGACGACACATAACAACGCCCAAGATCATAGACAACGCCACGATAGATGAGACAAACACAATGTGCGATAAAAACACAAGCACAAAAAGGTACCCTTTCTCGAAAAATTGTATGTCAACCACAACGCTATTCCCTGAAATGAACATGTCTATAAACAAGTGCTAAGCCAACCAACAACGCGAAAACGCACCCCTCAATAAATGTACACTGATCAGAACACTCCCCATTGGAACAAGAACCCGTAGAAGCCCCTTCCTTGCAAACATGGAAAGTCAAGCCTCCTAGTCTACATAAAAACGCCCCAACGATATACATCAAATGCAAAGATACATGCACAACATGCTTCGTTATGTTGTTGTCTGCAACGAGCACAAATAATCAAAATTAAAAAAATGCACCCTCTCTCAGATGGTGTTCACCCAATAGAATAATGTTCATTGAAGCACCCAACCATAATTGCTGCATATTTCTTGTTGGGCTCAGAAAATTCTAGTTGTCCATCAAGTCGGCCAAGATAGGTAGTCAAGTTGGGCCACGATATGGAGAAAGGGAGACGTTGAAGCAGTTGAGCGAATCTTGGACGTCTGGAGCAACAACTCGACGGATCCCTAGAATATCAGACTCTAACGGATTTGTTAGTTCAATTATGTAAATTACTTATAAAAAGAAGTGATTCTTTCTATTGTAGACACACGATCATTACTATCAATAACTGCTAGTATTCACTACTCTCTTGCTCTGTTACAATTGCATTCTGAGTTCGATCCTTGCTATGATATTTAAGCGACCTACGCTTAAATCATCCGATTCGACCGACCTCTCATTCGAGGGAGATAAGCTTACTTTTGCGTCTATTTAATTTTATTTCAGTTCTTTGCTTGATTTGGATCATTCAGATATAATCAATTCTGTAATTGCCTAGTTGCCCTTCTTAAGGCGATCCAGGTCGGTTAGATCTTTTCGCCCCAAAACAATTTGGCGCCCACCGTGGGGCATCTAGTCAATCAATCGATCCAATCATCAAATCCAACATTCATCCCATCATGTCCGAGATCGTAAACCCAACAATCCTCATCGAAGACCAAGCTCAAGGCGATGTCCTAGTCGCAAACCAGGTAGAGAACGCCAATAACCAGCCGATCGCAAACTCACAAATTCAAGAGCTCGCGAAAGCCATGAATGTCCTCCAAGAAGAGCTAGCCCAACAACGTGCCAGAACAGAAACGCTAAGTACCCAATCCGAATCAGAAATTGCTCGACTAACTCGTGAAAATGAATTGTTGAAATCGTAGATACATTCGGCCGCATCAATCCCCGGAGGTCCAAGGCGTGTAGTCAACACAGAAGGACTGTCTACTCGACTCAATCTAGATGGGATAGATGTGACTCCTACAACGACAACTAATGCTTCCCTGCCTTCTGGTATGTTTCAAACTCCTCCAGTCACTTTCGCTACGACTAACGTGCCAAACTTTGTAGTCGAGTCTCCAGAGGCTCGAGTGACCCATCCACAGGTGACAGCTCCAGCCGACCTTCAGACCCTCATACAACAGGCTATCAACGAGCACATGAAGACCCCGGATGATCATATCCCACGAATCCTGAGAGTCCCTCAACCGATCGAGAAAGAGGCAATCGACGGATATGAGGATTCACCTTTCACAGAGGCGATCGCACGCGGCGAAATTCCTAAAAAGTTTCACATCCCCAACATGCCCAATTATGACGGGACCAGGGACCCCGACGACCATGTTTCAATTTATAAGCAAAAATTAATGACTATTTCGATCCCAAGAGGGAACCGCAAGGCAGTCATGTGCAAAGGCTTTGGCACAACCCTCGCGGGACCTGCACTAACTTGGCTTATGCATCTACCACATGGTTCTGTCGCTTCCTTTGCCGACCTGATCAATTCATTCAAAATCCAATTCGCTAGCAGTCGACGATTGGAAAAGCAATCGAGCAATCTGTACAGGATCATGCAAAGGTATGGCGAACCTCTAAGGGATTATCTTAACAGGTACAACAAAGAGAAGGTCGCAATCCCACACTACGACGTTCCAACATCAATCGAAGCATTTCGCCGGGGCTTGGTCAGAGGTAGTGAACTCTACCGTGAACTGACCAAATATTCGTGCCAAAGCTTTGAAGACGTTCAAGCCAAAACCATGGCACAAGTCAGACTCAAAGAAGACGAGGAACCCTCCAAAGCAATCAAGAGTCCCAATCGAGTCGACCGAAAGGCTTCATCGGATTATCGACGCGATCGACGACCCCAACCATATCCTAAGGAACGAAGTGACCCCAATCAAGTAAACAATTCTTATGACAGGAACCAAGATTGGCGAAACAACCCCGCTCTCCCTCCAAAGCTTCACTCTTATAACTTCAACATCTCCATATCGGAACTCGTAAAAAGTTTCAACAAATATGGAAAGGAAGTAAGATGACCCCGGAAGAGCGACAAACTAGACGCCAAGAAGGACATGGACCGATGGTGCGAGTTACACGGAGACCATGGACATTCTATGGACGAGTGCATAGCCCTTCATAAGGAAGTCGCAAGGCTCCTCTCACAAGGGCTATTACGCGACGTCATCTCAGATAGGGCCAAAGCGACCCTCGATCGAAGGGATCAAGTAACATCCGACAAACCATCCTCTCTGGTTCCTACTAAAATAGTTAACACCATTTCAGGAGGGTCGGACGTGTGTGGAAACACATATTCGGCCGCCAAAAGACACGCTCGAGAAAGCAAATGCAACAAACCGATTCAGACAGAGACGAGACAGTTATAGATCTCCGATGCTCCAGCCATCACCTTCGACGATTCAGAGGCCCAAGAGTTAGGCGATCATCACGACGGTTTGGTAATCTCTCTTTCAATTAGCAATTGTCTTATCCGTCGTGTTTTAATCGACACAGGTAGCTCCACCAACTTGTTGACAATTGACGCCCGGGTATGGGTTTAAGCGAGGATGACTTAACCAGAAACTCTACCCCATTGGTCGGATTCAGTGGGGAAGTCAAGTTTACCCAAGGCGAAATCGTGTTAACAACATACGCTGGTGGAGTCAACCAACAAGTAAAATTCTTAATACTCGACTGCCCATCCCCATACAATGCAATCCTTGGCAGACACTGGATCCACGCCATGAAAGCTGTACCTTCCACTTATCACCAGACAATAAAATTTCCTACTAAGTGGGGGGTACAGGAAATAAAAGGCGACCAGCGAGCCACCAAGGAATGTTATGTCACTTCGATGAAAGGGGCAGTCGACAAATCTTCCGCATAACAATCACAGTATGGCGAAGGAACCACACGATACGTCAAACCAGAAATGGAACAACTCAACGAGATCGCGCTGGATCCTTCGAAGTCAACGCAGACGGTAAGGGTCGGATCAGATCTAAACGATTCGACCAGAGCATATTTAATCTCTTTTTTACGATCCAATTCTGACTGTTTTGCTTGGTCACATGAAGACATGGTGCGGATCTCCCCAGATATTATTACTCACAAATTGAATGCAGATCCCACATATCCTCCAGTCAAGCAAAAAAGAAGAAAGTTCACACCAGAACGCAACAAAATTGTAGACGACGAGGTAAAAAATTTGCTTGAGACAGGTAAAATAAGGTAAGTCAAGTACCCCGACTGGTTGGCAAACGTCGTGGTGGTTCAAAAGAAGAACGAGAAATGGAGAGTATGCATCGACTTCACAGACCTAAATAAAGCCTACCCAAAAGACTCATTCCCGCTACCACATATCGACGCCATGGTTGACGCAACTGTAGGACACAAAATGCTGACATTCATGGACGCGTTCAGTGGATACAATCACATCCTCATGGACCCTGACGACCAAGAGAAAACGGCTTTCATAACAAGCCAAGGTACATATTGTTACAAAGTGATGCCCTTTGGACTAAAAAATGCAGGGGCCACGTATCAAAGGCTGGTGAACAAGATGTTCAAAGATCAAATCGGAGATACCATGGAAGTCTACATCGACGACATGCTCGTCAAATCCAAAAAAGCAGGGGACCACATCGAACACTTGAAAGAAGCCTTCGAGGTACTAAAAAGATATAACATGAAGTTGAATCCGACTAAATGCTCTTTCGGAGTGTCTTCAGGAAACATTTTGGGATACATGGTCACTCAAAGAGGGATAGAAGCAAGTCCCGATCAGGTCAAGGCCATCGTCAACCTCAGATCCCCCCGATGCGTCAAGGACATCCAGAAACTAACAGGACGAGTAGCGGCACTAAACAGATTCATATCCAAGTCATCGGATAAGTGCAAGCTCTTCTACAAAGCTTTAAAGAAGAACAAATTCTTCGACTGGACAACCAAACACGAGCAAGCCTTCCAAGATCTAAAAACGTATCTGGCAAGCTCACTCCTATTGGCTAAACCAAAAGACGATGAGCAGTTGCCGTTATACCTAGCCGTATTCGAATCATCCGTCAGCGCAGTCCTTACAAGAGAGGAAGATGGCAAACAATCACCAGTCTACTATGTAAGTCGTTCCTCACTTCCCGCAGAGACCAGGTACACATAACTTGAAAAATTAGTCTTTGCATTGGTTATGGCTTCAAATAAGTTACGACCCTATTTCGAATCGCATGCTATTATTGTGAGAACTAACCATCCCATGAAAGCAATCATGAGGAAACCAGAATTTACAGGACGAATGGCCAAGTGAGCTGTACATCTCAACGGATTCGACATCGAGTATGAACCGAGGACAGCAATCAAATCTCAAGCTTTAGCCGACTTTGTGGACAATTTCAGCCCGACACTAGAACAAGAAGACACAAAGGAGGTCGAACAACTAAAGGTCGAAGACGACAAGAGCACATGGCAACTCCATACAGATGGAGCATCAAACGTAAGAGGAGTCAGCCTAGGTGGCGTGCTAAAATCACCACAAGGGGACCATATAGCCCAAGCTGTAAGATGCGAATAGGACGCGACCAACAATGAAGCGGAATATGAAGCCCTCGTATTCAGACTAACACTTGCACATGACCTTGCAATCCTAAGCATAGAGGTGACATGCGACTCTCTCCTAATTGTTAACCAGGTACAAGGTTCATACGTTGCCAAAGACGACAGAATGATGGCATATCTAGACATTGTCAAGAAACTGGAAGTAAATTCCAGAACTTCACTATCCGACAAGTCCCACGCGACCTCAACACACAAGCCGACGCCCTAGCAAATCTCGGTTCGACCTTACATGCCAACGACTTCCACAACATCCCCTTAGCACACATCACCACACTAGTTGTCCCCAAGATCTTCAAAACACTCAATCCAGATGACATCTAGACAATGGACGAATTACCCCTAGAAGAAGTCGTTTCAGGAGAGGTAGGCGACCACACAGAAGAAGACTTGGTAGGCGACCAAGATGATTGGACCATCCCCTACATCAAATGGCTCGGGGATGGAACACTCCCAGCAGACAAAGCAGAAGCTAAAAGACTCAAGGTACAAGCCATGACTTTTGATTTAAAAGATAATATTCTATTCAAACGATCTATCACAGACCTATACCTACGCTGCCTCAAAACAACAGAGGTACGTCGCATCTTACAATCTCTACACGACGGGAAATGTGGAAACCATACTGGAGGACGCAGCCTATCCGGCAAAGCTCTTAGGACATGCTACTACTGGCCCAAATGAACAAGGATGCAACATATTATGTCAAAAAGTGCAACGCCTGCCAACGATACGCACCCATCACACATCAGCCATCCGAGATGCTCCATCCGAACCTAGCTCCCTGGCCCTTCATGCGATGGGGAATGGACATCGTCGGAAAACTGCCACCGGCGTCGGGACAATGCGTCTTCTTCCTAGCCATGACTGACTATTTTTCTAAATGGATAGAAGCCGAAGCATATTGAGAGGTAAAAGAAAAACATGTCATCTCATTCATAAAACGTAACATTCTATGTAGATTTGGCGTCCCTTCAGAAATCGTATGCGACAATGGCTCCCAATTCATCGGTAACAAGACGCGATCTTTCTGTAAACAGTGGAACATCACATTAGTCACGTCCAAACCAAGATACCCATAGTCTAATGGCCAAGCAGAATCCAGCAACAAAATCATCATCAACAATCTCAAAAAATGCCTCACTGGGGCAAAAGGCAAATGGGCCGACGAGCTCCCTTTGATACTATGGTCCGACAGGACGACACCAAAAAGCGCAACAGGGCAAATCCCTTTCTCATTGGTATATGGAAGCGAGGCAGTCATCCCAGCTGAATTACTCATCCCAACTGCCATATATGGACTCCAAACTCCGGAACAAAATGACGTCGAGTTAGCTCACAACCTCGACACTATCGACGAGACCGTAGAGAAAGCCAGAATCCGAATGGTCCAGTACCAACAACAGGTCGCCCGGAGCTACAACAAGAACGTCTGAGCTAAAGTCTTCAAATTAGGAGATTGGGTCCTGAGGAAAATGTTCCAAAACACCAGAGATCCAATCGACGGAAAATTGGCACCCCAATGGGAAGGACCCTTCCTCATCAAGGAAGTCGTCGGACAAGGAGCGTATCGATTAGAAAAAAAAGACGGACAACCTATCCCTCAAAGTTGGAATGCAGTCCACTTAAAATTGTATCATTTCTAAACTTTCTTTCGTTTCTACTCTGTATTTTTTACATCCATTCAAATTACATTCGCTTATATAACGATCACTAACTTAAGCATCGGAGGGCCGTTGGGTCACCCCCCAAGACCTCTCTTTCTTGTATCTTTGACATGATCTAAACAGGAATAAGAGGCCTCGAAGACAAAAACTTGCCATTCAAACGGATATCCTTATCATTTACAACACAAGCGCTTATAACATTCAAAATCGATCGATACATAGGGAATGGAGGAAACAACACCAAAACATCATCTTACGCAAAAGACTTGTCCTATTCAAGGTACTCGTCCTTGCTGTCTGATACAAACTACTCTTCCCTAACACATAAAGCATGCTACACTGACAAACTACAAATTACAGGTCGCTTCGACCAAACGATCCGCCTCACGGCCAAAATTCAATCTACGAAATCAACCTGCAAGGAAATACACAAACATAAAGGTACGCAACAAGTACTAAAATAACTTACAAAATACGCGACCCGCGATGGTAGACGGGTCGCCAAAACATTATCCATCCCATTTTCACAATGGGGCACCAATTGTCACGACAAAAGTATTTAAAGACTGTCAGAATGTTTTGAAACACACGACACGACCTTGATACATATTAAGACTCGTCCAATTTCTCCTTGGCTTGCACATGGTCAACTTCCTTGTCAGTCGTCGCTTCGGGGAGAATCTTCGACGCATCTTCAACCTTCTCAACCTCTTTAACCGCCTTGGAGTCGGCATCATCTTTTTGGTCGTCTTCTCCCACCTCCAAACCGGCTAACTTAAAAAGCTATTCGCCAGGATTACCATCAGGATACAAGAGTTCCAGATTCGATACGAGACTTCAAACAATAGTAAGTCCCTACGTCACCAGCAGTACGAGCATCTTTTTCATGACGCTTCTCTGCTTCCTCGACTTGAGACTGGAGTTCCTCCTTGACCAGCGCCAGCTCCTTCTAGACAACTTTTACATGATCCTTGGCAGCCTTTGCTTGGCTTTCCGCTTGCGCGATTCGCCTGTCAGACCTGTCGCTCAAATCCTGTATGGTAGAGTAGGCGACCATCGAGTATTGAAAGGCCTATACCTCGCACAACATGTGATCAATGTAAAAAATAAGTAAAAAATGTATATGCATAATTCGAATCCTCTATTACTCACCTTCCAAGCACCGACATCAGCTTCATCCATACAATCGATGGGGGACAGGTTGCCAATTTCTTTCTTAGCTTATGGATCCACAAATTGGGTCAAATCACTCGCCGACCTCTCTTTCAACATCCCTGGTGGCGTATCTAAAGCGACGGATGCCTTCCTCTTCGCGCCCGATGTCTTAGATAACGGAGAATCCAAAGCGATTACTCCAGTAGACGGCCGAGTCTTAACGATAGCTCTCGACGAAGACGGCCTGTCAGCTGACAACTTTTGCTCTAATAGACCTTTTCCTGACAGACACGCACTAGACCGACCACCGCGAGACGCTGATAAAATAGCACAACACCATAAGAAAATGAAAACTCCAAAGACCAACCATACGCATACCTGGAGGAACAAACATGTGCCTTTAGAAATAGATGCAGAAGGAGTCGATATCTCAACAGGATCAGGTATTAGGAAATTGATATTTTTAAAACGTCTTTCTGACTCAGGAAGCTTGAGTAGAGCTTTGGTCACTGCCTCGAAATCTTCAATTTCCCTTGGATCAGGCACTGCAACAAAAAAACATGTAAGCAAGGGTTTAGACTATTCCCAACAAAGAAAAATCAAAGGAAGAATACGATACATGTTTTCCTCCAATCTGAGAGTAAAAAAGAACAATCAACCCCCCTTTCAAGCGATGCGCGCTCTACGAAGAAGAAACGGGTTCTCTATCCTCGATCGTTAACATCCAAGTTCAAAGCTAAAGGCTTTCTATCGCGACGAAGGCGTAATTGGAATCTAGAGGAACCTCGACTACTTAGGTGGTAAGAGTACCATAAAGCATCGAAGTCGAAGTCGAATTTGACACCAGCGGTGGTAAGATCAACTACCCTAAGCAAACGCCAAGTATGGGGCATAACCTGACAAGGGGCGAGTCCTATGACCGAGAGAAAATTCCTAACCAAATTGGAAAACGGAAACGAGTGGCCAATCCTAAAGGGGTACTCAAAAAAACAAACCCAATCCCTGTGAAACCAGTTGGCTCGCTCATGTGGAAGAGGAAGACGAGCCACGGTGCCTACGGGAAACTGACCGATTTCAAGAACTTTGTCTAACTCCGCCTGAGTTAGGGTTCCACCCACAGAGTCAGAATCACTAAGAAGCCCTAGGGGGACGAAAGCATTTTCGTCTTCGGAAGGATCACTAGACGCTATTCTACTCCTAGACCTTGAAGACGCCATGGGAACAGAGGAAGAAGAAGAAGAGTAAAAATATGAAAAAAGAGAAGTTACCTTGATAGAGACGTGAAGCTCTGTGATGATAGGATAGCCGATTGAGGGCTATTTAACGCAGTAAACCTCCTTTCTTGTGGTCAAAGCGACAGGCCACTCACGAAGCGCCATGTCAGCCTGCAGTTTGCAGAGAAATCAGGAAAAGATTGCATCGCCAGACTGAAGACCAAACCGTTCCGTCAAGAGGCCATTTCGTTTTCTCCGGCCCACTTTGGTCTTGGGGCAATTGTTGGGCTCAGGAAATTCCAGTTGTCCATCAAGTCGGCCCAGATAGGTAGTCAAGTTGGGCCACGATCTGGAGAAAGGGAGACGTTGAAGCAGTTGAGCGAATCTCGGACGTCTGGAGCAACGACTCAACGGATTCCTGGAATATCGGACTCTAACGGATTTGCTAGTTCAATTATGTAAATTACTTATAAAAAGAAGTGATTCTTTCTATTGTAGACACACGATCATTATGTAACACCCCCAAAACTTAACCCTTTTGGAAATGTATTACCTCCAGTGACCCTAGTGTTCCTTACCGAGATCACCCAAGGCTTTACCAAATAAATACAATTTATGAAATGCAATTGATACACAAAGATCAAGCAATAAATTCCAAAACATAACATTGTCGAGGAAACAAGAGTTACGGGATTACAACCCAATCCCGAATAGGCCAAACACAGAGTTCAAACAAAGTACAGCGGAAGACAAATAAAAGATTTTACAAACGGGGTTGTGATCGTGATGATCACCTGCCCAAGGATCTCAACCTGATTAAAAGCAATTATTAAAACATCCAAAAACAACCGTCGTCTTCATAGTCAATCTAGTCTCCTCAAATCTTCACTCTATCTGATGTGCCGAATCGAACGGATGACACCAGCCCACATGCGGAGAACAATGTTCGTGGGTTAGTCTACTTGAATAGACTAGCAAGGGTAAAAAGCAGAATGGTTCGAGTGATCGTAACCGTTTACTATCATTGTCCCTCGAATAATAACCGAAGGGACGATACATAACTCAGCACTTTCACGGAATAACAACAAGAGGTATGCATGAGAGAAGATTCTGGAAGACTTCATCTTCACAGAAATCGATTCGAAAAGAGACTCCAAGAGATTGAGTCTTTAAGGAAATATGACAAATCTGGAATGATTACAGGATTATACAACAATGATTTAAAACTGACTGAGATGCTTCGGTTCACGACCAACCTCATCGCCTACAGCGAATCCAGATTGGAAAGAGAACGTACTACATTCAAGTCAAGACGAGTTTTCCTAGCTACACTGAACTTAGCTGCACTACTCGCCCAAGGTATATTAATCATGTGCACTCGGGCACTTATCTTATTAAATTCCAAAACGAGCATTACGTTATAAGCTTTTACATCTCCACACAAGAGATATCGAATCTCCTCATAAGAGATATCGGATCTCCTCACAAGAGTTATAGAAGGGATGAACCCTGAAAGATTTGGCACTAGCGAAGTGTGCCTACCCTGTGAAAGGGTATGGTCATGACCAAAGAGAAAGTACTGGGGATGAACCACCAAGTACCAGTTATAAAGAAACAACTAAACCCCCTCAAGGTACATAGCGTTCCTAGCCACTAGTGCTAACTAAACAGTATAGGACAACAACAGTTACTGGATAAATCCACATAAAGGACCGAAAGGCGATCACAGATAATAGCGTTGTTCTAACAGATATACATCCTATTATATGATTTTCAAAACAGTTTAACAAAACCGTTTCCAGACAAACAGAATATTCATTCCAAATTAATTACTCAGATAAACTACTGATAATTAATGTAAATATGGAACGAATGAGCAAGAGCGAACCGCCACTTGCCTTAATCCACAGAATAGTCTAACGAAGTCAACTGGATTCTGGGCTCGACACGGTATAGTTCCGACAGCACAACAACCTTCGAGTCGACCCATAAAAGGAACCCTAAGTTAGATCAGACATAAATAGTACGAATCTAAACACGGCGAAAGAATACGAAAGGAAAGACACCACGACGACAACCAACCAAGCCAAAGCCATGAAGGCGTTCTGGGCTCTGGCGGCGGTCGCCGTTCTTGGCGGCGGTCGCCATGAAGAACACGGCGGTCGCCGTATTCATCACGGCGGTCGCCGCGAAGAACACGGCGGTCGTCGTGACGAATTCAGACGACACAGAACGAGAGAAAACTCACCCCAAAACACGAGTGGTTAGGCCTCCTTCGACTTGCTTTGGTTTCTAACCTTCAAGGCTAACCAAAATCTTCACAAAGGCACTCAGGAACCACACTAAAGCAACACCGGCGAGACCTTCAAACTCCGGCGAAAACACAACTCTGGCGAGAGGCGAATTTGGCAGAGGTTTGGTGCTGGGATGGCTCAAAACCTCACCCCCAACACCTCCTTTTATAGCCAAAGTGTCTGAAGCGTTCAACCAAACCCTGAGACGCGGCCGAAAGCAAGATCGGCTCCCTCGATTTCCGCCGGTGACCAATGGGCAATGCCCACTGGACAATCACGGCGGTCGCCGTTTTTGCCTGCGGCGGGCACGCGGCGGTCGCCGTAAATGCGGCGGTCGCCGTTGCCAGGTCTGTCACGGCCAGCTAGAAGCTGACACGCTGACTCCTCGGGCCCAACCACGGCGGTCGCCGTTTCTGAACGGCGGTCACCGTTTCTCCCTTTTCCCACCCGTTCAGCTTTGAACGAACCAGACGTTAAACCGGGATAAAAATTATCGTACGCGAATGACAATTAAAACAACTACTGATTCACTCTTCTGGGGAATAACCATAACCTCATTCTTATTGATCACATGGCCTAAGAAAGCCACTTCTAGATCCAACAATCACACTTAGCCCACTTTGCGTACAACCGACTTGGTCTAAGGACCGATAAAGCAATCCGCAGACGTTCCCTGTGAGCTTCCTTGCTCGGGAAAAATCAAAATGCCATTGATGAAGACCACTATGAACTTATTCAAGTACTGGTCTAAAACATCGATGCACTAGGTTCATGAAAACTCCTAGAGCATTCGTAAGCCCAGATGGCATGACTATAAACTCGTAGTAACCATCTCTTGTCCGAAACGCAATCCTCGGAATATCATCCTCACGAATCCTGAGCTGATGAAAACCAGATCTTAGGTCGATCTTGGAGAAAACTTTTGCTCCCTGTAGTTGATCCAACAGATCATCACTCCTTGGCAACAAATACTTGCTCTTGATCGTGACTTTATTCAACTCTCGAAAGTCAAAATAAAGTCGAAACGGTCCATCTTTCTTTTTGACACATAAAACTAGGGCACTCCTAATCAAGGTGATGCACTCAGCTTTATATAACTTTTGTCAAGAAGATCCTTGAGTTGCTTCTTCAATTCTTGCGTCTCAATAGGAGCCATCCGGTACGGTGCCTCAGAGATCGGCGTGGTACACGGCTCGAGATCAATTGCAAACTCCACGAAACGATTTGGGGTATCTAGGAATATCTTCTGGAAAGACACCCGTAAATCCTCTAACCACATAAATATCAAAAACTGAAGTCGATCACTGCCTTGTGACGCTTCCGTCAATCCATACCGAGAATAATTATCGTATGGACCATGGTTATTTAGGTCAAATCGCTTTGAATTTCTTACCCTTGATGGTAATTGACAATCCGACAGACGATTGGTTCCCACTAAATGGTCACCATCTTGGACCAACCCACTACATGGTTCACAGATGACTCACTAGTGGCTCCGAGTCCAGGCCCAGCCATTACCAGCGTCCTCTGTTGTTATGAGCCGTTGTCCATACATCTCAACCCATCCTTGGTAGCTCCACCTAATTAATAGGCAGCCATCTCCTCAGAGGTTGTTGGTGAGTCTCGAACACGAGACCTTACCCCATCAACAAGCAACGAAACATAACTTGGTATAAACCAAAGGTTCATATATAAGAAGAGTTACAACAAAAGGTTCACAACCTCGTTGCACACACCACTTATCTTACAACCATCCAAAATGAAAGTCTGGGTAGCACCCACATCAACAACACATTAACAAAAGTGTAATGCAGATACAAAGTACTCTAAGCATTAGGAGCATAGGGTCCATCCGCCTCACGTATCACGTATAGGCGTTCACCTTGACTTCCTGAAGCCATCGGGGCTTTGCCTTTGTTCTGCGCAGTCGTCTGCATTGAAGGGCTAGGAGCTTCCACCGGACTGAACTTGGGTCGGTTGTTCTGATTAACAGACCCTTGCCGTGACTCAGCTCCTTTCACATTCCTCCGCTGACAGAACGCCTGCATATGACCCTCATTTCCGCAGTCAAAGCATGTCTTTTTGTCCTTTAGACATTCATTGCTCTTGTGCCCGTGCGTACCACAGTTGTAGCACTGAATCGGATTATTGCCTTGGCCAGAACGTTGCGTAGACTCATCATGAGTCTTATTCGTTCTTGCTCGGCCAGATTTGGCAAAATCTGATGGTGGCGTGGGGCGTTTGAACCCACTTGCCTGAGGCTGGTACTGCACTTGCCTCTGGCTGTTACGCTTCTTGGTCGACTCCTCCAGAGTCACCTCCAGCTTGTAGGCTGTATCCACATACTGCTCCAGAGTAGAGTATGTGTGGTGCACCATTATCGGCTTGATGTCTGGACTCATCCATTCGTGGAAATACCAGATCTTTTGTGCCTCACTGGATATCTCAGGTCCAGCGTACTGCATTAGATGATTGAATTTGGTTGCAAGCTTGGTCACCTTCAATCCATCCATTTGCGGATACAGAAATTCCTTGTGTTTCTCCTCCCTCATAGCACGAGAGAAGAAACGATCAGTCATCTTGGTCTTAAACATAGGCCAGGTCAATACCGGGCTATCAGCTAAGCCGGTACTCTCCCACCATTCGCTGGCTTCTTCCTTTAACTGAAGAGAGGCTATATGCACTCTCTCCGCTTCAGTGCACTCAACATTACGGAATAGCCGCTCCATGTGGGAAAACCAATGAGCCACCTTGACTGGCTCTCCTTTCCCATCGAAGCTGTCAGGCCTCATGGAGTTAACAGCCTTCAGGGCTCGGCCATACTCCCCTCTATTCCTGATCACCCCTCCCTGCAGCACATGGTTCTCTTGTTCCTCAAACCTCGGAACTTCTCGATATACTGGCACTCCTTGTGCCTGATGCACATTCGGGCGTAACGCGTCGGCAATCGCTTGCATGACGATTCCCCGAATTTCTGCAACAGCTGCTTTATCAAATATCCTTAGAGCGTTGTCCCTAGCTGGGTCGTTGCCTCTAGGATTATTATGGAAGACAGACTCACGCTCTTCTGATGGGTCTGCAACATTCCTCGGATTTAGTCTGGGGTCATTGCTTGGCCCAGCACCAGTATGGATAGTGTTCCTCGTGTTCACCATCTGTTTACCGATCAAATTCCAAGGATTTTATCACTTTAGTATCATTTTGATATAATTATTGTAATAAAATCAACTTAGAATAGATCAACTTGGTAATTTCTATTGATGGACTCGAACCGAGTTACTAGGTTCTACAACCTCAACTCACAACGAGCGAACTGGGAATCAAGCCTAGCTAGAGATGGTGAAACCACCTCGGCTTCTCCCGGGTTCCTCTGAAGAGAACAGAATGCACCCATATCAAACGGGGCAACAGGAAAGGAATTAGTCTTTCTAGACATAGAAGCAAGCTTACTATATCAGACTGTACATAAGACATGACTATGAACGGTGTTTTGAAATTCTTTTCACTTTGAAAATTCAGAGCCCTTTTGAAGCATTTTCAAAAACGGATAAATGATTTATAAAATCCCAAACCCGTTTTAAAACCTTTGGCTCTGATACCACAACTGTAACACCCCCAAAACTTAACCCTTTTGGAAAGGTATTACCGCCAGTGACCCCAGTGTTCCTTACCGAGATCACCCAAGGCTTTACCAAATAAATACAATTTATGAAATGCAATTGATACACAAAGATCAAGCAATAAATTCCAAAACATAACATTGTCGAGGAAACAAGAGTTACGGGATTACAACCCAATCCCGAATAGGCCAAACACAGAGTTCAAACAAAGTACAGCGGAAGACAAATAAAAGCTTTTACAAACGGGGTTGTGATCGTGATGATCACCTGCCCAAGGATCTCAACCTGATTAAAAGCAATTATTAAAACATCCAAAAACAACCGTCGTCTTCATAGTCAATCTAGTCTCCTCAAATCTTCACTCTATCTGATGTGCCGAATCGAACGGATGACACCAACCCACATGCGGAGAACAATGTTCGTGGGTTAGTCTACTTGAATAGACTAGCAAGGGTAAAAAGCAGAATGGTTCGAGTGATCATAACCGTTTACTATCATTGTCCCTCGAATAATAACCGAAGGGACGATACATAACTCGGTACTTTCACGGAATAACAACAAGAGGTATGCATGAGAGAAGATTCTGGAAGACTTCATCTTCACATAAATCGATTCGAAAAGAGACTCCAAGAGATTGAGTCTTTAAGGAAATATGACAAATCTGGAATGATTACAGGATCATACAACAATGATTTAAAACTGACTGAGATGCTTCGGTTCACGACCAACCTCATCGCCTACAGCGAATCCAGATTGGAGAGAGAACGTACTACATTCAAGTCAAGACGAGTTTTCCTAGCTGCACTAAACTTAGCTGCACTACTCGCCCAATGTATATTAATCATGTGCACTCGGGCACTTATCTTATTAAATTCCAAAACGAGCATTACGTTATAAGCTTTTACATCTCCACACAAGAGATATCGGATCTCCTCACAAGAGATATCAGATCTTCTCACAAGAGTTATAGAAGGGATGAACCCTGAAAGATTTGGCACTAGCGAAGTGCGCCTACCCTGTGAAAGGGTATGGTCATGACCAAAGAGAAAGTACTGGGGATGAACCACCAAGTACCAGTTATAAAGAAACAGCTAAACCCCCTCAAGGTACATAGCGTTCCTAGCCACTAGTGCTAACTAAACAGTATAGCACAACAACAGTTACTGGATAAATCCACATAAAGGCTCGAAAGGCGATCACAGATAATAGCGTTGTTCTAACAGATATACAACCTATTATATGATTTTCAAAACAGTTTAACAAAACCGTTTCCAGACAAACAGAATATTCATTCCAAATTAATTACTCAGATAAACTACTGATAATTAATGTAAATATGGAACGAATGAGCAAGAGCGAACCGCCACTTGCCTTAATCCGCAGAATAATCTAACGACGTCAACTGGATTCCGGGCTCAACACGGTATAGTTCCGACAGCACAACAACCTTCGAGTTGACCCATAAAAGGAACCCTAAGTTAGATCCGACATAAACAGTACGAATCTAAACACGGCGAAAGAATACGAAAGGAAAGACGCTACGACGACAACCAACCAAGCCAAAGCCACGAAGGCGTTCTGGGCTCTGGCGGCGGTCGCCGTTCTTGGCGGCGGTCGCCGTGAAGAACACGGCGGTCGCCGTGATGAATTCAGACGACACAGAACGAGAGAAAACTCACCCCAAAACACGAGTGGTTAGGCCTCCTTCGACTTGCTTTGGCTTCTAACCTCCAAGGCTAACCAAAACCTTCACAAAGGCACTCAGGAACCACACTAAAGCAACACCGGCGAGACCTTCAAACTCCGGCGAAAACACAACTCCGGCGAGAGGCGAATTTGGCAGAGGTTTGGTGCTAGGATGGCCCCCAACACCTCCTTTTATAGCCAAAGTGTCTGAAGCGTTCAACCAAACCCTGAGACGCGGACGAAAGCAAGATCGGCGCCCTCGATTTCCGCCGGCGACCAATGGGCAATGCCCACTGGACAATCACGGAGGTCGCCGTTTTTGCCTACGGCGGGCACGCGGCGGTCGCCGTAAATGCGGCGGTCGCCGTTGCCAGGTCTGTCGCGGCCAGCTAAAAGCTGACACGCTGACTCCTCGGGCCCAACCACGGCGGTCGCCGTTTCTCCCTTTTCCCGCCCGTTCAGCTTTGAACGAACCAGACGTTAAACCGTGATAAAAATTATCGTACGCGAACGACAATTAAAATCTAAGGCACCTTGTCTGTATATTATTTCACTGAGAAAAATATTACAGATACAGAGCACATTACGAAATGTCTCAAGCTACCTGAATTAAATCCGACGTACACAACGGGTACTCGGGAAAATTCCATAATTCCCAAAATAACCTTACAAAATTACGGGGTATCACACATTACTATCAATAACATCTATTATTCACTACTCTCTTGCTTTGTTACAATTGCATTCTGAGTTTGATCCTTGCTACGATATTTAAGCGACCGACGCTTAAATCATCTGATTCGACCGACCTCTCATTCGAGGGAGATAAGTTTACTTTTACATCTATTTAATTTTATTTCAGTTCTTTACTTGATTTGGATCATTCAGATATAATCAATTTTGTAATTGCATAGTTCCCCTTCTTAAGGCGATTCAGGTCGGTTAGATCTTTTCGCCCCAAAACATTTCTCATGAACGTTTTCTCATGAACGAATCAACCTATCAGCCAGAACAAAAACAATAATCGAAATCCAAAGTAGTTTTTTAGCAAAATTGTCATAAATATAGCATACAATAGTGGATTTGGATAATTAATTATAAATTACTGTTGGTTAATTTTTTGAATAGCGTAACCCTCATGGATGATATGCGTTGGTGATTTTAGTGTCATCGGCCATTTAGTGTAGTCGGGATTCGCTCAAAGACTTAAGGAGTTCGTTTGGCACATAACGAGGTTCGAGAGTGCGGAGTGCACACTCGTGTGCGTGGATTCGGACTCGGAATTACGAAACGTGTCGAGGTTCAAGAGGCGGACACCGAGAAGGTGTTTTTGAGGTGCTAAGGGGTGTGCACGGTTTGTGACAAACCGTGCACATGGGCACAGACCGTGCCAGGGTAGAACAAAAGCCAGCTTTGGCTTCTGTAAAGCCGCACGGTTTGTCACAAATCGTGCGGTGCCCCGGAGCGCCGAATCTGGCTTCTGTAAAGCCGCACGGTTTGTGGCACGGTTTGTCACAAACCGTGCGGCTTGCCGATAAGGGAGTTTTGGCGGGTTTTTAACTAACTTAACCGCTAAAACTACTTTTTAACCTCCTAAACCGACTTTTAACTGCCTAAATTCCTATGCTCTATATAAGATCGGGTTTGGGGCAAGTCTTTGGAATGCGAGATATAACGATCTCTCAAATCGAACAAAACCGAAAACTTCAAGTGTTCTCTTTTGATTTGCCAGAATCATTAGAGGTGTGATTGTCTTATCCCGGATCAGATTTCGTGTAACCCGAGGCAACAAGTATAGGGTCGAAATATTGATTTTGGAAAGTGTTCAAAACACTATTCAATTGATATCCAAGACAACCGAAGATTGATCAACGAGCAACCCTTCTATAACATTCAAAATCAATATTCTCATGGTTGATCAATGGCGGCTGCTTCCGTTTGTGAGATGACTTCCAAGTTCGGGAAACTTGAGAAGTTCGAGAGCATGGACTTCCGGAGATGGCAGAAGAAGATGCACTTCCTCCTCACGACGCTCAAGGTGGTGTACGTTCTGAGTATGCCGATGCCACCTATGCCAGAGGATCTGGAAAACGAGCCTTTGGAGGAGACAAGGAAGAGGAACAAGTGGGAGAATGACGACTACATATGTCGTGGCCACATCCTCAACGGTATGTCGGATTCGCTCGTCGATGTCTACCAGGATGTCGAGTCCTCAAAGGAGTTGTGGGATGGGCTGGAGTCCAAATACATGCCCGAGGATGCTTCTAGTAAGAAGTTCCTTGTGAGTAATTTCAACAATTACAAGATGTCGGATTCGAGGCCGGTTATGGAGCAATACAATGAAGTGCTTCGTATCCTTGGGTAATTCGCCCAGCACAACATGAAGATGGATGAATCCATCTCGGTGTCAAGCATTATTGACAAGTTGCCACCTTCATGGAAGGACTTTAAACACATGTTGAAACACAAGAAGGAGGAGTTGTCTATTGTGCAACTTGGGAGCCATCTGCGCATAGAGGAATCTCTAAGGGCGCAAGAGGGCGGTAAACCAAAGGAGACTCTCGGATCTTCCTCCGTAAATATGATGGAGGAGGATGGGAATGCTAAGAAGAATAACAAGAGGAAGAAACAATCTTCCAAGAACACCAACGGTGGATCTAACAAGAAGCCTAAGGGCGCTTGTTGGATATGTGGCAAACCGGGTCACTTCAAACGTGATTGCCGGGCTGCTAAGGATAGGAATGGAGTGGGGCAAAACCGTTCGGGGCAAGGGTCTAAGGACCAAGGCCCAACCACTCATCAAGGTCGGTATTCAGATTTTGGTTCTAGTTTGGTTGTGAATTATGTACCATTAATTTCTGAGGCATTTTATGTGCAGGATGATGAAGTGGCATGGTGGATTGACTCGGGTGCAACAAAACATGTTTGCAAGGACCGTGGCTGGTTTAAGACCTACGAACCAGTTAAAGATTGGTCCGTTCTGCATATGGGCAACGAGTCAACCGCCCCTATCCTAGGCCGTGGGAAAGTGTTGTTAGAATTTAGTTCCGGGAAGACCCTTGAAATCAAGGATGTCTTACATGTACCCGAAATTAGGAAAAACTTAGTCTCCGGTAGTGTTTTAAATAAGTGTGGTTTAAAACAAGTCTTTGAATCCGATAAGTATATCTTATCAAGGTGTGGTGTATTTGTAGGATTTGGATATTTATGTAATGGCATGTTTATGCTCAACATTAATAAAGTAGTTAATTCTATTTATATGGCATGTTCTAGTACAAATGATTCTTCTCTATGGCATGCAAGATTAGGTCATGTGCATTATAAGCGAATGACGGATATGTCTAAGGAAGGTTTAATCCCTGCATTTGACATGCATTTAGAGAAGTGTAGAACTTGCATGTTGACTAAAATAATTAGACAACCATTCAAAGGCATTGAAAGAAATTCTGCGGTGCTTGGACTTGTACATAGTGATCTATGTGATTTGCATGCTACTCCGTCTTTAAGAAACAAGAAATATTTCATCACTTTCATTGATGATTATTCACGGTTTTGTTATGTGTATTTATTGCATGCTAAAGATGAGGCCCTAGATAAATTTAAGGTTTATAAAACCGAGGTTGAATTACAACAAAATGACTTGATTAAGAAACTACGCACCGATAGAGGTGGAGAACATTATGATCCTGCATATTTCCAGTCCGTAGGCATTATTCATGAGACTACGGCTCCCTACACGCCACAACAAAATGGTGTGTCGGAGAGGAAGAATAGAGTCCTAAAAGAGATGGTTAATTCCATTTTATCCTACTCGGGATTAAGTGACGGATTTTGGGGTGAATCCATGTTAACGGCTTGCTATTTATTAAATAGGGTTCCTAACAAAAGGAACAAGGTCACCCCTTATGAACTTTGGTACAAAAAGAAACCAAGCTTGAATTATCTTCGAGTTTAGGGATGTAGGGCGGTCGTTAGACTACCCCAGCCCAAGATTAAAACCTTGGGGGAAAGAGGTATTGATTGCATCTTTATTGGGTATGCTGAGCATTCCAAGGCGTATAGGTTCTATGTGATAGAGCCTAATGATTCTATTTTGGTTAACACCGTGATTGAGTCGAGAGATGCAATATTTGATGAGAATAGATTCTCGTCCATACCTAGACCAAAGGATTTGGTTCCTAGTACAAGTGGAACTAAAGAAGGAGACGGTTCGGTCATGCCTTCTAATGAGTCACCTATGCTCCGTAGGAGCAAGCGAGGGAGGATTGAAAAATCTTCCGGTCCAGATTTCCAAGTTTACTTGGTTGAAGGATCTAGAGATGAAGTAGGGTTCCAATATTCATATTGTTATCATGTTGATGAGGATCCTAGGACTTTTAATGAGGCAATGAGGTCTCAAGATGTTGCATTATGGAAAGAAGCAATAAATGATGAGATGGATTCCATCATGGGAAATAACAAATGGGTTTTAACGGATCTCCCACCGGGTTGCAAGCCTTTGGGCTGCAAGTGGATCTTCAAAAGGAAGATGAAAGTCGATGGTACTATTGACAAGTTTAAGGCTCGATTGGTTATCCAAGGCTTTAGACAAAAGGAAGGTATTGATTATTTCGATACCTATGCTCTGGTTGCTCGGATCTCCACCATTAGGTTGTTGATTGCCTTGGCGGCTATTAACGATCTTGTGATTCACCAAATGGATGTTAAAACGGCATTCTTAAATGGTGATTTGGAGGAGGAGGTGTACATAAAGCAACCTGAAGGGTTTATTATGCCCGGTAATGAGCATAAGGTGTATAAGTTGGTAAAGTCATTATATGGGCTAAAGCAAGCACCTAAGCAGTGGCATCAAAAATTTGATGAGGTTGTCTTGTCGAGCGGATTCGAGTTAAATCAGTCGGACAAGTGTGTATACAACAAGTTTGATAAATCCGGTAAGGGAGTAATCATTTGCTTGTATGTTGATGACATGTTGATCTTTGGTACAGATCAAAAACAAGTGGACCTTACAAAGGCCTTTTTGTCATCAAGCTTTGCTATGAAAGACATGGGGGAGGCGAATGTGATCCTTGGTATTAGGATAAAATGTGAGAATAAGGGACTCTCTTTGTCACAATCTCATTACATTGAGAAAGTGCTTAAGAAGTTCAATTGTGAGACTTGTTCTCCGGTTAGCACTCCTATGGATCCGAGTGTGAAGCTTATGCCCAATTCGGGTAAAGTTGTATCACAACTCGAGTACTCACAAGTGATTGGATGCTTAATGTATGCCATGACGAGCATAAGGCCGGATATTGCTTTTGCGGTAGGCAAGTTGAGTAGATACACTAGTAATCCTAGTACTCATCATTGGCAAGCAATAAGGCGGGTACTCAAGTACTTAAAGGGAACCATGAATTATGGTTTGTCATATGTCGGATTTCCTTCAGTTCTAGAAGGGTATTCAGATGCGAGTTGGATCTGTAACACCCCCAAATCTGAACCCATTTGGAAAGGTATTACCGCCAGTGACCTCAGTGTTCCTTACCGAGATCACCCAAGGCTTTACCGTTTGAATACAAACCATGAAATACAATGATATAAAATGATAACTTTATTCATATAAAACATGAATCCTGGGATTACATCCCAATCTCGAATAGGACAAACACAGAGTTTAACAAAGTACATCAGAAGTCTTTAAACACGGTATAGCGGAAGTCTTGTAAATATATTACAAATAAGGATCTTGACCACAATGGTCATCTCCCAAGGATCTCAACCTGATTAAAAGAAATTATTAAAAACATCCAAAAATAACCGTCGTCTTCATAGTCAATCTAGTCTCATCATCTTCGCTCTATCTGATGTGCCGAATCGAACGGATGACACCAGCCAACCATGCAGAGAACAATTGCGGTTGGTTAGTCTACTAAATAGACCATGCAAGGGTACAAAGCAGAGTGGTTCGAAGCAGTCGTATTAGGTTAGACTCATCGCTTCTCGAATAATAACCGATGATGATAGTCAACCATCATACTCCTACTGGAATAAACAAGAGGTATGCACAAGAGAAGATTCTGGAAGACTGAATCTTCACAGAAATCGACCCGAAAAGAGACTCCAAGAGATTGAGTCTTTAAGGAAATATGACAAATCTGAAACGTTTAAAGAATCAGACATCAGTGATTTAAAAGCTGACTTAGATGTTTCGGTTCACGACCAACCTCACCGCTTACAGCGAATCCAGATTGGAAAGAGAACGTACTTTGATCAAAAGTCGAGACGAGCTTTCCTAGCTGCACTATTTACTTAGCTGCACTACTCGCCAAAGGT
This sequence comes from Rheum nobile, assembly GCA_027886185.1. Taxonomy (NCBI): domain Eukaryota; kingdom Viridiplantae; phylum Streptophyta; class Magnoliopsida; order Caryophyllales; family Polygonaceae; genus Rheum; species Rheum nobile. The sequence goes on along the minus strand of WOAB01000593.1, from coordinate 1,183,203 downwards.
ATATTAATTATGTGCACTCGGGCACTTTATCTTATTAAATTCCAAAACCCACATTACATTATAAGCTTTTAAACATATGCTCTGTCACGCAGGACATACAACTAAGGAATGGACCTCACAGAATCCAAGCCTCTGGACTTATATCGAAGGAATGAACCTCGCAGAGTCCAAGCCTCTACTATCGTAGGGTCTTGCTCGCCCTTAACAGTTATAAAGAAACGAATGGACCTCTCAGAATCTGGGCGTTCCTACGAATACTCATGCTAACTAACAGTTCGAGCACCACAATAGTTCAGGATAAATCCACATAAATGCCCTCAAGGCGAACATAAATAATAGCGTTGTTCTAACAGATATACAACCTATTAATATCATTATTACAGTTTCCAAAACAGTTTATAAAACCAATTCCAGATAAACACAGTAATCATTCCAAATTAATTACTGAGATAAACAACTGATAATTAATGTAAATATGGAACGATGAGCAAGAGCGAATCACCACTTGCCTGAATCCGTAGAGTTTGAATGAAGTCTGTTGGGCCTAGGAAATTGGTAGAAGCCCAATTGTATCTAGCCCACGGACGCGACCAGCAGGAAGATCGAATCAGTTCGTTGGAGCGACGCGTGATGGGTTGAGCACACCAACGCACCCCGCTAAGATCTCGGGAAGAATCCAACTGATTTCCCATAAAATCCGATAGTGCCAGATTAGGTTCCAACGTTATTTTTTGCATTGTATAAATGTATAGTGTTGGGCCTGGAATCCCAGGAGAAAGACGGATAAAGTGGATAAAACTCAAGCCCACTGCAGATCGGAAGAATAGAGGAAAAGCCCAGAGGAGCCGACGAGACTTCTCTGATCGAGTATCATCCGACAGGATCGCAAGGATCTCGCCACGCATTTAATGCCCAGATCACGCAACGGCCATAACATTAAAACCAACGTAATCACAGAGATTCAATGGCGCAATCTTCGCCATTACTCTCAACATTGAAGATGAAATATTCGGCAAGAAATGCAAAATGGTAACAAGGGTGAAAGACTTACCATATCGGGACGACAAAGAGGATAAGAAACAACACGCACAATTATGCAAGGGGGACGAGCATTCTCACTCAGAAAACACACCAGAATAGCACTCTCGCTCTCAATCTAGCTCTCTAACGGCTTCCTATGCCTAACCCCCGCCGGTCGCCACTCACAAGTCACTGGTCGAGTCCCACTCGATCTCTGGTTTTATCACGATAAGTTGTATCACGATTCAGTCTGATTAAACACGACATCTAATAAAACCATCACGCTATTACATATTTATTCTTTGTTTATCTATTGCTCGTTTGGTTTGGATTGTTTTTTATCATTCGATCGACTAGTTACCCCGTCTAAGGCGATTTAGGTCGTCCGATCTTTTCGCCCCAAAACATATAGAAAGGAAGAAATTATACACACACACACATTATGAATCAATACGAACTACTACTATCATTTCCTCTCAATCTTGCTCTCGAATTCGGTTCTCGTAATCAGAAGTATTCTAGATTCACTCAAGCGACCGACATCTAAAATCTCACTCGATAGATCATCAATTCGAGGGAGATAAGCTCTTCAATCGCTCGTTCAGTTTCAATTTCATCTATTCCATTGATTTGATTTGGATTTATTAGATATATTCGTCTAACAAATTGTCTAGTTGCCCTCTCAAAGGCGATTAGGATCGGTAAGGTCTTTTCGCCCCAAAACAATTTGGCGCCCACCGTGGGGCATCTAGCCAATCAAGGATCCAATTCAATCATGGACGCCGCCGGAAACCCCGCAATCACCATTGAAGAGCAAAATCAGGTCGACCCCATGGTCGAAGCCCTGACCGAGAACGCCAATGCTCAACCAACTGGATATCCTCAAATCCAGGAACTCGCAAAAGCCATAGAAATCCTTCAAGAGGAATTGGTCCAACAACGCACCAGGACCGAAAAGCTAAGTACTCAATCTGAATCTGAAATTACTCGACTAACCCGTGAGAACGAAATGCTGAAATCTCAGGTACAATCGGTTGCATCAAACCCTGGGGGATCCAGACGTGTAGTCAATACTGAAGGACTACCCACCAGACTCGATATGGACGGAGCAGACGTGACTCCTATCGCACCAACCCAGGCTTCTATGCCCGCTGGAATGTTTCAGACACCCCAAATCTCTGCTGGTATAACTAACAATCTCATAGCCGGACTCCCAGAAGTCCGAGCAACCGCTCCACAGGTACCGGCTCCAACCGATATCCAAGCTCTTATCCAACAAGCTATCGGGGAGCACCTCAAGGCCCTGGACGATCGTATCGCACGAACCCCGGGGGTTCCTCAACCGATCGAGAAAGAAGCGGTCGATGGATACAAAGACTCGCCCTTCACGGAAGTGATTGCACGCGTGGAAATTCCCAAGAAATTCCATGTCCCCAACATGCCCAACTACGACGGGACCGGGGATCCAGATGACCACGTTTCAACTTATAAGCAAAAATTAATGACTATTTCGATCCCTAGGGGGAACCGTGAGGCCGTCATGTGCAAAAGCTTCGGCACGACCCTCACGGGACCTGCACTAACCTGGCTTATGCACTTACCGCAGGGATCCATCGCCTCTTTCGCTGACCTGGTCAACTCATTCAAAATCCAATTCGCCAACAGCCGAAGGCTGGAAAAGCAATCAAGCGATTTGTATCGAATCGTGCAAAGGTATGGCGAACCCTTAAGAGATTATCTTAACAGGTACAACAAGGAAAAGGTCGCTATCCCGCATTGCGACATTCCCACGTCAATCGAGGCATTCCGCCGGGGTCTGGTCAGGGGCAACGAGCTTTACCGCGAACTGACCAAATACCCGTGAAGAAGCTTCGAAGACGTCCAGGCTAAAACCATGGCACAGGTTAGGCTCGAAGAGGATGAAGAACCTTTCAAAACAAGCAAGAGCCCCGATCGCGTCGATCAGAAAGGACCGTCGGATCATCGATGCGACCGACGACACCAACCATACCCTAAGGGGCGGAACGACTCCGGTCAGGTAAACAATTCTCATGACAGGAACCAAGACTGGCGAACCAACCCCGCTCTCCCTCCGAAACTCCATTCTTACAACTTTAACATATCCGGGTCAGAACTTGTGAAGAGTTTCGACAAATACGGAAAGGAAGTAAGATGGCCTCGGAAGAGCGACAAGCCAGACGCCAGAAAGGACATGAACCGATGGTGTGAATTCCACGGAGACCATGGACACTCAACCGACGAGTGCATAGCCCTTCGCAAAGAAGTCGCCAGACTCCTTGCACAGGGGCTATTGCACGACGTAATATCAGACAGAGCCAAAGCGACTCTCGACCGAAAGGACCAGGTATCCTCGGATAAACCATCCTCTCCGATTCCAACTAAAATTGTTAACACTATCTCAGGAGGGTCGGACGTATGTGGAAACACATACTCTGCCGCAAAAAGGCATGCCCGAGAAAGTCGCGGCGACAGACCTACTCCATCAGGGGCGAAGCGATCGCAGAGTCCAAATGATCCAGGCATTACATTCGACGACTCAGAAGCCCAAGATCTGGGCGATCATCACGATGGTTTGGTAATCTCTTTATCAATTAGCAATTGTTTGATTCGTCGTGTACTAATCGACACAGGAAGCTCCACCAACTTGTTAACACACGACGCCCTAAAAGGCATGGGTTTAAGCGAGGACGACCTAACCCGAAATTCGACCCCTCTGGTCGGGTTCAGCGGAGAGGTTAAATACACCTCGGGCGAAGTCGTGTTAACAACGTACGCGGGTGGAGTAAACCAACAGGTAAAGTTTTTAATTCTCGACTACCCGTCCACATACAATGCGATCCTTGGCAGACCTTGGATCCACGCCATGAAAGATGTACCTTCCACTTATCACCAAACGATAAAATTCCCGACCAAGTGGGGGTACAGGAAATCAAAGGCGACCAAAAGGCTGCCAATGAATGCTACGTGACCTCAATGAAAAGGGCAGTCGACAGAACTACAGCGTAGCAATTACAACACGGCGAAGGGACCATTCGATACGTCGAGCCAGAAATGGAGTCGCTCGACGAAGTCGCATTGGATCCTTCTAAGCCGACGCAAACAGTAAGAGTCGGATCGGACCTAAACGATCCCACCAGGGCAGACTTAATTTCCTTTTTACGTACTCACGCTAATTGCTTTGCTTGGTCCCATGAAGATATGATAGGAATTTCCCCAGACATTATCACTCATAAGCTGAACGTAGATCCATCACATCCTCCCGTCAAGCAGAAAAGGAGAAAGTTTGTGCCAGAACGCAATAAAATTGTAGACGATGAGGTAAAGAATTTACTTGAAACAGGTAAGATCAGAGAAGTCAAGTACCCAGACTGGTTGGCAAACGTGGTGGTGGTACAAAAGAAGAACGGAAAATGGAGAGTATGCATCGACTTCACAGACCTAAACAAGGCCTGTCCAAAGGACTCTTTCCCTCTACCACACATCGATTCCATGGTCGACGCGACCGCAGGGCATGAAATGCTAACATTCATGGACGCGTTCAGTGGCTACAACCAGATCCTAATGGATCCAAGCGACCAAGAAAAAACAGCCTTCATAACAAGCCAAGGTACGTACTGTTATAAAGTGATGCCCTTCGGGCTAAAAAATGCAGGAGCCACGTACCAGAGATTGGTAAACAAGATGTTCAAAGATCAAATAGGCGACACGATGGAAGTCTATATCGACGATATGCTCGTCAAGTCCAAGAAAGCAGCCGACCACATCGAGCACCTGAAAGAAGCCTTCGAAATACTTGAGAGGTACGATATGAAAGTGAATCCAACTAAATGCTCTTTCAGAGTGTCTTCAGGGAAATTCCTGGGATACATGGTCACTCAAAGGGGGATCGAAGCCAGCCCCGATCAAATAAAAGCAATCGTCGACCTCAGATCTCCTCGGTGCGTCAAAGACGTCCAAAAACTGACAGGACGGATAGCCGCATTAAACCGATTTATATCCAAGTCGTCCGACAAGTGCAAACTCTTCTACGAGGCGCTTAAGAAAAATAAGTCGTTCGACTGGACAGCCACACACGAGCAAGCTTTCCAAGACTTAAAGGCATACCTATCAAGTCCACTACTGTTATCCAAACCAAAGGACGATGAACCGTTACCACTATACCTAGCAGTCTCCGAGTCGTCCGTCAGCGCAGTCCTTACCAGGGAAGAAGACGGCAAGCAATCACCTGTCTACTACGTAAGTCGATCCTTACTTCCAGCAGAAACAAGGTACACGTTGCTTGAAAAATTAGTTTTAGCATTAGTCATGGCATCTAATAAACTGCGACCTTACTTTGAATTGCATACTATTATTGTGAGAACTAACCATCCCATGAAAGCCATCATGAGGAAGCCAGAATTCACAGGACGAATGGCCAAATGGGCCATACACCTAAGCGGGTTTAACATTGAATACGAGCCCCGGACAGCGATCAAGTCTCAGGCTTTAGCCGACTTTGTGGCTGATTTTAGTCCAACACTAGAACAAGAAGCCGCAAAGGAAGCGGAACACCTGAAAACAGAAGACGACAGGGGCACGTGGCAACTACACACAGACGGTGCTTCGAACGTAAGAGGAATCGGCCTAGGCGTCGTGCTAAAATCACCATAGGGGGATCACATAGCCCAAGCCGTGAGATGCGAGTGGGACGCGACCAACAACGAAGCGGAATACGAAGCCCTCGTGTTCGGACTTACCCTAGCGCTCAACCTCGAAATATCAAACATAGAGGTAACATGTGATTCACTCCTAATCGTCAACCAAGTGCAGGGATCCTACGCCGCAAAAGATGATAGAATGATGGCATATCTGGACGTCGTCAAGAGGCTAGCAAAAAAATTCCAAAGCTTCACTATCCGACAAGTTCCACGCGACCTCAACACACAAGCTGACGCTTTGGCAAACCTCGGATCAAACCTACACCCTTGCGACTTCCGCAGTATTCCCCTGGCACACATCACCACTCCAGTAGTGCCCAGAACTCTCAAAATGGCTAATCCAAGCGACATTCAAGCCATAGCCGACCTGACCCCAGAAGAGAACGTCCACCCATCAGAGGATTGGACTACTCCCTACATCAAATGGCTCAAAGACGGAATACTTCCTCCAGACAGAGCAGAAGCCAAAAGACTCAAGGTATAAGCGACAACCTTTGATTTAAAAGATAATGTACTATTTAAGCGATCTGTCACAAGCCTACTACTGCGCTGCCTTGAAACGTCGGAAGTCCCCCGAATTTTACAATCTTTACACGATGGTGAATGTGGAAACCACACCGGGGGACGCAGCCTGTCAGGCAAAGCCCACAGGGCAGGTTACTACTGGCCCACAATGAACAGAGACGCGGCGGAATACGTCAAGAAGTGCGACGCTTGTCAGCGACACGCACCCGTCCCCCACCAGCCATCCGAGATACTCTATCCGACCTTGGCACCATTGCCCTTCATGCGATGGGGGATGGACATAGTCGGGAAATTACCTCCTGCGTCGGGACAACGTGTTTTCTTCTTGGCCATGACCGATTACTTTTCCAAATGGATAGAAGCCGAAGCGTACCGTGAGGTAAAAGAAAAACACGTCGTCTCGTTTATAAAACGTAACATCTTATGCAGGTTTGGCGTCCCATCAGAAATCGTATGCGACAATGGCTCCCAATTCATCGGTAAACAAACGCGATCCTCTGCAAACAATGGAACATCTCACTGATCACATCTACACCGAGATATCCACAGTCAAACGGACAAGCGGAGTCAAGCAACAAGATCATCATCAATAACCTGAAGAAATGCCTCACTGGGGAAAAAGGAAAATGGGCCGACGAGCTTCCTTTGATCTTATGGTCCGACAGGACGACGCCCAAAAATGCCACAGGACAAAGTCCCTTCTCGCTCGTATACGGGTCTGAAGCAGTCATTCCCGCCGAGATACTTATTCCGACTGCTCGATACGGATTCCAAACACCGGAACAAAACGACATCGAGTTAGCCCACAATCTCGACACTGTCAACGAAGCAAGGGAAAAGGCTCGAGTCCGGATGGTCCGATACCAACAGCAAGTCGCTTGAAGCTACAACAAGAATGTCAGAATCAAAGTCTTCAAGGTAGGGGATTGGGTCCTGAGGAAAACATTTCAAAATACCAGAGACCCAGCCGACGGGAAACTTGCACCTCAATGGGAAGGGCCTTACCTTATCAAAGAAATAGTTGGGCAAGGAGCATATCAACTAGAAACCAAAGACGGAGAACCCATCCCCCGAAGCTGGAATGCGACTCATCTAAAGTTGTATCATTTCTAAACCCTTACTTACATATCTTTTTATATCTATGTGCATTCTTTTATCTACATGACGACTACTAACTTAAGCATCGGAGGGCCGTTGGGTCTCCCCCCCAACGGTCGTTTCAAAACTTATCTCCTTTTAAAGACATGTTTCGAAAACAGGAAGACAAGAGGCCTCAGGACGAGATCTGCAAAGGATATCCACAACAACTACACAAAAGCGCTTACACAAACACGATCGATCTACACACAGGGAGACGAACAAAAAAAGGCACTTCGGCACACCGCCTGCCTTATTACAAAATAAGGTATACAACGCCTTATACACATTACGCAAAATACATTTGCTTACCTCCCTAAAATACAACTGTCATGACTAACATCTAACACGACATACAGGCCTCCCCCTAAAAAGACGTGATCACGCAAACAAGCCCACAACATGATCGCTGCCCGACCAGTGACGAACCACCTGCAAAAGCAAATTCATAACAAAAACGAAGCAAGGCACGAAACATAAAAACTTCCTACGATTAATACGCGACCCGCGATGGTAGACGGGTCGCCAAAAGAACTACGTTGTCCATCCCGTCTCCACGACGGGGCACACATTGTCATCCACACACAGAAGTCTTAAAAATAAAATAAACCCGGTGTTCACATAAAAGTCACTCCTAAATGCTCTAAGATTCACTGGATTTTTCCACAGGAACGATCTCCCTGCCAGAAATTGCTTCTTGGTCGACTTGGGGCGTGCCTTAGACGGCCTCGACACCATCTTGGTCGACCTCCTCCTTGTCATCCTCGACGCCCAAACCTACCAGTTTGAAAAGCTCGGCCCCTGGGTTGCCATCAGGATACATCATTTCCATGTCCGCCTTCGCATCATCAACCTTCCAGTCGACATGGGAACCAGCATCAAATTCCTCCATCATTTCGATGCGAGACTTCAAGCAATAATACGCCCCAACATCTCCAGCAGTACGGGCATCGTCCTCACGAAGTCTCCCAGCCTTAGCCTGCACCTCCGCCTTCACTCCTTCCAGATGAGCATCATAGTCTCGCTTGATTGAAGACAGTTCGCGATCCGAAGCCTTCAAGCGATCTTCGGCCATCTTCAACTGCTCCTCCAGGCGAGTCACTTTTCTGTCGGCTTGATCACTCAGTTCTTGAACGGTTGTAGACGCCACAAGTGAATACTGAAAAATCTGCAGAAAAAAGCATACACGATAGCAATGTAAAAAAGAAAACAGAGAAATAAGACATGCTCGAATAAAAGAAGAGTTTTTTCGAACCTTCCAAGCACCCACTACAGCTTTGTTTATACAATCTATAGGATGGAGGTCACCAATCTCCTTCTTGGCCTCAGCATCGCCGAAACTGAGCAGATCCTCAACCAATCTTTCCTTCAACATTCCAGCGGAGACACTCGGAGCAGTTATTGCCTTCCTCTTAACACCCGACACCTTCGACGGTGGCGAATCTAAGGAGATAACCCCAACAGGGGGCCCAACCTTGCTTGGACCTCTAGCGAAAGAAGACGCCATAGCCACTGATCGCATTTGATCCAAGAGGCTCTTCCCAGACAAGCGAGCGCTGGACCTTCCGCCCTTAGATGCTGATAACATAACACAGCAGCATAAGCACAGGAAAACCACGAAAACCAGCCAGATGTATACCTGGAGGAACGAACATGTGCCTTTAGTTACTAAGGCAGCAGGAGTCGACATCTCTTTTATTTCTGAGAGAAGAAAGTTGGTATTTTTGAATGATCTTTCATTTTCGGGGAGTGCCAACAGAGAAGCAATTACTTTTTCAAAACCAGTAGGATCGCCAGGTTCAGGGGCTGCAAAGAAGAACAGGTAAAAAGGAATTTAGAAGACGATCGATTAAAGCAAAGAAGCGGAAAAACACGATACCTGAGATCCTCCAGTCGGATAAAAGAAAAGTGCAATCAGAAACGCTTTCAAGGCTTTTACGCTCAACAAAAAAGAATCGAGATCTCCATCCTCGATCATTAACATCTAGATTCAGTGCAAGGGGGCTTTTTTCCTTACGGAGATGTAACTGGAACCTACAGGAACTCCGATTACTCAGGTAATAGGATCGCCATAAGGCATCAAAGTCAAAATCTATGTTTTTTACTGCAGAAACGAAATCAATCGTCTGGAGCAACCGCCATGTATGAGGCATGACTTGGCAAGGAGCCAACTTTAACACGGCCAGAAAGTTTTGGACCAAACGAGAGAAGGGGAAGACATGACCGATTCTGAAAGGATACTCAAAGAAGCACACCCACCCTTCTTTGAACCAGTCTGCTCGTTCGTCCGGAGACGGAAGGCGTGCAACAATACCTACGGGGAAACCTCCAATTTCTAAAATCCTATCAAGTTCGGACTGGACTAAAGTCCCTGGTATAGAATCGCTAGCGCTAAGAAGGCCTAGGGAATGAAAGGGAACATCCTCCTCATACACACTTCTGATGAGGGCTCGGGTCTTCTTCAACGTAGGAGACGCCATGGAAGAACAAAAGGAAGAAACGGTAAGAATTCGAAAAAGAGAGAGAAGTTACCTTGACAAGACGTGGGACTTGCAGAAGATTGAAGCCTTCGAGGGTTATTAAAGGAAGTAAATCAAGTGCCTCTGCGGTTAAATCATCTCATCCACTCACCCGCTGCCACGTCGCTTCAGAAGGATCGAGATCATGGAAGATCAAATTGATCCAAAAACCGCTCTCTGGCCCAATTGGATCTTGGGGCAATTGTTGGGCCTGGGAAATTGGTAGAAGCCCAATTGTATCTAGCCCACGGACGCGACCATCAGGAAGATCGAATCAGTTCGTTGGAGCGACGCGTGATGGGTTGAGCACACCAACGCACCCCGCTAAGATCTCGGGAAGAATCCAACTGATTTCCCATAAAATCCGATAGTGCCAGATTAGGTTCCAACGTTATTTTTTGCATTGTATAAATGTATAGAAAGGAAGAAATTATACACACACACATTCTGAATCAATACGAACTACTACTATCATTTCCTCTCAATCTTGCTCTCGAATTCGGTTCTCGTAATCAGAAGTATTCTAGATTCACTCAAGGGACCGACATCTAAAATCTCACTCGATAGATCATCAATTCGAGGGAGATAAGCTCTTCAATCGCTCGTTCAGTTTCAATTTCATCTATTCTATTGATTTGATTTGGATTTATTAGATATATTCGTCTAACAAATTGTCTAGTTGCCCTCTCAAAGGCGATTAGGATCGGTAAGGTCTTTTTGCCCCAAAACAAAGTCTAACGACGGGATTCCGGGCTCAACACAGGGATAGATCTGGAGCACAGATTCCTTCAGATCGACCCACAAAGAAACCCTAAGTTAAATTCGAAAAACAACAATACAGATCTAAGAAAGAACGAAAGGAATCGAAGGAAACGAAACCCGAACGAAGGCCACGGAAGCCAAACCACAACCGGCCAACAACCAACCACGCCGGCGGGCGCCGCCCCACTTGCGGCGGGCGCCGCCCAAATGTAGCGGGCGCCGCTCTTCACGGCTCCTCACGGCGGTGGCCACATCTTCACGGCGGTCGCCGGGATCTTCACGGAGGTCGCCGGGCTCATCAAGGCGGTCGTCGGGCTCATCACGGCGGTCGCCGTGCTCATCACGGCGGGCGCTGTGCTCATCACGGCGGGTGTCGTGCTCATCACGGTGGGCGCCGTGTTCTGGTCGGCGGTCGCCGCCTTCAAGCGGGCGGTCGCCGCCTCTATCCGGCGGTCGCCGTCGCTAAACAGAAACTGAAATACGAGAGGAAAAACTCACCCTCGACGATCGGTTTGGCTCGTCTTTCGCCTTGCTTGGTTTCTAGGCTTCTAAGGGCCTCCCAAGCTTCTCTTGGCCACCGGAAATGACACCAAACGAGCTCCGACGTTCGACTTGAGCTTTCCCGAAGAGAGCGTTTTTTAGAGTTTGAGAGCTTATGAAACTAGCCCTCTCTCTTCCTCCCAAGCCATCCTTATATAGGCAAATCCAGGGGGGGGAGGGAAGGTGATAGGAAGCTTCCTTCCCATCCCTTGGGTAATAACCTTGCACTTTGCCTCTTGGATAAAAACCTTAGGGTAACAAACTTGTACTTTAGTGCCCATTGGATGATAACTCTTGGGCAATAATCTTAACCCCGTGTTAAATATATTCGTACACGAAGGAGTATTAACTCCCAAAATGCGTCGACTGTATGTTATTTCACTGAGAAAAATATTACAGAGGCAGAGCATATTACAGAATGTCTCAAACTATCTGAATTAAATCCGACGTACTAAACGGGTACTCGGGAAAATTCCCAAAATTCCCAAAATAACCTTACAGAAATACGGGGTATCACATCACCTCCCCCCTTAAAAGAAGTTTCGACCCCGAAACTTGCATTAAGCCAATGAGGGTCATGCCTCAACACCAATCTTACCACCTGGATTCAATATCCTTATTCACTTCATCCTTGAAATGGATCACAAGAGATATTACTCTTAATTCCTTAGGATATCATTCTGAAAATGATTCGCTCGTCTCGATGCTTATAACACAACTCACTTATGAGAGATAGCTCTTAGTCTCTCCGAACATAACTCCACAAGTTCATCCTTTATCTCTTAAGGAAGCTTGGAAAAAAAACTCAGCGTATGGGATACCGCTTACCACTTTATTCCTTAGGTGTATATAGACAATTCTCTTTACTGAATCTTTAATACACCGGGATCATTGGCGTATCCCCTCTTAAACTGCAACCTTTCTTCTTAACACAACAACTCTTACAACTTAATCTTCCTCAAAGAGTTGCACCCAGCCTTATAGATGACATACTCTATATATGAAGAAGAATCTTATGAATGGATTTAGATTTAAACAGCAGAGTTGACCCTGTGATTAATCATATAGGGGATGAACATCTAAGTTGCCCATAATACTCCACCACCATAAGTCCGACAGTCTTTATCCTTACTTGGCATAAGCTGTTCTCGACACTTACGAGGTTTCGTATGAACAACTAATTCATAACGATAACGCATTCTGAAATTTCCAAACCAAGGAAACGCTTCATTATCATTCAAACATTACCTTAATTGACAAAAGTTGAACAACCAGATCACGATACCATGGAGATTATCGACACACGTCGCTACTCCTTAATCTTAAAGAAAGACTTGACATAAATACAACTTAATGGATCAGGGTTCTTCTCCGTTGGCTTGGCTCATTACAAAGAGTCTTTGCCCTTGGCCTGAAGACCCCATAGGCGCTTTGCCTTTATTACGAGCCATAGACTGCTCAGGAGCAGATGCCTCTGGCCTTGGGTTCTACCCACCGCCAACATTTGATGCCTGATAAGACTGCATTGATCCCTGACCCTTCAGTCTGCAGTATGTTTTTATGTGGCCGTCTCTCCCACAATTATGACATACTCTCTTGTCCTTTTGGCAATTAAAAATTTTTTTATGCCCAACTTCACCACAGTTGTGGCACTGAATTACTCTATTGCTCCAACCTAAGCCTTTGGCAGAGTCAGACTGAGTTGTCTCGATCTTGGCACGACCAGACTTTTCAAACTTGGTAGGCAATGCCGGTCATTTGAATGAACCAACCTGGCGATCCTGTTGCCCACCCTTTCCCGTAACTTGCTTCTCCCGTTTATGGGCAGACTCCTCCAATGTGATCTCTGTCGACTCTGGGCGGTCAACATCCTCTGTCTAATCAAGCAATGTCTAGAGCTGTCCTTTCGACCAACTCTGGTCCAAGCAGAATCTTGTCGGCATTCTTATCCCAACAAATCGGAGATCTGTATTTGAGACCATACAAAGCTTCAAACGGAGCCATCTTGATCTTAGCATGCCAGCTATTATTGTACGTGAACTCAATCAGACTCAGGCTGTCTTCCCAGCTAGTCGGACGATCGAGTGCACATGCTCTTAGCATATCCTCCAGGGTCTGGATGGTCCTTTCAGATTGTTCATCTGTCTGAGGATGAAATGATGTACTGAATCTTAATTCAGTTCCCATGGCCTTATAAAGCTCTTGCCAGAACCTTGACATGAATCGGCCATCTCGATCCGATACAATGGTCTTTAGGAATGCCATGTAAACGGACTATCTCCTGGTGGAAAACTTCTGCTGACCTCAGGGTCACCCAAATAACCTCATTCTAATTGATCACATGGACTAAGAAAGCCACTTCTAGATCCAGCAATCGCACTTAGCCCACTTTGCGTACAGCCGACTTGGTCTAAGGACCGATAAAGCAATCCGCAGATGTTCCCTGTGAGCTTCCTTGCTCGGGAAAAATATCAAAATGCCATTGAAGAAGACCACTATGAACTTATTCAAGTACTGGTCTAAAACATCGATGCACTAGGTTCATGAAAACTGCTGGAGCATTCGAATCCCATATGGCATGACTACAAACTCGTAGTGACCATCTCTCGTCCGAACGCAATCCTCGGAATATCATCCTCACGAATCCTGAGCTGATAAAAACCAGACCTCCGGTCGATCTTGGAGAAAACTTTTTCTCCCTATAGTTGATCCAACAGATCATCACTCCTTAGCAACAGATACTTGCTCTTGATCGTGACTTTATTCAACTCTCGAAAGTCAAAACAAAGTCGAAACAGTCCATCTGTCTTTTTGACAAATAAAACTAGGGCACTCCTACTCAAGGTGATGCACTCAGCTTTATATAACTTTTGTCAAGAAGATCCTTGAGTTGCTTCTTCAACTCTTGCATCTCAATAGGAGCCATCCGGTACGGTGCCTCAGAGATCGGCGTGGTACTCGGCTCGAGATCAACGACAAACTCCACCACACGATTCGGGGTATCCAGGAATATCTTCTGGAAAGACACCCGGAAATCCTCTAACCACAGGAATATCAAAACTGAAGTCGATCACTGCCTTATGACGCTTCCGTCAATCCATACCGAGAATAATTATCGTATGGGACCATGGTTATTTAGGTCAAATCGCTTTGAATTTCTTACCCTTGATGGTAATCGACAATTCCGGCAGACGATTGGTTCTAACCAAATATTTCATATTAATAATATTTATAACCAAAGGTTCACAAACTTAGCCGCATACAGAACTTAACTTACAACCATCCAAAATGAAAGTCTGGGTAGCACCCACATCAACAACACATTAACAAAAGTAGAACGCAAATACAAAGTACTCTAAGCATTAGGAGCATAGGGTCCATCCGCCTCACGCATCACGTAAAGACGTTGACCCTGACTTCCAGAAGTCACTAGGGCTTTCCTCTTATCCTGCGCAGTTGTCTGCATCGAAGGATTGGAAGTCTCTGCTGGTTTAAACCTAGGTCTGTTGTTTGGATTAACATACCCCTGTTGTGACTCCGCTCCTTTTTGCATTCCCTGCCGACAGAACCTCTGCATATGTCCTTCCTTTCCACAACCAAAATAAGTCTTCTTCTCGTTCCGACATGCAAAACTCTTATGCCCAGATGCACCACAATTATGGCATTGGATCAGACTCTTGCTCTGACCCGATTGCTGAGTTGACCCATCTTGAGTCGTTTTTGTCTTTGCCTTGCTGGACTTGGCAAAATCAGAAGGTGGTGCGGGACGTTTAAACCCACTTGTCTGAGGCTGGTTCTGCACTTGCCTCTGGCTATCACGCTTCCTGGTTGACTCCTCTAGAGTTACCTCCAACTTGTAGGCCGCATCCACGTACTGCTCGAGAGTAGAGCATGTGTGGTGCACCATCAATGGTTTAATATCTAGGTTCATCCATTCATGGAAGTATCAGATCTTCTGAGCCTCACTGGATATCTCTGGTTCAGCATACTGCAGCAAATGATTGAATTTAGTGGCAAGCTCGGTCATCTTCAATCTATCCGTCTTAGGATACAAGAACTCCTTGTGTTTCTCCTCCCTCATAGCACGAGAGAAGAAACGGTCCGTCATCTTGGTCTTAAACATTGACCACGTCAACACCGGGCTATCAGCTAAGCCAGTACTCTCCCACCATTCACTGGCTTCTTCCTTCAACTGTAGAGAAGCTATGTGCACTTTCTCCGCTTCAGTGCACTCCACATTACGGAACAATCGCTCCATGTGGGAAAACCAATGAGCCACTCTGACTGACTCTCCATTTCCATCGTAGCTGTCGGGTCTCATAGAGTTAATGGCCTTCAGAGCTCGGCCATACTCCCCTCTATTCCTGATCACGCCTCCCTGTAGTACCTGGTTCTCTTGTTCCTCAAACCTCGGAACTTCTGGAGGTACTGGTACTCCTTGTGCCTGAGGTGTGATTGGTCGCATTATCTCGGTGAATGCTTGCATAACAATCCCCCGAATTGCTGCGACTGTTGCTGCATCAAGCACTACTGGAGCATCGGTCTGAGCTTGGCCATTGCCTCCTGGATTATTGTTGAAGACAGACTCACGCTCTCCTGATGGGTCTGCATCAGTCCTCGGGTTTGGTCTAGGGTCATTGTTCGGCCCAGCACCAGCACGGATAACGTTCCTTGTGTTCACCATCTGTTTACTGATCAAATTCCAAGGATTTTATCACATTAGTATCATTATGATATACTTCTTGTAATAAAATCAACTTAGAATAGATCAAACTCGTAAATTTCTATTGATGAACTGAAACTGAGATACTAGGTTCTACAACCTCAAATCATAACGAGCGAACTGGGAATCAAGCCTAATTGGAGATGGAGAAACCACCTCGGCTTCTCTCGGGTTCCTCTGAAGAGAACAGAATGCACCCATATCTAGCGGGGCAACGACAAATAAATTAGTCTTTCTAGACATAGAAGCAAACTTACTATATCAGACTGTATAGAAGACATGACTATGAACGGTGTTTTGAAATTATTTTTACTTTGAAAATTCAGAGCCCTTTTAACGTATTTTCAAAAACGGATAAATGATATAAAAATCCCAAACCCGTTTTAAAACCTTTGGCTCTGATACCACAACTGTAAGACCCCCAAATCTGAACCCATTTGGAAAGGTATTACCGCCAGTGACATCAGTGTTCCTTACCGAGATCACCCAAGGCTTTACCGTTTGAATACAAACCATGAAATACAATGATACAAAATGATAACTTTATTCATATAAAACATGAGTCCCGGGATTACATCCCAATCCCGAATAGGACAAACACAGAGTTTAACAAAGTACAGCGGAAGTCTTTTAAATATATTACAAACAAGGATCTTGACCACAATGGTCATCTCCCAAGGATCTCAACCTGATTAAAAGAAATTATTAAAAACATCCAAAAATAACCGTCGTCTTCATAGTCAATCTAGTCTCCTCATCTTCGCTCTATCTGATGTGCCGAATCGAACGGATGACACCAGCCAACCATGCAGAGAACAATTGCGGTTGGTTAGTCTACTGAATAGACCATGCAAGGGTACAAAGAAGAGTGGTTCGAAGCAATCGTATTATGTTAGACTCATCGCTTCTCGAATAATAACCGATGACGATAGTCAACCATCATACTCCTACTGGAATAAACAAGAGGTATGCACAAGAGAAGATTCTGGAAGACTGAATCTTCACAGAAATTGACCCGAAAAGAGACTCTAAGAGATTGAGTCTTTAAGGAAATATGACAAATCTGGAACGTTTAAAGAATCAGACATCAGTGATTTAAAAGTTGACTTAGATGTTTCGGTTCACGACCAACCTCACCGCTTACAGCGAATCCAAATTGGAAAGAGAACGTACTCTGATCAAAAGTCGAGACGAGCTTTCCTAGTTGCACTATTTACTTAGCTACACTACTCGCCAAAGGTATATTAATTATGTGCACTCGGGCACTTTATCTTATTAAAATCCAAAACCCACATTACATTATAATCTTTTAAACATATGCTCTGTCACGTAGGACAGACAACTAAGGAATGGACCTCACAGAATCCAAGCCTCTGGACTTATATCGAAGGAATAAACCTCGTAGAGTCCAAGCCTCTACTATCGTAGGGTCTTGCTCGCCCTTAACAGTTATAAAGAAACGAATGGACCTCTCAAAATCCAGGCGTTCCTACGAATACTCATGCTAACTAACAGTTCGAGCACCACAATAGTTCAGGATAAATCCACATAAATGCCCTCAAGGCGAACATAAATAATAGCGTTGTTCTAACAGATATACAACTTATTAATATCATTATTACAGTTTCCAAAATAGTTTATAAAACCAATTCCAGATAAATACAATAATCATTCCAAATTAATTACTCAGATAAACAACTGATAATTAATGTAAATATGGAACGATGAGCAAGAGCGAACCGCCACTTGCCTGAATCCGCAGAGTTTGAATGAAGTCTAACGACGGGATTCCGGGCTCGACACAGGGATAGATCTGGAGCACAGATTCCTTCGGATCGACCCACAAAGAAACCCTAAGTTAGATTCGACAAACAACAATACAGATCTAAGAAAGAACGAAAGGAATCGAAGGAAACGAAACCCGAACGAAGGCCACGGAAGCCAAACCACAATCGGCCAACAACCAACCACGCCGGCGGGCGCCGCCCCACTTGCGGCGGGCGCCGCCTCAACTGCGGCGGGCGCTGCCCAAATGCAGCGGGCGCCGCTCTTCACGGCTCCTCATGGCGGTGGCCACATCTTCATGGCGGTCGCCGGGATCTTCACGGCGGTCGCCGGGCTCATCAAGGCGGTCGCCGGGCTCATCACGGCGGGCGCCGTGTTCTGGCCGGCGGTCGCCGTCGCTAAACAGAAACTGAAATAAGAGAGGAAAAACTCACCCTCGACGATCGGTTTGGCTCGTCTTTCGCCTTGCTTGGTTTCTAGGCTTCTAAGGGCCTCCCAAGCTTCTCTTGGCCACCGGAAACGACACCAAACGAGCTCCGACGTTCGACTTGAGCTTTCTCAAAGAGAGCATTTTTGAGAGTTTGAGAGCTTATGAAACTAGCCCTCTCTCTTCCTCCCAAGCCATCCTTATATAGGCAAATCCAAGGGGGAGGAAGGTGATAGGAAGCTTCCTTCCCATCCCTTGGGTAATAACCTTACACTTTGCCTCTTGGATAAAAACCTTAGGGTAACAAACTTGTACTTTAGTGCCCATTGGATGATAACTCTTGGGCAATAATCTTAACCCCGTGTTAAATATATTCGTACACGAACGAGTATTAACTCCCAAAATGCGTTGACTATATGTTATTTCACTGAGAAAAATATTACAGAGGCAGAGCACATTACAGAATGTCTCAAACTATCTGAATTAAATCCGACGTACGAAACGGGTACTCGGGAAAATTCCCAAAATTCCCAAAATAACCTTATAGAAATACGGGGTATCACAGGATCACTAATATAGAAGATCATTCTTCTACTAGTGGTTGGGTATTCTTGCTTGGGGGAGGTGCCATTTCATGGGCTTCTAAAAAGCAAACTTGCATTACAAGTTCGACTATGGAATCAGAATTCGTAGCATTGGCCGCTGCTGGTAGAGAGGCGGAATGGCTAAGGAACTTAGTCTACGAGATTCCTTTGTGGCCGAAACCGGTGTCACCCATTTCTATCCATTGTGATAGTCAAGCTACTTTGGCTAAGGCTTATATCCAAGTGTATAATGGTAAGTCGCGACACCTGGGCATTAGACATAGCGCGGTACGTGAGTTGATCACTCATGGGGTGATTACTATTGAGTTTGTTCGGTCTCAACAAAATTTGGCGGACCACTTGACAAAGGGGTTAGCCAGGGACTTGGTGATCAAGTCGGCTATCGGGATGGGTTTAAAGCCCGTTTAAAATATCTAATGGTAGGACACCCAATTCCCCTCTAATATGACGTTGGAGGCTGAATTCAATGTGGAAAGCCTACACTTAGAGTTTGGAGCACATGTTCATACTTTATCCCAAGGTATGTGCTCGGACCTGCAAGTAAAGTAAGGTTGAAGGTTCTCTTCTTAATGGATCTTTTGAAAAAATGCATTTGCAGGTGCATGATTAAAAGAATCCACCTATACGAGCGTGAAGTGGTGCCGCTTCAACTAGCCCGGGCTTGGCTTTGTATGCGTTCGTGAATGGATAAGGACACATGGCTAGAATAGTGTCAAGTTAGCACTTGGAGTAGTGTAGAAACTTGTGTGTGTTTGTATCTTCAGGTAGTCAAATGAGTTGAAGGGTTCAATCCTTTGGACACCCTGATTCTCGATTATTTGGAATGTGTACTACACTAATGTGAAAATTCAATCCTAAGGACATTTTCATTTATGCATGAGTTTGTGTTTGATGTATGTATAGTGAATCAAGGATTACACTAAAATGGGGGAGGAATGTTGGTGATTTTAGTGTCATCGGCCATTTAGTGTAGTCGGGATTCGCTCAAAGACTTAAGGAGTTCGTTTGGCGCATAACGAGGTTCGGGAGTACGGAGTGCACACTCGTGTGCGTGGATTCGGACTCGGAATTACGAAACGTGTCAGGGTTCAAGAGGCGGACACTGAGAAGGTGTTTTCGGGGTGCTAAGGGGTGTGCACGGTTTGTGACAAACCGTGCACATGGGCACAGACCGTGCCAGGGCAGAACAGAAGCCAGTTTTGGTCTCTGTAAAGCCGCACGGTTTGTCACAAACCGTGCGGTGCCCCGGAGCGCTGAATCTGGCTTCTGTAAAGCCGCACGGTTTGTGGCACGGTTTGTCACAAACCGTGCGGCTTGCCGGTAAGGGAGTTTTGGCGGGTTTTTAACCAACTTAACCGCTAAAACTACTTTTTAACCTCCTAAACCGACTTATAACTGCCTAAATTCCTATGCTTTATATAAGAGCGGGTTTGGGGCAAGTCTTTGGAACGCGAGATATAACGAAAATGATCTCTCAAATCGAACAAAACCGAAAACTTCAAGTGTTCTCTTTTGATTTGCCTGAATCATTAGAGGTGCGATTGTCTTATCCCGGATCAGATTTCGTGTAACCCGAGGCAACAAGTATAGGGTCGAAATATTGATTTTGGAAAGTGTTCAAAACACGATTCAATTGATATCCAAGACAACCGAAGATTGATCAACGAGCAACCCTTCTATAACAATATGGACATATGGTAACATAACAAGATAACAACTTTTGAGATAATCATTTGTATTGGCATAATATATACTACAAGATATATGTAATTCCATAATGTGTCACTTCATTGTTCAACAAGATGTAATTCATCACTACTGCAAAATAACTGTAACGCATAGACAAAGAAATAATTATATATTTCATCAAAGAATGCATGTTTCTCTATAACAAAAAATATACCAAATCAATTTTCATTACATACAAGATTTATTATAACTCCTTTTTCCTACGACTAGTTTTGACAAAAATGCAAAGTTTAAATTACATGTAACCAATTTTAAGTTGAAATATAGCTACCCAAAAACATCTCACATGTGATTTCATAGGACACTTGTCACACAATGAAGCAATCCCATTTTCTGTAAGGCTATGGACAGATTGGATTAATTATGAGAAAAAATACTTTTGATGTTTAAAACCGACTTTTCAATAACTTTAAATTCGATTTTTTTTTTACAATTTAGGGATTCATAAAAAAAAAATCCCTATCCAATGGCCCTAGACGTGTCAATCGGGTCGGTCAAGTCGGGTTCAGCTCGGTATTTTCGGGTTCGGGTTGAGAACAAATCGAGTCATTTCGGATAACAGGTCAAGCCGGGTCGGATCATTATAAGTCAGCGGGCGGTTCGGGTTGACCAACGGGTCAAGAGCGTCATTTTTTAAGTATTTTGTTCACCATTTAAATATTATTAAATAGTTAAAACCTAATTTAAATAAGTCAAAATAAGTTGAAATGAATTAAAATAATAATAATATTATTAATTATTTCAAAGTAATTTATATTAGTAGACCAAAATCATATTTCATTTTTCATTTTAATCTATATTATATTAATTCATAAATTTCTGCATTATAAAAAATTATATAAGTACAACAATGTTTTTTTAGGATAATTGAGCATATTACCATTATTTATATGTCATTTATCATATATATATATATATATTAAGTTATATTTTATTAAAACTCCACATTTATTCGTTAATCGGGTCGGGTTTGTGTTGGTCGAGTTCTTTATTTTAAGTACAACAATGTTATTTTCTTAGGATAATTGAGCATATTATCATTATTTATATGTCATTTATCATATATATTTTATGTTATATTTTATTAATATTTCACATTTATACGTTAATCGGGTCGGGGTCGATCTCGATAAATTCGGGTTAGCAAAAATTTCGGTTAGATCGGGTCGGGTCCAAAAGCGGGTCGGTCAGGTCGGTAAAACGGATTCAATCACTTTTTAACCGCTCTAAATAACACCCATATTGCATATATTTAACATATTATTAAAGACAATGTTTTTAGGGCTAAAATTTACATGTGATTATTTGTACTGTGACAATAATTTAAATATATTATGTATATCAAGAAATTCTTATTTGATTATTTGTTCTTTAAGTATAAGTGTGAGTGCGGTTCCGGTGCGGAGCACTCTTCCCGTGCGGACGTGCGGACATGCACTATAGGGCCTTATTTGTGCACTTTTGGGCCTTATTTGTGCACTTTTGCAAAAATTTTAAAAAATGTTTGGAAAAAAAATTGAAATTTTTTTTTTTGAAAAAGTGCACAAATAAGACCCAAAAGTGCATGCTCCGCACATCCGCATCGGAAGAGTGCTCCGCATATGATCCAAGAGAGAGAAAAATATAAAAGAGAATGTTATGTACGTATCCTTTATGTACTCATAAGAGGTACACTAATAGATACATGAAAAATAAATGGGTACTTAGAAGTTAAAAATGATATATAATATATTATTATAATAGTTATATACTCAAGAAATTAATGGTTTGAAACTCGAGTTCGCGCGAAAAAGTTTTCATTTAAGGGGACAAGCTACATGGTGACAATTTTATAAATTTGACAATCTTCTAGAAAAAGGTCCAACAAGTAAATAAGCCTTTTAAAAAACTAAACCAACTTAGTGCATCTGATACAAGGATGATGGGGTGCGTGTTTGCCTTGGTTTGAGTCCCTCCACTCTCCTTTTTTCATTTTCTCTATTAATTTTAATTACCCAATGTAATAATTATATTTAAACCCAAAAATTATATTTTCACCAAAAAATGCTACGTATTATATTTATTTAACTTTTTTTCGGGCCATTTTTTGGTTAATCAATTTGTGCATTTGGCGAATATCATTATGTGCATTTGGTTAAAATATGAATTTGCATTTGGTTATAACGTGAATGTGCATTTGGCGAATAACATTATGTGCATTTGATTATAACGTGAATGTCATTTAGTTATAACGTGAATGTGCATTTGGTTATAGCGTGAATGTGCATTTGGCTCCACACCACTTTTTTTAATTTATTTTTTCATATATTTTCCAAACAATTTGTTTACATTTTTTTTCTTTTTTGGGCCATTATTTTTGTCAATCAATTTGTACATTTGACAAACAACATTATGTGCATATGGTTATAACGTGAATGTGCATTTGGTGATAACGTGATGTGCATTTGGTTAGAACACGATGTGCATTTAGTTAGAACACAATGTGCATCTGACTATAACGTAATGTGCATTTGGTGACAACGTGATGTGCATGTGGTTATAACATGATGTGCATTTGGATTTTGTTGGATTTGCATTTGATTATAACGTAATGTGCATTTGGTGATAACGTGAAGTGGATTTGTATATTAGAAGTGCATTTTAACTACATGTGCATTTGAGGAAGATTAGGCCGAATAAAATAATAAATATGAAAAAAGAACTAGATGTGTATTTGATATACATATGCACATCTAGTTATATACAAATGCATATAAGATGTGATTTGATATACAAATGCACATATAGTTATATACAAATGCACACCATATAAAAGAAATATCAAATGCACATCTAATTATATACAAATGCATATCCTAAGAAAGAAAAAAACTAGATGTACATTTGATATATAAATGCACATCTAGTTATATACAAATTCACATCCTAAAAACACTAAATGTGCATTTGATACATCCAAAAAAACTAGATGTGCATTTGTTATAATTATATACAATGCGCATCTAGCTATATACATATGCACGTCATCATAAAAAGATATGTGTATTTGATATAAAAATGCACCTCTTATTATATATAAATGCACATTAAAAAAAATGTTGAAAAAATATTTGAAAAAACAATGTTAAAAAGATAAATAAAATTTCAAAAAAAAATAACGAGATTATCACTAACACTAATTTTTTTTATATAGATAAACATTAAGATCTTTTCAAAATAGAAAGACTATCCTAAATCATCTGAATAGACGATCTTTATAAACTATGACCCAAAACTATCAAAGGTATATCATCACTAACACTTACACTTTCACGTATCAGTGTGAACGTTCTCACCAAAAAGCTTCCTCAAAACTCATATTTACCCAAATCTGGTGCACCAATGCAAATGGTCTTATCATTTTTAAAGCAATATAATTTAACCAATAATGAGCTACCACAGAATAACAGAAACTATTTAACTTTCTTACAATTTTTTCCTTAACTCATTATTAACTCTATTTCTCTCTTTCATGTCGGTCAACCAATTGTTCACGTCCGATCTCTCTCTTTGTAGTGGTATGAATCACTTAACATTATCTGATGTTAAAAAAACTTGGTCAAAATACCACATAAGTAGACGTAGTAAAAGCCAACTCCATGGATTTGCTTTAGCTAGCCGACATAGAAAATGAATCTACATCGTCAATCAAGGCAGGATGGGATCTGGAGATGACACGTGTCATCCATGATTTATGTTGGGGACACCGACCGTGACAGTGGGAGTTATGGATACCCACGTCTTGCGTCGTGATCTTAGTGTGGGAATGGAGTTGGGGCGGATCCCTATTCCACACACACGACAAAACTATTCTCTCGGTTAAAAATAATTCTCATTTTTTTTGAGATAATAATTCTCATTTTAATTAACCTTTAATACATTATTAAAAATATTATAATTTTTTAAAACAAATTACAATTTCAAAACTATCATCCTCTTCAATAAAAAAAAAAACTATCATCCTCAATTTTTAATAATGAATAAAAATGTTATATAAAATAGGGCCTTACTATTTGACGCATAGGCAAAATTGTCTTTCAGCGCATAGGGTCGCCACGTTACGTGTGAAGTGGCTCCACACGTAACGTGGGGTAAATTTTTTTTTTTTTTTAATCCACACGTTATGTGTGGTATTTTTTTTATATAAAAAAAAATAAATAAATTAAATTTTTTTTTTTAAACATCACGTAAAAAAAAGTCTAAAACTTATATTTTTTTTATCAATGTTAAAATGTTAGGAAATTAGTCCTAACTGGATGGAGGATGCTGGTTTGAGAACGTGAGCTGGTTTTTTTTGTCTCCATGAAGGTTCAAGCTAACGTACTTTTTTATCTGACATTTGATCATTTCAAGGCTTAATACATCATTGCTTATACGCCCTGCTTATTGCTGTGTACATCTTAAGCATTCATTTTTTGTTCATGTATGTAGTATTGGGTAAGTCTGACACTGGTCAAGCTTGGAGTATTAAAAATTTGAGGTTATAGAAAGAAAACTTCTTAGTAATATATATATATATTTATTTAGAATTGACTCTTAATTTTCCAGCTAAGATACTTCATATTACAATCATTGCTCATACCACTTTTTGTTTTTTTTTGGGTCCTGTGACACCCTAAATCCCATGCCCTAGAAAACCCTAGGGTAAGTAGGGTTTCAGATTTAGGGTTTTCAAAACCATATTATTTTCATACCCTATCATGCTTGTAGCACATAGGGAGTTCATACCACATTTTGTCTTTTTTGGGGTCCTGTGACACCCTAAATCCCATGCCCTAGAAAACCCTAGGGTAAGTAGGGTTTCAGATTTAGGGTTTTTAAAACCATATTATTTTCATACCCTATCATGCTTGTAGCACATAGGGAGTTCATACCACTTTTTGTCTTTTTTGGGGTCCTGTGACACCCTAAATCCCATGCCCTAGAAAATCCTAGGGTAAGTAGCGTTTCGGATTTAGGGTTTTCAAAACCATATTATTTTCATACCCTATCATGTTTGTAGCACATACGGAGTTCATACCACTTTTTGTCTTTTTTGGGGTCCTATGACACCCTAAATCCCATGCCCTAGAAAACCCTAGGGTAAGTAGGGTTTCGGATTTAGGGTGTCACAAGACCGCAAAACAAGACAAAAAGTGGTATGAACTCCATATGTGCTACAAGCGTGATAGGGTATGAAAATAATATGGTTTTGAAAACCCTAAATCTGAAACCCTACTTACCCTAGGGTTTTCTAGGGCATGGGATTTAGGGTGTCACATGACCCCAAAAAAGACAAAATATGGTATGAACTCCCTATGTGCTACAAGCATGATAGGGTATGAAAATAATATGGTTTTAAAAACCCTAAATCTGAAACCCTACTTACCCTAGGGTTTTCTAGGGCATGGGATTTAGGGTGTCACAGGACCCCAAAAAAGACAAAATGTGGTATGAACTCCCTATGTGCTACAAGCATGATAGGGTATGAAAATAATATGGTTTTAAAAACCCTAAATCTGAAACCCTACTTACCCTAGGGTTTTCTAGGGCATAGGATTTAGGGTGTCACAGGACCCCAAAAAAGACAAAATGTGGTATGAGCAATGATTGTAATATGAAGTATCTTAGCTGGAAAATTAAGAGTCAATTCTAAACAAAAATATATATATTTTACTAAGAAGTTTTCTTTCTATAACCTCAAATTTTTAATACTCCAAACTTGACCAGTGTTAGACTTACCCAATACTACATACATGAACAAAAAATGAATGCTTAAGATGTGCACAACAATAAGCAGGGCGTATAAGTATTGATGTATTAAGCCTTGAAATGATCAAATGTCAGATAAAAAAGTACGCTAGCTTGAACCTTCATGGAGACAAAAAAAATCAGCACGTTCTCAAACCAGCATCCTCCATCCAGTTAGGACTAATTTCCTAACATTTTAACATTGATAAAAAAAATATAAGTTTTAGACATTTTTTTACGTGATGTTTAAAAAAAAATGATTTTTTTTTTATAAAAAAAATACCACACGTAACGTGTGGATTAAAAAAAAAATTTTTACCCCACGTTATGTGTGGAGCCACTCCACACGTAACGTGGCGACCCTATGCATTGAAAGGCAATTTTGCCTATGCGCCGAATAGTAATCGTGATAAAATATTATATAAAAATATTAATATATATAATTTTTGATAATATAGCTCATAACTCAATAATAAATCATGACTTAAATTCTAAAATGAATTTTTTTTAATAAAAATAACAAGTTTGAACGACAGTTATTATCGACGAAAGTGTTAAAAACATGGGGTTCTCTTCTCATGAATTCATTTCCTTTTTTTAATTGGAATTCATTTTTTTTATACAAAGCGAATAATAAGACTTCTTCATCAATAGAAAGACAGTTCAAAATCATCTCAGTGGATGATCTTTACAAAGTGATTACATAAATTGTCGTACATTGAGTTCAAACAATCGAACTCATATCTAGATGCCTGAAGTGCATGAGCGGTAAAATTGGTGTATGAGAGCACCTGTTGGAGCCTTGAAATTCTAGTTGGATTGATGTCATGTTTTGCTAGAAAATCACCTGTGTGATTTGATTTGTTTCCTTGAAGCAATGGTGTACCGAATGGTTCTCACGTTTATAGAGTCAATGAAATATAAAGCTATTCGACATTGGCTATCAAAAGGGTGCGACCAACTTCTTCTTTATTGCATCTTGAGAGATTCAACTATAGATTATAAATCAACGACTTAACTACACGAGAACCAACCACGAACCTTCAATCTTTAATCGACAAATTGGGCGTCGGATCGAAGATTGATACGTAAACAAAGCCTCGTTCACGAGTTGATGACAAATCTAGGTAGAAAGCGGGTCCTGGTGTCCTTCTCTTCGTGCGTAGCCGGATAGATGACAAACTTTGCGACGAAGGCTGTCGGCACTCTTGCGCTCGGTGGAAAGCCGAGGTGGGGCGAGTGGGATCGATTGCATTTGGGCGATCGGAGGTTTGGTGATCCGTTATGTCGATCAATCGGAGAAACAAGGGTGATGTCGAAGGCTCAAGGTCGGAGACAATTCTCAACGAAATGCTTAATCTTCAATTCAACGTAAGGAATGAATTACAAGCGGCAAGGCATATAAAGCCAAACAAGTGCGGCCATGGGCCTAAACAAACCTAATGGACCGGGTCCCTAAGCATATGAGACACACATGCCCAAAAAAAGAAACTTACTAAAATAGACTTGGTAAAAATAATTACAAGTTAAAACTGGAAAGTTTCCAAAAACACTAAATGTAGCACAAATAAACCTCAAAATAGAAAACAAAGCCTAGGATAAGCACGGCGTCGAGGGAGCCAAGGAAGTGCCGCCACTGCCGAAGTCATGGCGCCGCAGCGGGGGCCGCAAGGCCTTCGATGGCGGAGAAGGACACGGCCTTGGGTGCTGCCAAAGCCGAGGAGCTGTTGCGCGTGAAGCCTTTGGCCGTGATGCTTTGTGTGGCTTGGGCGATGGCTCAGGCGCGCGCCCTGGTGATTGGGCATTCAGACCGGACACTCATCATGTCCTTTTCTTGGGCCTCCGTCAATGTCACGACCGGGGTTGTATCAAAGATCCTTTCAAATGAAGTGTTGGATGCTTGTTTATAGAAGAAGCTAACTTCTAAGCTAAGCAAATCCTCTAGGCTAAGTTTCTTACAAGGTAAAGTCCAATTTGGCTTGTTGTGCAGACTTCCCAGCTTGCATCAGCTACTTGTATCACCTGCATGCATCAACTACTTGTATCACCTGTATGCATTTACTTGCATTACCAGCATGCGTCGGCTACTTGTATCACATGCATGTATTAGTTACTTGCATCACCAACATGCATCAACACTTGTATCACCACCTAGGTTGAGCAACAAGTTTGATTAAGCTTCACATGTGCTTTAACGAGGCATTAGGTGTCAGACGATGTATCTTGGGAGAACGCGATGAGTTAAGACGACGAGTGCTAATTTTGTAAAAAATAGCGCGTTTCATCACAACCCCATGTTTTGACAGCCTTCATGCGATGCTGTTGAAACAAACTATGAAAGTTGTCTTGAATCATCGCGTTCGACCTATCTCCTTTAACATACAAGTTCCTTCGGCGAGTTCAAATTTCTTGACTCAGGCTAAAATGCAAGTGACGCGGTCATCAATGCTTCCAATAAAGGCAATGCTCTGACGACTTCTCTTGACAATTGTGGGGCCCCTTAGATTTCTTTTCTTCTTCCAATTGAAGAATTTGGTTGTGATTCCAAGCGAGAGCTTGGATGATCTCACTCGTCTTGAAGAGAACACGGTGGCATCCCCAAGGGAGAGCTTGGAGGAACTCACCAGTCTCGAAGAGAATGCAGTGGTAGCCCCAAACAAGAGCTTGGAGGATATCACCCGTCTTGAAGAGAATGCGGTGGCATCCCCAAGCGAGAGCTGGGAGGATCTCACCCGCTTTGAAGAGAACGCGATGGCAGCCCTAAGCGAGAGCTTGGAGGATCACACCCGCCATGAAGAGAACGCGGTGGCAGCCCCAAGCGAGAGCTTGGAGGATCTCACCTGTCTAGAAGAGAACGCGGTGGCAGCCCCAAGCGAGAGCTTAGAGGATCTCACCCATCTCGAAGAGAACGCGGTGGCAGCCTCAAGCGAGAGCTTGTAGGATCTCACCCGCCACGAAGAATACGCGGTGGCAGCCCCAAGCAAGAGCTTGGAGGATCTCACCCGCCTCGAAGAAAACGTGGTGGCAGCCCCAAGTGAGAGCTTGAAGGATCTCACCCGCCTTGAAGAGAACGCGGTGGCAGCCCCAAGCGAGAGATTGGAGGATCTCCCCGTCTTGAAGAGAACGCGATGGCAACCCCAAGCGAGAGCTTGGAGGATCTCATGCGTCTTGAAGAGAACACAGTTTAATAAAAATGGCCACCACATGTGGTAAATTATTTATTGTACATGTATAAAAACCTCTTACCTCTTACCTCTTACATAGCGCGCGGTGCCTCTTCTGACGTGTTATCTTTCACGCCATGGTGAGGGAAACATGACTTTTCTCGTAGTATTAGCGCGTCATCGGAAGCTCCCCTGAGCCAAATTCACTCGGGCTTGACATGGTTCTTGCTTGCGCCCCTCAATGATAGCCAAGTCCTCCTAAAGTGAGGAAATTTCCCACGGACGCCAGAGATGGTTCCCGCATTTATAGAGTCAATGAAATATAAATATATTCGACATTGGCTATCAAAAAGGCGCGACCAACTTCTTCTTTATTGCATCTTGAGCGATTCAACTATATATTACAAATCAACGACTTGATTACACGAGAACCAACCACGGACCTTCAATCCTAAATGATAATCACTACTTTGTAGGGCTTAAGTAAGAGTCATTAGAGGGTTTATTGGTGTCATTCGGGTAGTTTTAGACACATTCATGTGTATGACGTTTGGAGGCGAAGTTTGGTGTTTTTGGAGGTGTTTGAGCTATTGTGGATATCTAGGAGACACTGAGGAATGAAGCCACCAAGTAAAGACGCCAAAGGAGTGAAGAGACGAGTTGAGGAGCGGTGCGAGAGATTGCAAGGAAGAGCTTTGAAGAGATGTTACTGGAGCCTTGCCGCACCCGCGCCGAAGACCACCGCCCCTGCGGTGGAAGAAGCAGAAACCAGACAAGATTCTTAAGACCCACCGCACCCAGCGGTGGGCACTGCCGCACCCGCGGCGAGCACAACAGAAGCCACTGGAATCCCACCACACCTAGCGGTGGGTGTCACCGCACCCGCGGTGGCGACGCGCTGAAGACCATTTTCCAGATTTATTTCCGAGTTTTTATTTCCTGTTTTATTTTAAATCCGAGACTTTGTTTTCAAGTTTGTTATTTTCTTTTCTTTATTTCCTTATTATTTCCTTAGTATTTAAGTTAGGTTGAAGACTCTTTTAGAGAATCATCTTTTCGCTAACCCTAGTTGCCACCGTTTTACGTAATTTCTCTCACAAACCCTATGGAGAACTAAACCTCCATTGTTGCACTTGACAGTTTGAAGCCAGCAATTGATTGGTTGTGAGTTTTCTACTCTTGTTCGTTTTCCTATCTAGTTGGATTGATTCTCTTATACTTGATTGATTATTGGTTTATGTTGATTTATCTAGATTGATCACCTAGGTTTATTGATATCTTCCTAATTGCTAGGACTTGTGATTTCGGGTTCGGGTTGCATATCTAGTAGCAAGCACGATTGTTGCGTATAGGGGATCCGAGCGCTTCATCGTGAGAGAGAGTTAATTGCATGCTTATAGTAACGGGTTGTTTCTATTGCATGTATCTTGTTGAATCCTTGTTTGATTGCTATTGCTTTATTGAGTCTTGAAGGTTTTTGGATTTGATTTGGTGATAAGTACTATTAGGGCTGGTAGAACTAATAGTTATCTATGATCGGGATAAGAACAATTAGAGGAATATTAAGAACTTGAGATTGATAGAATTCCGTGATCGACCTTTCTATTGTTGTGTGGATCTTTGTTAAGTGTGGCGCTTTTTTTTCCCTTATTATTCTCAACCGTTATTTGCGAACTTGTTTACTTGCTTTGTTTACTTTGGTTACGAAAAACACAAACAAACCCCCCCTAGTTCCTAGTCGGTGACGTGAATTACAAGAATAGATAACCTGACTCTCTGTGGGATCAATCCTGACTTGCTTGCTATACTCTGTAGTAGGTACTTTAGGATTTCTTTGATAGGCATACGACTTTTAGGCCTGTCAAATTTGGCGCCGTTGCCGGGGAGTCAAATTTTCTGTTTTCGTGATTTGTTTGTTGCCTACCTTGGTGTGGACCTATCTTATGGTCCACACTCGTGCTACTTATTCACCTCTTCTTGATTTTGATCCAGAGATTGAGAGAACTTTGTCCCAGGATCGTAGAGTAAACCGTACTTTGGTTTTTGACAACCCTGCATTTGAGATGGGTGACGCGGATAGAACATTGAGACAGTTGACTGCGCCCGACCTACAACAGCAACCTTTGGCTGTGACTATTCCTGCTATAGGAGCGGGCGTAAACTTTGAGTTGAAGCCGGGGCTGATTCATTTGCTCCCATCTTTCCATGGACTGGCTGGAGAGGACCCAATCAAACACATGGGTAAATTCCACACAGTCTGCATGAGCATGAAACCGGCAAACGTTACTGAGGATCAAATAAAGATGAGAGCTTTTGGATTTACTCTGAAAGACACTGTTGATGACTGGTATTACCATCTTCCTACTGGGAGCATTGACACGTGGACCAAGCTTCATAAGGCGTTTCTCGAGAAATATTTCCCTGCAAAGAAGGCAAACAGTTTGAAGAAAGCTATTAGCAACATTGAGCAGGAAACTGACGAGAGCCTGTATGATTACTATGAGCGTTTCAAAAGACTGTGCTCAAGCTGTCCGTTCCACGGGTATTCCAATCAGGATTTAGTACTACATCTGTACAATGGCCTGCTGGACAGTGAAAGGAGGATTGTCGATGCTGCATGTGGTGGCAATATTCTCAACACAACACCGGCAGTAGCTATGGAGAAGATTCAGGAGATGGCAGAGGGCACAAGAAATTTCGGCAGAGCTTCTACCAAGAGAGGAGTCAATGTTGCTGACTCTAGTCGCTCTGCGTATGCCAGTGATATTGCTGAGTTGAAGGACATGGTGAGGAGACTTATGCTGCAAGGAACTCCTCAGCAACTCAAAACGTGTGGGGTCTGTGCCGATCAATTCCACCCCACTGACGCCTGTCCTCAACTACAAGATGATTCGCTTGCTGAAGTAAACGTTGTATGAGGTTATGGAGATCCAAGACCTCGGCATGATCCCTACTCCAACACTTATAATCCGGGATGGAGAGACCACCCAAATTTTAGATGGAGGGATCAACAACAACAGCCTCAGTTTCAACAACAACAACAGCCAATACCTCAATTTCTACAAAGGTCGCAAGATCCACAACCTGATGCGTCTCCTTCAACTGCAGATATGCTCCAAGCCTTGACGAAACATTTCACTACTCATGTTCAAGCCACAATGTCAAGCATAAAGAATTTGGAAACGCAGGTGAGCCAAATGGCTGAAGCCATCACGAGGATCGATGTAAAGATGTCGGGAAATCTACCATCTCAAACGATAGTTAACCCATGGGCAAATGTTAGTGTTGTGACCCTTAGAAGTGGAAAGCAATTGCATGTCGATTATAGTGCTGAAGAGGACGACTCAGGAAAAGAGGGTATTCTGGAAAATGACCGCACCCAGCGGCAAGGTGACCGCACCCGCGGCGAGCATGAAAAGGAGGGACAGAATGTTCTGTCAAGTTCACCGCACCCCGCGGTGGCACCCACCGCACCCAGCGGTGGCGGTACTGTTTCTCGAGAAAAGTCTGGGGATCCACCGTACCCGGCGGTGACCTCTGGCCGCACCCGCGGCGAGACTTCTGGAGCTATTGCTGAGCCTTATGTGGACACCTACGTTCGTCCATACTTTCCTCCTCTCGGTTCCAAGAAGCCACCCGCCCCATTTCCAGAGGCGCTCAAGGAGAGAAGGGTAGTCGACGACAAGGACCTCTTCGAAACTTTCAGCAAGTGTGAGGTCAACATCCCTTTGCTCAAACTTGTTAAAAGCTTTCCCAAGTATGCTCGGTTCTTGAAGGAGCTCTGCACGATCAAGAGGAACCAGAAGTAGAAGAAAAAGAAGCAGGTCCAGGTGAGCGAGCAAGTATCTGCTGTATTTCAAAAGCGTTTGCCCAAGAAGTGCAGTGATCTAGGTATGTTCTCTATCCCTTGCATCATTGGTGAGACAAAGATTGATAAGGCTATGCTAGATCTTGGTGCAGCTATTAATGTCTTACCATTGTCGTTCTATGAGTCCCTTGATCTGCCACCACTACAGGACACTAGACTAGTTATTCAACTAGCTGATGGAACCAACGTCTACCCGAAAGGGGTTGTTGAGGATGTCCTTGTTATGGTAGATACGCTGATTTTCCCCACTGATTTTTATGTTCTTGATATGGATGGTGGTACAGGTGCACATATGCTGTTAGGTAGACCTTTCATGAAAATTGCAAATACCACAATTGATGTTAGAAGTGGGAAATTAACTATGGAATTTGATGGGGATGGAGTTGAATATAACATATATGATATAAAACCCGTCATTAATACCTCTTTGAACTTTGTTGATGTAATGAGTCCTAACCCTTTGGATGAATTGCAACCTATACTAGAGGATCCCATAGTTGACTTGCCTGTCGATATTACTGTATCTTCTAATCTGCAGAAAGTCATGGCTTTATTGGATGAGAAGGGTGAGTCTCCTACTTCTCTTTTGGGCTTTGGCCCCACTATGCTAACTCCGAGAGAGAAGCTTGTTCCCTCTATGGTGCAGGCCCCTGAAGTTGAAGTTAAACCCCCCCTGATCGATCTAAGCATGGGGGGAAGACGACTACGAAGGCCAAGGTGGAGGAGCCGTTGAATAAGAGGAATGGTCTAAGGTTCAGACCTTTCCATGATTGGTTCAGGAAGGAGGTGCTGAATGAGAGGGTGCCTAAGGAACCCGATGCTGTGGATTAAGGTTGTTCGAGTAGTATGTCGAGCCAACGACATTAACTAAGGCGTTGCTCGGGAGGCAACCCGAGGTATCGTTTTTTCCTTCTTTCTTTTATCTTTGAGATTTCATCGCATAGCTAGGTAGTTTGTTTTTGCTTCTGTTTCGTTTCGCCTGTGCACTAACACGCAGATACATAAGAAAATGAGCAAAATGAGGTTTTGGAGAGCTCACCGCACCCTCGGTGGGCACCCTTTACTTTCTGCTTGTACTAAAAAAAAAAAAAGTTTTACCGAAGGCCAGCTGTCCAGAATCCCCATGGAGAAGGTGCGCATCATGTTGTCAAGGAAGAGACATTCGCCCCACATATTATTTGGCAACGATGATGGCCCTACAGTTGACAGTTGAAGAGGAGGAACACCAGGGCCCACATCACGATTACATCTGGGCTCCACCATGTGTTCGTTGAAGGCCGTGCAGCCCCGACATCTTTGCAAAGCCACTACTCACCAAAGTGGTTTCCTCTTGGTTGCACGGTAGGAGAAGATTATGGAGTTGAAGAAGACACTCGCACAACACCAGCGACTTGTGCGTATAATGAAGACCGCCAGTAACAAACGAAGTGTCCAAGCAGCTCGGCGACGTTGTGAGTTATTTTTTTTGCTTTTCCCTGTGCTTCTATTCTTTTTGTCTTTCATTACATTGAGGACAATGCAATGTTTAAGCATGGGGGAGAGTTCTATACTTGTTACGTTGTTGAGGAGAAAAAAAAAATTGAAAAAGCCAAAAATTTGAAAAAAAAACTAAAATAGAAATCCTGGGATAGGTCGAAAACCCGAAAGGGCGGCCGCAATAAGCAGGTGGCTTGGACCAGCATTAGGCTGGGGTAATATGGGGTCAAGAGTGATGTGAGCATATGTGAGCACATCTATGAAAAAAATATGAGTGGCT
Organism: Rheum nobile; assembly: GCA_027886185.1. NCBI lineage: Eukaryota > Viridiplantae > Streptophyta > Magnoliopsida > Caryophyllales > Polygonaceae > Rheum > Rheum nobile. The sequence continues at coordinate 1,148,136 of WOAB01000593.1, read as the reverse complement.
TGGTGAAAACCCGAAAGGGCGCCTTGGCAAAATGAGCGAAAAAGAAGAAGAGTGATTTTAGGATTTCTCATTATTCTTGGCGAGGCGTTATAAGAAGAGGAGTCAAAGAAGGATTGTCGGGTAGGTCACTCTGGGAGACATAAGGAGTCATAAATGGAGGCTAGGATTAGAGGTTACTCACACTATTGGATGTCCGGGTTAAGCTTGGGGGAAGTACTCTGCTTGCCCCTTAAGCTTGTTGAGTTGTGGATAAGTTTGGTGCCAGGAGCTTGGCATGGGGTAAGTGACTCTTAGTTGGAGGATATGCTTCCTGAGACCTTGTGTGCTACATTGGAGGAGTGGACTTTCTTTTAGTTTACTCGAGGACGAGCAAAGGTCTAAGCATGAGGGAATTTGATAAGCACTACTTTGTAGGGCTTAAGTAAGAGTCATTAGAGGGTTTATTGGTGTCATTCCGGTAGTTTTAGACACATTCATGTGTATGACATTTGGAGGCAAAGTTTGGTGTTTTTGGAGGTGTTTGAGCTATTGTGGATATCTAGGAGACACTGAGGAAGGAAGCCACCAAGGAAAGACGCCAAAGGAGTGAAGAGACGAGTTGAGGAGCGGTGCGAGAGATTGCAAGGAAGAGCTTTGAAGAGATGTTACTGGAGCCTTGCTGCACCCGCGCCGAAGACCACCGCCCCTGCTGTGGAAGAAGCAGAAACCAGACAAGATTCTTAAGACCCACCGCACCCAGCGGTGGGCACTGCCGCACCCGCGGCGAGCACAACAGAAGCCACTGGAATCCCACCGCACCCAGCGGTGGGTGTCACCGCACCCGCGGTGGCGACGCGCTGAAGACCCTTTTCCGGATTTATTTCTGAGTTTTTATTTCCCGTTTTATTTTAAATCCGAGACTTTGTTTCCAAGTTTGTTATTTTCTTTTCTTTATTTCCTTATTATTTCCTTAGTATTTAAGTTAGGTTTAAGACTCTTTTAGAGAATCATCTTTTCGCTAACCCTAGTTGCCACCGTTTTACGTTTTTGCTCTCACAAACCCTATGGAGAACTAAACCTTCATTGTTGCACTTGACAGTTTGAAGCCAGCAATTGATTGGTTGTGAGTTTTCTACTCTTGTTCGTTTTCCTATCTAGTTGGATTGATTCTCTTGTACTTGATTGATTATTGGTTTATGTTGATTTATCTAGATTGATCACCTAGGTTTATTGATATCTTCCTAATTGCTAGGACTTGTGATTCCGGGTTCGGGTTGCATATCTAGTAGCAAGCACGATTGTTGCGTATAGGGGATCCGAGTGCTTCATCGTGAGAGAGAGTTAATTGCATGCTTATAGTAACGGGTTGTTTCTATTGCATGTATCTTGTTGAATCCTTGTTTGATTGCTATTGCTTTATTGAGTCTTGAAGGTTTTCGGATTTGATTTGGTGATAAGTACTATTAGGGCTGGTAGAACTAATAGTTATCTATGATCGGGATAAGAACAATTAGAGGAATATTAAGAACTTGAGATTGATAGAATTCCGTGATCGACCTTTCTATTGTTGTGTGGATCTTTGTTAAGTGTGGCGCTTTTTTTTCCCTTATTATTCTCAACCGTTATTTGCGAACTTGTTTACTTGCTTTGTTTACTTTGGTTATGAAAAACACAAACAAATCCCCCCCTAGTTCCTAGTCGGTGATGTGAATTACAAGAATAGATAACCTGACTCTCTGTGGGATCGACCCTGACTTGCTTGCTATACTCTGTAGTAGGTACTTTAGGATTTCTTTGATAGGCATACGACTTTTAGGCCTGTCACTAAACCGACATATTGGGTGTCGAATCTAAGATCCTTTCAAATGAAGTGTTGGATGCCTATTTATAGAATAAGCTAGCTTCTATGCTAAGCAAACCCTCTAGGCTAAGTTTTCTAAGACGTAAAGTCCAATTTGGCTTATTGTGCTGACTCACCAGCTTGCATCAGCTATTTGTATCACCTGCATGCATCGACTACTTGCATCACCAACATGCATCAACTACTTGTATCACCTGCATGTATCAGCTACTTGCATCACCAGCATGTATCCTGTACTTGTATCACCACCTAGGTTAAACAACCAGTTTGATTAAGCTTCACGCATGCTTTGGTGAGGCGTCGGGTGTCAGATAATGTAGCTTTGGAGAACGCAATGAATTGAGATGACGAGTGCTAAATTTGCAAAAAATAGCGCATTACATCATAGCCCCATGTTTCGACAACCTTCATGCGATGCTGTTGAAACAAACTATGGAAGTTGTCTTGAATAATCGCGTTCGACCTATCTTCTTGAACATACAAGTTCTTCGGCGAGTTCGAGTTTCTTGACTCAGACAAAAGTGCAGGTGACGCGTTTATCAATGCTTCCAATAAAGGCAATGCTCTGACAACTTTTCTTGACAATTGCGGGGCCCCTTAGCTGACTTTTCTTCTTCCATTTGACGAATGTGGTTGTGATTCCAAGCGAGAGCTTGGATGATCTCACTCGTCCTGAAGAGAAAGCGGTGGCAGCCCCAAGCAAGAGCTTGTAGGATCTCACCCGTCTTGAAGAGAACGCGGTGGCAGCCCCAAGCGAGAGCTTGAAGGATCTCACCTGTCTTGAAGAGAACACGGTGGCAGCCCCAAGCGAGAGCTTGGAGGATCTCACCCGCCTTGAAGAGAACGCAGTGACAGCCCCAAGCAACAAGAGCTTGGAGGATCTCACCCGTCTCGAAGAGAACGTGGTGGCAGCCCTAAGCGAGACTTGGTGGATCTCATCCATCTTGAAGAAAACGCGGTAACAGCCCCAAGCGAGAGCTTGGCGGATCTCACCCATCTCGAAGAGAACGTGGTGGTAGCCCCAAGCGAGAGCTTGGAGGATCTCACCCGTCTCGAAGAAAATGCGGTGGCAACCCTAAGCAAGAGCTTGGAGGATCTCACCCGCCTTGAAGAGAACGTGATGGCAGCCCCAAGCGAGAGCTTTGAGGATCTCACCCGCCTTGAAGAGAATGCGGTGGAAGCCCCAAGCGAGAGCTTGGAGGATCTTACACGTCTTGAAGAGAACGCAAATTAATAAAAATGGCCACCGCGCATGTGGTAATTTATTCATTGTACATATATAAAAATCTCTTACATCTTACATAGCGCGTGATGCCTAATCTGACGTGTTATCATTCACGCCATGGTGAGGGAAACACGACTCTTCTTGTAGTTTTAGCGCGTCAGCATGAGCTCCCCTAAGCCAAATTCACCCGGGCTTGACATGGTTCTTGCTTACGCCCCTCAATGATAGCCAACCAACTTCTTCTTTTTGCATCTTGAGAGATTCAACCACTGATTACAAATCAATGTCTTGATTACACGAAAACCAACCATGAACCTTCAATCCTAAACCGACAAATTGGGCGTCGGATCGAAGATCATTTCAAATGAAGTGCTAGATGCCTCTTTATAGAAGAAGCTAGCTTCTATGTAAAGCAAACCCTCTAGGCTATGTTTTCTCACAGGTAAAGTCCAATTTGGCTTGTTGTGCTGAATCACCAACTTGCATCAACTACTTGTATCACCTGCATGCATCGGCTACTTGCATCACCAACATGTATCAACTACTTGTATCACCTGTATGTATCAGCTACTTGTATCACCAACATGCATCCTCTACTTGTATCACCACCTAGGTTAAAAACCAGTTTAACTAAGCTTCACACGTGCTTTGGCGAGGCGTTAGGTGTCGGACGATGTAGCTTGGTAGAACGCAATGAATTGAGACGACGAGTGCTAATTTTTGCAAAATTAGCGCGTTCCATCTCCTTGAACATGCAAGTTGCTTAGACGAGTTTGAGTTTCTCGACTCATGCAAAAATGCAGGTGACGCGGTCATCAACGGTTCCAATAAAGGCAATGCTTTGATGACTTTTCTTGACAAATGCGGGGCCCCATAGTTTCCTTTTCTTCTAATTGAAGAATGCGGTTGTGATTCCAAGTGAGAGCTTGGATGATCTCACTCGTCTTGAAGAGAATGTGGTGGCAGCCCCAAGTGAGAGCTTGGAATGTCTCACCCGCCTTAAAGAGAACGCGGTGGCAGCCCCAAGCGAGAGCTTGGAGGATCTCACCCGTCATGAAGAGAACGCGGTGGCAGCCCCAAGTAAGAGCTTGGAGGATCTCACCCGCCTTGAAGAGAACATGGTGGCAGCCCCAAGCGAGAGCTTGGAGGATCTCACCCTCCTTGAAGAGAACGTGGTGGCAACCCCAAGCGAGAGCTTGGAGGATCTCACCCGCCTTGAAGAGAATGCGGTGAAGCGAGAGCTTGGAGGATCTCACCCGCCTGGAAGAGAATGCGGTGGCATCCCTAAGCGAGATCGTAGAGGATCTCACCCTCCTCGAAGAGAACGCGGTAACAGGCCCAAGCAAGAGCTTGGAGGATCTTACCCGCCTCGAAGAGAACGTGGTGGCATCCCCAAGCGATAGCTTGGAGGATTTCACCCGCCTTGAAAAGAACGTGGTGGCAGCCCCAAGCGAGAGCTTAGAGGATCTCACTCGTCTTGAAGAGAACGCTGATTAATAAAAATGGCCACCGTGCAGGTGGTAATTTATTCATTGCTCATGCATAAAAATCTCTTACCTCTTACATAGCGCGTGATGCCTCTTCTGATGTGTTATCTTTCACGCCATGGTGAAGGAAACATGACTATTCTCGTAGTTTTAGCGCGTCATCATGAGTTCCCCTGAGCCAAATTCACCCAGGCTTGACGTGGTTCTTGCTTGCGCCCCTCAATGATAGCCAAGTCGTCCTAAAGTAAGTAAATTCCCCACGGACGGCTCCAGTGATGGTTCTCGCGTTTATAGAGTCAATGAAATACAAATCTATTCGACATTGGCTATCAAAAAAGCATGACCAACTTCGTTTTTATTGCATCTTGAGATATTCAACTATAGATTACAAATCAATAACTTGATTACACAAAAACCAACCACGGACCTTCAATCCTAAACCGACAAATTGGGTGTCGGATTGAAGATCCTTTCAAATGAAGTGATGGATTCCTATTTATTGAATAAGCTAGCTTATAGGCTAAGCAAATCCTCTAGGCTAAGTTTTCTAAGAGGTAAAGTCCAATTTGGCTTGTTGTACTGACTCACCAGCTTGCATCAGCTACTTGTATCACATGTATGCATCAACTACTTGTATCACCCGCATGCATCAACTACTTGCATCACCATCATGCATCAACTACTTGTATCACCTGTATGTATCAGCTACTTGCATCACCAGCATGCATCCGCTACTTGTATCACCTCCTAGGTTGAGCAACCAGTTTGATTAAGCTTCACACGTGATTTGGCGAGGCATCGGGTGTCAAACGATGTAGCTTTGGAGAACGCTATGAATTGAGAAGATGAGTGCTAATTTTGCAAAAAATACCGCGTTTCATCAGTACCTATACAAAATCAAAAGAGAAAATTAAACTAGTAATGTCGAGAACATTTGAGTGAATTTCTCATGGGATTTCCAGGTACATTTAATAGAGTTAATGAGAGATATATTGTCACCTTCTAAAACTAAATGTTGTATGTTCAGACTATCAACTTTTTGAATACCAAGCAAAGCCGCAAGTGCCTTTGTATAAAGGATAGTGGTATCTGGAATACTGTCACGGTAAATGGAAAGAATAGTTCCATCAGAAGTACATATAATGTAGCCAATGTGAGAGTATTTGTCAAAATTTTGGATCCGTCAAAGTTTAACTTGGCCCCCTAGAAGGTTTTTTGTAAGTCCTATTAGTATTGTAGACTTTAATACGCTTAATGGAAGTTTTGTAAGAAGTAGAGAAGCATATGGTTGAGCTATACCAAGATTGGAATTGGACATAAGCTTGGTCAGAGGGTGGAATAGCTTGGGTTTTATTATTTTTGCCAAAAACTATTGTGTTACGATGATTCCAATTACTCCACCAAAGGAAGATCATGGGTTCGAGAGAGGCATTAGATGTTATGAAATAAATAATGTCAGTTAAAAAGTCATATGTTGATTGAATGAAAACCTCAACTCTACACAATAAACCCTAGAGCATAAGGCATAGGGGTTTATGGGAGGACGGAAACCTCAACTCTACATAATAAACCTCTATTAAACCTAACATTACACAACTTGGCCATGGGACTAAAATAGCAAATGGGCTTGGTCCACTACAAGTGGCTAGCACTACCAAAACATAAAGCAAGGAAATAACAAGTAAAGGGAAAGGGGATAGGTGTGTGACACTTGAGTGATGAGAATCAAACCTCCAAGATGAGGTTCTTCTTCCCGGAAAGCTAGATCATGACTAAGCCAAGAGTAACTTTCTTCTCCTTGGGGTTGGATGGTCTCCTAAGGCCCTTGGAAGACCCAAGGCGACAGCAAGGGAGGAGAACGTCGGGGAAAACGCCAAGGGAACAAAGGCCGACCGAGGAGGAACAAGGGTGGCCGTGGGAGGCGTGAGGCCGGCCGGAGCTAGGGCTGGCTGGCGGCGCGAGGCAAAGAGGGACAAGGGAACCTCTCTTGGAGGTTCCTTGGCTGAGGTGACTTGAGAGATTGAGAGGAAGAAGGAGAAATTTGATTGCTTGAGTTGATAGAATTGAGTGGAAGGCCTTAGGGAGATATACTCAACCTAAGGAAAATATCCACTTCTATATTCTTCAACTAATGAACAAAGGAAGCCAAGGATGGCTTAAATAGTCTAGGGTTTGTAGGTGGACTAGGAGCCCATATGCAAATGGGTCCACACGCCTAAAATAGGAAGTCACTTACATAATTAATTAACTAAAGGGGAAAGGGGATAAAAGCCTTAGAGGCTTGGATATATACGTGCGCATGAATGCCTTAGAATCGAAGCATGGTCGATGTTTGAGTATCGTGAAATTGATGCGTCGGCGTCTTGGTGGTCAAGGCCTTGACTCCTTGTTGATGGGTGGTTGGCACTCATCACTCTCCTCTTCTTAGCATCGAAGCGTCCTCGCTTCGAGGGTGTTGGGAGTCTGGGAGATGGAGGAAGTGTGGTGGCGCGTCTCCCCTTCTTAAAGGTGAAGGTGGAGTGAGAGAGACCGCCACGAACACAAAGAAGCACGGTCATACGAGAGCCGTCAGGCTGCTCCTTGGGCACAATAAGATGGGAGGCCTCATGCGCGAGCATGGCTACCGGAGAAATGTACCTACAACAATGAAACTCAACAAGAAAACGTGAGATCATCCGACGGCTCCGGGTGGGACTATGGCCGCTCCTAGGCACGGGTCCAAGGGAGGAATGAGGCATCAAGTGAGCAATACTAGTGGAGCCGAAAGTGTGAGGGATTCCATTAAGTGGCCACAAGGAGAAAGTGAGGATGAGAGGCTCAACCGGGGCAAGGAGTGGCATGTGGCAAGCTATAAGGAAAGTAGAATCCCTCCCCTTCTTAAAAGGTTGCCTATCGGTTATGAGGGCCAAATCAAAGATCTCCCAAAATGTGGGGCAAACGAGTGAGTGCATGCTAGAATCTTTGAGAAGGGCCCTATAAGGTGTCGACAAGGTAACTACATACAATTGGGGATCAAAGGGAATAAGGTGGTAGGGCCAAGTCAGCCAAGGTAGAGTCCCCAAAATGGCGTGGTATGAGGTAATCCTAAAAGGCCCATGGTTATCATGAATAATCTCATCTAAGGGGTGCCTATGAAGGGCTCTAGGCATAATCCTCAAGGGGCCATGATCAACATGAAAAGTCTTACCCACGGGGTGCCGATGAAGGGCTCTAGGCATAATCCTCAAGGGGCTATGATAAACATGAAAAACCTTATGCAAGGGCTACCTAGGGAAGGTGCTAGGCATGTCTAGTGTGTGGGCTAAGAGAGAGTAGTCCCTATCCTCAAAAGAATTCGTAGATACCACGGGAAAGTGAAGGATTCCAAGGACAACTCTAAAGCAAGGAGCACGCAACAACACAACATATGATTCTTCAATAAAATCATAATAATATGGCACCCTTGCGCCACCAAGAAAAATGGGGAATGTAAGAACACAAGGTCCAAATTCTATATGAATGACAAGGATGCATGCACAAGTTATGCCACTACCCTTCCTAAGCCTAAGTAGATGCCCCATGATATAACAATTTAGACAATGATCATACTTAGACATGGAGAGAATGACATGCATTAAGTGAAACCTCTTGGACATGAATTGAGACATGGAACTAGAATGCAAACAAGAGAACATAATCCTAGATGCAAAACAGCTCATCATCATGAGAAGTGCTCTATCCAAGGTTATAACATTAAACTCATGCAATGTATCACTTAATGACATAAAAGAGGAAAGAGAGAAGGGTTCTTCCCTGAAATTAGGAGCCTTTAGGACGCCTTTCTCCTTTTGGCCAAGAGCTGATTTCTCAGGAGGCTCATCACCCATGGTATCGACCTTCTCTTAGAGTGAGAATGACAAGCAAGAAGGAACCATACGTGTGGCATCCGTCCATGGAGTATCCAAGGAAAGTATGAAGCTTCGTGTAATGGTGGGGAAAAGCTTGCTTCTTAGAGAAGAAGAAGGGGATGGTCTCAAAACTTTCTCCTCCTTTTCCTTTGTTGCTCGCTCCTCTTCAATAAGTATTGACACAAGAGGCTCACATGATCCGCCCATAGGATCTTCATCATGCTCGGTTGGCTCGGCCATTGACAAAGGCACTTGGGCATGCCTCGTCTCAACCGATCTAGGTGGCTCGTCATGTGTGGCTTAGACTCTTGGTAGGAACTCATATGAAGCGTCCATGACCACATCCTTTTCTAAGGATGGTACCACCTCATCGACCTTATTCATTAGCCCTTTCTCCTCTTCAATGGCCATAGATACAAGAAGCTCACAAGATTCTTCCGCGGACGCTTCTTCACCAATGAATTGTGTAGCTACTAGTGGAGGCTCTTTGGCTGGCCTTGGTTCCACCATTTGAGGGGGCTCTTCGACGTCTTCACACGCAACAACTAAATCTCCACTCATCAAGGATTGTTCATCCTTGGAAGTGTAGTGCCAGTTTGGACAAATATCGGCCAAGTGGCCTCTCCCTTCACACATGACACATATGAGGTCACGAGCTCTAACACGAGGTTACAGAAGCACTCCTTCTTTTCCCTTGGACGTGCTATAAGATGATTTTGGTGAGTCATAGACTCTCTTGGTCTACACGGAAGGGTTAGAAGAAGAATAATAGTAAGGCTCAAAGGAAGGGCTGGTTTGATACCTCATTGGTTGAACCCTCATTGGGGCACCACGTAGCTCTTGGCTTCTAGGAGGTTGTCTAGAAGTGTTGTTTGAGCTCCTAGGCCAACTCATAGTAGAAGACCTCCTTGGACACCGATGGTTGTACTCTTGAGTGACAAGGTGAAGGACATCTTCTATAGGCCATCCACTCCCTAAACGGTGCTCCTTCACAAAAGAAACGAGGTCAGGGTTCAAACCATTAAGGAACATAGAAAGGATGTACCTCACGGAGTGGTGAAGGCCGGAAATGAGCACAAGACGAGAGAGCTCGTTGTAGAACGCCAAGGGGGATCAGTTCCCTTGCTTAATGCCTACCAATCGGGCCTCAACAATGATACCATAGTCTTGGGGAACAAAAGAGCTTCGAAGGCAAGTTTTGAGGTTCTACCACGTGGTGATAGGCGGATACCCCAAGTGGGCACATTCGGCGTCATACTCAGCCCACCAAGAGTAGGCATAACCTTCAAAATGGTTAATGGCAATGGCCACTCGTTGCTCATCCGTGCAGCCATGATGGTTGAACAAGGATTCGGTGTTCCACTCCCAAACTAAGTATTCAACAAAGTTGAGAGTGCCATAAAAGGGCCGGAGTTGGGGAGGCTCCTCCATGATCGCCTATATCAACCATAAACAAAGGTGCAAGTCACAAGTCCTAGGGCAATCAAAGCAACAATCAAGAAACAAGTGCAAACAAGACAAGGAAAGGGGCAAAGAAGAAGCAATAAAAACACGGCAAGGGAAGAGACAATTCCTTCAAAGGGGCGGCTAAGGTGAGCTAGCCAAGCATGTGATCAAGGAGCCACAAAGTCAAAGCAAGAAAACAACTAAGGCAATTGATCAAAGCAAGCATGAATAGATCATGAAAAACAACTCCTAGAATACTTATAAAGATTTTAAACAAGGTGGAGCAACACATGCAAGTCAAGAATGAGATATATGTAGAGCAAGGTGATGTGTGGCAAAGGGGAAGAACATGGGGGGGGGGGGGGGGGGGGGCACAATGAACCTTGGTGCCAAGTGAAGTGTGTTTCGTTAAGTCTTACAACAAACTTTGCTTTCTCTTTCTTTTATTCTATTTTTTTTTTTACTTCTGTTTTTTTTTTACCTTTTTTTTTACTTGGGTAGCAATTCGAAAATGACAATAGGGGAGGCACCCAAGGTGAAATTGAAGATTTAGAGACTTACTCTAGATGTTAGCAAGCTCTTTGTTTAACTAGAAAAAGAGTGGGAATACTTTGCCACAAAAGACTTACCTTTCCATCCAAATCACCACAAGACAAACACAAAACCCCACACAAGCTAAGGAAAGTAAAGTAATCTAGGAGTTACCGAAAATGGCTCTAGACATATTTGCTTTTGACCAAATGAAATGTTGGCTTTGCCACTTTGGTGGAGATCACATGTAAGGGCTAAGGTAAAGGCAAAGGGGTTGTCTTCTTTCTTAGGCAAGGCAGCTTGTACAGCTGGTGGTGGTGGAGGTCAGGTGGGTGGTGGCCAGGTGGTAGGTGGCGGATGAAGGGTGGTGGGTGGTGGAGACAAGGTGGCCAGATTTAATTTTTTTGGCTTTTTGCAATGAAATTTTATGGAGAGCAAGATCAAAGCATGAATAACACGAAAATGACAAAAAAAATAAGAAGAAACACTTAGCTTGGCCGTTGAGTTCTGATACCAATTGATGAGAATCAAACCTCCAAGAGAAGGTTCTTCTTCCCGGAAAGCTAGATTATGACTAAGCGAAGAGGAACTTCCTTCTCCTTGGGGTTGGATGGTCTCTTAAGACCCTTGGAAGACCCAAGGCGGCAGCAAGGGAGGAGAACGCTGGGGAAAACGCCAAGGGAGCAAAGGCCGGCCGAGGAGGAATAAGGGTGGCCGCGGGAGGCGTGAGGCCGGCCAGAGCTAGGGCTGGCTGGCGGCGCGATGCAAAAAGGGCCAAGGGAATCTCTCTTGGAGGTTCCTTGGCTGAGGTGACTGTGGACTGAATTCAAAGAGCTAGGTTATTGAGTGAGACTTGAGAGATTGAGAGGAAGAATGAGAGATTTGATTGCTTGAGTTGATAAAAGTAAGTGGAAGGCCTTAGGGAGATATACTCAACCTAAGGGAAATATCCACTTCTATATTCTTCAACTAATGAACAAAGGAAGCCAAGGATGGCTTAAATAGTCTAGGGTTTTTAGGTGGACTAGGAGCCCATATGCAAATGGGTCCACACGCCCAAAATAGGAAGTCACTTACATAATTAATTAACTAAAGGGGAAAGGGGATAAAAGCCTTAGATGCTTGGATATAGACATGTGCATGAATGCCTTAGAATCGAAGCATGGTCGATTCTTGAGTGTCGTGAAATTGATGCGTCGACATCTTGGTGGTCAAGGCCTTGACTCCTTGTTGATGGGTGGTTGGCACTCATCACCGAGGGTGCCACACGTGAGTGCACCATGGGATGTGTCTGGGGGGGGGGCGCACCAGGGGGCGCTTCAGGGGGCGCACCAGGGGGCACGCCAGGGGGGCGCGTCAGTGGGTGCGCCGGGGGCCATCAAATAGTATCCCAACTAATTAAAGGAGCGGAAGTGGGGATTATTTTTATTCCAAAAAAGTCTTTATTACTTTGTCAAATTCATTACAGACTCTTGCAGGCAAGAGAAAGCTCTGTATTAAGTAATTAACTTTAGAGATAAGGTTTGACTGAATAAGAATAGACCGACCAACTTGAGAAAAGAAGTTGGCCTTCCATTTGGAAAGTTGTTTTTTAAGACTAAGTAGGGAGTAATAAAAAATATCTTATTTTACTTGACCTCAAACAATAGGGATACCTGGATACTTTTCCATGGAACGTGTTACTTGAATATTTAAGACAGAAGCCAAAGAACTTGTCTGTTGTTAAGAGAGGTTGGATGAAGTTTGAAAGGAGCTTTTGTGAAAGTTAATGGCTAAATCTGACGTACGAGTGAAATGATTAAGAATACTTTTGATATGTAACATATTTTCATTAGATGCAAAATACAAGTATCAATTCTGGTTAAATGAATTCCAACCGTTCGATTGGGTTGTTGGGATTCATGGGTGAGGATTCGAGATAAATTACTAGTATACATTTTTTATTGGAATTCTTGATCTAACATTTTTGGGAAAAAAATCCATCGCATATAATAATATTTTACAAAAAGTGACTTGATTATGAAGATAGATAAGAGTCCGGGTATGGCCATGGGTTATGGTCAAAGCCTTGCAAGAAAGTTACGCATTGTAACGTCGATCTAACTTAGGGTTTGTTTGGTGTACACCTTTATAAAGGTATTTTGTGCACAAATACTTATTTGATATAATAGTGTTTGGAAAAAAGTATTTGTAAATGCATTTTAATGGTAAATTGTGAAGAATTATTTATACAAATTTCAAAGTTCCAAAATTACTTTTTTTGGATAAGTATCTTTATCTACAAAAAAGCCATTATAAATGGCTAACCAAATAAACCCTTAAATAGATAGACAAATTTGATGCTAAAAAACATAGGGATGTACAAAATCATGGGTGATATTTATGTTAAAGTCGAATCTGCACTTTGACGGTCAAATGGCCCACTCTCTTTTCTACTGCAACTAAGATTTTGGTGGTTGGTTGGCCGCTCAGTTCTCTTATTCATGATCTACAAACAGTGACAACATCCATTCAGTTTATTATGTAGATATATGATTTGGAGGTTTATGACGTATATATCCTTATCCCGGGTAAATCTTATCTCGAGTAAATTGAGAGGATGTTTCCGAAAAATCTAAAAAAGTTCAAGTCCAAGGAGACAAAGAGTAATACTACTGAAAAAACAACTACATACTTGGATACCATGCATGCCACTAGGTATTGCGAAAGGCAATCATTGTGTTTCTAACCGGAAATTGTTAATCGTCATCGCATTGCCCATCATCGCGCCAGTGGATATGTTGTTTCCGTTCCAGAGTAGTTATACATCGATACTCAAGGAATTAGGAAAACAACGTGTTTTCCGTCAAAGGTGAGAGCTTTGAGGTATATTGATACAACCCCGGTGGTGACATTGACAGAGGCCCAAGAAGAGGAGATGTTGAGTGTCAAGTCAGAGGGCCCAATCACTAGGGCGCGTGCCAGAGCCATCGACCAAGCCACACAGAGCCTCACGGCCAAGGGCTTCGCGCGCAACAATCCCGCTTCATCAATTGCGCCCAGAGCCGTCTCCTATGCCATCATTGTCGGCGCTGCGGCCCCAGCCACGACGCCATGACTTTGTCCGCGGTCGCTGCCTCGGCCGCGCATCTTCTATTTTAAGCATAGTTTTAAGTTTAGAGGTTTATTGAGTGACATTTGGATTTTTGGACTTTTTCTATGTTTAGCAATTTCTATTTTAGGCAACTTTCTATTTTGGGTGTGCGTGTCTCCTATGCTTAGGAGCCCGACCCATTAGGTTTAGTCATGCCCATGACTGCGTCTCACTTGGCTTCTATAAAATGTCTAGTGCCTTGTCATTTTTGGGTACGTTGAATTGAATTTATTGTGCAAGCTTTGTTGTTGAGTACAACTCCGCCCCTTGCGTTTTCGATGTCACAAATCCGGCCGATCTCTATTACCGATCAATCCAAACACAACCCATCGATCGACTTGTCTTTCGAGAACCTCTCGCCTCAACTTGGCTTCCGCCAAGCGCAAGAGAGTCAATGTCCTTCGCTCACGTGAAGGCCATTATCTATCTCGTTTGCAAAGCGAAGGAAGCCTTGATCCATCTTCTACCTAGATCCGCCGAACAACACGTAGACGAGGCCGTTTACGTATCAATTATCTATCCCGTCCGTGAAGAGAAGGAATCCTTGATCCATCTTCTACCTAGATCCGCCAAACACCACGTAGACGATGCTGTTTACGTATCATTTATTATCACAAGTCGACTTATTAGTACGCGTTGTGAACTATACGAGGCAATACGTGGGCAGGTGCATCGCGGTTCTGTCACATCCCCTTACTTTGAATAATCGTCTAGATGACAAGTCGAAGCAACCTCCAAACAATGCAACAATGCACCACCCATGCACATCATCCTCATTGCTAATACACCCTTTCAAGTTCAAGGAAAATGCTTTTCATCGCCACTTGGCCGCATATTGAGTTTGGCCTTCTTCGTCCTTAAAATGACGTAACGATAGCTCCAAGAAGAGCTTGAGGGGTCTCGCCGACTTATGAGATTGTAGCGATGGCCTTAAGTGAAGCTTGAGGGGTCTCGTTGACTTACGAGATCGCGATAGCAGCGCTTGCGCTTGAGGGGTCTTGTCGACTTACCATAGGGCGACAACAGAACTTGAGGGATCTCGTCAACTTACGAGATCGCGACTGTAGGCACAAGATAAGCTTGAGGGGTCTTGTTGACTTACAAGATCACAACGGCATCTCCAAGCAATGCTTGAAGGGTCTCGCCCACTTACGAGATCGCGACAACAACCTAAGCGAACCCTGGGGGTCTTCTCCACTTACGAGGACAAAAAGATAACCCCAAGTGAAACTTGGGGGGTCTCGTCGACTTACAAGATCACGATGACAGCCCCAAGAAAATCTTATGGAGTCTCGTAGACTTAAGAGATCACAACGACAACTCCAAGCAAATTTTGAGGGGTCTCGTCGACTTGTGAGACCGCAACGGCAACCCCGAGCTAGAGCTTGAGGGGGGTCTCGTCGACTTATGAAATTGCGATGGAAGCCCCAAGCGAAGCTTGAGGGGTCTTGTCCACTAACGAGATCGCGATGGCATCCCTAAGCGAAGCTTGAGTGGTCTCATCGACTTACGAGATCGCAATGGCAGCCGTAAGCGAAGCTTGGGGTCTAATTGTCTTATAAGATCGTGGCGGCAACCCCAAGCGTTGCCCCAATGCTAGTGGCAATTCTCCAACGATGTTCATTCCCCCATCTCATGAATGGCCAAAGTGCTAGCGTCGGGTGTAGCAACTCTGATAGTTGATGGGCTATGGGCGCATGTTGCGGACAGGCGTCACACTTTGACATAATCTGTTGCGTCTTTGTTTATTGTCGGCCAATAGTACCCTGTCCTAAGAGCTTTACCTGACATGCTGCGTCCTTCAGTATGGTTGCCGCATTCCCAGTCGTGTAGAGATTGTAGGATGCGTTTGACTTCGATTGTTTTTAAGTATCGCAAGTATAATCCTGTGACAGATCATTTGAACAAGACATTATCTTTTAGATCGAAGGTTAGTGTCTGTGTAACACCCCTAAATTACCTTGGGAATATTACCGCCAGTGACCTCGAAACGCATATTCAAAATCACCCAAGGCCGGTCGGGGCATGCTATACTTTAAAATGACCTCATTCACGATAACACGTAAAAAAAAGGTAAGGCCCATTCCATTTCGACAAAAGACCCACACCCAAGTTCCATAGCTTTGGGTCCACTATCCCGATCATGATTTTCCTATCCCCGGAGGGATAGGTCCTTCCAAAAGGGGAAGGTTGTGGGCGAGGAGGGATTCGAACCCCCGACACTGTGGTTCGTAGCCACGTGCTCTAATCCTATGAGCTATAGGCCCCACCCTGCCTCCATTGGATCTGTTCCCAGGAGCTGGAGTATCCTAAAAAAAAGGAACCCTTCATCTCCCCAGCCATTTCCGGTTAAGAAGATGTGAAAGCGTGTTTCTATCTATAAGAATGGTGCGTTCCGAGGTGTGAAGTGGGAGAGAGGGGATGTCATAATTGGGGTTTTGAATAAGACGACCTTTTCCTTTTTTAATTTTTTGTCTTTCATATTGAAAAAGTAATAAGAATGAGAGGTGTTAAGATTTTTATCATCCTGGCGTCGAGCAATTTTTCCGTAGGACCTCCCCTACAGTATCGTCACCGCAGTAGAGTTTAACCACCAAGTTCAGGATGGATTGGTGTGGTTCCTCTACGCCTAGGACACCAGAATATCGAACCACAAACTTGATGGACAGTGACCTGGGCCAAGACCTTAGTCTAGCGCACATCTGGCTTGCGCGCCCCTAGCGTCCCCCATGGAGCCAAGTGAAGGGCGTCTTCTCCGATGTAGGGTTCCAAGTGGTTCTATTTCTGGGCCGCACCTCTCTGGCGTGCGTGCTCTCGGTGATATCGTTTCATGAGCCGCTTCCCGTTACCATGCTCACCTTTGGTGCGTTCCCTTTACTATTTATAGCTTTGCGAGATTTGAATTGCCTTTCTATTTTTAGAATGATGTAATGGATTGGGCCTTGATGTTTTGGGCCCAAGCCCATTAGGGTTTCCTCTTCAACCCTAGTTTTTCCTTTGTTTTTCTATAAATAGGGAGAACTCTCATTGTAATTCTCAAGTTAAGCTTAAGACAATCTAGTGGAGAGTCCCTCCTAGTTGTCACTTGGCTTCACCTCTCTCTTTCTCTTTGAAGGCTCTTCTAGCCTTTTCTCAAAGTTCTCTAAGGAGCCATAATGTTGGCCTCTTTCCACCACCTCGGGTGTTCATAACGTTGAACCCCTCCTCCCATCCTCCGCCAGGGTTTGATTCGCCAAACCCAAGAAAGGGGAACATAACGTTGTTTCCCTTGAAGGAGTTCTTGAAGAAAGCCAAGAACACGAAGAACGCGAAGAACGAGTGCTTGCTTGGGAAGAACAAACGGTCCGGATCTAGATCGGTCTTGCTCCACGGAGATCGATCGTATCAATTGGTATCAGAGCCATTCCTCAAGCTAAGTTTCTTGTTCATTTCGATCTTTAAATTTTGGCACTCAATCCCGTTTCTAAGTTTGTTCATATATTTCAATTGCTTCCGCCATTGTTCTCTTAGTAAATTTCTAAGTTCGTAATATTTCCTCGTTCACCTTCACTTGTGCGGTTCAAGCGTGATTCTTCATTGCTTGACCATCCATTTCCGAGGTTAAAAAAAATTCTAAATTCCGTTTCCCGAGTAGCATTTAATTGTTGACACTTCTGTGAATCATTACTTGCTACTTCATTTGCTTTTAGCCTGACGTCAAGCCTAATCCGCCTCACGCTTGCCCAAATTTCTCGGCCCTTGAGAGCCAAAGTTTGGGGTCGTTTGTGACAAGGACTTGGTTTGTCGTTAGGTTCTCGTGCCTTTGATTGCTTTGACTTCCGCTTAGTCATGTTTCGTATAGGTACAATCGAGATGGCACCCCAACCCTTGAATGTGGCTGACAACTACTATAGGCGTGCCCCATCTCACCGCACGGAGCGCGACCTACGTAAAGCACGCCATTGTATGGATCGCAACCTTGCACGTCGCGTTCATGACTCGGGTCGCCACGATGACCTTATCCAGAGAGCTCCAACCGAAAGTCCCCTCCGTGTGTCTCGTCTGTACATCGAGGCCTTTGACGATATTAGTGACTATGCCACATGTCATAATTGGCTCCGCAACACGGCCTTTACCTTATGCCACTATCCCTACACGGATTACGAGAAGGTTGAGGTGGAAACATCCTACTTCACGCACGACGCTCGTTCCTGGTGGTCTCAGCTCAAACAGAGGCGTGTAGAGCGCCATTTAATTCCCATTTCTACATGGGAGCAGCTGGCTTATGTGATGACACGGCGTTTTGCGGGCAACCACCAACATCCTGAGCAGGCTCATACCCCCTCTGAGGACACCGCATCGCTTCTTGCTTATATTACTGAGTTGCGCGCCGAGAAGGCTGCTCTCCTCCAAGCTGCTCAAGACTCAAAGTGTACTGTAGCGCCCATTTCCACACCTGATAGCGCCACGGATGTACCTAAAACAGATGTTGTGTCTCGGACCGACGAGACCAACGTGCTTCCTGTTGGCGACAATAATGTGGCCATGGTTGGTACGACGACCACATATGAGCCCAAGACGGACGTTGTGCCGCGGACCGACGTGCTTCCAGCTAACAACGACGATGTAGCTACACCGACCATCACCTGCTACACGCCTGTCGTGCCTCCAAACATTTTGCTTATGCTGGTTGCTACACAAAATCTGTCCCATCACACGGACAAGTTGTAGTCAGGCCGATGCGCTGAGCTCGTCATCGAGCTTCCTGAGCGCAACCATACCGACATGGAGTACTGTGTAGCCAACACCGTTGGCCAAGCTATCCCGGGCTACCTGTGCTGCCCTTTCGACCCTAGAGAGATATGCTCGTTCAAAGAAGGGGAGCAAGGCAGCTACCTCTTGTTCGTTCAATAGCATCAGCAGCTCACTCACATGATTGGCGCCCTCCCACACTCCAACTTTGTCTTTAAGAAGGGGAGAAACGCCCATGTGTTTTATGTGTTCCCCCTCATCTCTACGTGCACGAATCGGGGACGATTCGTATTTAAGAAGGGGAGAATGATGGACAGTGACCTGGGCCAAGACCTTAGTCTAGCGCACATCTGGCTTGCGCGTCCCTGGCGTCCCCCATGGAGCCAAGTGAAGGGCGTCTTCTCCGACGCAAGGTTCCAAGTGGTTCTATTTCCGGGTCGCGCCTCTCTGGTGTGCGTGCTCTCGGTGATATCGTTTCATGAGCCGCTTCCCGTTACCATGCTCACCTTTGGTGTGGTCCCGTTTACTATTTATAGCTTTGCAAGATTTGAATTGTCTTTCTATTTTTAGAATGATGTAATGGATTGGGCCTTGATGTTTTGGGCCCAAGCCCATTAGGGTTTTCATCTTCAACCCTAGTTTTCCCTTTGTTTTTCTATAAATAAGGTAGAACTCTCATTGTAATTCTCAAGTTAAGTTTAAGACAATCTAATGGAGAGTCCCTCCTAGTTGTCACTTGGCTTCACCTCTCTCTCTCTCTCTTT
The DNA here is from genome assembly GCA_027886185.1 of Rheum nobile. Classification (NCBI taxonomy): domain Eukaryota; kingdom Viridiplantae; phylum Streptophyta; class Magnoliopsida; order Caryophyllales; family Polygonaceae; genus Rheum; species Rheum nobile. The sequence continues at coordinate 1,129,092 of WOAB01000593.1, read as the reverse complement.
GAAGGCTTTTCTAGCCTTTTCTCAAAGTTCTCTAAGGAGCCATAACGTTGGCCTCTTTCCACCACCTCGGGTGTTCATAACGTTGAACCCCTCCTCCCATCCTCCGCCAGGGTTTGATCCACCAAACCCAAGAAAGGGGAACATAACGTTGTTTCCCTTGAAGGAGTTCTTGAAGAAAGCCAAGAACACGAAGAACGCGAAGAACGAGTGCTTGCTTGGGAAGAATAAACGGTCCGGATCTAGATCGGTCTTGCTCTACGGGGATCGATCGTATCAATTGGTATCAGAGCCATTCCTCAAGCTAAGTTTCTTGTTCATTTCGATCTTTAAATTTTGGCACTCAATCCCGTTTCTAAGTTTGTTCATATATTTCAATTGCTTCCGCCATTGTTCTCTTCGTAAATTTCTAAGTTCGTAATATTTCCTCGTTCACCTTCACTTGTGCGGTTCAAGCGTGATTCTTCATTGCTTGACCATCCATTTCCGAGGTTAAAAAAAAAATTATAAATTTCGTTTCCCGAGTAGCATTTAATTGTTGATGCTTCTGTGAATCATTACTTGCTACTTCATTTGCTTTTAGCCTGACGTCAGGCCTAATCCGCCTCACGCTTGCCCAAATTTCTCGGCCCTTGAGTGCCAAAGTTTGGGGTCGTTTGTGACAAGGACTTGGTTTGTCGTTAGGTTCTCGTGCCTTTGATTGGTTTTGACTTCCGCTTAGTCATGTTTCGTATAGGTACAATTGATATGGCACCCCAACCCTTGAATGTGGCTGACAACTACTATAGGCGCGCCCTATCTCACCGCACGGAGCGCGACCTACGTAAAGCACGCCATTGTATGGATCGCAACCATGCACGTCACGTTCATGACCCGGGTCGCCACGATGACCTTATCCAGAGAGCTCCAACCGAAAGTCCCCTCCGTGTGTCTCGTCTGTACATCAAGGCCTTTGACGGTATTAGTGACTATGCCACATGTCACAATTGGCTCCGCAACACGGCCTTTACCTTGTGCCACTATCCCTACACGGATTACGAGAAGGTTGAGGTGGAAACATCCTACTTCACGCACGACGCTCGTGCCTGGTGGTCTCAGCTCAAACAGAGGCGTGCAGAGCGCCGTTTAATTCCCATTTCTACGTGGGAGCAGCTGGCTTATGTGATGACACGGCGTTTTGCGGGCAACCACCAACGACCTGAGCAGGCTCTTACCCCCTCTGAGGACACCGCATCGCTTCTTGCTTGTATTGCTGAGTTGCGCGCCGAGAAGGCTGCTCTCCTCCAAGCTGATCAAGACTCAAAGTGTACTGTAGCGCCCATTTCCACACCTGATAGCGCCACAGATGTGCCTAAAACAGATGTTGTGCCTCAGACCGACGAGACCAACGTGCTTCCTGCTGGCGACAACAATGTAGCCATGGTCGGTACGACGACCACATATGAGCCCAAGACGGACGGTGTGCCGCATACCGACGTGCTTCCAGCTGACAACGACGATGTAGCTACACCGACCATCACCCGCTACACGCCTGGCGTGCCTCCAGACATTTTTCTTATGCCGGTTGCTACACTGAAACTGTCCCATCACACGGAAAAGTTGCAGTTAGGCCGATGCGTTGAGCTCGTCACCGAGCTTCCTGAGCGCAACCATACCGACATGGAGTACTGCGTAGCCAACACCGTTGGCCAAGCTATCCCGGGCTACCTGTGCTGCCCTTTCGACCCTGGAGAGATATGCTCGTTCAAAGAAGGGGAGCAAGGCAGCTACCTCTTGTTCGTTCAACAGCATCAGCAGCTCACTCACATGATTGGCGCCCTCCCACACTCCAACTTTGTCTTTAAGAAGGGGAGAAGCGCCCATGTGTTTTATGTGTTCCCCCTCAGCTCTACGTGCACAAATCGGGGATGATTCGTATTTAAGAAGGGGAGAATGATGGACAGTGACCTGGGCCAAGACCTTAGTCTAGCACACATCTGGCTTGCGCGTCCCTGGCGTCCCCCATGGAGCCAAGTGAAGGGGGTCTTCTCCGACACAGGGTTCCAAGTGGTTCTATTTCCGGGCCGCGCCTCTCTGGCGTGCGTGCTCTCGGTGATATCGTTTCATGAGCCACTTCCCGTTACCATGCTCACCTTTGGTGTGGTCCCATTTACTATTTATAGCTTTGCAAGATTTGAATTGTCTTTATATTTTTAGAATGATGTAATAGATTGGGCCTTGATGTTTTGGGCCCAAGCCCATTAGGGTTTCCTCTTCAACCCTAGTTTTCCCTTTGTTTTTCTATAAATAGGGTAGAACTCTCATTGTAATTCTCAAGTTAAGTTTAAGACAATCTAGTGGAGAGTCCCTCCTAGTTGTCACTTGGCTTCACCTCTCTCTCTCTCTCTCTCTCTCTTTGAAGGCTCTTCTAGCCTTTTCTCAAAGTTCTCTAAGGAGCCATAACGTTGGCCTCTTTCCACCACCTCGGGTGTTCATAACGTTGAACCCCTCCTCCCATCCACCGCCAGGGTTTGATCCGCCAAACCCAAGAAAGGGGAACATAACGTTGTTTCCCTTGAAGGAGTTCTTGAAGAAAGCCAAGAACGCGAAGAACGAGTGCTTGCTTAGGAAGAAAAAATGGTCCGGATCTAGATCGGTCTTGCTCCACGGGGATCGATCGTATCAGAACTAAGAAAGGCATGAGACAAAATGGGCTAGTGATTGTGAAGCCCCAATTCTTGACTGGAGGTGACACCAAAGGCCTCTGCCCTCCCTCTATATCTAACCAAGGAGTGGAAAGGCAGGGCTTTTGGTTTTTTCATGTTATCAAAGAGTTGAATAATGGTTTTTTCGTATTGTCAAAGAGTTGAACAATGAAAATAGATGGCGAGTGCCTGATCGAATTGATCGGGTCATGTAGGAACAAGGTTCAAGTCTATCGGTCTATTAGGATGCATCAGCTACATACATCACTGCACTTCCACTTGACACCTATTGTAATGATAAACGGCTCGTCTCGCCGTGACCTTCTCCTGAATTCTCAAAACTTCTGTCGCTCCATCCCCGCAGGGGAAGACAACCCGTCGCTATCTCGGCTGTGCTACCAGAGGCATTGGGGAAGTCAAAATAGGAGAGCACTCATCTTGAGGTGGGCTTACTACTTAGATGCTTTCAGCAGTTATCCGCTCCGCACTTGGCTACCCAGCGTTTACCGTGGGCACGATAACTGGTACACCTATAACACCCTTGACTTATGTCGGTAGTACCACACGCCAGTGACCTCAGACGTTACTGTCCAAAGTCACCCTAGGCTTGAATCGGAATAATTAAGCTTAAATAAGTATATTAAATAACGAAAGATTAATCAGCGGAAGGCATTTTAAATGAAACTCAATCTTTTATTAAAAGATCTCTCATTAAATGAGAATGACGATTTTACAACAGAGTGAAATTACAGAGGAAGACTTTTATAATAAACCCTATTACATGACTTGGTTATAGGAATATATATTAAAGTAATACTTAACAACCTTAAAACATTGTCACTTAAATCTTTAACTGCAAGCCTCTTCTTCGATTGGTTACTTCAAGTCTTCGGGGACCAACCACTGATGTGCCGTATAGGACGGATGACACCAGCCAACCATGCAAAGAATAAAACACGGTTGGTTAGTCTAATGAAAGACTATGCAAGGGTGAAAATAGAATGGTTCAAGTGATCGTAACCGTTTACTATCATTGTCCCTCGAATAATAACCGAAGGAATGATATATAACCTAAAACTTTCACGGAATTATAAAAGAAGGTATGCAATGAAAAAAGGACTCCAAAGGAAATGAGTCTTATAGGAACGTATGACAAATGTTTGGGAACGTTAAGTTTTCACACACAAGTTTTAAAACACGACATTGATTATTTGGGTCCATGATCAACCTCACCGCGTAATGCGAATCCAGATTGGAAAGAGGACTTACTCTAACAAGAGTCCGGGCGGTTTCCATGTTGTACTCCTCGCCTGAGGGTTTATTAATTATGTGCATAACCGCACCTATCTTATTTAATTCCAAAAACGCATGTTAACGTTGAAGCTTTTAATTTCACATCTCGTAATGAGACATTGGGAACAAATCCCTTAAGATTGGGAATACATCCCGAAGATTGGCACCAGCTGAGTGCACTACCCCTATATTCGGATAGGGGAAGGTCATGACCAAAAGAGTGTTAGGGCACTTACTTCCTAACACCGACGTTATAAAGAAATGACTAATCCTCGTAAGGAATTAGCGTTCCTACGAATACTCGTGCTAATCTAGCATTTAAGTTCACATATAAATCCACACCAAAATCTATTACAGTAATATCATATCAAACTATATAATAGCGTTGTTTCTAGCAATATATACAACCTATTATAAAGTCATATTTTAACACATCGTTTAATTAAATCTGTTCCCAAACAGAAAACAATAACTTTTATCCCATCTTAATTAACAATCAATTAACTGATAATCAAAGAAAACATGGAATAATGAACAAGAGCGAACCACCACTTGCCTTAGTCTAGACGAATCGAAGAGATCAGGTTCCGAGATCTGGCGTATTGAATCTGAGTACGGATTCCTACGACGACGATGGGATATAAGACGGAACCCTAAGTTAGATACGATACGAACGAAACGAGGATATGAAACGAATAAACGATACGAACAAAAGGGAACAAAGCTTAAGCCGTGGCCGTGGTTGCCAAAGCCACGATCGTGCTTGTTGGGCAAGCCGCGGTCGCGGTTAGCATATCCGCGGTCGCGGAAATCTGGGCAGAGCCGCGGTCACGGAATTCATACCCGCGGTCGCGGTTCTCCCTTCCGATGACGGCTTTGGAGGCATTCCAAGCTTACCCAAAACGATGACTTAACTTGGACGAAAGCTCACAACGACCACCACTTCCCGAGCTTCCCACGACTGCCAACTACTTCCTCCGACGACACTCCGATGACCTCCAGAACCTCTGGCGACGACAAGAACGAGAGAGAGATGAAGATGGATGATGGATGAAGAAGAGGGCTGCCTTGAGCTCCTTTTATAGCCAAGGATCCGAGGGCGTTCACTCCCACACCCGCAGACCAACCGATTCGAGTTCCCCCTACCGGAGAGTGTTGAAGAAAACGTGGGAAAATCGAGCGTCGGCGTTCGAAAATAGAGGAAGAAGAAGACGAACCAGAGATCCGCGGTCGCGGAAACAGAGCCGCGGTCACGGTTTGGCTCTGGGCGAATCTGCGCCCGCGGATGCAAACCGCGGTCGCGGAACTGCCGCGGTCGCGTCCCTGGGTCTTTGGTCGCGGTCTTGCTTCGAGGACATGCTAAATTTTATTATTTTTAGCATTCCCAAATACTTTATGACCCAAAATCTTATTAAACGTACAATAATACGTTCAAAAGATTATTACAGAGATTACAGAAATTGCCCAATACGTCTTTCTTACAAAACGACAGTTCGTGACTTTTAGGGGTTATTACAATACTACCCCCTTAGAAGAAGTTTTGACCCCGAAACTTGGCCGATAATAGCTCGGAGAAGCGACCTTATTTTAAGTTACCCAACCTTATAAGTTTAACCATGCCTAACCCATTTAACACTTTGTAAATTGGTTCCAGCATTTCTAAGTTAAAATTTATAAGTTGGTTCAAATTACAGTTAACGTAAGGTTAGCCATAATTTAGACCCTTCATAACTTAAGAGAATTTTATAACTTTTGTTTTCACCAAATATACTTGTTACCATATTACCCTTATGGCAACATGAGGGTTATTACATTACTACCCCCTTAAAAATAGTTCCGACCCCAAAACTAACATCACTAAGGTAGAGGAACCGGTTTCACCATTAACCTCACTACTTGAACTTAGTATCCTTAATCATTTTTCCTTTAAATTAACCATGGAGAGTCGATCCGTTTCCTCACCATGACATCGTCTTAAATGTATCGTTTCCATATTTTACTCCATACAATACCTCTTAGTTTATCCACAAGATTATAACTACCTTAAAATCATAGTTTCCAAAATTATCACAACGGTCTTATTACACCTTAAGCTTCAAAACACACTTTTTCCTTTAAGTGTTTCGCCTAACCACCAACTCCCAAAGTTTATACATTGTCTCCTTATAACTCCACTTAGTACCTCCAATTTTCATATAGTCCTACTCCTTACATACATAGCTCACCTATTTCTTTGGTTACCTTAATTAAATTTGACCATTGAGCCATATCTTAACCCAAAATCTGTACGCATATGATTCCTTAATTTTCCACAATTAACCACACCGCATCCTATTCTTGTTTACCTCAACATGATTTAATAATCTGTCCCACAAGATTATAATCTTGTTTTACCCAAACGTGTCATACCATCACCTTAATAGACGTAGGTCACTTTTTCCTCAAGTCCAGTTGATAACATCCACATACTTATTTTATGCCACACTATTGATCCTCCAAAATCATAACAAACTTTTACCGGTTGAGTTTGTTATTCACCCATAAATCCTTAAACAACCAATTGTCCTCACACGATTTATTATCCCAAATCAAGCACCCTTTTGCTTTACTATATTTACTATTTACCCAAGACTTAATCACCTTAACACTTCTCGTATCATCATCTCATTATATCATTTCCTTAAGAATACCTCATAACGAAACCTCAAATAGGTCTTCCAAAATAATACTTATGATTTCGCACACTTAACTTTTCCAAAAAGCTTTTAACACTGGTCCCATAGTGGGCACACTCATTTATAAACCTCATAAACATAACTCTTGGGTTCTAAAGTTTACTCAAGATCGTATTAGAGTACGATCATTTTAGAGAAAATGACTCCTTATGAAATATCTCTCTTATACATTTATTCACTTAAATATATAATTTATACAACTCACCCCATCTAATGCTCAAAGTATACACATGAGGAATAGCCTCAAACTCCACAGAGCATTACTACACACACCAAATCCTTCTAGCAAGGAATCCTTACAGCATTATCCTCTCGAGACAATGCTCATGACTTCGAGCAAAGGGAACAGATAATGTCAATGCCCAACTTGACATTATTTCAGGAAAATAGAGGGGTTCTTATGAATAGTTTCGACCTCGAAACTAGCGCTAACAAGGTAGGGAACAACCACACATGTCCCAACCGAACACTGTCCTTTATGAGTCCAAACAGTCTTTATCCACTCGTGACATGTACTACTTTTGGCACTCAAGGATTCTCGTATGAATGAACAACTTGCAATAGTAACGAATTTAATAATTTTCGGGACAAGGAAACACTTCTTTATTATTCGAAACATTACATTAAATCAACTGACAGAAAGTCGAACAGACAGATTACTAAACTATGGAGACTTATCGACACAAGTCATTGTTCCTTATTCTAAAAAAAAAACTCAACAAACATACAACTACTCGTTCAGGGTCTCATTCTCATTAGAGTGACGAATCACAAAGAGTCGTTGCCCCTGACCCGAAGACTCCATAGGCGCCTTGCCTTTATTACAAGCAATAGATTGCTCAAGAGCGGACACCTCTGGCTTTGGGTTCTGCCCATTGCCAACATTTGAGGCCTGATATGATTGCGTTGGTCCTTGACCCTTCAGCCTACAGTATATTTTCATGTGGTCTTCCTTCCCACAATTGTAACATACCCGCTTCTCCTTTTGGCAATTAAAACTTTTATGCCTAGCTTCACCACAGTTGTAGCATTGAATCACTCCACTACTCCAACTTGAGCCTCTGGCGGAGTCAGACTGAGTCATCTCAGTCTTAGCACGACCAGACATCTCAAACTTGGTGGGCGATGTCGGTCGCTTGAATGTACCAACTTGGCGGTTCTGTTGCCCACCCCTTCCTTTATTCTGTTTCTCCCGCTTTCTAGCGGATTCTTCCAGTGTGGCCTCTATTTTGTAGGCCGCATCCACATATTGCTCTAACGTAGAACAACTGTGACGCACCATCAGAGGTTTGATTTCTAGATTCATCCATCCATGGAAGTACCAGATCTTTTGTTCTTCACTTGACACTTCCGGTCCAGCATATTGCAACAGGTGATTGAACTTAGCTCCAAGTTCAGTCACCTTCAACCCATCGGTCTTAGGGTAAAGGAACTCCTTATTCTTCTCCTCCCTCATAGCACGGGAAAAGAAATGGCCAGTCATCTTTGTTTTGAACCTACCCCAGTTCAGCCCGGGATGATCAGCTAAACCAGTGCTCTCCCACCATTCGGTAGCCACATCCTTAAATTGAAGGGAGGCGATGTGCACTTTCTCAGCCTCAGTGCACTCGACATTCCTAAACAACCGTTCCATATGCGAGAACCAATACACCACTCTGACTGGTTCTCCAGTACCGTTGTATCTGTCAGGCCTCATTGAGCTTATGGCCTTCAAGGCTCGACCGTAATTTCCTCTATTCCTGACGGCATCGACCTGAGGTACATGATCCACTGGCTCCTCAAATTCAGGAATAACCTGAGGAACTGGACCACCTTGTGCTTGCGGTGCAACTGGCCGAATTATATCAGTGACCGCCTGCATAACAATCCCACGAATGGCCTCTATGGCCGCAACATCGAACACCACCTGAGGGTTAGCCTGAACTTGGCCATTGCTTGTAGGGTTATTGTGAGAGATAGACTCGCTCTCATCCCCTTGATTAGCGGCGTTTCTCAGATTCAGCCCTGGGTTGTTACTCGGCCCAGCTCTGGCACAGATTGTGTTTCTTGTGTTCACCATTTATTGATGAACCATAACGTCGGTTTAGAACTTTTCCGACTTATACATGACACTTAGTCAATTACGTTATGATACGAATTATAAGGGTTTAAACTAATAACTTTATATTAGTCTCACTGACCCTCCTCCATTAACCTCAAAATGATCTTCTTCCCTTTACTTGAGAATTGATCCATTAGGAGAAATGTCAACCTTTAAATGACATTAAACCTAAGGAGAGACAATATCCCTAAGAATGGATATAAGGAATAAGTAATACTCGAAGCTTGCAGAAGTTTAAAAAACCACTTATTATTAAACCTTATACTTTATACGTATAAATCCTATATACTTAACTTGGTAAAATCATTATTTATATAGTTATTTCCTTGGAATAAATACATTATTATTTTTTTGTAAACTCTTACAAAAATCCAAACCATACTTTTTAAAGTTATAACACAACTTAATTTTTAAACGTTTATAACATTATTTTATAAAAGTACCATGAAAATTAATGCTTAACACAAGAGAGTTTAAACATTACTTTTAACACCATTTCGAATACCATTTTATTCATTTATTATTAAGATACTATTACTTTTAAATTTCATAAACCTTAAGCAATTTCAAAATCTTAAATTTAGTACTGACATTAAAACTCTCGAAATTCCTTTTTAATAGAAAATAGGTTGAAAATAGTTTCGAAATTAATTTTCAAAAATTCTCAAACCTAACAGTAGGCCAAGAATTTTAAAACCATTACTCTGATACCATAATTGTAACACCCCCGACTTATGTCGGTAGTGCCACACGCCAATGACCTCAGACGTTACTGTCCAAAGTCACCATAGGCTTTAATCGGAATAATTAAGCTTAAATAAGTATATTAAATAACGACAGATTAATCAGTGGAAGGCATTTTAAAGAAACTCAACCTTTTATTAAAAGATCTCTCATTAAATGAGAATGATGATTTTACAATAGAGTGAAATTACAACGGAATACTTTTATAATAAACCATATTACATTACTTGGTTATAGGAATATATATTAAAGTAATACTTAACAACCTTAAAACACTGTCACTTAAACCTTCAACTGGAAGCCTCTTCTTCGATTGGTTACTTCAAGTCTTCGGGGACCAACCACTGATGTACCGTATAGGACGGATGACACCAGCCAACCATGCAAAGAATAAAACTCGATTGGTTAGTCTAATGAAAGACTATGCAAGGGTGAAAATAGAATGGTTCAAGTGATCGTAAATGTTTACTATCATTGTCCCTCGAATAATAACCGAAGGAATGATACATAACCCGAAATTTTCACGGAATTATAAAAGAAGGTATGCAATGAAAAAAGGACTCCAAAGGAAATGAGTCTTATAGGAACGTATGACAAATGTTTGGGAACGTTAAGTTTTCACACACAAGTTTTAAAACACGACCTTGATTATTTGGGTCCACGTCCAACCTCACCACGTAATGCGAATTCATATTGAAAAGAGGACTTACTCTAACAAGAGTCCGGGCGGTTTCCACGTTGTACTCCTCGCCCGAGGGTTTATTAATTATGTGCATAACCGCACCTATCTTATTTAATTTCAAAAATGCGTGTTAACGTTGAAGCTGTTAATTTCACATCTCGTAATGAGACATCGGGAATAAATCCCTTAAGATTGGGAATACATCCCGAAGATTGGCACCAGCTGAGTGCACCACCCCTATATTCGGATAGGGGAAGGTCATGACCAAAAAAATGTTAGGGCACTTACTTCCTAACACAGACGTTATAAAGAAACGACTAATCCTCATAAGGAATTAGCGTTCCTACGAATACTCGTGCTAATCTAGCATTTAAGTTCACATATAAATCCATACCAAAATCTATTACAGTAATATCATATCAAACTATATAATAGCGTTGTTTCTAGCAATATATACAACCTATTATAAAGTCATATTTTCACACATCGTTTAATTAAATCTGTTCCCAAACAGAAAACAATAACTTTTATCTCATCTTAATTAACAACAATTAATTGATAATCAAGGAAAACATGGAATAATGAGCAAGAGTGAACCACCACTTGCCTTAGTCTAGACGAATCGAAGAGATCGGGTTCCGAGATCTGGCGTCTTGAATCTGAGTACGGATTCCTACGATGACGATGGGATATAAGACGGAACCCTAAGTTAGATACGATACAAACGAAACGAGGATACGAAACAAATAAACGATACAAACAAAAGGGAACAAAGCCTAAGCCACGGCCGTGGTTGCCAAAGCCACGATCGCGCTTGCTGGGCAAGCCGCGGTCGCGGTTAGCATATCCACGGTCGCGGAAATCTGGGCAGAGCCGCGGTCGCGGAATTCATACCCGCGGTCGCGGTTCTCTCTTCCGACGACGGCTTTGGAGGCGTTCCAAGCTTACCCAAAATGACGACTTAACTTGGACGAAAGCTCACAACGACCACCACTTCCCGGGCTTCCCACGACTGCCAACTACTTCCTCCGGCGACACTCCGACGACCTCCAGAACCTCCGGCGACGACAAGAACGAGAGAGAGAGATGAAGATGGATGATGGATGAAGAAGAGGGCTGCCTTGAGCTCCTTTTATAGCCAAGGATCTGAGGGCGTTCACTCTCACACCGGCAGTCCAACCGATTCGAGTTCCCCCTACCGGCGAGTGTTGAAGAAAACGTGGGAAAATCGAGCGTCGGCGTTCGAAAACAGAGGAAGAAGAAGACGAACCAGAGATCCACGATCGCGGAAACAGAGCCGTGGTCGCGGTTTGGCTCTGGGAGAATCCGCGCCCGTGGATGCAAACCGCAGTCGCGGAACTGCCGCGGTTACGTCCCTGGGTCTTTGGTCGCTGTCTTGCTTAGAGGACATGCTAAATTTTATTATTTTTAGCATTCCCAAATACTTTATGACCCAAAATCTTATTAAACGTACAATAATACGTTCAAAAGATTATTACAGAGATTACAGAAATTGCCCAATATGTCTTTCTTACAAAACGACAGTTCGTGACTTTTAGGGGTTATTACAATACTACCCCCTTAAAAGAAGTTTCGACCCCTAAACTTGGTCGATAACAGCTCGGAGAAGCGACCTTATTTTAAGTTACCCAACCTTATAAGTTTAACCATGCCTAACCCATTTAACAATTTGTAAATTGGTTCCAGCATTTCTAAGTTAAAATTTATAAGTTGGTTCAAATTACAGTTAACGTAAGGTTAGCCATAATTTAGACCCTTCATAACTTAAGAGAATTTTATAACTTTTGTTTTCACCAAATATACATGTTACCATATTACCCTTATGGCAACATGAGGGTTATTACAACACCAGAGGTGCGTCCTTCCCGGTCCTCTCGTACTAGGGAAAGGTCCTCTCAATGCTCTACAACTCTAAGTGGCGAAGAGCCGACATCAAGGTTCCAAACCTTCCCGTCGATGTGATCCCTTGGGGAAGATCAGCATGTTATCCCTAGAGTAACTTTTATCCGTTGAGCGACGGACCTTCCACTCGGCGTTGTCGGATCACTAAGGTTGACTTTTGTCCCTGCTCGACAGGTGGGTCTTGCAGTCAAGCTCCCTTCTGGCTTTGCACTCGAGGGCCAGTCTTTGTCCGGCCGGAGGAAACCTTTGCACGCCTCCATTACCTTTTGGGAGGCCTACGCCCCATAGAAATTGTCTACCTGAGACTGTCCCTTGGCCCGTGGGTCCTGACACCAGGTTAGAATTCTAGCTCTTCCAGAGTGGTATCTCACTAACGGCTCGGGCCCCCTCGGAAGGGGGCCTTCTTCGCCCTCCACCTAAGCTGTGCAGGAAAGGCCCAAAGCCAATCCCAGGGAACAGTGAAGCTTCATAGGGTCTTTCTGTCTAGGTGCAGGTAGTCCGCATCTTCACATACATGTCTATTTATCTGAGCCTCTCTTCGAGACAATGCCCAGATCGTTACGCCTTTCGTGCGGGTCGGAACAGTATTGATCGCAAAACAATAATTTAAAACGAAAAATAACATATATATATATCGAAATCAAGCTTGTATTATAAATGACGTTGCAAAAATGGCAACCCAATAATGTATATAAAAATATTAGCGGAATACTTAAGTATTCAAAACACAAACAGGATCTAAACCTTGTTCAAAATAATCAAATGACAAAGAAAATGCAGCTGCCTTCAACGTCTTCGTTCCATGGCTTCGATCTGATAAGTTGTACCTAATGTGCCGTAAAGGATGGATGACACCAGCCAACCATGCTAAGAAAAGAAATATGGTTAGTCTAATGAAAGACTAAACAAGGGCTCAAACATAATGGTTCTTGTGATTGTATCCAGTTACTATCATTATCTCTCGAATAAAAACCGATAGACGATACATAACCCGATACTCTCACTGAAACTAAGAATAGGAATGCAACAAGAGAAGACTCCAAAGGAAATGAGTCTTATAGGAATACTTATGATTGTTTGGGAACATTATATTTCACACAAAGTTTGAAAACCGACCTTGATTATTTGGGTCCACGACCAACCTCACCGCATAATGCACATTAAAACAAGAGTCCGGGCAAGTTCCACATTGTACTTCTCACTCGATGGTATATTAATTATGTGCAACAAGGCACTTATCTTATTTAATTTCAAAACATGCATTAACGTTAAGACTTTTATTTCCACAACAAATCTCACAATGAGATATATGATGGGATAAATCCCAAATATTAGCACTACCTAAGTGCACCACCACTTATATAGAATAAGGGTAGGTCATGACCAAAAGCATTAGGACTGTAAACGCCCCAAATTATCCTATTTTGGGGAGCTACAGCGCCAAAAGTTTTTAAGAAACCGCATGAGGCTACTAAGGGAATATGTCCCGCCGTAGTCTCAGGGAATACGCCCCACCGTAGCGCGGATTTCTGTGGCTATGGCAGGGCGTATTCCCACCACTTTTAAATATGCGGCTATGGCGGGGCGTATTCCCTTAGTAGCCTCAGACAATTTTTAAGAAAAAATTAACTTGTAGCAGCAAAAATCTGTCCCCATAAAAGTAATATAGTTTGAACTTGTCCAAGAGAATCTAATACGAGACCTGCTATATAAACAAGGGTCGGCATACACGGATGTTCCACGACCCATCCGAAAAGGAATCCAGACCCAACTATTACCAACAATTTAGCCATAGACACACAAGATGGCAGGATAGAGATTTAAGCCAAATATACATGCACACAACTACAAGATTTAAAAACAAAAACCCAAAATTCCCATCCTAAGTAGCATCATGTCGCAGAGCTTCGTCCTCCACGCTCCGGTGTTACCTACGAACCTGGTCATGCAAAAAAACACAACCAACCCCATATATCTGGGGTTAGTCTACAACTAGACTAAGCAAGTATATAAGTGAATTGTGCATGTACTAAAGTCTGAATAAAGGCAATCAAACAAGCAGATATCTTTAATACATTGCAACCTAATGTTGTAAATATTAACATACTTGATGGATGGGTAAGATTAGAGGATTCATGTTATATTTATGTTATATAAATCTAGCATAATGTTTCATACTAAAATAACAATTTGAATGCTTTTGTATTTAAGTAAATGTAATACTAAAAATTTCATACAACAATCAGTTATACCTTATTTAATGTTCTGACACCTCACTGATCTTTAGAAAAAACATATGGTACTTTAAAATGAAACATGAAAACAATCATTTTATTTAAAAAGGAAGATCTCTACTAGTTACATAAATAGATATAGGAAAAGTCTTAAGTAGACTTGATGTAATTGTATTTAGCTCCATTAATAAAAATGACTCTACATATTTATATGTATTAACCCTGCTGGCATGAACACAATAACAGGATACTATAACCTCAAACTATATCCATTTAAATCACAACTTGACATAGATTTTAATATTACAACCAACTTCACATGCATGAACCGAAGATATGGATACCACCATTACTTCGCAACTTACCGATGGAATAACTATTCCTATATGGATAGGTAACACCGATACTATAATACCCTACAATATAATGTTATAATAATTATACATGCAGGAACAACAATTATAGACACCGTATTATCCTATAAGCTACTGTTACAAGTAACTATATATATATATATATATATATATATATATACATGCACAGTAACCCGGATATTACCCATATCTTACTACCTAAGGTCATAAATAGCTAGGTTTGTATGCACAATTGCTAGACAGATCACAAGTTGAAGTAGTATATATATATTGATTGAATGCAATATTTAGTATTAACCAGAATGTCTACTAAATGTAATTAATTTATAACTACAAGAGTGTCATTTCAAATATTCAACAACATAGCAATAACATATACAATTACCATATTTTACATTACAGATCACATCATAGCAAATCCAAGTAGCATCACTTAAACTATGCCACATATACACTCCGAGTAACTGACATTCACAAATACAATTAACCAACTACAATTCATAACACATAATCTCACACCGCATCATTACAAGATTAATCGCAATAATTCATACCAAATCCATTTAAACCGCAACTTGTCACAGATTTAAATTAATTATTCAAAACTTATACCTGGGTAAACTTTTCTTTCCGGAATACTCCATGAAAAATAAACATAAACACTTACAAAGCATTCAAGCATTATTTATGAAAACGTTCAAATATCATTTACGAAATCATTCGAAACCATGACTAAACCAGTTCTCAACACGAAGGTACATTGTCCCAAGACCATTGGCCCAAGACCACTTTATGGGGACATTGTCCCAAGACCACTGGCCCAAAACCACTTTATGGAGACATTATCTTATGGCGTCCAAGACCACTTTATGGGGACATTGTCCCAAGACGCCAAAGACCACTTTATGGGAACGTTATCCCAAGACGTCCAAGACCACTGTATGGGGACATTGTCCCAAGACGTCCAAGACCACTTTATGGGAATATTGTCCAAGAACTCTACATATCTTTTTAAAATTTTAAGCAGGTCTCAGAACATCCTTGTCCGTAAAAGTATAGAAATTCACAAGTACAACATTACAAATATCCATCATATAGTTGCCACACAGGCGTAATCATCAACAATTTATCATATCATTGCCACACAGGCATAATCATCAACAGTTTATCATTCCCAACAATCCAACAATAACTTGCCACAAGCATCTTGTCAGCAACTCACATTCATCATATGACCAGTCACAGATATCAAATTATAATACTACAGTTCTCAACTATTCACGACCATCCCACACTACCATAGCAATCCAAAAACAAGCATACTCAACACAACATTCACTAATATAATAACCACTTCATCACATCATTTCAAAAACAGTCATTGTCATAACATGCGTTCAGGGATAAATTGTAACACCCCCAAATCTTAACCCACTTGGAAAGTTATTACCGCCAGTGACTTCGATATTCCTCACCGAAGTCACCCCAGGCTTTACCGTTTGAAAACAAATCATGAAATACAATGATACAAAATGATAACTTTATTCATATAAAACATGAGTCCCGGGATTACATCCCAATCCCGAATAAGACAAATACAGAGTTTAAATAAAGTACAGCGGAAGTCTTTTAAATATATAACAGAGTAAATAAGTTACAGCGGAAGTCTTTCTTGAAATATTACAAAAAGGGTTGTGATCGTAATGATCAATTGCCCAAGGATCTCAACCTGATTAAAAGATAATTATTAAAACATCCAAAAACAACCGTCGTCTTCATAGTCAATCTAGTCTCCTCATATCTTCACTCTATCTGATGTGCCGAATCGAACGGATGACACCAGCCAACCATGCAGAGAACAATTACGGTTGGTTAGTCTATTGAATAGACTATGCAAGGGTACAAAGCAGAAGGTTCGAAGTAGTTGTAATAGGTTAGACTCATCGTTTCTCGAATAATAACCGATAACGATAATCAACCTTCATACTTCTACTGAATAACAACAAGAGGTGAGCACAAGAGAAGATGCTGGAAGACTGAATCTTCGCAGAAATCGACCCGAAAGAAGACTCCAACGGAATTGAGTCTTATGGAAATATGACAAATCTGGAACGTTTAAAGAATCAGACATCAGTGATTTAACAGTTGACTTAGATGTTTCGGTTCACGACCAACCTTACCGCTTATAGCGAATCCAGATTGGAAAGAGAACGTACTCTGATCAAAAGTCGAGACGAGCTTTCCTAGCTATACTATTTACTTAGCTGCACTACTCGCCAAAGGTATATTAATTATGTGCACTCGGGCACTTTATCTTATTTAATTCCAAAACCCATATTACGTTATAAGCTTTTAAACATATGCCATGTCACGCAGGACATACAACTAAGGAATGGACCTCACAGAATCCAAGCCTCTGGACTTATATCGAAGGAATGAACCTCACAGAGTCCAAGCTTCTACTATCGTAGGGTCTTGATCGCCCTTTTCCCCAAGTTATAAAGAAACGAATGGACCTCTCGGAGTCCAGGCGTTCCTACGAATACTCGTGCTAACTAACAGTTCGAGCACAATAATAGTTTAGGATAAATCCACATAAATTCCCTCAAGGCGAACACAAATAATAGCGTTGTTCTAACAGATATACAACCTATGATAATATCATTATTACAGTTTCCAAAACAGTTTATAAAACCATTTCCAGATAAACACAATAATCATTCCAAATTAATTACTCAGATAAACAACTGATAATTAATGTAAATATGGAACGATAAGCAAGAGCGAACCGCCACTTGCCTGGAGTAGATTCGGCGATGAATCTAGACGAGACGACTACGGAAAATATCCTTTCCAAGGATATGGTTCAAGCTTCAGAATAGTCCTAGCAGAAAACGAGTCCACACGCGATCCAGTAAATCACGTTCTAACTGACAAATTAATTATCTAACAATTAATCTGACTGGACGAATTTAAGGAATTATATTTAATAAATTTTTATGATATTAAATCATAAAAATATTTATTAAATTTTCCTAAGGAAAAATACGGACGAAAGGGTATCGAAATTATACCGCTCGAATGATTTCGGGTCAAAACTGGACTGAGAGGCTTAATGGGCTTTCGGCCCATTACAATATAACAGGGGCCCACGCTACTATTCCTTCATCTTCAACAATTCAAACAACAACACACAGCAACAGGGAGCTCGGCTTCCACCATGGACACGCCGGGGAGCACAAGTAGCGGCTCGAAGGTCTTCTCGGCGCCGGGAGTGTCTGCTTGGTGACGGCGAGTACAACAGCAGTAGGAGCTCGCACGCACAGCAGCTCGGCCAGGAGTGGTGGCTCACCGGGATGCTGTCAGTCGCGCGCTTCGCCAGAGAGGGACGCGAGGAGGAAGACGGCGCTGCTGGGCTGGCTCGTTGTGGGTCGCACGAATGGAGCTGAGGCGGAGCTCGGAGACAAGGTGGGAGATTTGAGGCTTTGATTTGTGCCTCAATCTGATCCCATTCCATCCCCATTTATAGCCCAGCTCAAGGGCATAAGAATTGGCAAGCCGAGCGACGTTGAGGGCCAAGATCGAAGCGTCGTCTGATCGCCAGCAGCTGGCGAAGCTAACTCTGCACAGAGGCAGCGGTCGCCGCCGATGGCCCTTGGTCGCCGTCGTTGACTTCCTGAAGCGGCGGTCACCATTTTTGGGCAGCGGTCGCTGCTTTCCTAGGCCACCTGACGATGGTGTCAGATGGGCGGCGGTCGCCGCCAAGTCAACTCTTATCCGTTTAGCTTTGGATAAACTTGGCCTTACTCCGGGATAAAAATAATCGTACACGAACGAGTATTAAGTCCCAAAAGACGTCGACTGTATATTATTTCACTGAGAAAAATATTACAGAGATTGAGCACATTACAGAATGTCTTAAACTCTCTGAAATTAATCTGACGTACAAAACGGGCGTTCTGGAAAAATCCCAAAATTCCCAAAATATCCTTACAGAAATACGGGGTATTACATCACCTCCCCCTTAAAAGAAGTTTCGACCCCAAAACTTAGGTCAAAAATAACTCAGGAAAACGCTTGAGCATTTCTGCCTCGGTTTCCCAAGTAACTTCTTCTGCTCCAGACTTTGGACCACAGAATTCGTACCAACAATACGATCTTGTTGCGCAATTGCTTCACACGGCGCTCGAGAATACGCACTGGCATCTCCTCTCAAGTACCATTTGCCTGAATCTCGATGTCCTTATAGCTCAGCACATGAGACTCATCTGGCACGTATTTTCTGAGCAATGATACGTGGAACATATTATGCACTGGGTGTGCCGATGGCGGCAATGCCAAATGGTACTCTAGAGATCCTACTCTACCCAGAACCTCGAATGGTCCCACATAGGGTTAAGCTTACCAAACCTGAAAACTCCCTTGGATGGTGATACTTTGACAAGTACTTTGTCACCAACCTCGAACTCGACATTTCTACGCTTACGATCTGCGCAAGACTTCTGTCGACTCTGGGCTGTCAACATCCTCAGTTTAATCAAAGCAATATCTGAAGCGGTCCTTCCGACCACTCTGGTCCAAGCAGAATCCTGTCGGCATTCTCATCCCAACAAATCGGAGATCTGCATCTGTGACCATACAAAGCTTCGAACGGAATCTTCTTGATCGTGACTTTATTCAACTCTCGAAAGTCGAAACGGTCTATCTTTTTTTTTGACAAATAAAACTGGGGCACTCCTACTCAAGGTGATACACTCAGCTTTATAACTCTTGTCAAGAAGACCCTCGAGTTTCTTCTTCAACCCCTGCATCTCAACAGGAGCCATCCGGTACGGTGCCTCTGAGATCGGCGCGGTACCCGGCTCGAGATCAATTGCAAACTCCACGTCACGATTCGAGGTAACCAGGAATATCTTATGGAAAGACATCCGGAACTTCACAACGATTGAAATGTCAAGAACTGAAGGTTCATCTTTCATGGGCGGATCCAAGTAGCAAAGGTACCCGACACAACCTTGTCGAAGTAGCTTAAACGCAGCTATCGCCTTGATAGACCTGCCGTTATCAGCGTCAAATTGCTTCGAATTTCATACCCTTGATGGTAATCGAAAATTCCGACCGACAATTGGTTCTAACCAAACCTTTATTATTATGAATATTTACAACAAAAGGTTCACAACCTAGTTGCAAATAGAACTTATCTTACAACCATCCAAAATGAAAGACGGGGTAGCACCCACATCAACAACAAACCAACAAAAGTAGAACGCAGATACAAAGTACTCTAAGCATTTGGAGCATAGGGTCCATTCGCCTCACGCATCACATAAAGGCGTTGACTCTGATTTTTAGAAGCCATTGGGGCTTTCCCTTTATTCTGCACAGTTGTCTGCATCGAAGGATTGGAAGTCTCTGCTGGTTTAAACCTAGGTCTGTTGTTTGGATTAACAGACCCATGTTGTGACTCCGCTCCTTTCTGCATTCCCTGCCGACAGAACTTCTGCATATGCCCTTCCTTCCCACAACCAAAACATGTCTTCTTTTCATTCAGACATGCAAAACTTTTGTGTCCAGATGCACCACAATTGTGGCATTGAATTACTCCGTTGTTCCAACCTGAGCCCCTAGCAGAGTCGGACTGAGTTGTCTCGGTCTTAGCACGACCAGACTTTTCAAACTTGGTAGGCGATGCTGGTCGTTTGAATGAACCAACCTGGCGATCATGGTGCCCACCATTTCCCTTAACTTGCTTCTCCCGCTTATGGGCGGACTCCTCCAGTGTGACCTCCAACTTGTAGGATGCATCCACGTACTGCTCCAGAGTAGAGCATGTGTGGTGCACCATCCATGGTTTAATATCTGGGTTCATCCATTCATGGAAGTACTAGATCTTCTGTGCCTCACTGGATATCTTTGGTTCATCATACTGCAGAAGATGATTAAACTTAGTGGCAATCTCGGTCACCTTCAATCCATCCGTCTTAGGATACAAGAACTCCTTGTGTTTCTCCTCCCTCATAGCTCGAGAGAAGAAACGATCTATCATCTTGGTCTTAAACATTGACCAGTTCAGAACAGGGCTATCAGTTAAGCTTGTGCTCTCCCACCATTCGCTAGCATCTTCCTTCAAATGAAGAGAAGCGATGTGCACTTTCTCCGCTTCTGTGCACTCAACATTACGAAACAACCGTTCCACATGCGAGAACCAATGAGCCACTCTAACTGACTCTCCTTTTCCATCATAACTGTCAGGTCTCATAGAGTTAATGGCCTTCAGTGCTCGGCCATAATCACCTCTATTCCTGACCGCTTCTTCTTGGTGTACATAGATATTAGGTTCCTCAAACCTATGAACTACTGGCGGAATTGGCACACCTTGTGCCTGTGGTGCGGCAGGTTGCCTAGCATCGGCGATTGCTTGCATCACAATTCCCCGAATAGCTGCAACAGTTGCTGCATCGAGCACTACTGGAGCGTCGGCCTGAGCTTGGTCATTGCCTCCTGGATTATTATTGAAGACAGACTCACGCTCTCCTGATGGGTCTATAACATTCCTCGGATTTGGTATGGGGTCATTGTTCGGCCCAGCACCAGCACGGATAACGTTCCTCGTGTCACCATCTGTTTACCGATCAAATTCCAAGGATTTTATCACATTAATATCATTCTGATATATTTATCGTAATAAAATCAACTTGGTAATTTCTATTGATGAACTCAAACCGAGTAACTAGGTTCTACAACCTCAAATCATAGCGAGGGAACTGGGAATTCTAGCCTTACTGGAGATGGTAAAACCACCTTGGCTTCTCCCGGGTTCCTCTGAAGAGAACAGAATGCACCCATATCTAACGGGGCAACGGGGAAGGAATTAGTCTTTCTAGATATAGAAGCAAGCTTACTATATCAGACTATATAGAAGACATGACTATGAACAGTTGAAAATGAAAAAACCGTTTTCATTTTTAAACTCAGAGCCTTTTTTTTAAATACCTTTCAATTGTAAACGAGTAAATGGTTTTCAAATACCCAACCCGTTTTAAAACCTTTGGCTCTGATACCACAACTGTAACACCCCCAAATCTTAACCCACTTGGAAAGGTATTACCGCCAGTGACTCCGATATTCCTCACCGAAGTCACCCCAGGCTTTACCGTTTGAAAACAAATCATGAAATACAATGATACAAAATGATAACTTTATTCATATAAAACATGAGTCTCGGGATTACATCCCAATCTCGAATAAGACAAATACAGAGTTTAAACAAAGTACAGCGGAAGTCTTTTAAATATATAACAGAGTAAATAAGTTACAGCAGAAGTCTTTCTTGAAATATTACAAAAAGGGTTGTGATCGTAATGATCAACTGCCCAAGGATCTCAACCTGATTAAAAGATAATTATTAAAACATCCAAAAACAACTGTCGTCTTCATAGTCAATCTAGTCTCCTCATATCTTCGCTCTATCTGATGTGCCGAATCGAACGGATGACACCAGCCAACCATGCAGAGAACAATTGCGGTTGGTTAGTCTACTGAATAGACTATGCAAGGGTACAAAGCAGAAGGTTCGAAGTAGTTGTATTAGGTTAGACTCATCGTTTCTCGAATAATAACCGATAACGATAATCAACCTTCATACTTCTACTGAATAACAACAAGAGGTATGCACAAGAGAAGATGTTGGAAGACTGAATCTTCGCAGAAATCGACCCGAAAGAAGACTCCAACGGAAGTGAGTCTTACGGAAATATGACAAATCTGGAACGTTTAAAGAATCAGACATCAGTGATTTAAAAGCTGACTTAGATGTTTCGGTTCACGACCAACCTTACCGCTTATAGCGAATCCAGATTGGAAAGAGAACGTACTCTGATCAAAAGTCGAGACGAGCTTTCCTAGCTGCACTATTTACTTAGCTGCACTACTCGCCAAATGTATATTAATTATGTGCACTCGGGCACTTTATCTTATTTAATTCCAAAACCCACATTACGTTATAAGCTTTTAAACATATGCCCTGTCACGCAGGACATACAACTAAGGAATGGACCTCACAGAATCCAAGCCTCTGGACTTATATCGAAGGAATGAACCTCACAGAGTCCAAGCTTCTACTATCGTAGGGTCTTGATCGCCCTTTTCCCCAAGTTATAAAGAAACGAATGGACCTCTCGGAGTCCAGGCGTTCCTACGAATACTCGTGCTAACTAACAGTTCGAGCACAACAATAGTTCAGGATAAATCCACATAAATGCCCTCAAGGCGAACATAAATAATAGAGTTGTTCTAACAGATATACAACCTATTATAATATCATTATTACAGTTTCCAAAACATTTTATAAAACCATTTCCAGATAAACACAATAACCATTCCAAATTAATTAATCAGATAAACAATTGATAATTAATGTAAATATGGAACGATGAGCAAGAGCGAACCGCCACTTGCCTGGAGTAGATTCGGCGATGAATCTAGACGAGACGACTACGGAAAATAACATTTCCAAGGATATGGTTCAAGCTTCAGAATAGTCCTAGCAGAAAACGAGTCCACACGCAATCCAGCAAATCACGTTCTAACTGACAAATTAATTATCTATCAATTAATCTGACTGGACGAATTTAAGGAATTATATTTAATAAATTTTTATGATATTAAATCATAAAATTATTTATTAAATTTTCCTAAGGAAAAATACGGACGAAAGGGTATCGAAATTATACCGCTCGAATGATTTTGGGTCAAAACTGGACTGAGAGGCTTAATGGGCTTTCGGCCCATTACAATATAACAGGGGCCCATGCTACTATTCCTTCGTCTTCAACAATTCAAACAACAACACACAGCAATAGGGAGCTTGGCTTCCACCATGGACACGCCGGGAAGGAGGGACGACGACGCCGGGGAGCACAAGCAGCGGCTCGAAGGTCTTCTCGGCGCCGGGAGTGTCTGCTCGGTGACGGCAAGCACAACAGCAGCAGGAGCTCGCACGCACAGCATCTCGGCCAGGAGCGGTGGCTCGCCGGGATGCTGTCAGCCGTGCGCTTCGCCGGAGAGGGACGCGAGGAGGAAGACGGCGCTGCTGGGCTGGCTCGTTGTGGGTCGCACGAATGGAGCTGAGGCGGAGCTCGGAGACAAGGTGGGAGATTTGAGGCTTTGATTTGTGCCTCAATCTGATCCCATTCCATCCCCATTTATAGCCCAGCTCAAGGGGATAAGAATTGGCAAGCCGAGCGACGTGGAGGGCCAAGATCGAAGCGTCGTCTGATCGCCAGCAGCTGGCGAAGCTAGCTCTGCACAGAGGCAGCGGTCGCCGCCGATGGCCCTTGGTCGCCGTCGTTGACTTCCTGAAGCGGCGGTCGCCATTTTTGGGCAGCGGTCGCTGCTTTCCTAGGCCACCTGACGATGGTGTCAGATGGGCGGCGGTCGCCGCCAAACCCACAACGGTCGCCGCCAAGTCAACTCTTATCCGTTTAGCTTTGGATAAACTTGGCCTTAGTCCGGGATAAAAATAATCGTACACGAACGAGTATTAAGTCCCAAAAGACGTCGACTGTATATTATTTCACTGAGAAAAATATTACAGAGATTGAGCACATTACAGAATGTCTTAAACTCTCTAAAATTAATCCGACGTATAAAACGGACGTTCGGAAAAAATCCCAAAATTTTCAAAATATCCTTACAAAAATACGGGATATCACATAAATACATTCTCTATTTCGTATAAATGTATCATAATTGACTATATAGTATGCCACCAACATTTCTGTTAACAATTTATCTCGCAAGCATGAACAACCTTATTAGTCTCTTCAACGTAGCATTCAAATTCATTAACAATATTTCATATTACTTCTATATGACCACATTATGTCAAAACAACCGTGAGTACAGTATACATTCAATAATGAATCAACCACTAACATGTAATTATATCGAGACATATAATATGATATTCATATCTAAGAATTAACAACCAGTCAACAACACCGCATCACCTATATCATCATTATAATTCATCATAAACCACTATATATATTATGCCACGGGCATTACCATCAACAGATTATTCTCACAAGCACAAACAACCTTATTAGTCTCATCAACGTATCATTCCAGATTCATTAACAGTAATTCATATCGATTACACATTACCACATTATATTAAAGACAACTATGAGTATAGCATGTATTCAATAATGAACTAACCCCGACACATATAATTATATTAAGGCACATAATATCATATTTCTATCTAGGAAATAACAACCACATAACAACACCGCACTCTTATTATATTTTATCTGCATAGCCAGATACCCTTTATTCAAGCTAAGTACATAAACATTCACATATAACTTGCCTTGATGAGTTTTTATATCAAAGTTCTCGCGTGATAGTTGCTTAAACAATTGGCAAATTCCCGATTCTTAATGTTATCGCGAATTCCTGAATTTACAATACAATACGAAATTGACCATAATTTTTGATATACATATCCAAATCAGTATTTTAAAGTTCGAGATGCTCGTAGGACAATTTCTCACCTTATGGAATAGGACACAACTTTCCAGAAATTACGGAAAGTGCCCAGAATTTCCGAAAGTGCCCTGTTTTGCCCTAATCTCCAAAATTCCACTTCCAAACTTCAAATTTAATTCACCTACACCTTCCACCACACCAATTAACCCCTTTCTAACCATTACTCATGCTCTAAATACCTCTTTTGCACCAAGACATCCAATTCATAGTATTAGATTTAAAAACTTGAAAAGAGCTTACCTTTCAACTTTCCTTAGCAAAGTTGGTTACTGAAAGAGAAAATTATCTCACTTTCCTCAAACAGAAGATGAGGCCCATTTACTTAAATGAGGCCCATTAAGACATAAATAAGGGAGGTATTTAATAATCTAAACATATCCTAAACCCTAGAGAATGAGATAATCAGTTGGTAGCCTCCATTGATAGGGAGAGAGCTTTTGAGTATATGTTCTTGTTGTAAACAAAAGAAAGAAGGAATAAGAGAAGTAGACCGTTCAAATTCTTCTAGCACAAAGCTAGGAGGTAGTGGTTTTTTCCCGTGTGCTATTTGACACTAGGGTTTTCCACTCTAAATTGTTCGTATTAGGTTCGTTCTTCGGATTCATAGAAGATCGAGCGTCGTCGGTTTCATCAATCTTTATGTACAAATTCATGCTACCACAATTGGCACCGACCGTGGGGAACGAGGATGACGATAGGAATCCAACTACGAAGGATCGCGAAGGGATTATCTCCAACCTCAAGATCGTTGTTTTCACGAATTTTTGCAACAACATTGGAGGCGAAGCCGCCACGGCCGCTCCGACGTTGTTTTGTGCCACTAAGGCCACACCTAGAGACAACCCTCGACATCGAGAGATGCCTCGAACCAAAGCCAATCGATGGCCATGCCACCCCAGTGCAACCGAGCCGGTCTCTCCTATTTCTGTGCATTGGCAGATTTGTTGGGAAGGGGATCCTAGCTCCTCGTTCTGTCGTTAAAATCCGTCCTTGAAGCAATCATGGAACTGCCAAATATATGGCTGAGCCAACTCTGTCGATCGCCTCTCAATACCGTGAGGTCCGTGGCTACATTGTTTTCTATCTGAAATACAAGAGCAATCACACCATCGTTGGAACATCATCACCACAGTTTTCTTTGTCACATCTTCCGCCGACGCCGCGTAATTATGGAGACTCGCATCTAGCGGTGCTCTTGTCAATGGCAACTCTTCTACTACGTCCATTCAACCAAGCATTGTTGTAGATCGTCATCGCTCCTACGCCGCTCTGCACCACAAAGGCTGTCGGACAACAGTACAAAGGGATTGTGAGCCACCGAGAATCAAAAATAGTTTAGCAACATGGAAAGCGGCGGTCTTTGTTAAGGAAGATGAAGAGAGTGGGTTCCACTTGAAGGTGGAATTTTGGAGGCGGACATCATCGAGTCTACTTTGAGTGGCTAGTTGGTTGCTCGAATGGCGACCACATGGAGTGAGGCCGGTGCCGTTGGGTTCGTGGTGCTGCAAGATTTCTCCAAAGATGGGTCGCGTCAGTTGGGATCCTCCTCTGGCGTCAGAAAAATGCTTCAAAGTGGCCTGATCCCCCGATTTTCTGTGCACAACATGGGCAAGTTCGGAGGTGACTCGATGCCATTCGGAGATGGTTTGAGATGATTCATGAGTCGGGTTCAACTAACTCAAGCGTGAGGAAGACAATGTTGTGATCAGATTTTGGATTAAGTGGTTTAAAATGGGTCTTTCTTGGGGTCGAACATGACTAGATGGTGGTTGTATATATATATATACCTGGTGGAATTTTAAAGGCTATCCTGTTGCTTGAAATCTCGATGCACCATGGGATGTGTATTGGCTAAAAACTCTACTTGATATCCAGAGAGGCATAGCATAGAAGGTTATCAACATATTGTTGGAGGTTGCCAGACGGGTTTGAAGACAACGAATGGATGCAGTCGTTCTGCATCGTCTCTGGCTTGTCTACGGCTACCGAGGGTTAAGAAACTAGAGGCGGCCCAGGAGCACAATTTCACTAGTCCAACATCAGTTCGATCGGACTTGTTCAACCAAATTCCAAAGCTAAGTCCCCGTTTTTTCTTTCTATATATCTAGTAAAATCTTATACTATTTCAATAGCAAGTTGTTAGCATCGAATCAGTAGTTTCTCCTCCTCAACGTGTCCACATTATTAATTAAGTGGTTTTACAACATAGTAATCTTTTTCATGTTGCTCAATTGAATCACTTGATAATCTCGGCATTTAGCTCAATTATGATATATTGGACTTAATTTTGATAGATTAGTCTAACCTCTCCTGGAGTTGTGTCGATGCAAGGATTTATCGAATCGTGCGCCTTATCAAGGGTCCAGGTTTGAGCGACTCGTTGGAGGCTCAGGTAGAGTCCGAATGGGGCAATGCCAGTGGTGTTGGATTCGTAGCACTGCATGGATTGCTCGAGTAAGGGTCACAAGGGCTGCACTGTTTCACTGGATTCAGAATAGTGGCGTGAGCATGGCCAGGGAGAGCATCACTATATGTTTTTTTTTCAGCATGTCATTGCAATGAACAAAGTTTCAAGCACCTCATTGGAGGCTCAAACGACGTTCGTATTTAGCAAGACTAGCAAGGTATCATTGGATATGGATCGTGAAGGCGGAGTACTTTCATCGGCATTGAACGGATGACATGAACATAATCCAAGAGCTAAGTCATCTTTTCTCTTATTTTATAATTAGCCTACTTATCATTTGAGTTGTTTGAAGTAGTATGCGTACAAGGCACATGGGCAAGAGATGTCATCGTTCTATTAACTTTCGATGCACAAGCTCATACCACTATTTATTTTGTCAGCTTAAGAGACACAAAGCCTACGGGGCCACGGGCTGCAGAGACATCAATCATAACCTGCTTGGAAATCATGATAGCACGAGACGCCTCGTTCATTCTATCAGCCTAGGGGCAACGGAGCATACAAGTTGGAGTGCATAGACGACAAGCTTGGAATAGAAGGCAGAGCATGAGAGCATACAAGCTGGAGTGCATGGATGACAAGCTTGGACTAGAAGGCAGAGCATGAGAGCGTACAAGCTGGAGTGCATGGACGACAAGCTTGGACTAGAAGGCAGAGCGTACAAGCTGGAGTGCATGGACGACAAGCGAACGAAAGGGACCCTACCATGCAATGGCGGGCAGGGGCATTAGAGCGAGAAGCTACAAGATATGAATGACAAGGTAACCTTCCACAACACAGTGTAAGTCCGACACGAGAGCCGAATTCGAGCTACTCGTAGTCAGGCATGTATTTTCGTGGTAACGAGCCACACGGGCGCCGAATCCGAGCGACCCACGCTAGGCATGAGCCAGCAGTGTAAGTCCAGCACGAGAGCCGAATTCGAGCTACTCATAGTCAGGCATGTATTTTCGTGGTAACGAGCCACACGGGCGCCGAATCCGAGCGACCCACGCTAGGCAAGAGCCAGCAGTGTAAGTCCGGCACGAGAGCCAAATTCGAGCTACTCGTAGTCAGGCATGTATTTTCGTGGTAACGAGCCACACGGACGCCGAATCCGAGCGACCCACGCTAGGAAGGAGCCAGCAGTGTAAGTCCGGCACGAGAGTCGAATTCGAGCTACTCATAGTCAGGCATGTATTTTCGTGGTAACGAGCCACACGGGCGCCGAATCCGAGCGACCCACGGATGAGTATAGGAGTCGAGTCCATACACCTATAAGCAAGCATAAACTAGTTAGGCAAGGGCCAACGCATTACGAAACGACTTGGGTAGCTTAGGTCCATCAGATGGATGACTGAGTGCTGCAAAATCGAGACAAAAATCATTCAGATCCGAATGCTGATTCGAGGTACGACCCGGAGTTATCGGATCCTACGGTTTCTGTCGAACCCGAGGGGCAAAATGAAAGGGGAAATTATCTCACTTTCCTAAAACAGAAGATTAAGCCCATTTACTTAAATGAGGCCCATTAAGACATAAATAAGGGAGGTATTTAATAACCTAAACCTATCCTAAACCCTAGAGAACGAGATAATCAGTTGGTAGCCTCCATTGATAGGGAGAGAGCTTTTGAGTATATGTTCTTGTTGTAAACAAAAGAAAGAAGAAATAAGAGAAATAGACCGTTCAAATCCTTCTAGCACGAAGCTAGGAGGTAGTGGTTTTTCCCCGTGTGCTATTTGGCACTAGGGTTTTCTACTCTAAATTGTTCGTATTAGGTTCGTTCTTCGTATTCATAGAAGATCGATCGTTGTCGGTTTCATCAATCTTTATGGTAAAAATTCATGCTACCACAGTTACAAAGCTTGAAAAGGAAGAGGGTGGCTTCTATGGTGAGCTTGAATTCATGCCAACCACACACAACAATGGTAGCCTCCCATCTCTAATGATCACGGCTGAGCAAAGGGAGCAACCGGTGGAGGTAGAATCACCTTGGCAAGGCGGCGGTGGTGGCTCTTGATGGCGGAAGCAAGGAGGAATGAAGGAGAGGAGGAGGTGTAATAGGTTGGTAATGGTGGCTGGTGTGCAGAGAATTTTGGAGGGGGTGACCGAATGGAGAGAGACAAAGGAGAGTGATAGAGAGCTCTAGATACTTAGGGAAAAAAAATCTAGCGTTAGGAAGATAAGCATGCCTTTTTAATAAATAAATATAAAATGTTAATTTGTCTTTTAGTGAATCACTTTAATTATATAATATAAGTATATTTATGTGTGTAAAAATCAAAATACTATACTAATTACTCGAAAATAATTCTAGCGTCGTTTCTAAACTGTTTTCTACGACGCTCGCAAATTTTTAATACTACAACTTGTAGTAAGAAATCATATCAAAATTACCGCTCGACATAAATTATTAATACATATTTCATGGCGATATTACAAGGGCAATAATCCTCCTAGCGCCAAGTTATAAAGAAACGACTAAACCTCACAAGGAAATAGCGTTCCTACGAATACTCGTGCTAAACTAACATATATTTCCATACCAATGCACAATAAATCCACACTAGGGCTGTTCATCGGGCCAAAACCGAACCGAACCGAACAAAACCGAACCGAACTGAAACCGAATTTTGTAATTTTGTAATTTTGTGGACTGAAAACCGAACCGAACATACTCGATTCAGTTCGGTTTTATTCGGTTCGGTTGTGGCCCGAAATAACAGAATATTTTGACCGAACCGAATACTTTATTTGGTTCGGTCAAAACCGATGATGACCGGCGGCGGCGGAAGAAGACCACCAGAGTCGGAAAATCGCCCTAACAGTGGCTGCGGAAAAACAGAGGAGGAAGGAGTTCTGATTGGTTTTGGATGAGAAACTTACTTGTTTGGTCCAATTTATAGGGGAAAGGATAAAATCTTCATTGGTTATGATTTGATAACACTCCACATCAATCTTAGAGGATATAATCGAATCAAATCGGTTCAATTCGAGTTTCAAGCGCCAAAACGCAACTTTCACTAATTTGGATGAACCCGGACGAAATTAAGGCTAATTAAATCTAGTAACTTATGGTTTTACTAGATAATTACCTTGGTAACAATATAGATTTGTTGAACGAACTGATTCAACAAAAAATTGGTCGAATTTGGATGGATTTGGGAGATCCTAACAAGGGTTCTAGAAGGGGAAAATAATGGCTTGGAAATTAAATCAACTTTTCCTTAATTAAAGCCATCCTCCCACATTTTGGGGTTATTTGTAATTTTTGTCCCAAGTTTCCAACTTGTGGCACATTTGCCCCTTTTTCTTTACCAAATTATAATAAAGCTCCCAAGCTTTATTTTATAAACTCAATCCTACTTGGTAACCACTTCTCTACTATTTTTAATGTAACCTTATAATAATTTGTACAAAAATTATTCAAGACACAATTTTTTACTTAAGCTAAGGTTGATTTAAATTATTCATTTCTTTAAAAGAAATAAAATAAATACCATAAACTTTATTATTATCATAAAAATAGAAATTACATTAATACCCTTATGGTAAAATAAGGGTTATTACAGCCTGTACCTTTAGTTTCTTGGCTTCTCCTTTGTCTGTTGAAAGCATGCCGTCTTTTAGCCATTTGACGTAGGGTGTGGGTGTAGTCCAGTCATCTTGATTGTTTATGACATCGGTTGCATGAGACTTGCCTGATGGTGAAATTTTGGAATTTTTCTGCCAGTTTTTTGACGATGTCTAGGTAGGCCATCATTCTGTCGTCTTTAGCGGCATATGACCCTTGTACCTGGTTGACTATTAGATGAGAGTCGCATACCACTTCGATGTTTTGGATTACGGGGACTTGTGCAAGCGTTAGTCCGAATATTAGTTTCTCGTACTCTGCTTCATTATTGGTCGCGTCCCATTCACATCTTACAGCTTGGGCTATATGGTCTCCTTGTGGCGATTTTAGTACAACCCCTAGGCCGACTCCCCTTACGTTCGACGCTCCATCTGTATGGAGTTGCCATGTGCCCATGTCTTCTTCAGTTGTCAGTTCGGTGGCTTCCTTTACGGCCTCTTATTGCCTCTTGTTCCAATGTTGGACTGAAATCAGCCACAAAGTCTGCCAAAGCTTGAGACTTGATTGTTGTCCTTGGTTCATATTCGATATCGAAACCGCTTAAGTGTATTGCCCATTTTGTCATTCGACCTGTGAACTATGGTTTCCTCAAGATGGCTTTCATGGGATGGTTAGTCCGTACAATAATAACATGTGATTCGAAATAAGGTCTAAGTTTGTTTGATGCCATTACTAGGGCTAGGACCAATGTTTTGAGCGACGTGTACCTTGTTTATGCCGGGAGTAGAGAGCGACTTACGTAGTAGATTGAAGATTGTTTTCCGTACTGATGACTCCGATACTGCTAGGTATAGTGGTAGTGATTCATCGTCCTTTGGTTTTGCTAGTAGTAATGGGCTCGCCAGGTATGCCTTTAGGTCTTGAAAGGCTTGTTCGTGCGCCGCCGTCCATTCAAATGACTTGTTCTTCTTCAGGGCTTCATAGAAGAGTTTGCACTTGTCTGAGGATTTTGATATGAATCTGTTGAGTGATGTTATTTGTCCTATCAGCTTTTGGACGTCTTTGACGCATCTGGTGGATCTCAAATTGACGATTGCTTTGATTTGATCTGGGTTGGCCTCTATTCCTCTTTGGGTTACCATATATCCTAGGAAT
Source organism: Rheum nobile (assembly GCA_027886185.1). Classification (NCBI taxonomy): domain Eukaryota; kingdom Viridiplantae; phylum Streptophyta; class Magnoliopsida; order Caryophyllales; family Polygonaceae; genus Rheum; species Rheum nobile. The sequence goes on along the minus strand of WOAB01000593.1, from coordinate 1,096,593 downwards.
TTTCCTGACGACACTCCAAAAGAGCATTTAGTAGGATTTAATTTCATGTTGTACCTTTTTAATAAGTTTGTAGCAGTACGTACCTTAGTTGGTTATGAATGTTGTTTTCTCTTGGTCTTTCGGGTCCATTAAGATTTCGTTGTACCCACTGAACGCGTCCATGAACGTGAGCATTTTGTGGCCTGCGGTCGCGTCGACCATTGCATCGATGTGTGGCAAGGGGAAGGAATCCTTGGGACATGCCTTATTCAGATCTGTAAAGTCGATGCAGACCCTCCACTTGCCATTTTTATTTTTCACTATGATGACATTTGCTAGCCACTCCGGATACTTGACCTCCCTGATTTTACATGTTTCCAGTAAATTTATGACCTCATCGTCTACGATCATGTTTCGCTTCGGTGTGAATTTTCTTCTTTTCTGTTTGACTAGAGGATAGGTTGGATCTACGTTTAGTTTGTGAGTAATAATGTCAGGCGAGATTCCTACCATGTCCTCATGCGACCACGCGAAGCAGTCGGCATTGGATCCCATGAATTCCACCAGGCTAGTTCTGGTCGAGTTGTTTAGATCTGACCCGACCCTTACCGTCTAGTTTGGCTTTGAAGGGTCTAATAAGAACTTGTCTAGTTGTTCCATATCTGGTTCGACGTATCGTTTGGTCCCTTTGCCGATTTGTAGTTGTTATGCCGATTGTCGTTCGACCAAGGGTCTACCAAGGATTGCATTATAAGGCAACTGGCAGTCGAGCACTAAGAACTTTACCTGTTGGTTGATGCCTCCAACATACATTGTTAGCACTATTTCGCCAAGGGTATGTTTGACCTCCCTTATAATACCCCTCATTTTTAGTAAGGGTATTTGGGTAATTTCCCAAACCCTCGTCAATTATTCGGGACGCGTTAGGCGAAGTTAGGAATTTCTGTATCATGTTTGATTTCTGTATTATTCCCAGAGCATTGGAAAATACATTCGACGTATTATCGAGGCTTAGAATATTTGTTTGGGTACAAATATTTAAGATCCGGGGTTTTAAACCCATGTCAAACCTTTTCCCGGTCAAATAGACGCGAAAAGGGCAATTCCGCAACCGCGGAATAATAGCTCCCAGAGGAGCTGGGCTTGAATTTTCCGCGACCGCGGCAGAACTCACCGCGACTGCGGAAATGTGCAGAGTGCACAGTCGGGCATGCGAGCCACACGTTCATTGTCGTCGTTGATCTTGTCGGGGCTAGCTCTCCTCCTTGGCTATAAATAGAGGCCGGAATGGAGGGTTTTGAGCACCCGGATATGAGATCTCCCCTCTCACTCTCGTTTCCATAGTCGCCGGAGGTTCGAGCTCTCGCCGAAATTCTTGAGGAGTCGCCGGAGCCCTCGACGGAGGTGGTGGTGGCCAAGGAGCAGTGCATTGGAGGCGCAAGGTGCCCAGGAGTGGAAGCCGCCGCAAATCGAGCCCTTCCGAGTCATCGCCGGTGAGTTTTTATCATTTTGGGCCGCCGAAGTTCTTAGCCGCGATCGCGGCTATGAACTACCGCGACCGCGGCAGTGACAATGTCGGCCGCGTTCGCGGCCGCTGTCACCAGTGCTCGCGGACATTCGTCCTCGATGACTGCGACCGCGGTAGTGCCCGCCGCGACCGCGGATTGCTTTAGCAATCGCGATCGTGGCCTTGGGCGATCCGGTCTCGGTCGGGACTTCCATTCTTTAGATTTCGTTCATCATTCTTTAGATTCGTATAGTTTATTATCGAATCTAACCTAGGGTTTCGTTATGGGTCGTTCCGTAGGAATCTGTAATCCGAGTTCTGTTCCCGTCTTCATCAATCGTTCGTCTAGTCTAAGGCAAGTGGCGGTTCGTTCTTGCTTATCATTCCATATTTCTATTAATTATCAATTGTTTTAATTGTTAATTAAATGGGATGAATATTGTTTTCGTTGGGAACAGTTTTGATAAACGTATTTGATACGATTAAAAGAGATATTATAATAGGTTGTATATACTGCTAGAAACAACGCTATTATATATATATATATATACTGTTGCCAGGATGGCATTGATGTGGATTTATGTGAACTTGAAATATAGTTAGAACGAGTATTCGTAGGAACGCTATGTACCTTGCGAGGTCTAGTCGTTTCTTTATAACTTGGTGCTTAGGAGGATTTTGCCCTAACACCCTTTCCCTAGTCATGACCGGCCCCTATCCGAATATAGGGGTGGTGCACTAAGCTGGTGCCAACCAATCGGGATTTATTCCCAAGATATCTCTCGTATCGAGATGATATATTTATATGATAAAAGCTTATAACGTGAATATGCGTTTTGGAATTAAACAAGATAAGTGCGATTATGCACATAATTAATGAACCTTGGGCGAGAAGTACAACTTGGAACCTCGTCTGGACTTCGATTAGAGTAAGTCCTCCTTCCAAATCTGAATTCGCATTACGCGGTGAGGTTGGTCGTGGACCCAAATGGTCAAGTCTTTTTAAACGCTTGTATGAAATTATTATGTTCCCAAACATTTGTCATAATTTCCCGTAAGACTCAATCTTTTGGAGTCTTCTCTTCATACGATTTCTGTTAAGACTCAATCTCTTGGAGTCTTCTCTTTATATGTTCCCGATAAGACTCGATCTTTAGGAGTCTTCTCTTGATCATTCAAACTTTAATCATTCCGTGAAAGTTTCGGGTTATATATCGTTCCTTCGGTTGTTATTCGAGGGACAATGATAGTAAACGGTTACGATCACTAGGACCATTCTGTTTTCACCCTTGCATAGTCTTTCATTAGACTAACCAGTCGGGTTTTATTCCTTGCATGGTTGGCTAGTGTCATCCGTCCGGGGTAGTCTACTACTCGTGATAGAGGCAAGGCGCCTATGGAATCTTCGGGTCAAGAGCAGCGACTCTTTGTGATACGTCACCCCGATGGGAAGGAAGCTTTGTACAAGTGGTAGTACTTTGTAAGACTTTTTAGAATAGGGAGCGTTGACTTGTGTCGATAGTCTCCATAGTTTAGTAATCTGTCTATTCGACTTTCTATCAGTTGCTTTATGTAATGTTTCGAATAATAAAGAAGTGTTTCCTTGTTTCGGAAATTTCTAAATTCGTTACTATTGCAAATTGTTCGTTCATACGAGACTCCGTGAGTGCCAAAAACAGTTATGTCACATGTGGATAAGGGCTATCAGGACTCACACAGGAGGGGTAACGTATGGAACCGAGGTGTTCGTTCCCTACATGGTTAACACCAGGGGCGACTCCATTACTGAATTGCTAGATCCATCCTTAGGAATCTCTCTTTATTCTTGGGGTAATGTCGCATCAGTATGACATTAATTACTCCCTTCGTTGAGCGGACGAGCGTTATCTCATGATTTGAGTTTTTACCAAAAAAAATTTTGGGTATAGGAAACAAATGTATGTGGTAAATGCTCTATGGGATTAAGAAATTTGTTCTTCTCATATGGGTACCCTAAACATTTGTTCTGGGCAAAGCACATAGGAATGAACTACATGAAGATCAGAATGCCTAGTTATGAGGTCATGTTGTAGGCATTGATATGGATAGATTGTTGAGGAAGGAATGATTGTATAAGAGGGATAGTTCATAGGGAACTCATTTCCTCTATTACGACCTTGAGTAAGACTTTAGAGTCCAGGGTTATGATTATGAGATTTATAAGTGGGTACGACCAGTGTAGGACCTATGGTTATAGATTTTTGAAAAGTCGAGTGTACAAAGTCATAGGTATTGTTTTGGAAGATCTATTCAAAGTTTCGTTTTGAGCCCATCAGGAAATGATGTGATTAAGTCTTGGAGAGATAGTAAGTATCCATAATGCAAAAAAGGGTTGCTTTAATTGGGATAGTAGATTGTGTGAGGAGTATAAGAATCTTAAGTTAGAGATAAGTTATTTGAGCAAGTTAAACAAACCTTTGGGTTGTGAGTCAGGAAAAGGGCGGCTGAGCCAAATCTAAGTGGACCAAATGATTGAGATTGGTAGGTTGTACAATCAGGGAATAAGGAGTTATGATACTTGTAAGGTTGTAAGGTTTGATGTTTGAATTCTATGTGAGTTTGTCAGTTAGAAGGCTTATGGTGTAATTCTTTAGAGAAGACTAAGTTGTGAAGTTACTGTGTTAGAAGGAGGACACTTAATTGGAAAGATTACAGTTAAGGATAGGTTATGTTGATGATTCTGATATATTAAAGGATTTAGTGGAGAGAATTGTCTATGTGCGCCTAAGGAGTAAGGTAGCAAGCGTTAATCGTAGAAAGCTATTAAAGGATTCTGATAGAAGTAACTGATACGGTTGATAATGAATCAATTATCAGGATGATACCTTAAGGAAATAGGAGTAATATCTCAATGGATTTTGGTTATGGAAGTTGTAAGTAAGTAGGTTCATTATGGACCAGAGGATTAGACTTTCGGAAAGGCTAAGGGCGTGAAGTCATATGTATCGTCTTGGAAGATTTATCTGAGGTTGGTTATGAGGCTTTCTTAAGAGAAAATGACATAAGGATTGGATGGAAAGTGATTGATGTCTGTTAAGGCGATTTGATGTCACGTTTTGGGGGGAAATCGAGTGATTGGTCACAATTGTGCTAATGGATTTATCACGGCATTGTTTTGAGGAAACTAAAGGTTTTGAGTTGGAAGTGAGCTTTAGGGCCAAACTTATTTGGGCCAAGGAACCGAATCAGTATCGTACCTTCAAGGGATATAGAGGTATGATATCTGGAGATTTACAAGGTCTGATATGTGGATTGTTAGAGAGTGTGACGTCTATAAGACCGATGATATAGCACTTTTTGGGAATTAAGTTGTGATCGATAGTTTTGGGAGAAAGCCCACTTGAAATTGAAAGGTTATGGTGTAAGGCCTAGTTATTCGGAGGATATCGATAAACAAAAGGATGTAGCATGGGGAATTGTCGTATGTGGATTAAGGAGTAAAGTAACATTTGGTACTCGTATATAGCCATTGAAGGATTTAGGACGTGAAGTGATGGATTTTGATGGCAAGGTATTGTTCATCCATATGGTATTTTGAGTAAATAGAGTTGAGGAACCTTAAAGGTTTAAGTTAGAGATTAAATAAGGAATACGTTAAGTTAATCTTGGATAAATGGTAAATATTCGTAAAGCAAAATGGTGCTTGATTTGGGATAATAAATCGTATGAGGACAACTGATTTCTGAAGGATTTTTGGGTGAATAGCAAACTCGACCGGTAAAAGTTATTACGGTTTTGAAGGTCAATAGTGTGGCATAAAGTAAGTAGGTATATGATATCAAGTGGACTTGAGGAAAAGGTGATCCACGTTTATCAAGGTGATCGTATGACACGTTTGGGTAAGTCGAGAGTATAATCCTATGGAGAGGATTAGTAAATCATGCTGAGATAATCGGACATAGGTTGTGGTGTGATTAATGGTGGAATCACATGGGTAAAGATTTTTGAGCTAAAGATATGGCACAAGGGCCAAATGCGAGTAAGGTAACCAATGTAATAGCTGAGTCGTGAATATGAGGAGTAAGGTCTATATGACAAGAGAGGTACTAAGCTGAGGTATAGTGGAATTCTATGTATGTACTTGAGGATTGGATTGTCGAAAGGAAGTTAGTAGAAAGAGGTTGTATTCTTCTAATTAAGGACATCAAGGTCTTTAGGAAGATTAGGTCATAACAATGAGGTTATATTGGAGATTGTAATGGATACTCTGAGCGAGACAATGGTAATCTTGTGAATGATCACATCTGTTCTAGCAAGAGTAAGGAATGTAGGCAGTATGTTGTAAGTGGAATCAAGATCGAGTAAGTAGTTCGATTTTGGGATACAGGTTTCGGAAACCAAATTTATTTAAGGATATCGACTTAAGGAAGAGAAGGTATATACTCTGAGGGAAGTTTAGAGGAAGAGGAAAGAGAAATATGTATAATCTCATGCTTAAGGTATAGCGAGACTAGTGCGATGATTTTAGGAGACAATTATCCTAAGATAATTATGACCTTGAGGATGGTCACGAGTTAGTACAAGAATAGTACGTGGAAGTAGGCTGTGCGAGATAGTAGTATGGTTGAGGAAACAGATCATTTTCCTAGGAAGCAAGTACAAGAATGAGATGATTAAGGATACTAAGATCAGGTAAGGAGATTATGGTGGAATCGGTCCCTTTAGCTTAGCGATGCTAGTTCGGGGTCGAAACTCTTTTAAGAGGGTAGTATTGTGATAACCCTTATATTTCATAGGGGTAGTGTGTTGGAATGCATGTCTGGTGAAAGAAAGTGTTAGAATTCTTTTGAGGGTGAATGGTCTTAATTATGGTTAACCTGATGTTAACTGTAATTTGAACCAACTTATGGATCTTAACCTAGAAATGCTTGAACCAATTTACAAAGTGTGAAGTGGGTTAGACATGGTTAAACTTATACGATTGGATAGCTTAGATTGAGGTCGCTTCTCTGAGCTGTTATCGGCCAAGTTTCGGGGTTAAAACTTCTTTTTAGGGGGAAGTGATGTAATACCCCTCATTTTTAGTAAGGGTATTTGGGTAATTTCCCAAACCCTTGTCAATTATTCGGGACGCGTTAGGCAAAGTTAGGAATTTCTGTATTATTCCCAGAGCATTGGAAAATACATTCGACGTATTATCAAGGCTTAGAATATTTATTTGGGTACAAATATTTAAGATCTGGGGTTTTAAACCCATGCCAAACCTTTTCCCGGGCAAATAGACGCGAAAAGGGCAATTCCGCGACCGTGGAAGAATTTCCGCGACCGCGGAATAATAGCTCCCAGAGGAGCTGGGCTTGAATTTTCCGCGATCGCGGCAGAACCCACCGCGACCGCGGAAATGTGCAGAGTGCAAAGTCGGGCATGCGAGCCACGCGTTCGTCATCGCCGTTGATCTTGTCGGGGCTGGCTCTCCTCCTTGGCTATAAATAGAGGCCAAAATGGAGGGTTTTGAGCACCCAGATCTGAGATCTCCCCTCTCACTCTCGTTTCCATAGTCGCCGGAGCTTCGAGCTCTCGGCGGAATTCTTGAGGAGTCGCCGGAGCCCTCGACGGAGGTGGTGGTGGCCAAGAAGCAGTGCATTGGAGGCGCAAGGTGCCCAGGAGTGGAAGCCGCCGCGAATCGAGCCCTTCCGAGTCATCGCCGATGAGTTTTTATCATTTTGGGTCACCGGAGTTCTTAGCCGCGATCGCGGCTATGAACTACCGCGACCGCAGCAGTGACAATGTCAGTCGCGGCCGCTGTCACCAGTGCTCGCGGACATTCGTCCTCGATGACCGCGACCGCGGTAGTGCCCGCCACGACCGCGGATTGCTTTAGCAATCGCGATAGTGGCCTTGGGCGATCCGGTCTTGGTCAGGACTTCCATTCTTTAGATTTAGTTCGTCATTCTTTAGATTCGTATAGTTTATTATCGAATCTAACCTAGGGTTTCATTATGGGTCGTTCCGTAGGAATCTGTAATCCGAGTTCTATTCCCGTTCCGGACCCAGAAACCCGTCTTCGTCAATTGTTCGTCTAGTCTAAGGCAAGTGGCGGTTCGCTCTTGCTTATCATTCCATATTTCTATTAATTATCAATTGTTTTAATTGTTAATTAAATGGGATGAATATTGTTTTCGTTGGGAACAGTTTTGATAAACGTATTTGATACGATTAAAAGAGATATTATAATAGGTTGTATATACTGCTAGAAACAACGCTATTATAGATATATATATATATATACTGTTGCCATGATGGCATTGATGTGGATTTATGTCAACTTGAAATATAGTTAGAACGAGTATTCGTAGGAACGCTATGTACCTTACGAGGTCTAGTCGTTTCTTTATAACTTGGTGCTTAGGAGGATTTTGCCCTAACACTCTTTCCCTGGTCATGACCGGCCCCTATCGGAATATAGGGGTGGTGCACTAAGCTGGTGCCAACCAATCGGGATTTATTCCCAAGATATCTCTCGTATCGAGATGATATATTTATATGATAAAAGCTTATAACGTGAATATGCGTTTTGGAATTAAATAAGATAAGTGTGATTATGCACATAATTAATGAACCTTGGGCGAGAAGTACAACTTGGAACCTCGTCTGGACTTCGATTAGAGTAAGTCATCCTTCCAAATCTGAATTCGCATTACGCGGTGAGGTTGGTCGTGGACCCAAATGGTCAAGTCTTTTTAAACGCTTGTATGAAATTATTATGTTCCCAAACATTTGTCATACTTTCCCGTAAGACTCAATCTTTTGGAGTCATCTCTTCATACGCTTTCCGTTAAGACTCAATCTCTTGGAGTCTTCTCTTTATACGTTCCCGATAAGACTCGATCTTTAGGAGTCTTCTCTTGATCATTCAAACTTTAATCATTCCGTGAAAGTTTCGGGTTATATATCGTTCCTTTGGTTGTTATTCGAGGGACAATGATAGTAAACGGTTACGATCACTAGGACCATTCTGTTTTCACCCTTACATAGTCTTTCATTAGACTAACCAACCGGGTTTTATTCCTTGCATGGTTGGTGATAAGCGGTATTTTACATAGCACAACTAGTAATTATTAGCATATTATTGAGGAGATTTGGATTTGATTTATGGGATATTTCTGTAATCTGGAGAAAAGGTGAGAAGTGGTTAAATCATAGGATTTACAGAGTTTTGGAGGTAAGTTGGTGTTTGAGGTGCGGAGCTGCATTGTGGATGTTTTTGGAAGCACTTACGAGTTGAAGACGGTGCCCGAAGTCATGTAGGAAAGCTGGTGATCAGAAGACATAAGTTGTTGGAGTGGAGACCGCGAGCTGACGCGACTAATGGCGACCAGCGGTTAGCAGATTTCCAGCAGAACCTTGGGGAGCACAAACCGCGATCCCCCGCGATCGCGGTTGGTCGCGATTTTCTGAGCGACTGAACAACTTCCGATTTTCTCCAACTGCTGGGCTGTTTCGTTTTGTTTAATTGAGCAGGTATTTAAGGGGCTCGGATTAGGATTTAAAATGACGGCCGGGAGAGCTAGCCTGGGGGCTAATCTTCCTTTTTACTCTCAAGAACACTTAGATTTTTTTTCTCTCTTTTGGATTGGAATTGGTTGTGAAGAACTAATTTCCTGTTTTGCCTAGCGTGGAAGCACAAAGTTAACCCGGTTGTAAGGTTCATTTCTCTTGTTCATCCCTTGTTGGATTTGATATTAATTTCCTTGAGCATATTTCAAATTTCTATATTTTTGACTAGATTGATCTCCTGGTTTAAATCTATAGTAATCTAAGTGCTAGAATTGGGATAGACGGTGGAATCCCTAATCACTTGTAGCGATCACAATTGCATGAAATTGGTAAATTGAATTCAATTGTGAAAAGGAAATTGATTTGCATTGCATACTTGCGTTGTTGAGTCTTTGCATGCAATCCATACAATCTTACACTTTATGCTACTAATTGAACCAACCTTAGAAGGTCTTCTAGGTTATCAGTTAGTAAGTGTTAGCAGGACCGGTTGGCTTGTTAATATAAATAAGATCAGAAGGGGAACAAATCAAAAGGGTGAATATGAACATGAGAGGAATCAATGATCAACTTGGTTAACTGTTGTGTGGAAACTTGCTAGGTGGAACCCCATTTCTTCTTATTTTCTTCAGTTTGATTTTGGTGTCATTTCATTTGTGTAGTCTTAGTAGAAAACCAATTCCCTCCCCCCCCCCCCCCCATTTGTTCTTTAAAGTTGATAAATTAGTAATTACATAGAAATTGACGTGTTGATTCCCTTGGGTTCGACTCCTTACTTGCATGCTATACTCTAGTTGCATATTAGGATTACTTTGATAGCGCGCACGACTGAAATAACGCTACCAGTTGGCTGGTGTCATCCGTCCTATACGGCACATCAGTGGTTGGTTCCCGAAGACTCGAAGTAACCGTTGAAGAAGAGACTTGCAGTTGCAAATTTAAGTGTCGGTATTTCAAAGTTGTTAAGTATTACTTCAATATGTATTTTTATAACCTAGTCATGTACTAGGTTTATTCTTGAAGTCTTCCGCTGTGTAATTTATGAGTTTTCCGCTGTAATTTCACTCTGTTGTAAAAACACTCCTCTCGTTTGATGAGAGATCTTTTAATAAAAAAAAGGATTGAGTTTCATATAAAAATGTCTTCCGCTGTTTAACCTTCCGTTATTTAATTGTGTTTATTTAAGATTAATTGTTCCGATTAAAGCCTTGGGTGACATTGGACGGTAACGTCCGAGGTCACTGGCGTGTGCCACTATCGACAATAAGTCGGGGGGTGTTACATCCCTATTGAAACCGACCAGTGGAGTCGATTTTCGGATCAGATCGTCCTCGCTTAGACCCATACCTTTCAGGGCGTCTAGTGTTAACAAGTTTGTGGAGCTATCTGTGTCGATCAGTTCTCGACGTATGAGATAGTTAGAAATTGAGAAAGAGATTACCAGACCGTTGATGCGCCCCTCCCCACCATGAATGCCACAGAGGAAGAAGAGGCTATGAGCATTCGCTCAAAAGGGCAAATCACAAGAGCACGCGCTAAAGCCATCACCAACGCGAAGCAATCCTTGGTTGCTCGCGTCGTCGCCAGCCAAGGCACACAAGAGACCGCGTTCTCTTTGAAGCGTCTTCAACCAAGCCTAGAGAACGCATTCTCTGTCTGTCTTCTCTCAACCATCCAATGAATGCGTTCTTTTGAACTAAATGTAATCTCTTGAGACATTATTGTTTTTATTTCTTTTTGGGGCGTGTGTTCCACGCATGTCGCGTGGGCTGGCCCACTAATCGAGACTCGGCCCATCCGAGTCCCGCGACCTAGCATAAAAGGACAACTCGTTCTTCTGTATTAGGTTACGTTCATTTTTAATCAAAGCCTGAGTATTGAGAGCTATTTGCCTCCTCCCCTTTGATCGAACGTCAAACACCTCTCTGACTTCTCAACTCCTTCCTCTGCCGCCGATGCTACGGCCACCACTTGATCTTCATCGAGATTATCCAACCCACTGCCGACGCTATGGCCAAAGAACTCGATCTCCTTTGAGTCAAACCCCCTCCGCTGCCGATGCTACGGCCAAAGAACTCGATCTCTTTCGATTCGTTCTCCTACGCTGCCGCCCTCTAAACAACGAGTTCCACTCTATCAACCTCAAACAAGACGCGTACGACTTCCCAAACAAGATCAGAGATCCTTCATCACTAGTAGGAATGCATCAACTGGCATCAGAGCCTTTGATCTTGTAAGTCGCTTATCAAGTTTTCAATTGTTCACGAATTTTTTTTTCTCCCCCATCATCATTGCTTCCGCCATAATCACTGAAATTTTTCTTCAAACACATGCTTGTCCTTTCGGTTTCTACAAGAGCATCTCTTGGCCGAATATTTGCTTGATCCACGCGCGAAATTGGTGTGATTTGTTGTGCATGAAATCTGCGTAATTAATTGATTGCTTTCCTTAATTAATTTCCTAAATATCGCTTGCATATCTTGCCATATTTGCTCGCGTTGACCGCAATAACTCTGCATTAACTTTCTCTCTCCTATCGCGCAAATCTCGCTATTTCTTTCCTTAAGTTACTTAGCCATTTATTTTTATTTTATTTCATTTAATTCTTATCCGATCTTCATTTAAGACTAAGATCTCGGATTTGAATTTCAAATTCAAAAAAAAAAAAAGTCAAGTCGCATTTCAAAAAAAAAAAAGAACGCGACATTTTAAAACAAGAGAAGTAAAGCCAAAATAAGGCAACTTTCTCCCCTCAACGGCTAGGCTCATCTTCTTCACCCCTCCACCGTCTAGTGTCACGCGTGTAAGTGTGTCTTGTTTGTACGCGTTCTATACGCAAGAGGTTAAGACTTCTTTCTTTTGGTTTCGTTGCTTTTGTGCTTGCATATCACACTTGCTTTGCTTGCCTATTAGCCGCCCTCAAGGCCAAAAGAACGCGCTCACCTGTTCATTGGTTTTATATTGTCTTTTGTGCATTTTTACTCGCGATGGATGGACATATTCTTATAGGTAGCCTCATGGCACCCCCTGGTGGGAATGTTCAAGGAGATGGCAACAATCATCCCCTACAGCAACAGATCGTGCAACATGTGTGGTGCCACTCACCAACCCTCCACAAGATCCCATTTTGGAGCTCTCGGAGGAACAACGCGAGAACCTGGAACTTAGGCGCCAACTTGCCGAATACCAGGCCAAAGAACGCGCTGTGCTGGCACACCCCACACCAACCTTGCAAATACCCATGGATCATCTAGTCGCACCGCGACAAACAAAAGCTGGGCCAAGCAAACAACGCGTTGACAAGGGCAAAGGAGTGATGCCCTCGTCCTCCAACTTGCAACCGCGTCTTCAATGGATCCAATCCGTCATAGAAAGCCGCCAAGGCTATGTCTCGCATCGCGACCGCTATGCACCCCAAGCAACACCAGTCTGCAATGAAAGCGACTCCGATCACGACGAGGGTTCCCATGGTGAGTACTCTAACCCTTATGACTTCAATGACAGGTACGAAGTCAGAGGAACAAGACGCCAATGCGAGATTGCCTCTACACCACTCGCCGGCAGAACCAGACGACATGAACGCGATGAAGGTTGGTTGCGACGATCCAATCGCGCCCAAGATGCTATGTAGCGTCAACGTCGCCATGCTCCCACCCCGGTGCCATTCAACGTGGAGGACCACCTGAGCCACCAAAGTACGCGGACGCCTCACTATGGCTCAGATGGATACTTCTCCCACACTCCTCTCCACCAAGATGAGTTCGAGGAGTTTGATGATGAAGAGATGGAGGACTCAGGGATGATCAATACATGGAATTTCCATCTCCCACTCGGTGATCCCATGGAGTTGCAAGACCGCCCAGCCGATTGGATCCCTCCAGCTAGGCTCAACCAAGGCGCAAACATGGCCAACGCGTCCTTCGATAGGCACGATGAAATGCAGAGGAGGCAAGACATGCCTTATGATGTTCGCCGCGACGCGCCCCACCAAGGACACCAGCGCCGCCAACACGCCCAGGGGATGGAGCAACAGGCCCCGTTTGGCAATGATCGCGGCAATGTTGGCGCATGAAGGCACCAGCAAAGGCATGCCCACTTTCCACAGGCCCAAGGCCCCGCATACGCCCCCTTGGACATCCCAGCGCCGCGATTACAATAGAGGCATCAAGCCAATGTGCCCAGGCTCAATCGCCACGATATCAAGGTAAAAATTAATTTTTTTATTGGTGAATACAACCCTGCAATTTTTCTTGAATGGTTGCAGGCCACGGAGTACACCTTGATCTATTGCCAAGTTCCAGAAGAGGACTACGTGGCCGCCGCCACAGTCCACTTCCGAGGTGCCGCGAGAGTTTGGTGGCACCGATTTGTGGATGATCGCATAAGGAGAAACTTGGTGCCTCTCACTGAATGGCACCAGCTCAAGTTTGTGATGACACTCAAGTACGTGCCCCAAGATTACAAGAACCAAATGCGCCTGGACATTGCCATGGCGAAACAAGGTTCGAAGACCCCCCTTGAGTTCTTCTAGCAACTTGAGGACATGTACTACAAGGCGTCCATTAGCATGGCTCCCTCCACGATGAGGACGAAGTTTTTGAGTGGTCTCAACACAAACATCTGCGACCAATTGGAGATCCTTCCCATCAAGGACCTCAACACGCTCACGCACACGGCAATGCAACTCCACAATCAAATAGTGCGAAAGCGTCAAGGACCCTACCAACCCTATGGCCAAAGAAGGTATGACTCTTCAACTAGTCAAATTCCTTCTACTAATGTGCGCGGTCTTCCCCCAGGAACCACCGTGTCAAATCCCAACAGACAAGGAAAGACCGCGGCAATACCCAGCAGTGTTCCACGCGTGCCACCACCAAAGGGTACATCACCAACCCAGGAACGCGCGCATGATATGTAATGCTACAAGTGTGGAGGCAGAGGGCACATCATGAGGAATTGCCCAAACAACAAGAAAGTTCTTGACAGAGCTAAAGTCGTGATGCCTATCAAATAAATCCCAAAATACCTACTAAGTAGTATAGTAAGCAAGACAGGGTCGATCCCACAGAGAGTCAGGTTATCAATTTGTGCAATTCGTTATCACCAACTAGGAACTAGGGGGGTTTGTTTGTGTTTATCGTAACCAAAGTAAACAAAGCAAGTAAATAAGTTCACAGGAAACGGTTGTAAATATAATGGGGAAAAGCGCCACACTCAACAGAGATCCACACAACAATAGATAGGTCGATCACGGAATTCTATAAATCTCAAGTTCTTAATATTTCTATAGTTGTTCTTATCCCGATCTTAGATAACTATTAGTTCTACCAGCCCTAATAGTACTTATTACTAAATCAAATCTGAAAACCTTCAAGACTCAATGAAGCAATAGCATTCAACCAAGGATTCAACAAGATACATGCAGTAGAAACAACCCGTTACTATAAGCATGTAATTAACTCTCTCTCACGATGAAGCGCTCGGATCCCCTATACGCAACAATCGTGCTCCCTACTAGATATGCAACCCGAACCCGGAATCACAAGTCCTAGCAATTAGGAAGATATCAATAAACCTAGGTGATCAATCTAGATAAATCAACATAAACCAATAATCAATCAAGCACAAGAGAATTAATCCAACTAGATAGGAAAACGAACAAGAGTAGAAAACTCACAACCAATCAATTGCTGGCTTCAAACTGTCAAGTGCAACAATGGAGGTTTAGTTCTCCATTAGAGTTTGTGATAGAAAAATACGTAAAACGGTGGCAACTAGGGTTTAGAGTAGATGATGCTCTAAAAGAGTCTTAAACCTAACTTAAATACTAAAGTAATAATTCAGAAATAAAGATAATAAAATAACAAACTAGGAAACTAAGTCTCGGAAATAAAATAGAACGAAATAAAAACTCGGAAATAAATCTCGTCAGCGCGTTGCCACCGCGGGGTGCGGTGGCCTTCATGCCGCGGGGTGCGGCAGTCTTCATTGACCAGGCGTCAGCGACACTTTAGTAAAAACGCCATAACTTTTGATTCCCAACTCGGATTGCGCTCATATTTTGAGGACTTGCAGTAGACTTCAAGATCTAACTCCTCGAATTGGAATCACTCCATTTGGACATCTGAGTAGAGAGAACGAACCAATTGAATTCAGCACACTGTTCTTCTACTCTTCAATGCACTTCAAACCTCTATAAATCCCATGATTTCTTCACTTCTAGTCTCTAACTCTCAACTCCACAATTGTGCTCTAAATCCATCCAAATGACACCTTAAACACCAGTAAAACTCCTAGATATACACTATAAAATAGTGCCGATCAAATCCCCCATGCTTAAACCTTGCTCGTCCTCGAGTAAGCTAAAAGAAAGTTCACTCTTCCAATGTAGCACACAAGGTCTCAGGAAGCATCTCCTCCAACTAAGAGTCACCTAACCCATGCCAAAACTCCTGGCACCAAACTCATCCACAACTCAACAAGCTTAAGGGGCAAGCAGGGTACTTCCCCTAAGCTTAACCCGGACATCCAATAGTGTGAGTAACCTCTAATCCTAGCCTCCATCTATGACTCCTTATGTCTCCCAGAGTGGCCTACCCGACAATCCTTCTTTGACTCCTCTTCTTATGACGCCTCGCCAAGAATAATGAGAAATCCTAAAATCACTCTTCTTCTTTTTCGCTCATTTTGCCAAGGCGCCCTTTCGGGTTTTCACCAAGCCACTCATATTTTTTCATAGATGTGCTCACATAAGCTCACGTCACTCTTGACCAATTATTACCCCAGCCTAATGCTGGTCCAAGCCACCTGCTTATTGCCTAGGCCGCCCTTTCGGGTTTTCGACCTATCCCAGGATTTCTATTTTAGCCTTTTTTCAAATTTTTGGCTTTTTCAATTTTTTTTTTATTTTTCTCCTCAGCGACGTAACAAGTATAAAACCCTCCCCCATGCTTAAACATTGCATTGTCCTCAATGTAATGAAAGACAAAAGAAAAGAAGCATAGGGAGAAGCAAAAAATAACTCACAAACGTTGCCAAGCTGCTTGGACACTGAAGGTGTCGCTGGCGGTCTTCTTCAATAAATGCTCAGGTCTCTGGTGTTGGGTGGGTGTCTTCATCAACTCAATCGTCTTCTCTTACCGTGCAACCATAAGGGAACCACTTTGGTGAATAGTGGTATAGCAAAGATGTCGGGGTTGCACGACCTTCTAGGAACACATGGTGGAGCTCAAATATGATCTCGATGGGGGCTCTAGTGTTCCTCCTCCTCAGCTGTCAATTGTAGGGCCATCATCGTTGTCAAATAATGTGTGGGGCGAATGTCTCTTCCTTGACAACATGATGCGCACCATCTCCATGGGGAACTCTGGACAGCTGGCCTTGGTAGAAATTTTTTTTTTTATTCCGATTATTCTTTTTTTTCGGAAATTATTATTTTTTTAAAATTTTTTTTTTGCCCCCTGTTTAAGGTTTTTTCGGGGGGTGACTTAGTGCAGGGAAGGAAGAGACCTACATTGGTGTGGAAACACCTTCTTCAATAGGCATGGGTCTCTTCCCTACAGGTTAGTCGGAAACAAAAACAAGAACAAAAACAAAGCAAAAACACACTAAAGAAAATGCAAAAACAAAGATAGAAAAGCAAACAAAGAAAAACATACCTCGGGTTGCCTCCCGGACAGCGCCTTAGTTATTGTCATGGCTTGACATATTACTCCATCTTCTCAACTTGGGTTTCTCATAGCAACTGAACACCTGGGATCTGGATCTGGGGGTTGTCTCTTTGTATACTCTATGTTGAGCGTGACCCCCACTTTTCTGCACTTCTTGATGGTTGGACCGCTTTTCTTATCTATGAATGCACTTGCCATCTTTCGAAACGGTCTACCCAACATCTCAGGGGCTGCATACTTATCCTACCCCGTATCCAGTATGTAAGAAATCACCACCTGAATCAAGTTCTCCTTCTTGTGTTTCCCCTTCGGTTTCTTCTTGATCATGCCCAGCAACTTTAACATTTCCTTGCAGCGAGGGGTGTTGTCAGCCAGTATGACCAAGGGAACGGTTTTTATGCAGTCACTGAAGGCCTCATAGATATCCTCGTTGTTCTTTAGCCTTTGAGTAACTCGGGAAGCCTCAAGGAAGGGTGCGACGGGGTGCAGCGAGACAAGCGGGAAGGAGTTGAGACGCACAAACTCATCATAGGCTGCCTCCAGAGGGTCGGGGACTACCGGGGCATTTTCGGGAGAAACGGTTGTCTCTGGAGTATTTCCGCAATCACGGCACTCCTCCTCATTGTCGTTGAACTCTTCTAGGCCCAAAAATTACTCCCCTTCCAAAAGCACCTCTGGGTATGGGGCGGGTGGCTTCTCGGAACCGAGAGGAGGAAAGTAAGGACGAACGTAGGTGTCGACAAAGGGCTCGTCATTAGCTCCAGCAGGTTGCCGCGGGGGGCGGCCAGTGTTCACCGCGGGGGGCGGTAAACTACCCGAAGATTTCTGAGAAACAAGGTCACCGCTGGGGGCGGTAGCCTCATTGCCGCGGGGGGAGGTGGTTGTCAGAGCATCTTCATTTTCCTTCTAACCGCTGGGGGCGGCAAGCTGGTGCCGCGGGATGCGGTTTTCCTCCAGAGCTTCCTCTTTTCCTGCAACGTCTTCCTCAGCGCTTGGCAGTTGTTTCCCACTTCTGAGAGTTACAGCGCTTACATTTTCCCTCGGGTTCACTACCGTTTGAGATGGTAGATTCCCCGAAATCCTTGCATCGATCCTCGTGATGGCTTCAGCCATTTGGCTCATCTGCGTCTCCAAGTTCTTTATGCTTGACCCCGTAGCTTGAACATGAGTGCTGATATGTTTAGTCAAAGCTTGGAGCATATCTTCAGTTGACATGGAGGAACTTGGGTTAGATATCGACGGGTTATGCTCAGAGGCCGGATTGTACTGCTATGGAGCACCCTGCTGGTAGAACGATTGTGGCTCCGGGTAGAACTCCTGGTAGTCATGATCATATGGAGGGTATTGCTGGTACCCATAACTCGAATTGGGGTGATCTCTCCACCCTGGAGTGTATGCGTAGGAGTATGGGTCATGTCGCGGCTCTCCCCAGAATTCCATTTCTGTAACGAAATCAAAAAAAAAAAAGGAACAAAATCAGTAGCACGGGTGTGGACCGTAAGAGAGGTCCACACCAAAGTTGGTAACAAACAAAAACACAAAAACAGAAATTTTGACTCCCCGGCAACGGCGCCAAATTTGACAGAGCTAAAGTCATGATGCCTATCAAATAAATCCCAAAATACCTACTAAGTAGTATAGTAAGCAAGACAGGGTCGATCCCACAGAGAGTCAGGTTATCAATTTGTGCAATTCGTTATCACCAACTAGGAACTAGGGGGGTTTGTTTGTGTTTATCGTAACCAAAGTAAACAAAGCAAGTAAATAAGTTCGCAGGAAACAGTTGTAAATATAATGGGGAAAAGCGTCACACTCAACAGAGATCCACACAACAATAGATAGGTCGATCACGGAATTCTATCAATCTCAAGTTCTTAATATTCCTATAGTTGTTCTTATCCCGATCTTAGATAACTATTAGTTCTACCAGCCCTAATAGTACTTATTACTAAATCAAATCCGAAAACCTTCAAGACTCAATGAAGCAATAGCATTCAACCAAGGATTCAACAAGATACATGCAGTAGAAACAACCCGTTACTATAAGCATGCAATTAACTCTCTCTCACGATGAAGCGCTCGGATCCCCTATACGCAACAATCGTGCTCGCTACTAGATATGCAACCCGAACCCGGAATCACAAGTCCTAGCAATTAGGAAGATATCAATAAACATAGGTGATCAATCTAGATAAATCAACATAAACCAATAATCAATCAAGCACAAGAGAATTAATCCAACTAGATAGGAAAACGAACAAGAGTAGAAAACTCACAACCAATCAATTGCTGGCTTCAAACTATCAAGTGCAATAATGGAGGTTTAGTTCTCCATTAGAGTTTGTGAGAGAAAAATACGTAAAACGGTGGCAACTAGGGTTTAGAGTAGATGATGCTCTAAAAGAGTCTTAAACCTAACTTAAATACTAAAGTAATAATTCAGAAATAAAGATAATAAAATAACAAACTAGGAAACTAAGTCTCGGAAATAAAATAGAACGAAATAAAAACTCGGAAATAAATCTCGTCAGCGCGTTGCCACCGCGGGGTGCGGTGGCCTTCATGCCGCGGGGTGCGGCAGTCTTCATTGGCCAGGCGTCAGCGACACTTCAGTAAAAATGCCATAACTTTTGATTCCCAACTCGGATTGCGCTCATATTTTGAGGACTTGCAGTAGACTTCAAGATCTAACTCCTCGAATTGGAATCACTCGATTTTGACATCTGAGTAGAGATAACGAACTAATCGAATTCAGCACACTGTTCTTCTACTCTTCAATGCACTTCAAACCTCTGTAAATCCCATGATTTCTTCACTTCTAGTCTCTAACTCTCAACTCCACAATTGTGCTCTAAATCCATCCAAATGACACCTTAAACACCAGTAAAACTCCTAGATATACACTATAAAATAGTGCCGATTAGTTCTCTTCTCCACAATCTCCGCGGGTTATGAATCTTTTGAGGAGGAAGACACCGCGCTTGAGACAATAGATGAAGGGTTCGAAGATGACGAGGAGGCTTACACCTGTGAAGCCACCGCGTTGCATGAAGGCAGAGCTCTGAGCCTTGTCACGCGACATCTCCTCACTGTCAAGGAAGCCACCCTTGGTGATCAATGCGAGAATTTATTCCACACGCGTTGCTTGGTCAAGACCGCGACCTTGAATGTCATCATTGACGGAGGCAGTTATTGCAACATAATTAATGAAAAGGTGGTCACTCATTTCAACCTGTCAACCACTCCTCACCCACAACCATATGGACTACAATGGATTTCATCGAGTTCTGGTAACACTGTAACTCGTCAATGCCTTATTCCATTTTCCATTGGTCAATATGTCGATTCTGTCCTGTGTGATGTCATTACCATGGACGCAATACATCTTTTGTTGGGGCGCCCATGGCAATTTGACAGGCGCGTTCTTCATGATGGGTATTTAAACACTCATGTGTTTACTTACCACGGGAAACGCGTCACGCTCTTACCTATGTCGCCTCATGAGATTTTAGAAGACCAGGTTGAGCGTGATAGACAGAAAGCCATTGACGTGTCAACAACCCAGACTCCCAGTAGCACGCGTTCTACACCAGGGAACAAAGACGCTACCAAAGACAACGCGTCAAGTGATCGAACGCGTTCCAAGGAAGGGTCAAAGACCGCATCGACAAACAACCAATTGAAAGGCACTTGTGAGCACATGCTGCTCCTGGCGCGGCCAAGCGACCTCACTGCCCCCTTGAGTGGCAAGGCCCCATGTTTCCTCTTAGTGCCTACGCGTTGCCAACTAGAAAGCACTATCCAGGAAGCCTTGTCGAGCGCGATCTCTGAGTTGCTCGAGGAGTTCACAGACCTATTCCCAGAGGAGTTTCCCCAGGGCCTTCCACCTTTGCGAGGCATTGAGCACCAAATTGACTTGGTGCCTGGTGCCTCCCTCCACAATCGCGCTGCCTATCGTGCTGGCCCAGATGAAACGAAGGAGCTCCAGCGCCAGGTCTAAGAACTTCTGGATCGCGGCTACGTGAGGGAATCCCTAAGCACTTGCGCGGTCCCAGTGATCCTGGTTCCAAAGAAAGATGGCTCGTGGCGTATGTGTGTCGACTGCCGCGCCATCAATCAGATCACAGTGAAGTACAGGCACCCCATACCGCGCCTTGACGACATGCTCGATGAGTTGCATGGCGCGACACACTTCACCAAGATTGACTTGAGGAGCGGCTATCACCAGATTCGCATGAATGAGGGTGATGAATGGAAGACCGCGTTCAAGACCAAATATGGACTGTATGAATGGCTTGTCATGCCATTTGGTCTCATGATGTGGCCGAAATATGCAATGCAAATATCGTTGAATGGCCTAGTCAAAGTAAAAGTCCTAACAACCTACTAAACAGATGTATAGTAAGCAAGTAAGGGTCGAACCCATAAGGAAGATCTGATTAAGTATGCAATTATGATTAACAAGTAACAAGGAAGGGGGGGGTTTGGTTATCAAACAGAGCAAAGTGAACAGGTTTAGTTGACTTGAGAATATGATTGGGGAAGAAGTTCCACTAGAACGAGATCCACAATACAGAGATATAATTTGATCACCGAAATCTATTAAATCCAAGTTCTTTATCTATTCTTATAGTTGTTCTCACCCTGATCTTGATTAACTACCAATTCAGACAGTTGTTGATAGTACTTACTACAATATCAATGGAAGAAAACCTTACCACTAATAAAGCAATAGCAATGCACACAAGGATATAGGATACATGCAAATAGAAGAAAACCTTACTACTTAACATGCAAATGATTCTCACTCATAATTGCGCACTCGTATTCCACTATATGCAACAATTATGTTTGCTACTAGATATTCACTCGTATTCCACTATATGCAAACCCTAGCAATTGATAAATATTACTCAACCTAGTTGATCAGGCTATGAAGAATAACAATGAATCAATATTCAATATAACCAAGAGAATCAAACCAACACATATAAGAATAGAAACAAGGAATAGAAATCTCACAAACACGTCAACTGTATTGCTTCAAACGTCTAGTAGAACAAAGGGAAATTAGTGCTCCATTCAGATGTAAATGAAACCCTAATGAGAAAAACAACGATAATGATGAAAGTAAAAATGTCAAAAAGTTCTCTGCCTCTTAACCTAGAAAGAGGTCTTAAATAGGCTTAGGAAATAAGTTTAACCTAATTAAAATAGCAAGGGAAATAAAATACTAGAAATAAGAAAGTCTGAAAATGCATAAAAGGAAATAATGTCTTCTGCTGGCCGCGAGGCGTGACGTGCCTACCGCGGGGCGGTGAGATCCACCGCGGGGCATCAGTTCCTTCTCTAAGATCCACCGCCGGGTCGCGGTGGCTCTGGCGCGGGGCGGTGACACTTGCCCAGTCCTCTCTTCAGCTCTTCTTCTCTTCTGCTCTTCATTACTACCAAGTGTTGGTAGTCTTCTCCAATTAATCTCCAGTAGATCCTCATCCATCTTCATCATCTCCATCTAAGCTGTAAATCCCTGAATATCTTCAATTCTCCCCATATCTTCTGGATTACAGACTTAGCCTCAAATCTTATCATAAACTCCTCCAAATAATGCTAATAGTTGCTAGTAAAGGTGCATGAAATGGCATCTATCAAATTCCCTCATACTTAGACATTTACTCATCCCGAGTAAGCTAATGATAAACCTACTCTCTCAATCAAACACCAAGGTCTCAGGAAGTACAAGAAAATGTGACACCAGCAACTACAACATCTCAACAATCAGCTCCAGACAACCAAAACAAGTAATGCAAAGATTATTCTAATCCTAACTCCAATCTAACTCCTTATCGCTCCAGAGTGGCCTACCCGAGTCCTCCTTATGACTCCTCTTCTTATGACGCCAGCCTCCAGAATGATCCTAAAATCACTCTTTTTTCTTTACGCTCATTTTGCCCAGGCGCCCTCTCGGGTTTTCACCTAGCCACTCATTTCATTTTGCTAGATGTCTCACAAATACTCGCATCACTCCAGTCCAATTTTGCACCGGTCTATACCAGTTGGACTACCTGCTTCTTACCTGAACCGCCCTTTCGGGTTTTCAGCTCATCCCAGGATTTTAAATGCCTTTTTCACATCTTTTTGGCTTTTTTTTTTTTTTTTTTAAGGAATACTTGAATGAAAATTACAGAAAACAAAGCTATGTACACTAGCTAGATAGATAGCACAGTCTAAATCCCTCCCCCATACTTAAACCGAACATTGTCCTCAATGTAGAAAAGAGAACAGCAAATGAGATAGGGGAAAGAGAAAAAAACTCATTGTGGGCCGGATGGTGGTGGTGGTGGGAACCTCCCAAAGTAGTCCCTCGTATGAGCGTCCATAGCGTCCAGACACTCATCTACATCAACATGGAACTGGGTCTGCCAAGTCTGCAGACCGGTCTCTACTCGGGTGTTCCAGTGAGTATGCTGCACTGAGAATGCATCAAATCTTGCGTACAACTCCTGCCAAGGTGTGGCAGGACCATAAGAAGACGAAGGTGCATCATACTGAGTAGGCAGAGGTGCATCCTCACCCACAAAATCAACAGCAGTAGCATCAACATCAGTACTAGGGCTCTCTCCAAACAGACCCGAAGGAGCAGCAGCAGGGGTAGCATCAGCCATAATTCTGCCATCATTGGGAATCCACCAATCCGCAAATGAAGGGGAATAAGTAAAAACCCGAGGAAGAATCAGAATATGACCATCATATGAAGACCAAACTAAATCACCATCTCTGCCCAATGGCTTCAGGATCGAGCACACTCTCATGTGCGCCATGTCATACACCGCATGAGCAACAGGCCGAGGAATACGATCTGTGGTAATAATCTCAGCACAAAGAAGGGTGATCAAACCACCCCCACAGATATCACGTGGCTCACCATCTCGAATCCTCTTCAAGGAGCTCAGAAACAAACTAGCCCAACATGGGGTGTACGTGACAATAGACAAGATGCTCAAAAACCACTGGAAATCCTTCAAAGGGACCTTACCATCATCAGCAAGGCCAAAGAAATCTCTCATCAATACCTTATGGATCAACCTTAAGCAAGGGTGCACCAAGGCGACGTCCATCGCCTTGGGGCGGTGGACGTCGCCACGGGGCGGTGAACAAGCTGGGAAAACACGTCTCTTCTCCATTTACTTTCGTACCTAAAATGTTAGTGACAGAAGAACAAAACAAAGAAAACGAAACTACGAAATTAATCTAAGAGAAAAGAAAAATTAAGGAAAACTACCTCGGGTTGCCTCCCGGACAGCGCCTTAGTTAACGTCGTTGGCTCGACGTACTTCAAATCAATCACCACCTAGAATAGGATCCTTTCAGAATCCTCTTACTTAACTCTTCCTGCTAGAACTTCTCATGGAAAGGTTTGGACCTTAGACCATGTTCCCTCTTAGCCAATGACTCCATGATTGATGCCTTTGGAGCATCTCCCCCATACTTAGAGCGATGTGGGGGCCGATATGGCTCAACCTGATCACGCTGCACGACACTAGATGAAGGCTTACAGCCTTGTGTGGTTAGTGCAGGGGGGCAAGTGCCCAAATTAGAGGGAATATGATCTCCTATGTCATCAAATAAGACATCATACTCAGGCAAATCAAAAGGTTCAGCAACAGCAGAGTATACAACTATGGTCTCTACTACACTAGTCTTAACATTTTCCTGAATAGGATCATCAATATCACTAATGCAGCAAAGGGAAGGCAATTCGATGGAGTTGACCTTATGAATATTATGCTCAAAAATTATTCCATCGAATTCCATAGTCAAAGTTCCACTATCCACATCAATCTTCGTCATGGATGTTTTCATAAAAGGTCATCCTAACATAACAGGAGCAACCTGCTCATCATAGTCTATATCCATAACAAATAAATCAGCAGGGAAAATTAAGGGGCCAATTTTAACAAGAATATCTTCCACAACACCCTTAGGAGGCACACAAGAACCATCAGCAAGTTGAATCACAATATTGGTATCATGCAAAGGTCCTACTCCTAAATCCTCAATCAATGAATAAGGCAAAACATTAATAGAGGCACCCAAGTCTAGCAAGGCTTTCTCAAATCGATGCTCACCTATAGCAATAGGGATAGTGAACGTACCTGGATCCTTGCACTTCTCAGGCATACGCCTTTGAAATACTGCGGAGACATGTTCACCAACCGGAACCTTCTTCTGGACCTTTAGCTTTTGTGTCCTTTTAACGGTGCACAGTTCCTTCAAAAACTTGGCATATCGAGGAACAGCCTTAATAAGCTTGAGAAGGGGGATGTTCACCTTACAGTTTCGGAACATCTCGAAAAGATCACTGTCGTCGGCGACCCTTCTAGCCTTTAGCACCTCGGGAAAAGGTGCTGGTGGCTTCTCAGAACCGAGAGGGGGAAAAACCGGATGAACATAATTATCAACACATACCTCTTCAGCGGAGTTAGGATGTTGGACGTCGGGTTGCGGTGGTCTCACCGCGGGGCAGTGGTCATCGTCGCGGGGCATCAGATGTGAGGAGGGATTACTGGGACTCACCGCTGGGTCGCGGTGAGTGTCTCCGCAGGGCAATGACTGGCACTCTTCTTTACTGGTCTCAGACCCAATTCACCGCCGGGTCGCGGTGGGGTCCACCGTGGGGCGGTCACCGATATTCTCCGTCTCAATTTCGCACTCCTCTTCAGCAATAGGAGGGACGACCAGTTGCTTACCACTTCTGAGGGTGATGGCACTCACATTTTCCCTCGGATTCACCGTAGTCTGAGACGGCAAGGAATTTGATGTTCTCTGGTCAATCTTTGTCACAACATCAGCCAATTGGCCAATCTGCCTCTCCATATTCTTTATGCTTGATTCAGTAGTCTGTACATGAGTGGCGAAGTGTTGAGTCAAGGTTTTGAGCATCTCTTCAGTAGTAGCACCAGAATTTTGGCCTTGGGGCCTCTGTTGGTATGGGACTCTCTGTTGGTATTGCTGTTGTACGGGCTGTTGACCACCTTGTGGGTCGCTCCTTCTGAAACCTGGGTGGTCTCGCCCTCTCGGATTGTAGTTGGGTTGTCCATCAAAACGCGGTCTAGGGGGTCCGTAACCTCCTACAACATTCACTTCAGCAGTACCTTCTTCCTGTAGCTGAGGACAAGCATCAGAAGGGTGGAATTGATCATAGCAAATCCCACATGCTTTGACTTGTTGAAGAGTGTTTTGGTTCGCCATTCTCTTTACCATCTCCTCCAACTCAGCTAACTCATTCAGCACAGGGCTAGATCCTGCAGGAGTCACAGCATTGACTACTTTTCTCTGGTACGTCCTACCAAAGCTCCTGGTACTCTCACTCATCTCCTGAAATTTTGTCATGGTTGCGTCCGGTGTCAGATTAAGAATGCTCCCACCGCATGCAGCGTCAACCATCCTTCTCTCTTGATCTAGCAGACCATTGTGTAAGTAGAGAACAAGATCCTGTTTGGCGTATCCGTGGAACGGACAGCTAGAGTAAAGCCTCTTGTACCGCTCAAGATAGTCATATAGCGTCTCATCAGCACCCTGCTCAATGTTAGCAATTGCCTTTTTCAAAGCATTCGCCTTCTTTGTTGGAAAGTACTTGTCAAGAAACGCCTTGTGCAGTTTAGTCCAGGAATCTATGGTCCCTGGCGGCAAGTGATAATACCAGTCGCTAGCAGAGTCTAGCAAAGAAAAACCAAAGGCTTTCATCTTGATTTGATCCTCCGTCACATTCCTTGGCTTCATAGCCATGCAGACATTGTGGAATTTACCCAGATGAGATATTGGGTCCTCTCCACTCAAACCATGGAATTTTGGGAGATAAGCAACAACTCCAGATTTCAGCTCAAAGTTCACCCCTTCGTCAAGTGCAGGGATGACGACAGCCAAGGAGGGTTGTGCCCCAATATTCGGCTCAGTAAGCTCTCTCAGAGTTTCGGCCATTGCAGCAGGAGGGATGTCAACTGACTCAACTGTTTCAACTGTTTCAACCTCTTCTTCTTCTTCTCCTTGATCGCGTAGGTTCGCACGGAACGATCTGTGGATTTCTGGATCAAAATCAGCTAGAGGAGAGTCAGTACTACGGGTGTCGACCATAAGATAGGTCTCCACCAAAATCAATCACAAAAACACACAACAAAACAGAAAACTTCCCCGGCAACGGTGCCAAATTTGACGTGGCCGAAATATGCAATGCAAATATCGTTGAATGGCCTAGTCAAAGTAAAAGTCCTAACAACCTACTAAACAGATGTATAGTAAGCAAGTAAGGGTCGAACCCACAGGGAAGATCTGATGAAGTATGAAATTTTGATTAACAAGTAACAAGGAAGGGGGGGTTTTGGTTATCAAACAGAGCAAAGTGAACAGGTTTAGTTGACTTGAGAATATGATTGGGGAAGACATTCCACTAGAACGAGATCCACAATACAGAGATATAATTTGATCACCGAAATCTATTAAATCCAAGTTCTTTATCTATTCTTATAGTTGTTCCCACCCTGATCTTGATTAACTACCAATTCAGACAGTTGTTGATAGTACTTACTACAATATCAATGGAAGAAAACTTTACCACTAATAAAGCAATAGCAATGCACACAAGGATATAGGATACATGCAAATAGAAGAAAATCTTACTACTTAACATGCAAATGATTCTCACTCACAATTGCGCACTCGTATTCCACTATATGCAACAATTATGTTTGCTACTAGATATGCACTCGTATTCCACTATATGCAAACCCTAGCAATTGATAAATATTACTCAACCTAGTTGATCAGGCTATGAAGAATAACAATGAATCAATATTCAATATAACCAAGAGAATCAAACCAATACATATAAGAATAGGAACAATGAATAGAAATCTCACAAACACATCAACTGTATTTCTTCAAACGTCTAGTAGAACAAAGGGAAATTAGTGCTCCATTCAGATGTAAATGAAACCCTAATGAGAAAAACAACGATAATGATGAAAGTAAAAATGTCAAAAAGTTCTCTGCCTCTTAACCTAGAAAGAGGTCTTAAATAGGCTTAGGAAGTAAGTTTAACCTAATTAAAATAGCAAGGGAAATAAAATACTAGAAATAAGAAAGTCCGAAAATGCATAAAAAGAAATAATGTCTTCTGCTGGCCGTGAGGCGTGACGTGCCTACCGCGGGGCGGTGAGATCCACCGCGGGGCGTCAGTTCCTTCTCTGAGATCCACCGCCGGGTCGCGGTGGCTCTGGCGCGGGGCGGTGACACTCGCCCAGTCCTCTCTTCAGCTCTTCTTCTCTTTTGCTCTTCATTACTACCAAGTGTTGGTAGTCTTCTCCAATTAATCTCCAGCAGATCCTCATCCATCTTCACCATCTTCATCTAAGCTGTAAATCCCTAGATATCTTCAATTCTCCCTATATCTTCTGGATTACAGACTTAGCCTCAAATCTTATCATAAACTCCTCCAAATAATGCTAATAGTTGCTAGTAAAGGTGCATGAAATGGCACCTATCATCTCACCAATGCGCCAAGCACCTTCATGCGCCTCATGAACCATGTGCTACGGGAATTTCTAGGCAAATTTGTGGTAGTTTACTTTGATGATATTCTGGTGTATTCATGTAGTCTTGAAACTCATGTACAACACCTTAAACTTATGTTAGCGTGCTTGAGACGCGAACAATTGTATGCCAATCTTGGCAAGTGTCGATTTGCATCCGACACTATAAACTTCCTGGGCTACGTGGTCTCCAAAGATGGACTCCGTGTAGATGAAGACAAAGTAAAGGCCATCCGGGAATGGCCAACACCTACAACACCGACTATGGTTAGAAGCTTCCTTGGCTTGGCAGGCTTCTACCGAAGATTTGTTCACAACTTCAGCTCAATCGCCGCGCCCCTCCATGAGCTCACCAAGAAAAACGCCGCAGTGAATTGGAAGGCCAGCCACGATGACGCGTTTAACGCGTTGAAAGATGCCTTGTGCAATGCGCCATTACTTCAACTACCAGACTTCCACAAACACTTTGAAGTAGAATGTGACGCGTCCAATGTGGGGATTGGTGGATTCCTCTACCAAGAGAAGAAGCCCATCGCGTTCTTTAGCGAGAAGCTCACTGGGGCAACCTTGAACTACCCCACTTATGACAAAGAGCTCTACGCGCTTGTTTGCGTCCTGAAGATGTGGCAGCACTACCTATGGCCACGCGAGTTCGTGATCCATTCAGACCACGCGGCCATCATCTATCTGAAGAGTCAAGCCCATCTCAGCCGCCGCCATGCTCACTGGGTGGAATTTATGGAGACGTTTCCTTACGTCGTCGTGCATAAAAAAGGTAAGGAGAATGTGGTCGCCGACGCCCTTTCTCGCAGGTATGTTCTCCTTACTCATCTCCAGTCTAAACTCCTTGGTTTTGCGTTGATTAAAGATTTGTATCTGCTTGATCCCTTCTTTAAACCCATTGTAGAACAATGCCTTAGGGACTGCGAGTTTGAGACCTACTTCTTCCATGAGGGTTACCTTTACAAAGCCGGACGCTTGTGCATTCCTAGCTCTCCAATTAGGAAACTCCTCATCCAGGAAGCCCATGAAGGACGCGGTCATTTTGGGGTTACCAAGACCCTTGCTTCTCTTCGCGAGCATTTCTTTTGGCCACGCATGACAAGTCAAGTGATGCGCTATTGTACCAGTTGTGTCACGTGTCAACGCGCTAAATCGACCTCCCATCCCTATGGCCTTTACACGCCTCTATCCATCCCCTTAGGCCCTTGGGAAGATTTGTCTATGGACTTCATCACAGGTTTGCCTCTCTCTTGCAGGGGCAAGGATTCCATCTTTGTAGTTGTAGACAGCTTTTCCAAAATGGCTCATTTCATCGCATGTAAGACCACACACAATGCTAGTGAGATCGATGCGTTGTTCTTTGACAACGTGGTCCGTTTACATGGGGTACAGCGATCTGTTGTGAGTGATCGCGATACAAAATTTGTTGGTCTTTTCTGGAGAACCCTTTGGGGGAAGTTGGGAACCAAACTGTTGTACTCCACTAGCTACCACCCCCAAACTGATGGTCAAACTGAGGTGACCAATCGAACCTTAGGAGCCCTGCTTAGGACCATGCTCAAATCCAACCCAAAACGTTTTGAGGACTTACTTGCCATTGTTGAGTTTTCTTACAACAGGTCCAGGCACTCAGCAACAAAGCTCACTCCGTTCGAAGTGGTGTATGGAAGAAACTCACTGACTCCGCTGGACATGCTACCGCGTCCACTAAAGGATACTGAGCACCCTACCGCGGCCAACCGCGCCGCGATGATCCAGGAGTTGTACCAAAGAACACGGGCACAGCTGGAATGCCGCACTGAACAATATGCCACACAGCACAACCGTGGGCGCCACCGCGTTATATTTGCCCCAGGAGACTTGGTGTGGGTGCACCTTCGCAAAGGCCGTTTTCCAGCTAAACGCAAATCCAAGCTGGCCCAACGTGGTGATGGCCCTTTCCATGTTGTGAAAGCCATTAGGGACAATGAATACGAGATCGCATTGCCACCAGACTACGGTGTCCACGCGACCTTCAACGTTGCAGACTTGGAGCCTTATGTGGAGCCTGAGTTCGAAGATGGTGAAGCGGGGACGCTTCACAGCCAAGTGGGGGAGGGTGATGCGCCCCTGCCCACCATGAATGCCACAGAGGAAGAAGAGGCTATGAGAATTCGCTCAGAAGGGCCAATCACAAGAGCACCCGCTAAAGCCATCGCCAACGCGACGCAATCCTTGGTTGCTCGTGTCGTCTCCAGCCAAGGCACACAAGAGACCGCGTTCTCTTTGAAGCGTCTTCAACCAAGCCCAGAGAACGCGTTCTCTGTCTGTCTTCTCTCAACGATCCAATGAACGCGTTCTTTTGAACTGAATGTAATCTCCTGAGACATTATTGTTTTTATTTCTTTTTGGGCCGTGTGTTCCACGCATGTCACGTGGGCCGGCCCACTAATCGAGACTCGGCACATCCGATTCCCGCAACCTAGCATAAAAGGACAACTCGTTCTTCTATATTAGGTTACATTCATTTTTAATCAAGGCCGGAGTCTTGAGAGCTATTTGCCTCATCCCCTTTGATCGAACGTCAAACACCTCTCTGACTTCTGAACTCCTTCCTCCACCGCCGACGCTACGGCCACCACTCGATCTTCATCGAGATTATCCAACCCGCTGCCGATGCTACGGCCAAAGAACTCGATCTCTTTCGAGTCGTTCTCCTACGCTGCCGCCCTCTAAACAACGCGTTCCACTCTATCAACCTCAAACAAGACGCATACGACTTCCCAAACAAGATCAGAGATCCTTCATCACTAGTAGGAATGCATCAATCGTCGTGATGGTTGTCTAGTTATTCGGCTTCGCAGTCGTCAAAGGTGATGATAGGTGCATCTCATATCCGTGGTCGTCTCGCCTCCGATTAGGCTAGTCTGTCGCCCTTGCTTTCTTTGGCGTATCTTTTTGTGGCCGAGTATGTGTTTCCACACACGTCCGACCCTCCTCAGATGGTGTTAATAATTTTAGTATGTATTGGAGATGAATGTCGATCGGTTGTTACCTGGTCCCTTGGATCCAGAGTTGCTTTTGCCTTATCGGAGATGACGTCGCGTAAGAGTCCTTGTGCGAGGAGCATTGCAACCTCCGTGGATAGTGCGATGCACTCGTCTGTCGTGTGACCGCGATCTCCGTGGAACTCACACCATCAGCTCATGTCTTTCTTGGAGTCCGGCTTGTCGCTCTTCCGGGGCCATCTTACGTCTTTTCTACATCTGTCGAAACTCTTGACGAGCTCTGACACGGAAATGTTGAAGTCATAAGAGTGGACCTTCGGGGGCAAAGCTGGGTTGTGTTTCCAGTCTTAGTTCATGTCATAAGAGTTGTTTACTTGGCCCTGGTCGCTTCGCCCCTTGGGGTATGGTTGGTGTCACCTGTCGCGTCGATGATCCAAGGATGACTGATCGGTGCTATTTTGTAGTGCATTTCTAGGGGTTGTTACCAGATTTGAGGTGCCATTTGGTTGGATTTAGAGAACAATTAGAGATTATGGAGTTAGAGCGGAGAAGTGTGGTTTTGGTGGTCTAGAGAAGCAAATTGAAGATATCCAGAGGAAGAGGAGTTGACCACCTGAGGAGACGAAGAATAACCATGGAGAAGACCACGCGGATGGGCAAGATCGCGGTGCTACATTTGAAGAAGCCCACGTATTAATTAAAAGAAGATCAGGTGATGGGCCAATTCGGAGGAAATAAGGCCCAGGGAGGAAAGGCCCAAAATAAATGAAGTCCGGCCCACCGTGAAACAAAGAATGCCGCGTGAAAAGCGGAAAGCGGGATTTGAAGCTGGAAAAGATGGCCGGGACGCCGCATGACATCAGCGGGAGCTGATGCTGCTTGGATTTGGGCCGCCGCTGACGAGATGAAGAAAGGAGATGGGCCGCTGCATTGATGTTGGGCCGAGCTGATGATGGAGAGGAGCGAGCCGCTTTTGCTGGGATGAGTAGCTGCTCAGACCGAAATTACGGGATTAATTACCCGGATTTGACTTGTTTAATTTCGTTATTATTTTATTATTGTTTAATTATCATTTTTACACACTTTTAGAATTAGGTTAAAACAACTTTTAGTTAACCTAGTTGCCGTAATCAATTAAGTTAGACCTAGTTTCATTCATCGTTGTTTTCCCTTTTGCTCAGGCAGACAATTGAAGCCTTTGGATTGATTGGATTGTGAGGTTATTCCTTTACTCTTTCTATGATTGTATTAATTTTATCTCGTGCTTAATCTCATTGATCATATATCGATTCCCCTTGATTTGTTGATTAGGAAATCAATTAGACTGTTAATAGTAGTTCCCTCTAGTCTGACAACCTAGAGAAATTAGTATTATGCTATTGGTTCCCATTTTCCATACAACCTGTTGAGATTGTTATTGATCATACTACTAAGGATTAGAGGATACTGGTTGAGAATCTAAATCCCTTAGCTTGTGTAGAGAATTAATTGCATGCAATTGTATGACTGGTTGCTACACTTGCATGTACCTATCTATTCCTGAACTTCTTGCTGCTATTGAATTAAATCGTGAAGGTTAGTAGGGATTTGTTTAATAGTTAGGGTTATCAGGACTGGTTGGACTGGTAATTAATTCAGAACAGGGATTAGGACTTTCATGAGTATTGAGGACTAGGAATAATCAATGATCGATCTATCAATCTGAAGTGTGAATATTTGTTTGGCTGAGTTATTTTCCCTATTTGATTTCAAGTCGTTGTTTTTATTTATTTATTTTATTTATTTTGTTTTTAATCATAAACCCCCCTTGGTTACTTGTTGGTATACAATTACATCGTTGGGATAGTATTTGATTCTCTGTGGGATTCGACCCTTACTTACCAGACTACATTAGTTAGGTTTGTTTAGGATTATTTTGTATAGGTGTCACGACAACGCCTATCAAATTGGCATCGTTGCCGGGGAATCAATTTTACTATTCTAATTGTGTGTTTGTTTACCAACTGTTGTGTGGACCTATCTTACGGTCCACACCTGTGTTACTAATTGTTTTCATTGAGATCTCAATCCAGACAGATGGCAGCATTTGATTTTTACTATCAACAGCAAGGCTGGCCCCATTACTATCCTGAGCCTCAAGAGAAGAGCCAAAGTTCATATACGTCAATGGAGGAGGGCTTCAAGTCACTTGTGCAGAGCATGATAACTATTCATCAGGCGACAAACTCCAACATCCAACTTCTAACAACTCAAGTTGGAAGTTTGGCAACTCAGCTTGGAAGGTTGGCTCAAGTTGTGGCAAATATGAAGGAGGATTTTGAAAAGCCACCACCCCAACCGACCCCATTGGCTAATGTGAGTGGCATATCATAACTGAAAGGAGAAAAGACAAAGGAGAAAGTCGAGAACCAGCGTCCGCAAGTTTGGACAAAATTCTGCGGATCAGTTCTTGGAGTATACCCTTTGGAAGCGATTCCTGTTGATTACACTCCTCCACCTAGTGATCCTAGGAAGCCACCTCCTCACCTTCCTAAGATGCTAAAAGTGAAGAAGAAGTTGGAGCTCAATATGGAGCCGCGCAACTCCATAGGTGAGCATGAGGTAAATCTCCCTTTACTTGATCTGATGCATGCTGGGCCTAAATTTGCTAAATACATGAAATGCTTATGCTGGCCTAGGAAGAGGAAGAAATTGACAGGAGTAATTAATTTGAATGAACATGTGTCTGCTGTATTCGGAAGACATTTGCCTGAAAAGTGTAGTGACCCTGACATGTTTAGTATTCCTTGTGATATAGGTTACTCCAGGTTTGATCATTGCATGATAGACTTGGGCTCATCTATTAATGTGTTACCCTACTCTATGTATAAATTGCTAAATCTTGGACCTTTGCTTGAATCTGATTTAGTTATTCAATTTGCGAATGGATCCAAAGTTTTTCCGAAAGGAATAGTTGAGGATGTTCTTGTGAAGGTTAATAAGATGATTTTTCCTGTGGATTTTGTGGTGTTAGACATTGGTTATGATATGCATGTGCCCCCTATACTGTTAGGTAGGCCTTTTCTTAAGACTGCTAACATCCGAATCATTATGAGTAGAGGTATTGTGTCTGTGAAGTATGGGGGTGATAGGGCGACATTTAAGATATTTGATCATAAGAAACACCCTCCTGATAGTAAGTCTGTGCTGTGTTCTGGATTGAGTGATATCACATGATCATAGTAGCACAATGTCAAGCCATGACAATAACTAAGGCGCTATCCGGGAGGCAATCCGAGGTATGCTTTTCTTTTCTTGTTTTTCTTTCCTTATTTTTGCATTTGTTTTGGTGTGTTTTTGTTCTTGTTTTTGTTTCCGACTAACCTACAGGAAGGAGACCCCATGCCTATTGAAGAAGGTGTTTATCACCATTGTAAGTCTTTCCTTCCCTGCACTAAGTCACCCTCCGAAAAAACCTTAAACGGGGGGCAAAAAAAAAATCGAAAAAAAAAAGTTTTACCGAAGGCCAGTTGTCCAGAGTTTCCCATGGAGAAGGTGCGCATCATGTTGTCAAGGAGGAGACATTCGCCCTACACTTGATTTGGCAACGATGATGGCCCTACAATTGACAGCTGAGGAGAAGGAATACTAGAGCCCACACCATGATTACATCTGGGCTCCACCATGTGTTCCTAGACGGCCGTGCAATCCTAATATCATTGATATACCACTACTCACCACAGTGGTTCCCTTTTGATTGCACGGTAGGAAAAGATTATAGAGTTGATGAATACACCCGCCCAACACCAGAGACTTGGGCATTTATTGAGAAGACCGTCAGCAACACCTACAGTGTCCAAGCAGCTTGGCGACGTTTGTGAGTTATTTTTTGCTTTTCCCTATGCTTTATTCTTTTGTCTTTCATTACATTGAGGACAATGCAATGTTTAAGCATGGGGAAGAGTTCTATACTTGCTACGTTGTTGAGGAGAAACAAAAAATTTGAAAAAGCCAAAAATTGAAAAAAGGCATACATAGAAATCCTGGGATAGGTCGAAAACCCGAAAGGGCGGCCTAGGTAATAAGCAGGTGGCTTGGACCAGCATTAGGCTGGGGTAATATGAGGTCAAGAGTGATGTGAGTATATTGTGAGCCCATCTATTGAAAAATGAAATGAGTGACTTGGTAAAAACCCGAAAGGGCGCCTTGGCAAAATGAGTGAAAAGAAGAAGAGTGATTTTTAGGAATCATCATTTTACTTGGCGTGGCGTCATAAGAAGGGAGTCAAAGAAGGATTGTCGGGTAGGTCACTCTGGGAGGTATAAGAAGATAGATTAGAGATTAGGATTAGATTTTGGTTCACTCTATGGTGTTTGGGATAAGCTTGGGGGAAGTACTCTGCCTTCCTTTTAGCTTGGTTGTGTGGGGTGTTGAGATTTTCTTGATTTGATGTTGTGTTGTGCTGTGCTTATTTGTATGGTTGCCTGGAGTTTATTGTTGGGTGTGATTCTTAGAGGGATTGATTTTTCTATGCTTCCTGAAACCTTGGGGATTGAATTGGAGGAGTAGGTTTACTTTAGCTTACTCGAGGACGAGTAAGGTTTAAGCATGGGGGATTTGATCGGTGCTATTTTGTAGTGCATTTCTAGGGGTTGTTACCAGGTTTGAGGTGCCATTTGGTTGGATTTAGAGAACAATTAGAGATTATGGAGTTAGAGCGGAGAAGTGTGGTTTTGGTGGTCTGGAGAAGCAAATTGAAGATATCCAGAGGAAGAGGAGTTGACCACCTGAGGAGACGAAGAATAACCATGGAGAAGACCACGCGGATGGGAAAGATCGCGGTGCTACATTTGAAGAAGCCCACGTATTAATTAAAAGAAGATCAGGTGATGGGCCAATTCGGAGGAAATAAGGCCCAGGGAGGAAAGGCCCAAAATAAATGAAGTCCGGCCCACCGTGAAACAAAGAATGCCGCGTGAAAAGCGGAAAGCGGGATTTGAAGCTGGAAAAGATGGTCGGGACGCCGCATGACATCAGCGGGAGCTGATGCTGCTTGGATTTGGACCGCCGCTGACGAGATGAAGAAAGGAGGTGGGCCGCTGCATTGATGTTGGGCCGAGCTGATGATGGAGAGGAGCGAGCCGCTTTTGCTGGGATGAGTAGTTGCTCAGACCGAAATTACGGGATTAATTACCCGGATTTGACTTGTTTAATTTCGTTATTATTTTATTATTGTTTAATTATTATTTTTACACACTTTTAGAATTAGGTTAAAACAACTTTTAGTTAACCTAGTTGCCGTAATCAATTAAGTTAGACCTAGTTTCATTCATCGTTGTTTTCCCTTTTGCTCAGGCAGACAATTGAAGCCTTTGGATTGATTGGATTGTGAGGTTATTCCTTTACTCTTTCTATGATTGTATTAATTTTCTCTCGTGCTTAATCTCATTGATCATATATCGATTCCCCTTGATTTGTTGATTAGGAAATCAATTAGACTGTTAATAGTAGTTCCCTCTAGTCTGACAACCTAGAGAAATTAGTATTATGCTATTGGTTCTCCTTTTCCATACAACCTGTTGAGATTGTTATTGATCATACTACTAAGGATTAGAGGATACTGGTTGAGAATCTAAATCCCTTAGCTTGTGTAGAGAATTAATTGCATGCAATTGTATGACTGGTTGCTACACTTGCATATACCTATCTATTCCTGAACTTCTTGCTGCTATTGAATTAAATCGTGAAGGTTAGTAGGGATTTGTTTAATAGTTAGGGTTATCAGGACTGGTTGGACTGGTAACTAATTCAGAACAGGGATTAGGACTTTCATGAGTATTGAGGACTAGGAATAATCAATGATCGATCTATCAATCTGAAGTGCGAATATTTGTTTGGCTGAGTTATTTTCCCTATTTGATTTCAAGTCATTGTTTTTATTTATTTATTTTATTTATTTTGTTTTTAATCATAAACCCCCCTTGGTTACTTGTTGGTATACAATTACATCGTTGGGATAGTATTTGATTCTCTGTGGGATTCGACCCTTACTTATCAGACTACATTAGTTAGGTTTGTTTAGGATTATTTTGTATAGGTGTCACGACAACGCCTATCAATGACCTTCGGTCGACTCGATCCGGGCTCTTGCCAGATTTTGTAGGTTCTTCCTCTTCTTCCATCCTGACTTGGGTATTTAGTCAACTCGCGATAGAGTTCACTGCCTCTGATTAGTCCCCGGCGGAAGGCTTCAATGGATGTTGGGACATTACAATGCGAGATCGTGACCTTCTCTTTGTTGTACCTGTTAAGATAATCCCTTAAGGGCTCGTTGTACCTTTGTACGATCCTGTATAGGTCGCTTGATTGTTTTTCTAGTTTTCCGCTGCTGGCGAATTGGATTTTGAATGAATTGACTAGATCGGCGAATGACACGATCGAACCCTGAGACAAATGCATGAGACAGGTTAGTGCGGATTTTGTGAGGGTCGTGCCAAATCTTTTGCACATGACTGTTTCGCGGTTCCCTCTCGGATTATAGATAGTCATTAATTTTTGTTTGTAAATGAAGATATGGTTGTCGGGGTCCCCGGTCCCATCGTAGTTGGGCATATTGGGAACGTTAAACTTCTTCGGGATCTCGACGCGTGCAATCGCTTCTACAAAGGGCGAGTCTTCGTACCCATTGACCGCTTCCTTTTCGATTGGTTGCGGGACTCCTAGAATTCGGGCGGTGCGATCCTCCAGAGTTTTCATGTGTTCGTTGACGGCCTGTTGTATGAGGGCTTGGAGATCCATCGGTGTGACAACCTGTAGAGGGACTACTCGAGTCTCGGTGGACTCGGTTGCAGTAACTGGAATGTTAGTCGTGAAAGTGCTAATAGGGGGAGTTTGAAACATAACAATGGGATGAGTGATACTCTGGGTCAATGGTGCCATGGGCGTCGTGACTGCTCCTTCCATGTTGATGCGCGTTTGGAGGCCTTCGACATTGATTGTGTGTCTTGATCCTCCTGGGACCGATGCAGCCGAATATACATGCGATTTCAAAAGCTCATTTTCACGAGTTAGTCGCGCGATCTCGGATTCGCATTGGGCACTCAGGGTTTCGATCCTCAGGCATTGTTGGATCAGTTCTTCTTAGAGGACGCTCATGTTCTTTGCCATCTCCTGGATTTGGTTGACCAGGATGGGGGCATTGGCGACCAGATCCTCGGTTTGGTTGGCGGTGTATGCTTCAGTCTGATTTTCGACCATGACGTCGGTTTGGTCGTCGACGATGGTCATGGGGTTTTCAGAATCAGCCATGGTGACGTAGAAAGATGATTGGATCAATAGTTGGCTAGATGCCCCACGGTGGGCGCCAAATTATTTTGGGGCAAAAAGATCGAATCGACCTAAATTGCCTTAAATGGGGTAAGTAGACAAAAGTAAGATCGTAAAATCGAATTAATCCAAATCAATTAATAAAGAGATGAACAAAATTGAAATGATACAAGAATGAACTTATCTTCCGCGAGCGAGAAGACTAATGAATCGAATGATTTAGCCGTCGGACGTCTAGATGTTCGAACAGAGAACTTGATTGAAGAGAAATTCCTTTTTTTGATTAATACCGAGAGAAGTACAATACTCCCTCCGTATCACAATACTTGTCTCTTTGGACAATTGCACTTATATTAAGGAGAGTATGAAATGTACAAATATGTCTCTCTTTATTACTTTATTTTGTTACTTTTGTAATGCAAATACTAAGAATTCTTCTCTCATTTATTAAGAAGGGTTAAAAACTATAAGGGCATATACTTAAAGTAGATGTAAAAAATACCAAAAGGACATGTATATTGAGCCAAACATTAAGGCTAAAAAGACAAGTATTATGATACGGAGGGAGTAGTATTCTTTTTTTTTTTGATAAGGTAAAAATTAGACAGGAAATCACAGAAGAAATGGTTTCTCAGTCTATAGCATCCTTGCGGATGAGAACTACAAGTTCTAAATTATCTCTAAAGTCTTCTAAGAGACTTCGCTGCGCCAGCTTCGCAATGCAATCTGTAACAGCGTTAATTTCTCGGAAGACGTGACAAATCTACACTGAAGAAAACAGTTGTAATACACAAAGGATATCAGAAATTAAAATTTCAATATCCCAAGGACAGTGCCAGATTTTGTTCAAAACATTTACAATTGTAAGGTTATCGCATTCAATTTGGATGTTGTTAAAGCCTAATTCATAAGCTTTAAACAAAGCATTCTTGAACGCAATGGTTTCTGTTTTTAGTGGGGTTGATAATCTGCACTTTTCACCAAAGATGAATAAGGGTTCTTCTTTGCTATTTCTGATGATATAACCATAACTAGATTCTCCATTGGTCTTAGTGGATCCATTTGTATTTATTTTTATGATTGTATCTGGTGGTTTTTTCCATTTCTTCGTTGGTCGTCTTTTATGTCTATTGATATTTTTTTGTATTTGATCTGTACTCA
Source organism: Rheum nobile (assembly GCA_027886185.1). NCBI lineage: Eukaryota > Viridiplantae > Streptophyta > Magnoliopsida > Caryophyllales > Polygonaceae > Rheum > Rheum nobile. The sequence goes on along the minus strand of WOAB01000593.1, from coordinate 1,056,860 downwards.
AACAGTCTGGGTTCCATTTCTTTGTTTGTTTCCAATTATGAATTTGGTTTTGGATGTAAATTGGTACATCCTTAATAGGATCTATGTCATTGTTTGTCCTTCTAAAACTTTGTTGGTTTCGGTAGAACCATATTCCCCACCAGGAGATAAGTAGTTCTAAAAACTTTGAATTATCAGTTTTTTGTCGGATTTCCTCAATTAGTTTGTATGTTTTTTTATTTCCAATGTTAAGTGATTTGATAATCCCAAGAGTATGGAGATTAATTTTTTCAATGGTTTTCATAGTATGGTTACAGAGGAATAAGATATGATTAGTATCTTCAATTTGTTCCCTACAGCGAATACAACCTGGTGGAATAGAAACTCTTTTTTCAACTAGTCTTGCTTTTCATAAGAGTCCATTTTTCATGATTTTCCAAAGACAATTTTTAACATTAGGGTAAGTGTCCAGTTTCCATATCTAAGAGGGATCGTGTGCTGTATATTGTTTCTTTTCATTTATCATGTTCATGGCAGATTTTGTAGAGAACCACCCGTTTTTACTGGCTTCTTATTACATTCTATCCTTAATGTTATTAATTGGGATTGGTATGGAGGTGATTTGTTTGGCTATGTCACTTGGTACATGTTGTGTAATCTTTTCTTTCTTCCATGTCTTGTCTAGCAGAATGAAATCTGCAACCAAAGCATCCATGTTCTGAATTTGTTGTGTGTTGGTTATGTTGTTTAAGGGATTTTTTGATAACCAATTATCAGTCCAAAATTTTATTGTTCTCCCATTTCCGACTTGCCAGATGAGTCCCTTTTTGAAATCATCTAGGATTTCGATCATTTTGGACCACTGTCAAGAGCATATACTTTTTTTCATATTGTAGAAGGTGTTGTGTTTTTAGATATTTTTCATTTATAATTTTAACCCAACAATTATCCGGTTCTGCCAGGATTTTCCATAGTAATTTGAATTGTAATGCTTTGTTCATATCTTTTGATTTTCAAAGTCCTAGACCTCCTTGTTGTGTAGGTTTGCAAAAAATTTCTCATCCTATAAGGGGTTTATATGCTGGATCTTTGTTCCAGAAAAAGGTTCTGTTTAATTTGTCAAATTCATTATGAGTATTTGTAGGAAGCATAAAGCTTTGCATTAGGTAATTAGATCTAGAAGCTAGATTGGTTTTAATCAATGTTGTTCTTCCTGCCTAGGATAGAGAGTTAGCTTTCCATTTTGCTAATTGTTTTTGTGTGCTTGTTAAAAGGTCAGCAAAGGTATTTGAGTTAACTCTACCATTAATGATAGGGCATCCCAAATATTTTTCAAGGGAGGTCATATTTGTGATTGTAAGAATTCCTTGGATTAACAATTTTTTGGTTCTTGTAACTTTCTTACAATTTTCTGGATTTGCTTTTGAGAAAATCATGATGTCATCCGCAAATGCTAAAAAAGGGATTCGGGTTCCTTGTCTACAAATTTGGAAACCAATTGGTTTTTGCGGTTTAGTTTGTTGTAGTTTTCGGGCTAGGATTTCCGATCCTAAAATAAATAGAAACGGAGACAGGGGGTCTCCCTGTCGTAGATCTCTAGTTGGTGTAAAGATATCCGTCGGGCCATTATTAACGAGAATCGAGAAGGAGACCGTTGTAATGCATTCTTTGATCAAGTTAATGAATTTTTCATGAAAGTCAAACTTTTCCATAGTTTTAAGAATGAAATCCCATTCAATTTTATCATAAGTTTTTTCCGTATCTAGTTTAATGGCTATAACACCTTCCTTTCCTTGTTTTTCTTTGAAAGAATGAAATATTTCATGTGTAATTAAAATATTGTCTTGTATAGCTCTATTTGCAATAAAAGCTCATTGTAATGAGTGAATTATTTTTTCCATAGTTTGTTTTAATCTTGTTGTCAAAAATTTTGATATAATTTTATAATATGTAGAGCACAGACTTATAGGACTATATTGGTTTGTTGAATTAGGGTTTTCACATTTTGGGATCAGAGATATGAATGTATGGTTAATTTGTTTGAGTAATTTTCCAAAAAGAAAAAAGTTTTTCACTCCTTGAGTAACCGAGGGGCCCACAATATCCCAATATTTTTGGTAAAATTCTGATGTCATTCCATCTGATCCAGGTGATTTATCTAAACCAATATCAAAAACAACCTTTTTAATTTCTTCATTTGAGACATTCCTTATTAGGTTTTCATTATCTTCAGAGGCGATTTCATCTTGAATTAAATCAAGATTTTCCTGTAAGAGACCTTCGTTCATTTCTTCACTTTTAAATCTTTTAATGAAATCATTTCTGCTTTTATTTCTAATATTTTCTTCTCCAATTATATTAGTTCCTTCTTGGGTTATAATTTCTTTTATAATTTTTCTATTTCTTCGTCCACTAGCTATTTTATGAAAATAGCTAGCATTTGTATCCACGAATTTTACATGTTTAACTTTTGCTCATTGATTCCAGAAAATCTTTTGGAAACTAATGAGCTTTTCCTTTTTTTTCAATAAGCCTTATTTGTTTCTGTATTAGATTATTGTTAGCATTTGTGCAAATTTCAATTTGGATGTCAGACAGTTGTTTCTAAATTGTGTAGTTGGGTAAAAACATCACCAAAAGTGTTTTTATTCCAACTTTTTGCGTGTTTTTTTAAAAGCTTTGTTTTGGAAATGAGATCGAACATCCTTGATTCATGATAATTTGTCCTCCAGGCTTGTTTAACAACATTCCTGAAATCCTTTCTTGTCATCCATATTTTTTCAAATTTAAAAGGTTGATTTTTGAAATTAGTTGCAGAAGTAAGATCAATTGAAATAGGACAATGATCAGAGGTAGTAAAAGCATAATTTTTAGTACATATGTCAAGATACCATTGTAGTATTTGATGGTGAACCAGAACTCTATCTAGTTTTTCAAAGATGTTATTTATTTCGGTTTTGTTTTTTTGCCAAGTAAAAGCATTCACTGTAAAAGGGATATCCATTAATTTGCATTCATCTTTGAAGTATTTTAATCTAGTGAATTTTGTTAGGGGTGGGGTTAAGCCACCCATTTTTTCAGTATGATCTTGAATCTCATTAAGATCCCCCATAAATATACAAGGATAAGCACTACTTTTGATAAAGAGAATAATGGTATCCCATAATTCATTTTTGCCCGCTTCATTAGGAGGTGCATACATAAGAATAAGCAGTGTTGTAATGTTTGTACAAAGATTTTTGTATTTAATACTCACAAATTGTGAGTTTATTTGGTCAACTTCAAGAATTTCATTCGTGAGTTGATAAGATTTCCACATAACACAGATACCGCCAGAGAAACAATATGCCGGTATGCAGTGAAAGTTGTCAAACCCTGCTTTTTCCCATAATTTTTCACTTGGCTCTTTGTTCGTTCTTGTTTCAAATAAAGCAAGTAGTTGAATCCTCTCAATCTTGCAAAATGATTAAATATCCATCCAAATTGTTTTTTTTCAATCCCTCGACAATTCCATGTTGTAATCTTCATAAAAAATCAAGTTTTGTATTGCCCCTTGTCCGCAGATTGTGAGGGGACTTAAAACTAGTTTGTCTTTGTTGAGGCTTGTTCCACATAAAAACAATATGTGGTATAAATAAATTGTTATCATTGTGATAGAATATTGTCAACCTTGTTTGAACGTTTTCATAATGATTCATTTTAATGTGTGGATTTACTACTATTAATTGTTTTGCTCTAAACCAGCACTTATACTGATAGTTGTATGAGAGAATGGTCAGAGCAATATCAAATTTCTGCCTACAGAAATATAGATGAGCCCAGAACACCGAGCCAACATTTTGTTAATTCAGGGGGTTATGATTAAGAGCTATGCTTTTAATCAACAGCCTTGTTTCCTGTAAACAAGTATTTGTTCGAGAATTGTACAGAAGCCACCTCAGAATGAGATGGTAGTGTAGCATGGATAAGGATTTGTAAAGTAATTTGGTCAAGGTATAATTGTTCATAGTGCTTCTGAAGCACCCCCAATAATCTGTAAAAGTTGATTGTAAAGATGCAGACATAAAATGCAGCAAATACATATAGTTCGTAACTGAATTCATAGGAATTCTAATTCCATACAACTTATCCTTAGAAGAATATATAATATATTGTTTGGACCATTTCCAAAAAGAAAAAAATCATGTAACTTCGGTAATCATAATTACCATTATTAAAACTCCACATAGTAATCGTAAAACAATTGTAATGGAGAAACATGCTCTTGCAGCAAGGGTTCCAACAGCTTGGATCACTCTTAACAGTTAAATTCCATTGTGTAAGACAGATGATGCTGCCACCATAGATATCGTTCGACTGTTTGAGAGTTTCATCTTTGTGGTTTAAAAGACAATAGGTATCCTTTGTGTAGAACCAGGCTTGAGTATGTATAGCCCACATCCAGTCCTGGTAACACACAAGGATATTATAATTTTTAACACACATCTCAGCATTAAACACTAAAATGTTCAACAACAAAGATATATCACCATTTTTCATAGAGGTAAACCTCTTGTACTGCTTGCTCATGAGGTAGGTAGTGAATTTTTGGTTCATTTCCATGGTCTCACAATTTACTGGTTTATTGACTTGGGAGTCAACTCCATATTTCCACATTTGATTGTTCAAGGTTTGTTGGGTTTTCTGAGTCATATCATGTAAAACAAAAAAAACATAATATAAATGTAGAATAGAAAAAGGATTAAGAGACAAAGTGAACTTTGATCCATTTCAATGATAGACTTGTCCATAGAGAGAAGACTGTAAGTCTCAGAATGAGTTTGAGATTTCAAATTGCTAATTGGAGAAGTGGTTACCTCATTGGTGTCTACCGCAATAGGTTTAGTAGTAGTATTATTGGTCACAGCAGAAGAGCTAGGATAATAGAGAGTCTCTTTCAAAGAAATCTTCCACTTTATCCATCAAGATGGATAGGGAAAGAGCAAGCACAATCATACACACAGAGAAAAGCAAAAACAAACACCACCAGAAAAAATGAGTAAGGATCATGATTAGAGGGTTCGGGGGGTAGTGCATCCAGATAAGCCATTCAAGGATTTTACTTAAAAAAGAACAAAATAATAAAACTGCAAGGAAAATAAACAGAGGGAGAAGGAAGGAGAACACCTATGAGGTAGGGAGGAGGGCCACCCATGCCCAATGAAGTGGTCAAGACGTTTGAAGCAGAGGTCAGATCTTGCAACAGAGACCAATTCTTCCACTCCACCACATCTCTCAAGCCAGATCTTCATACGACGAGGCAAGCTCCAAAACCCGATGATCTCTTTTGAAATGGATTAAAAGGTTGCAAGGCAGTGGAAGAAAGATGACCACTGTCTTGCTGTGTGGGTCGACTCGGTTTCTCGCCAATTCGAGGTTGGAGATCTCCGTTGGCGGCGGGTTCGGGAGCACGACGATGAAAATTAGCCGCACCGGTGGTGGAATCAGGAGTCAGCAGATCTCGATCTGGATTTGCAAGGAAGAAGAAGGCCGACCATGGCCGCGTCTCACCTCGTTGAAGCGCTGCAGACACCGCCAGAAAACTGACGCCGTCGAGACTCCAAAGAAGTTTATTCTTTGCTGCAGAAGCGGACACGAGCGACGCCAGAGCTTTAGATCACATTCTCTTCGCACAGACTACGGCGACGTCCAAGCACCAACCATCGTACGAAGCAACATGATCCAAGCACAGAGGTGCATCACCAGTGACGGATTCCGGGAGTTCAAGGAGCAAAAACCAAAGGATAAGGATCAAGTGAAGGACACTCACCGGAACAAAGATCGAACGCAGGTGAGCAAACGAAAGATTGGTAAGAATTCCACGAAGGTGGAACCAAATTTTGGGTGAGGAGATTGAATCCGCGAGAAGAAGCTCCAGATCCAGAGACTTGAGCTTAAAATCATGATCGGGAGGAGGAGGATCTAGAGGATCTGTGTGAAATTTGGTAAGATTAAGGGTCGACGGCGCTCGAGGTTTTAGGGTTTGAGAGTCATTGCCAAAGGGAGGGAGCAATATTCTAGTTTGCAATAGTAAACGTAATGTGTGTGTTACATAAGAGATCTCATGATATTTATACTAATTACACAACTAATCCAGTAAATCGTCTATCGGTCGCCCGGGTTTCTCTCTAACGTCATGCAATCACTTCATCATCTCCGCCCAAGTTTTCGAGTTTTCCTACGTCTTCAAATGATTGGACCGACCCACTTGACTCTTCGAAATTACTGGCCCAACAGGCCCCTTAGCCTATTATGGCTTTTTTATGTGGAGGGAATTTGTCCCCACATTATTCAGCTTACAATTAGACTCCTCAAACACCCGGTGAGCAGTGAGCACCATTCATTTCTCCTGACGGCTGACTTGGATATGCAAGTGAAGATCCGACTAAAACTGTGCGCATCCGGAGAACAGCGGATCTGATTCAGCACTTTGATCGGTGCGAGTAGTAGAGGGGCGGAAGCTATTTCACACCATTTGGTAGATTGCATCAATTTGATCGACTGGGACAATTATGTTATTTTGACTCGAAACAAGGTTATTCTTGTCATTTCAGTTTATTTATTCGGTGCCAAGTTGAACAAAGCAGCAGAATACGCCGTTCTCCTCCGTTTCCCCAGCTCCGTAGCAGCGCGCAAGTGTCAGACTCGTTGCCGTCCTTTCAACCAAAAAGGAAAGAGACTCGTCGCCGTCCCATGCGCTATTTACACGCCTCGCCCGCTGCCCCCTCGATCGGAGGTGAGAGGGTTGCCTGGTGCCAGAGATCGCAAAATCCAAGTCTTTGATCTCTCTCTCACCTTCCCTCTTCTTCCTCTAATTTTCCGCCTGCTCTGCAATGGTGGATTATGAAGCCTTGCCGCTCCGGAATGACTTCGCTGAAGAGGATCCGCGCAAGCACCAGCAGCCGGAATCTCCGCCGCAGGCGGTCAAATCCAAGCCGCCTCGCGTCGCTTCTCTTGATGTCTTCCGTGGCCTCTGCGTCCTCGTGAGTTTCTCTCTCTCTTGCTTTCTTCTTCTTTTTTCCTACATATTTTTCGAAATTTCGCAATTGATTCGCAATGTGATTACGGTTCTGTTGATTTTTCGACCAAGTTCTCTGATTCTGACTTGATTTGAGACACTGGACAATGTTCTTTTCCGTTTTGCAGTCTGTCTTTTTATTTTTATGATGTCCACGTTCGTTGATCTGATTCCAGATTTTCTCTTACCATTTATTTAAGGGTCAATTACCGTAAATCACCTCCAATAGGCCATATTGCCCAAAATCACACCTATAAATCAATATTACCGGAAACCACCCGAATTGTGGAACCGTTCCAGTTTTTTTCTTGGATTAAGATTATTTGAGAACTTAATGCAGCGAGAGAAGACAAGAAATAACGAATTGTGGAACCGTTGTGGTTTGGTAGGACTTGGCCAATTATGATTCCTTTAAGAAACATTGTAATCAGGATTTCAAAGCCATTTTCCTTTTAGGTTCAAACCCATGCATTATTTCGATTTTGAGTAATTAGCTGATATTTGTTTCCCAGAAAGTTATTGGTTCATGCAGTTTTTCGATTTGGAATAAGTAGCTGTTATTTGGTTTACAAAAAGGAGTAACGTTTGAAACTGCTCCGACCAATATAGCGGAATGAAATATTTGACCTGAACATAGATGGAAAGTTGGAACTTGGAAACTGCTCCCTCTATGTACAACATTATTTTTTCCTTTATTTGAGAAGTTCAAGGAAGAAAATGAAGTGAATTACATGAATTTTTCTGATGAAATTTTGACTGAATAGCTTATTGAATTCTCCCTGTAGGATATTACTGTAATTGCTTCACACTTATTCATGAAATTAGGCTTTCCAAGCTCCTATAGTCAATGTTATATGTATCTCCAATCGTCTGACATTCATGCACTGGGACTTCCTCATCTACTGTAGTAGTATATGCTTACGTCTCATTTGATCCAACTGTCTCTTTATACTTCTGGTGGAAACACTTAAGGCATCAATTCATTATCAACTTAAGATAGAAAAGGGAAGTATACTTTGTCTTTTAGTATTCGAATAGGAAATGGAGAATTTCGAAGCACTTTCTAGTCTCCACAAGTTAGCTATTTGTCCATAACGTACATCCAACAACCTCTTTGCTATATTTCAGCTTATGATGCTTGTTGATTATGGAGGTGCAATTTTTCCAATCATTGCACATTCTCCCTGGAATGGTGTACACTTGGCAGATTTCGTGATGCCATTCTTTCTTTTTGTTGCTGGAATTGCTCTTGCAATTGTTTACAAGGTACTTTTGCTATCTTTAGCTGTTACAACTTCAAGATCTGTGATAGTTTTGAATTACATATCTTACTTCTAGACAGTAGACACTCAATATGCATTTTCACGTGAACTTGTTGACTTTGTATTCTGCTACACCAGAAAGTACCTGATAGAGTTGATGCTTCATGGAGGGCAGTGACAAGAGCGCTAAATCTATTTATTCTTGGCGTTTTTCTTCAAGGTAGTGTTCCTAATTTTATCAAACTCTCATATGTTTATATATAAATACCTGTTAAATGAATCCCACTATACGGCCTCAAAGGAAATGGGAGACAAAATCCACAAGAGAGGAAATTGTTCATATAAATAACAATATCTATCTCTGTACCCTAAATCAGACCTCACATGTTCTTGTTTTAGGGTCTACCTTAGCCATAAATATCCCAGCATGCAATCTATGAAATAGGCACATTACTTTCTATGTAGTCAATTAAGGAAAAAAAATCCAATTTTGGATTTACTTTCTCTTCTTGTTCCTGTATACAGCCTGGAAGTGAGAATGGACAACCCTTTCATTTATAGTTTCTGTGTAGAGATAGGTTTGGAAATAAGATAGAATGGGGCTAAGATGGAAAACTCGATTTTAAGTTTGGAAAATGGCACCTAGCATAAGATGTAAATGCTATTGTTAATTCTTGTCAAATGGTTGTTTTTGCTTCATGGTTTCCATGGTTCACAGCCTGCATCTTTCGTTGCTTTATTTACTGATATTACAACAAAAAAGGAGAAATATCGAAAATAATAGTTGTTCTTATGGATGCATCTCAGGTGGTTATTTACATGGAGCTACATCATTGACATATGGTGTTGACATTGAAAGAATGCGCTGGATGGGAATTTTGCAGGTAGTGGTTTAGCCAGTCCAGTGATTAAAAAGGCTCAAGGCGCACCTAGGCGCAGGGGACCTTGGAGCCTAGGCGCGCCTGAGAGGCGCTAGGCGCGCGCCTAGCCACACTATAGTAGAAAAGGACTAAGTTCAGTGGCAGAATGCTATAAAATCATAAAAACATGTTTATAATGAAATAAAAGGAAGTTTAAAGCTTTATAATGTTATAAAATCAAGTCTAAACTAGTAAACAATTATGAAAATAAGTTTAAAGCATAAGAAAACAAATTTTAAAGCATATAAAGTAATGAAACTGAAAGCATAAAGCTCAAAGAGTGGATGGAAGAAGAGACTGCAAAACAGAGGAACCAGCAGAGGAGGGGGAAGAGGCGATTTTTTATTTTGGGAAGTGTTTTAGGGGTTTATAGAGGGAAAGAAAAGATTACAAGTAGCACTGGAATAATGGCATAGGAGGAAGATAATAAACGTTTGATTTTTTGGAGTAATTAAGGGAGATAAAAGATTACTTAAGAGATAAATAAGGAAATCAGTTATTTGGATATATCACGAAATCTTTTTTTAATAAAAAAAATAACAAAGATATCAAAATATCAGAAGAAACTGCTGGAAAACTGAGAGGCTCTAGCCTGACTCCAAGGCGCGCCTGAGCGCCTAGGTGGCGCCTAGGGCGCCTGAGGTGCGCCCAGCCACTCTGGGCACGCCTAAGGCTAGCCAGGCGCTGGCCTGGGCCGGGCGCGCCTAGGCGCGCCTGGAGTGTGCCTTTTTAATCACTGAGCCAGCCTTAACAATGACCATATGCATGTTACAACTTACAATATATGCTATTGCTTTCTGTAAAATCTAAACATTGACTTTGTTACCTGAATTATTACTATATTTATATAGGACTTGATGCTAGTGAATGTGTATGTGTATGTGATGCTTTTCTAGAAGTAGTAGTCATTCTCTTTCCATTCCGGTTCCCCTTGACAAAGATATGATGTTGTAATTATGAAGTCCTTTAATGTCAGGAGTTAGTTATTTAATTATCATTATAAAAGGAGGATCAACAGCTTGTAATTGGTTCAGACATGATGTTGGAATTAAATAAAGAACTGAGGATTCCAAAAATTGTGATCTAGCTCCTTACAACCATGTTTACCTAATTTGCTACTCACACTAAGTACTATAAACCGTGTAATTTGGGTAAATTTTCAAATTTGCTCGAGTTTGGGCTTGGTATATGTTGGATATGGCTGGGAAAATATGCAATTTGGGTTTGCGATTTTTGACATGATTATATATGTCATTTGGTTTATCGTTACTGTGCCCAGTTTCTATATATGTGTCATTTTATGTTGGGTTTACATTTTACTTTGCTGCTTTTGTTTTTCATATGCAGAGGATAGCTATTGCATATGCAGCTGCAGCTTTGTGTGCGATTTGGCTTCCATGTAAAAGGTCAAAAAGATCTTGTTTCTTCAGAAGTTGCATATTGCAGTGGTAAGACAATCTGCTTTTCTTTGCCAATGACTGATGTGAATGTAAGGATGAACTTCCATTGGTTTCGTGTTGGATCAGTATTTCTCTCTCATGCACACATGCATCCTAACATACACCGGCCAATCTACTTGCACTGTACAAAACAGTTTTACAAGTTCAACGGTGAATGAATAAGCTGCAGTGTAATTTCCATATGTTGTTGGATAAGACGGACAAGTGATCTTGATAAATGCTGGATGCTAACAATATAATAGTAACTCAGATTTTATAATGGCTGTAACATATCTCGATCTAAAAGACCCAAGATTTAAGCTTAAGTAATTTTCAGGTGTACAGGTATAATATTTTTGAGGAATTGTTTATGATCCATCTTTGATTAAGCTGGGAATGAATTTTCAAGCTATTAAATTAAAGTGTTCTTTATCTTTGGTTGTTTTCCGTTGATTTGAATCCTTTCAAATGCACCTGTTTGCATACTAATATGCTATTTCTATTTAGGTATCTTGTGATTTTCTTGTCTTCTATATACTTCGGGTTATTGTATGGACTACGTGTTCCCGACTGGGAATTCAGAGCATCAGATTCAGTTTCATCCTTCATTACATCAAATGAGAGCTATGTCTATAAGGTAAGAGATTTGTTGATTCCTTTTTCTTGTTTCATGCCTACTCCATCTACATAGTATTTGTTGGAACTCGATACCAGAATTTTGAAAGACATGAAATGTAAAACGTAGTAAAATTTTATATGACAAAATGCATATTTTCTGAAGTCTAGGATCTCAGTTGGGGTTTTCAACTGCTTTCTAATTCTTGACTTGTGATAGCGACTTAGCGTAGATGCACATGGTATGTATGAGATAAAGTTTGCTTATTCACTCTTTTTGGTGGATTTTGTCAACCTCTTTTGTGATATATACAAACAAAGGGGATTTGTGTGAAGGGGCGAGCTTGTTTTAAGTCAGCATTATTATGTTTTTGGCAGGTGAAATGTGATGTAAGAGGTGATCTGGGACCTGCTTGCAATTCAGGAGCAATGATTGATCGTTATATCCTGGGAATCAATCATTTGTATGCAAAGCCTGCTTACATAAACCTAAAGGTATATGTGATATGCAGTTTGACTATCAGTTAGCTCAATCTTTTTGTTAATTCAAAATCCAATAACCTCCTTTTATTGGTCTAGGAATGCAATAGGTCTATTGATGGCACAGTGCCTAAGAGCTCACCTTCATGGTGTCATGCTCCTTTTGACCCAGAAGGCCTTTTGGGGTAAACTTTGGTGCCTGCTTTTTCAATAATCTTCTGGTTTTCATTTGATCTATACTCAAAAGCTTTTTGTTTGCTTGTTTAGTATGGGTTAGGATAGGTAGTTCGATCATTTGAAAAAATAAAATAAATTTAGGACAACTTTAATGGCCATTTGCAAAAATAGGTCAGTAGTGTGCGTCACCCTTGAAGAAATGACATATCACCTTGCACAGAATAACGCCTCTTACAACTGAGGGCCTAGTTTTGGAGTTTGAACAAATAAGTTGGCTTATTTCACCATGTTTTTCTTAGTTTTGTTTTCTTACTGATTTTTATGCAATTTACTGCTTGATATTTCTTCCCTTCAGTCATCAAGTGTGGTTTTGTGGATGTTTGGACTAATAACAAAGAGTGAGTAGGCTGATGTAGGAGATAAGTGACTAGTTATGTGTTAGGATTCAAACGCAGTAATGAGAGAAATTGAAGAGCGAAACCCTAATCAGGCCCAAAAGACCCTTGTACGGACGGGCCCCTCCTCTAGTTGGATCGCTGGAGTTGGGCTTTCGGTGTACAGTCCATCAGGCTCCGTAACCCAACATCATGGTGCATCATAAAGTTCAGTGATAGTAAATAGCTTCACGCTTTCACATGTGCTCATAGTAAACCTGGGTTTACTTTGTCCCTTTTTTTTCTCCTAATAATTACAGTATAAAACTACCATCTCCATTATGACCAACTCATCCCCCCTTTTGAATCAAATTTATGCTCAAACCTTTTAGTCTTAGCTTACTTTATCCAAGGAGTAAAGGCTTGTCGTAGCTTACCTGGTGTAAAAGAAGGAAAAGACCATGAAATTGCTCAATATCGGTTTGGCCTCTTCTGTTCATTTCTTTTTCCAACTCTTCCCTCTTATGAATTAATTTTATATGATGATCATATCGCCGGCTTCATTTTTTAAAGAAAAAGAATACAGAAAAAAGCCTTATATATACTTTTCCTAACTATTAAATAAACATCATGAGACATGACAGTGACCTAGTATTTTATTTATATTTTATAAACAAAAGCAGACCCAGTATTTTCACTTCATTTCTGTTGCATTTGAAATTCTGTATTCTTTTTTGCTAACTTTGGTATAATTTACAGGTCTTTGACAGCTGCAGTGACATGTATTATTGGGCTTCAATTCGGTCATGTTCTTGTGCAATTACAGGTCAGGACTCATGATCATGTTCATTTTGAACTACCCTCCCTACAGTCATACTTCTGCAGACATTTTTGTTTGCTGAAAAACAAAATTTCTGGCCCCTAAAAGGATGTTTTCCTTGCAATGTTCATCAAATGAGTCATTCAGGGTTTCACTAGGAGGGTAACCAGTTGAGCACATTGCTTAATGCATAAATAAGTCACAGTTCAGTTCAGCTGTACCCTGTAGTTTATTTAGTAATGTCAAAATTTGTGCTGTTATGGACTAATGATTGAAATTAAGCCTTCTAAAATCCATCATAAAAAAAAGTAAAAGGCTTTACTTATCCGGTTGATGTGCCCTTTCTCACATGCTTTTGGTTTTCTCCAAAGCATTTGGAGTGATCAGAATTCCATAATTTTCTCATTTGTATTATTACAAACTTATGCTGAAGCTTGTTAATGTGATTTAGGATCACAAGGAGCGACTCTGGAATTGGTCCATATTTTCTTTCTCATGTTTTATCCTTGGATTGTTCTTTGCCCTTGTTGGTATGTCCTACAGTTCCTTCAGTTTTTATGGTCTTCTGATGTCATCCGTGCACATCTATAGTAAAAAAGAGGAATAAATAACATAACTTTAGAAATCAGCATCCCCACCTAACTATGACATACATTAATGTACTACAACTTGTTAGTAGAAGCAGAGTTAGAAACTACCCCTCTCACACACAAACACAAGAAAAAGAGAGAGAAGGGGCCAAAAAAATAACACAGTTGGAAGCATGCAGTGAAGGCTGTAAACTTTCATTTATGGTTGTACTTTATGCACCTTTGGAGAGATATTTTACAGTGCCTTTCACAAGTTCTTTTCTTGGCTCGGCTAATATTGTGCATTGTTTATCAATGACTCAGGTATTCCATTAAATAAGTCCCTTTACACATTAAGTTATACACTGCTTACTTCTGGTACAGCTGGGATCACATTCTGTGCTTTGTACATATTGGTACGTTGCTGAGCCTTAATATATTTGCCTCTAAAATATTCCTGTGAAAGTTTGGAGAAAACTGAAGAGAAAATCTTACTCCTATTTTTGTGGACAGGTGGATGTCAATGGCTACAGAAGAGTAACATATATACTGGAGTGGATGGGGATTCATTCTTTAACCATATTCATTCTAATAACCTCTAACATAGCAATTGTTGCGATTCAAGGATTCTACTTGAAAAACCCTTCGAACAACATTGTAAGTCTTAAGATAATTTTTTTGCATACAACAGCTTATAGAAATATTATACTACAGTTTATGCCTTGATGCTTTTTTATGCTTCAACAGATTCACTGGATAATAAGCTGTTTTATTCGTAAATGACCTCACAACCCCAGTCCTCTGTGACTTTTCCGGGGTAAAAGCCTCAAATTCTGGGTTTTTCCCACATAGATGGTTCAATCTATTTGTAGTTTCTGGTTCCATCAATTTATTATACATTCCTCTGCCAGCTTCTTACCCTTGTTTTCAGCGTAGTACTAGTAGGTGGGAAAACCTCAAGGGTGTGACTTGTCGGCATATGAATCAATATTTTGGCCATCATCGATCTTTCTCCTACAAACGTCACCAAACTAGTGGCCACGACTTCCGGAGCCTTGCAAGTACACTGCTAGCCTATTATAGCCTCCAGTATATATGCCAAACAGTGACGCAGCTGAGGTTCCTTTCTTACATCCCGGGCCCAAGTGGAGGAAACTACGTACTATTTTTTCAGGTCCAAGATTGTTTCCCTTTTTGAGGTTATGAGACGGCTAAGGGTGCGTTGGAGTACCTTACATGTAATTTATTACATCGAATCTTAATTTTTTTAACCCCCTCCAGTATTTAATGTAATATAATACAATACATGATGTATTACTAGGATTAAAATATAATGTATTATCATATAATATATAATATATTATAAAGGGTAATCCGAACACACCCTTATTTTATAGAATATATTGTTTATTTTTTTTATACAATGCAAACATTAGACTCCCGGACAAATAAGGGCAAACCTAGATTATCATAACAGATAATTTTTACAAAATTTAGGCAAGAAAGATGATGTCTCCCGTTGATGTGGAAGAGCTCTTGTCTAGTTGAAGATGAATTGCTTGCGGTGTTGAGCAACTGGATGATATTCCTAATTGTTGTTGGACTGATGTAATGGGTAGCAAGGTAATCAATAGGTTGATTTGTTTCCTTGTAAAAAACTTGGACAACATTGAAATGTTTAAATAGGGATATGTTATATGCTATAATTGTTCTTATTTTCTTAGGTACTTTCCAAATTCCTTTAATTGCATTGATGATACATAAATTATCGCCTTATATAATTAATTTCTTAATATTAAGGAGACTAATTTGTGAATGTCGTATAAGGTGGCAATAGCCTCTGTTTGCAGAACGGACATATGTGGAGTCCGTTTTTTATCAACGTGTAAGATATTTGAAAAGTGGTAGCTAGTAATATATCCAATGTGTGAAGGTCGCTTTTCTATTTTCGATCCATCAAAGCTTAATTTAAACCAATTAGGTGGTGGCTTCCTCCAAATCGTATTACTATACGATCCATGCGATTTGTTCTTGGTCGTTTATTACGAATAACTGAGTTTGCAACCATCCATTCTTGAAGCAGGAGAAAGGCTCGGTTAGAAGGTATAGGATTGTGTTGATTATCAGATTTTCGGAAAATAATAGAATTCATATGTTTCCAAATCATCCACCAAAGGAAATATATGATTTCATGTGACATATCAGATATTCTAAAATAGTGTAGGTTTGTTGCGAACCCTAATGTGTGACAGAAATTGAAATTTTCTCCTGTTAGTTTTTCAATGTTATGAATCATCTGGTTAGTGTAAGGACAAGTGAAAAACAAGTGTTGTAAATCTTCATTGTCGTTGTTGCATAAACTATAATGAGTTGGCACTCTTGAGTAGTGGCGATTTAGGCGTTCTGTCGTCGATAAACTATATGTGGCAGCTGATGACATTCAACTTGTTACACGTTTAGGACATGCATTTGTGTTTAATCTAGGTTGTTTTATGCATTTTGTGTTACAATTATAGCTAGTTGCATTGTTTTCTTTGTTATGGAGGTCTACACGAGAAAATTTGTGTTTTCAGGTACTTGGTGATGCGATCGATCCCCGTGGAGCAAGACCGATCTAGGTTCAGATTGTTGTTCTTCCTAAGCAAGCACTCATTCTTCGCGTTCTTCGTGAACTCCTTCGAGGAAACAACGTTATGTCTCCTTTGGTGGATCAAACCCTGGCGGCGGATGGGTGGAGGGGTTCAACGTGATGAACACCCGAGGTGGTGGAAGGAGGCCAATGTTATGGCTCCTTAGAGAACTTTGAAAAAAGGCTAGAAAGCCTTCAAAGAGAGAGAGAAGTGAAGCCAAAGGATAAACTAGGAGTGACTCTCAACTATGTTTATCAAAACTCAACTTGAAGATTACAATGTGAGTGCAAGGGTATTTATAGAAAAACTAGGGTTTCACAAGCAAACCCTAATGAGCTTGGGCTTAACACAACAAGGCCCAACCCATTACATCATCTAAAAAAAAAAAGCAATTCAAAACTAGCAAAGTTATAAATAGTAAGCGGGCCCACAACCAAGGTGAGCATGCCAACGAGACGTGGCTCATGAAACGATGTCACCAAGAGCACGCACACCAGAGTGGCCCGGCTCGAAAGTAGAACAACTTGGAAGCCTGCGTCAGAGAAGACGCCCTTTACTTGGCGCCATGAGGGACGTCAGGGATGCACAAACCAGAGATGCGCTAGACCAAGGTCTTGTCCCAGGTCACTGCCCATCATTCTCCCCTTCTTAAATATGAATCGTCCTCGATTCGTGCGCGTATGGCTGAGGGAGAACGAAGAAAACACATTGACGCGCCTTCCCTTCTTAAAGACAAAGTTGGAGTGTGGGAGGGCGCCAATCATGCGAGTGAGCTGATGGTGTTGTGTAAATGACAAGATGTAGGTGCCTTGCTCCCCTTCTTGGACCGAACATACCTCTCTAGGGTCGAAAGGGCATCATAGGTAGCCCGGGATAGCTTTGCAAATGGTGTTGGCTACGCAACACTCCATGTTGGTATGGTCGCGCTCAGGGAGCTCCGTGACGAGCTCAACGCATTGGCCTGACTTCAACTTGTTCGTGTGATGGGACGACTTCGGTGTAGCAACCGTCATTAGCAAAAGGTCTGGAGGCACGATTGGTGCAAAGTCCTTGATCACTTGCACAATAGGGGTAAATCAATCAAGACTTTGACAGTTGAAAAACACGCATTTGGGGAAGGAAGTAAACACAAGGAACATCCCTTTGAAATTGGTTGAACATTGTCGTAGTGGAGGGAGGATGCCGGATCAGGCGTGTAGCGGGTGATGGCCGTCGTGCCGACCATGGCTACATTATTGTCGTCAGTTCGAAGCACGTTGGTCTCGTCGGTCTGAGGCACAATGCTTGTCTTGGGCACATCTATGGCGCTAACAGGTACGGAAATGAGCGCTACAGCACGCTCTGAGTCTTGAGCGGCTCGGAGAGCAGCGATCTCGGTGTGCAACTCAACGATACTAGCATAAAGCAATATGGTGTCCTCAGGGGGAGTATGAGCCATTTCAGGTCTTTGGTGGTCGCCTGCAAAACGTCGTGTCATCACATAAGCTAGCTGGTCCCACGTAGAAATGGGAAGTAAACGGCGCTCTGCATGCCCTTGTTTGAGCCGAGACCACCATGCACGAGCGTCGTGCGTGAAGTAGGTTGTTTCCACCTCAACCTTCTCGTAATTCGTGTAGGGAAAGTGGCGCAAGGCAAAGGCCGTGTTGCGGAGCCAATCGTGACACGTGGTGTAGTCACTAACACCGTCAAAGGGCTTGATGTACAAACGAGGCTGTAACACCCCCAAAACTTAACCCTTTTGGAAAGGTATTACCGCCAGTGACCTCAGTGTTCCTTACCGAGATCACCAAAGGCTTTACCATTTAAATACAATTTATGAAATACAAATGATACATAATGATCAAAGCATTCAATTCCAAAACATAACATTGTCAAAGAAACATGAGTTACGGGATTACAACCCAATCCCGAATAGGCTAACATAGAGTTTAAACCAAATATAGCGGAAGTCTTATAAAGTAGGGTACAACGAAAGTCTTATAAAACACATTACAACCAAAGTCATTGCCCAAAAGATCTCAACCTGATTAACGAAATAACTCAAACATTCGAAAACCACCGTCGACTCCATAGTCCTTCTATTCTTTTGAGCTACTTTCTATCTGATGTGCCGAATCGAACGGATGACACCAGCCCACATGCGGAGAACAAAGTTCGTGGGTTAGTCTACTTGAATAGACTAGCAAGGGTACAAAGCAGAAGGTTCGATGTAGTTGTATTAGGTTAGCCTTATCGTTTCTCGAATGATAACCGATAACGATAATCAACCTTCATACTTCTACGGAATAATAACAAGAGGTATGCACAAGAGAAGACTCTGGAAGACTGAATCATTACAGAAATCAACTCAAAGGAAGACTCCAACGGAAGTGAGTCTTTAAGGAATTATGACAAATCTGGAAAATTTAAAGAATCATACAACAATGATTTAAAAGCTGACTGAGATGCTTCGGTTCACGACCAACCTCACCGCATACAGCGAATCCAGATTGGAAAGAGAACGTACTATGATCAAAGTCGGGACGAGTTTTCCTAGCTGCACTATAACTTAGCTGCACTACTCGCCGAAGGTTTATTTATTATGTGCTTCGAGTAACACTTATCTGATTTATATTTCAAACACACTTCACGTTATTAGACTTTTACATGTGTACCCCACCATTGGGACGACACATCTTAGTATACGTTTCGTCGAGAGTGACGCACACCGAAAGGTTTGTGACACCAGCTAAGTGTTCTGCCTCTACACACTTGTGAAAGAGACCGATCATAATCTTAGAATAGTATCAGGTGGAGACGAGCCACCCCGATACCAGATTATAAAGAAATGACCGGACGAAGTCCGAGTACATTCCTAACTAACAGTGCTAACCACACAGATACATCAAAATCACAGTTACAGAATAAATCCACATAAAGGCCCGAAAGGCGATCACAGATAATAGCGCTGTTCTAACAGATATACAATCTATTATATGATTTTCAAAATAGTTTATAAATCACTTCCAGAAGAACACAGTAATAATCGTTCCAAATTAATTAATCAATTGAAATAACTGATAATCAATGTAAATATGGAAACGATGAGCAAGAGCGAACCGCCACTTGCCTTAATCCGCAGAATAGAAACAAGCCTAACGACAACGACGGGATTCCGGGCTCGACACGGGTATAGCTCCGACAGCACAACGACCTTCGAATCGACCCATAAAAGGAACCCTAAGTTAGATCCGACATAACCACAGTACGAATCTAAAACGACGAAAGAAAACGAAAGGAACGACGCCACAACGACGACCACCAAAGCCAAAAGCCCAAAAAGGCATTCTGGACACTGGCGGCGGTCGCCGTTCTTGGCAGCGGTCGCCGCAGTTCATCACGGCAGTCGCCGTGAAGAACTCAGACCACAGAAGCGGCGAGAAAACTCACCCAAAACACTAGCGACTCGGCCTCCTTCGACTTGCTTCGGTTTCTAACCTCCAAGACTACCAAAAGCTTCACAAAGGAACTCTGGAAACACCACCAAACGACCTCCAGCGGAAGCTTCAGAAATCCGGCGAGGCACAACTCCGGTGAGGCAAGAATTTGGGAGAGCTTGGGCTGTGGATTGAGCTCAAAAAACCCTCCCAAACACCTCCTTTTATAGCCAAAACACCGGGAACACAATGATGGCCCTACGAAGAGCTACTCCGGCGCTGCCAGAGCCACGCCGGCGACCTTCGGGCAAGGACCTCCGGACAACGACGGCGGGCGCCACAGAGAGCAAGGGTCGCCGCCTCACAAATTGCCTACGGCGGGTGAATTACGGCGGGCACCGTACTGCACGGCGGTCGCCGCCACTAGCCCTGGCGACGGCGGGCGCCGCCATAAATGCGGCGGTCGCCGCCCCTGTGGCTTCGCGCCCATTCTGGTTTTGGACGACAACAACTTTAACCCAGGATAAAATTATCGTACGCGAACGAGTATTAAAATCCAAAGCACGTCGTATGTATTCTATTTCACTGAGAAAAATATTACAGATACAGAGAGCATTACCGAACGTCTTAAACTCTCTGAATTAAATCCGACGTACATAACGAGTACTCGGGAAAAATCCCGGAACTCCAGAAATAGCTTACAAAAATACGGGGTATCACAGAGGCATACGGCGGGGACTTTCGGTTGGAGCTCTCTGTCTATGGTCATAGTGACGGCCAGGGTCATGAACGCGGCATGCAAGACCGCGATCGATACCATGCACGATGCACGTAGGTCGTGCTCCGTGCAGTGAGATGTGGCACGCCTAGAGTAGTTGTCAGCCACATTCAAGGGTTGGTGTGCCATCTCCATTGTACCTATGCGAAACATGACTAAGCGGGAGTCAAAGCAATCAAAGGCAAGAGAACCTAACGACAAACCAAGTCCTTGTCACAAACCATCCAAAATTTGGCACTCAAGGGCCGAGAACTTTGGGAAAGCGTAAGGCGGATTAGGCTTGATGTAAGGCTAGAAGCAAATGAAGCAGCAAGCAATGATTCACACAAGCGTTGTGATGCACAAAACATCAACAATGATTTTCACGTGTTAGAAGTAATTCTTCTTGAAAGATAGCAAGACAAATCAAACCTTTTACACGCGTTGCAATTTAGACAATAGAAGGGAAGGAAATGGAAACCTTGCGCCAAGCGGGGGATCTTTACCCTTTTGTGTCTATGGCGAGTCTATTGCTAATCTCAATGACTACGATCCCGAACCTGAGCGTACTTTTCATGCTAGAAGAAGACAACAACGTGAAGCCAGAGAACAATCAATGGATGACAACATAGTGGAACAAGATCATGCTCTGGAAGTTCAAGAGCCACGCATGACGCTTGGTGATTATGTGATGCCAAATGACCTTGGTTCTCTTTCTGGTGTGGTCCGACCTCCGGTTCAAGCTCGTAACTTCGAGCTGAAACCCTCCCTTATCAACATGGTTCAGCAGAATCAGTTTGGAGGTCTACCTTCTGAGAACCCACACCAACATCTGGCTACCTTTATTGAGCTAATGGACACCGTGAAGATCCATGAGGTATCCCAAGATGCGCTTTTCATGCGAGCCTTTTCATTCTCTTTGCGAGACAGGGCCAAAGCTTGGTTCAAGGCCCTACCTCTTGGCTCGATAACAACTTGGGACGAGTTAACAAAGGCATTCCTCAACAAATACTTCCCACCAAAGAAGACTGCTGAGATGAGGAATCAGATTCTTGCATTCAAGATGAAGGATGAAGAGTCTATCTATGAGGGGTGGGAAAGATTCAAGGAATTGTTGATGTTATGCCCCCACCATGGGCAACAAAAATAGACCATGTTGCATGTCTTCTACAACGTTGTTAACAATTCTACCAGGCTAATCATTGATGCTTCAGCGGGTGAAAGAATCATGAGTATGGAAGTTGATGATGCATGGGACTTGATTGAGAGTACCGCTCAACACTCTCATTATTACAGTGATCCTCGCTCTACTTCAAGTTCCAAGAAGCCCGCAGGGATGTTTGAGGTCAGCTCTGAGACACACCAACAAGCTCAAATAGATGCTATGGCGCAGGAGATCAAGAGGTTGAATTTGTTAGTGCAAAAGTCTCAAGCGAAAAGCACAGGGCAATCCACACAGGTTGTTTCTGGTGTAGTCTGTCAGTTTTGTGGAGATGGTGACCACACAATATCATCTTGTCAACTCTTCGCTTCCCAGAACGAGTCTCAAGGAGAAGTGAACTACATGAATAGCTTCAACAGAGGTCCTAGGAATGATCCGTATTCCAATACCTATAATCCTGGGTGGAGGAATCATCCAAACTTCTCCTACAAGAATGACGATGCTCAGCAAATACCACCTCCTGGTTCCAACCAAAAGTCTCTCAACTGCAAAATCAAGCTCCCGTTCAATCATTTGAGAACTCTGCACTTGAGTCCGTGTTGAGGGAAATAGCTAAAATTCAGGGGAATATGGCTTCTCAGTTGGAAGCCTTGCCTAAGAAGGCTGACATCTTCGAGAGCTTAGCTAAGAGAATGGACCATTTGGAGAGTCAGTTGGCCCAAATTGCTATGAATATTCCTAGGTCGGTGACAGGGCCGGAAACCGGTGTCGTTTTCCTATCAAAATAATCTCAATTCACCTACTAAAGAGTATAGTAAGTAAGTCAGGGTCGATCCCACAGGGAGTCGGTTATCTGTATGCAATAACGTGTGACTAACAAGTAACAGGGGGTTGTTTGGAATAATCGCAATGTAACCAAAGATGTAATTACTGACAAGAAATGAAATATAATGAGGGAAAGTATTCCACCAGACAAATATCCACACCACAATGCAATCAGTTGATCACTGAAAACTATCTTTCCAAATTCTTTTACTATCTTATTATTGTTCCCACCCTGATCATGAATACTATCGATTCTCACAGTTGTCGATAGACTTATTACGGTACCAATGATAAAGTATAACTGATTCTCACAGTTGTCAGCGTACTCTAGCACCAATACAGCAATAGCAATGCACACAAGGATATAGGATACATGCAAGTAGAAAGAAGTACAAGTACTCACTCCTCTACTTAACATGCAATTGATTCTCACACACAATTGTACGCTTGAAACCCCTATACGCACAATTGTGTTTGCCACTAGATATGCACTCGGAACCCCTATATGCAATCCTAGCAATATGATAGATGCTGAAAAACCTAGTTAGCTATGCTAGAAGAATCAACATAAATCAATAGACAGTTCAAACAAGAGAATCAATCCAACTCAATAAGATATAGAACAAGGCATAGAAATCTCACAACCAATTCATTGTAGTGCTTCAATTGTCTAGCGAAACAAAAGTGTTTAGCTATCCATTGTTCAAAAACCTAGAAATTGTATTGTTAAAAAGAAAGAGAGAGATTCCTTCTACGAACTATTAAAAAGATCTTAAATAGGTTCTCAAAAGTTTAACCTAGCAAACAAAATAAGAAAATAAAATATACTAAAGTAATAATGTCTAAAATAGGAATATAAATAAAACACGTCAGCCGCGCGGTCTTCACTCCCACCGCGAGGCGGTAATGCTCCACCGCGAGGCGGTGGCTTCTTCTCTGAGGATCTTTGCCGGGTCGCGGTGGCAGTGGCGCGGGGCGGCACTGGCCAGCCTCTTCATCCTTCATCTGCTCTCAAGTACTACCAAGTGAGGTAGCTTTCTCCTTTAGTTTTGAGCAGACTTCTCCATCAATCCTCTATCTTCTTCACTAAGCTGTAAAACCTTCATATATGTACTTCTTGAACTCTTCTCCTCTATTACAGACTTAGCCTCTTCTTATACCAAAACTCCATCTAAAATGTGTCAATAGTCGCTAGTTAAGGTGCACTAAATTGCACCTATCAAATATCCCCACACTTAGACCTTTACTCGTCCCGAGTAAATCAGCTCAAACATACTCCTCTATATCAAATAGCAAGGCCTCAGGAAGTGTGACAACATAGGATACTAGCGACTACAACAGCTCAACAATTAGCCCTCCAACAACCAAAACGAATAATGCGAGAGAACTCTAATCTTAACTCATGTCTAGCTCCTTATTGCTCCAAAGTGGCCTACCCGAACTCCTTATACCGACTCTTCTTATGACGTCTCGCCAATAGGTAAAGAGAAATCCTAGAATCACTCTTTTTCTTTTCCGCTCATCTTGCCAAGGCGCCCTTTCGGGTTTTCACCAAGCCACTCATTTCATTTTACTAGACGTCTCACATGTTCTCACATCACTCCAGTCCACTTTTGCCCTGGTCTATACCAGTCGGACTACCTGCTTCTTGCCTGAGTCGCCCTTGCGGGTTTTCAGCTCATCGTAGGATTTTGATTGCCTTTTCAAATTTTTGTGGCTTTTTTTTTTGTAGTGAAATCTCGAAAATGCAAGTACGAAATGCATGAAATAAATCTGTACACTAGCTATGATAGACAATGAGTCTAAATCCCTCCCACACTTGAAATACACATTGTCCTCAATGTAGAGACGAAGACAAAGAAATAGGGAAACGAGAAAATAAACTCACTGGAAAGGTGGACACTATGGATGGCGCGGCGGAGGTGGGTGCCTCCTAAAGTACTGCTCCTGAATAAAAACCTCGGCTACACTCAGCTGGTCGGTGATGTCCCGTGTAATCTCGTCCTGTATGGCCTGCAACCGAGCCAATGTCGCGTCGTTCACAGCCTCCTGACGCTGCGTGAAAGCATCAAAATGGATGAACATCTCATCCCAGGAGAACTCAGGGGGCGGTGCAGAAGTGGAGGCCACGTCGAGAGCAGGTGAATCGACATCCATGGTCATGGGCAAAGCAGCCTGTGGCTCAGTCTCCTCGTCTGAAGGGATAATCTCAGCGTCGGAAGGGATGTACCAACCAGTGAAATCTCTCGGATAAGCTAAAGGACGAGGGAGACGTAAAATATGACCGCCATAAGAGCACCACATATATTGCCCCGGAGATCCGCTTAACATACCACATCGCCGCATATAAGGGATATCATAGCGAACAGGGAAGAGCGGCTGCGGCATAGTATCCAATGAAATCCTGGCCGCAGCAATCAAGGTAATCAACCCTCCCTGAACAATATCTTGCGCAGCGCCCTCGCGGATCTGCTGCAGCCCATACAGCCAAATCATAACCCATCCAGGGGTCACCTCATCTAATGGATCAATCATCGCGGAGAAAAGACCAAGACGTTTCAGGGAAACCTTTCCCTCCTCCACACACCCACAAAATGTCCTAAGTAGCACAGTGTATACCAAGCGGAGGCAGGGATGGACAATCTTGTCACTGGACTTTTCCTTCTTCTGATATTCAGGTGTACCCGATGCACTGATCCAAAATTCCTTCATGGCCGCCTTGTCGGGACCATGTCTCCACCCACCAGTAGACGGTCTCGAAACACCTAGCAATGCCCTAACTTCCTCGATAGGAAAACCATAACTCCGACCCTCATACTTGAAGGTGATACCCGCAATGAATTTCTGCTCCTTGCCGTTAACGACACGACGCGTGTAGCTCTTAGTCATGGTGGCGATAAATTGGCAGCAAAGTTCAGGGAAAACGGGAGCACATTTGTCTAGGAACCCCCCAATCCCAACTTGTCCAGACATTTCTGAGTCATGTCGAGCAAACCCAACTCAGCGAGTGATCCCTTATCAAAGAAATGAGTCGGCCGTACATGTCTAGCCGACACCACATCGTATATTTTCAACTCCTCCTCAGTCATCCCAACTTTCCTAGCCCTCGGCATTGAGTAAGAAATGAAGTTCTTGAGACAAAAGGCTAGGCAAAGGGCACTTACAATCGGCCGAAGACAGGCTATGAGGGTCACTGCGAGGCGGCGATGATTTCTGAGCACAGCAGCCGGGTCACGGCGATGTTGACGCGAGGCGGCGACTGTTCACCTTCGTCTCCAAATTCAAAAATCTGACTCGCGCGAGGCGGCAATACTACGCCGCGAGGCGGTCATTGTGCGATTCCTCCTCAAACACCACCAAACCACCGGAAGAGCACCCAATTTGGTACTGATCACACCAACAAGCAAAAGGTCACCCCCTTCAACTACGAACCACCACAGGGGGGGTCGGAAATCGCCACAAAGGAAGGTCTGGGTAGAGGAGAAACAAGGTTGGGTTAAGGGCTTCCACTACCAAGGTGAGGGGAGAGGCCGATTTCGGTGGAGAGGGTTGCGGGCTAAGGTTTTGGAGATCGTGGAATAGGGCACGGCGGAGAGAGAGACGGGGAAGAAAAAGGGGATAAGGGTTTGGCGGGAGAGCTAATGGGGTAATAAGTGAAGAAGGGAGGTACCGAGCCGCGGTTTTCAACTGACACCGTCAATTCCTTCGTATCCAACTCAAGAAATAAAAATATTACTCACCCATTTAAGGTTTTTTCGGGGCCCTTTATTTCTTGTTTTTTTTAGAGTAGAGAAAATATACCAGAGATCCACCGCGGGGCGGTGAATTCCACCGCTGGGCGGCGAGAGTCGCCGCGGGGCGGTGGGTTACGCTGAGCACCACGTCTTTTCTCGGATTTACTTTCATACCTGAAATGTGAGTAACAGGCGAATGAAACAAAGCAAAAATAATCTACGAAAAGAATCTAGGGAAAAGAAAAGAACTAACCCGGGTTGCCTCCCGGACAGCGCCTTGGTTAACGTCGTTGGCTCGACGTGGGTTGTGGCTCATCCTGCTTCAGTGTCAGGGTGTTCGAGGAGTAGTGTCTCGTCCTGGTTTGGATCGAACCCCTCGTGGTAAGGCTTGCATCTGTGGCCGTTCACCTTGAAGGTGGTGCCGGTCTTGGGATTAATCAGGCCTATGGCTCCATGGGGATGCACCTCAGCGATTTCATACGGGCCTGACCACTTGGATTTCATCTTTCCAGCAAAGAGCTTGAGCCGAGATTGGAATAGAAGAACTTTATCTCCTGGCTTGAAATCCTTTCGCAAAATATGCTTATCATGCCACTGCTTGGTCTTCGCCTTGTAGTTAACTGAGTTCTCGTAGGCGTCAAGGCATAATTCCTCCAGTTCTTGCATTTGTAGCTTGCGGAGTTCGCCTGCTTCATCCAGTTGCAAGTTGCATTTCTTTATTGCCCACCACGCCTTATGTTCAAGTTCGACGGGGAGGTGACAAGCTTTTCCAAATACCAGCCGGAACGGAGACATCCCTATCGGAGTTTTGAAAGATGTACGGTATGCCCACAGCGCATCATTGAGCTTGATGCTCCAATCCCTCCGGTTGGCTGCTACTGTCTTCTCTAGTATAGCCTTAATCACTCTGTTGGAGTTCTCGGCCTGCCCATTAGTCTGAGGATGGTAGGCCGTGGAGATTCTCTGAGTGACGTGATACTTCTTCAGCAGGGCAGTCACTGTCTTGTTGCAGAAATGGGTTCACCTATCACTAATTAAAGCTTTGGGTATTCCAAATATTGAGAAAATGTTCTCTTTGAGGAAACCTGCCACAACTTTAGAGTCATCAGTCCTGGTGGCCTTCGCTTCCACCCACTTGGAAATGTAGTCCACCGCAAGTAATATATAAAGATTCCCATGAGAGTTAGGAAAGGGTCCCATAAAATCCATGCCCCAAACATCAAATACCTCACAGAAGATCAATGATGATTGCGGCATTTCATTCCTTCTGGTGATGTTGCCAACCCGTTGGCATCGGTCGCAGGATTTACAAAAAATGTAAGCATCCCTAAAGAGGTGTGGCCAATAAAATCCTGCTTCCAATACTTTCCTAGCAGTCCTATTTGCTCTAAAATGACCCCGATATGCTTCAGAATGACAGAAGTTAAGGACGGATTGTACCTCATTGTCTGGGAGACAACGGCGGACTACCTGATCGACGCAGTGCTTCCATAGGTAGGGATCATCCCAAACATAGTGGCGAGCTTCTCTGTGCACCTTTGCTTTCTGGGCTCTGGTGTATCCTGGGGGAAATTCCTCTCGAACCAGATAGTTGACTATGTCTGCATACCATGGTCTATAAGACTGGATTTCGAAGAGGTCCATGGCTATATGAAAAGGAGAGTCAGAAATATCTCCAGGGCAAAGTGTGATTCCAGAGATGTGACCGCGGGGCGGTGATGTCTCTGGGGGTCGCGGTGAGCTTTCCTGGTTCTCAAGTAATCCAACCGCCGGGTCGCGGCCGTCATCGCCGCGGGGCGGTGGTATCTCCAACTTCATACTGGCTACAACTCGCCGGGTCGCGGTGGTGGTGACCGCGGGTCGGTGAGTGTTCTCTGAGCTGCCCTCGAGTGTAAAAAGTGTGTCATCTGGGAAGGTGCCATGTATGGGGCTCTGCTCTCCGGGTTTATCTTCCTCATGGACGAGCCTACTCAGGTGATCCGCTACGAGGTTCTCTGCTCCCTTCTTATCACGGATTTCCACATCAAATTCAGTGAGAAGGAGAACCCATCGGATTAATCTTGGCTTTGCTTCTTTCTTCGTCATCAGGTAACGAAGAGCTGCGTGATCTGTGTAGATAATCACCTTGACTCCCAAGAGGTATTGCCTAAACTTTTCCAAGGCAAAGAAAACTGCCAACATTTTTTTCTCAGTGGTGGAGTAGTTCCTCTGGGCTCCATTCAGAGTCATGGAGGCGTAATGAATCACGTGGGATGCCCGTCCCACTTTCTGTCCTAGAACTGCTCCAACTGCATAATCGTTGGCGTCACACATGATCTCAAATGGGCGAGACCAGTCAGGTGCCTGAATAATGGGTGCACTTGTCAGGCGTTCTCTCAGGCAATCAAATGCTTTCTTGCATTCATCCGTGAATACGTAGGTCACTTCCTTCTTCAAGAGCTCGCATAGGGGTGAAGAAATTTTTGAGAAATCCTTGATAAATCTTCGGTAGAAACCTGCATGACCTAAAAAGGAACGTACTTCACGCACATTAGTAGGATAAGGCAGAGACTGAATTACATCAATCTTTGCCTTATCGACCTCAATACCCCTAGCAGAGACAATATGACCCAGGACTATCCCCTGTTCCACCATAAAATGACACTTTTCATAATTTAAAACCAAATTGGTTTCAACACATCTTTTAAGTACAAGTGCCAAATGGTCTAAACATGAATCAAAGCTAGTTTCATGTACCGTAAAGTCATCCATAAAGACCTCAATGAATTTCTCAACATAGTCAGAGAAGATACTAACCATACATCGTTGAAATGTATCGGGTGCGTTACACAATCCGAATGACATTCTGCGGTATGCAAAAGTGCCAAAGGGACATGTAAAAGTGGTTTTCTCTTGGTCCTCTGGTGCGATGGCTACCTGGAAGTATCCTGAATATCCGTCGAGAAAACAGTAGTAGGGCCGCCCAGCAAGGCGTTCTAGCATTTGATCAATAAAGGGCAGGGGAAAGTGGTCTTTCCGAGTTACCGCATTCAGCTTACGGTAATCGATGCATACCCTCCATCCTGTGGTGGTCCTGGTGGGAACTAAATCTCCGTGTTGATTCTCCACTATGGTAATTCCTCCTTTCTTAGGGACAACTTGGGTTGGACTTATCCATTGGCTGTCCGAAATAGGGAAGATCATATCAGCCTTGAGGAGTTTAAGCACCTCTTTCTTTACCACTTACATCATTGGAGGGTTCAGCCTTCTCTGTGGCTGCCTAGATGGTTTAGCTCCGTCCTCGAGCAGAATCCGATGCATACAAGTGGAGGGGCTTATCCCTTTTATGTCTGCAATGGTCCATCCAATTGCGGTTTTGTGTTCCCTGAGCACGTCCAACAGCTTCATTTCTTGATCTGTAGAAAGCGTACTAGACATAATGACTGGCAAAGTGTCTTTGGCTCCAAGAAAAGCGTATTTGAGATGGTCCGGCAGCGGCTTCAATTCGATCTCTGGAGCCTGTTCAACAGAAGGAACGAGCCTTTCGCTCAGGCTTAGTAAGATGGGGCCAATGCCCAAAGGATCTGTAGAATACTTACCATGAGTATCCAGCTGAGCGATGGCTTCCTGCATGTTAGAGGGTAAAGAGTATTCCTCATAGGACGCATCCAAATTATTTTCAACAATAGACATCAACTCGTCAGAACCAGAAATATCAAAGACATCTTGTGCAATAGAATCGATCACATCAATGGAACACAAAGAATGGTCTTCCTTGGGGTATTTCATGGCTTCATAAATATTATATTCCACCTTCTCCCCATCAAATTCCATAGAAAGTGTCCCACTTTGCAAATCAAGTTTGGTCTTAGCAGTTTTCAAAAATGGCCTACCTAACAGTATAGGAGTTGCCTTTGTATCTGTTTCCATATCTAAGACATAAAAATCTGCAGGGAATATCAATTTATCGACCATAACAAGGACATCTTCTATTACTCCCCTAGGGTAGACACTAGACCTATCAGCTAATTGAATTACAATACCTGTTTCCTGCAGAGGTCCAAGTCCAAGGGATTCATAGAGAGAATAGGGCAGCACATTAATGGAGGCACCAAGGTCGAGCATAGCTTTTTCAAATTTAGTGTCTCCGATAATACAAGGAATGCTCCACATACCTGGGTCTCCGCACTTCTTTGGCATGTGCCTCTGAAATACAGCAGATACGCGTTCGCTAACCTTGACTTTTTCCTTTCCCTTCAGCTTCTGGTTTCTTTTTACAGTGCACAGCTCCTTTAGAAACTTAGCGTACCTTGGTACACTCTTGACGAGTTTGAGGAGTGGGATGTTCACCTCACACTTACTGAAAGTGTCAAAGAGATCCCTGTCATCAATGAATCTCCTTTCCTTGAGTGCCTCTGGGAATGAGGCAGGTGGTTTCTCAGATCCAAGGGGAGGAAAGTTGGGGCGAACATAGGGATCCTCCTCCTCGTCAGGGAAATCTGCGAGTTCTGGGCGCTCACCGCACGGTGGTGAGTTCAACGCGGGGCGGTGTGGATCACCGCGGGGCGGTGGTGATGGCGTAGGATTACTGGGAGCTGTCACCAGGTCGCGGTGAGAATCGCCGCGGGGCGGTGACAATGGCTCATTGGCAATATCGATCTCAGCGTTGTCGTCCTCTTCAGCAGTAGGAGCGACTTGTAATTCCTTGCCACTCCGTAGGGTTACTGCATGTGAAGTTTCTTTCCTGGACTCTTTTCTCAACCCAGCAACCTCATCGACTAGGCTGCTCACGGACTCCTTTATACTCTTTATGTCAGCCGCAGTCTCGCGCACATGCGTTGTAAAATGCATTGTTAGGGCATTGAGCATTGCTTCGGTTGAAGAGGGGTTGCTAGCAGCTGGTGGGTTATCAAAGCAAGGTTGTTGCGTTATAACAGGCCCGTAGCCTTCAGCAGCATGAACTTCAGCAATAGTGGTATCCTGCAGTTGCTTACCTATCCCCACAATGGCTTCCTTCAAAGAAGCAATTTCTTGCGATACATGTGACTCGCTGGAGATAATAGCACTCACTAATCTGGTCCTTGGGAGTTCATTAAAATCCCTTGTACCTTCAGCCATATCGTGAAGTGTGGTCATGGCGACATCGAGAGTCATATTTAGGATACTACCACCACATGTAGCATCAATCATTCTTTGTTCATCGTCCATCAGCCCGTTGTAAATATAGAGCACTAGAGATTTCTTATCAAAACCATGGAACGGGCAACTAGTGCAGAGTCGCTCGAACCGCTCACAATAGTCATAGAGGGTCTCATCCTCACCTTGTTCGATGCTGGTGATTTCCCTTTTCAAGGCGTTTGCCATCTGAGCTGGAAAATAGCGTGCAAGGAAGACCTTATGCATCTTAGTCCAGGAATCTATGCTCCCTCCAGGCAGATGATAATACCAGTCTTCAGCCTCGTCTTTAAGAGTGAACCTGAAGGCTCTCATTTTAAGTTGTTCCTCAGTGACATTGGCTGGCTTAATGCTCATAAGGATGCTGTGGAATTTGTTCAAATGAAGAATGGGATCCTCTCCACTTCGTCCATAAAATCTCGGGAGTAACCGTATTACTCCTTATCTGAGCTCAAAAGTTACCCCATCAGCAAGGGGTGGAATGATTACAGCCAATGACTGTTGTATCAAGGTTGATTCCGTCAATTGTCGGAGTGTCTGCGCCATTCGTACCTGTCTCTATATGAACTTCAACAAGTAGCGAATCAGAAGCAAAAGTGTGGATCGTAAGATAGATCCACACGGCAGTCAATCACAAATAATCACAAACAGAAAATTTGACTCCCCAACAACGGCGCCAAATTTGACAGGGCCGGAAACCGGTGTCGTTTTCCTGTCAAAATAATCCCAATTCACCTACTAAAGAGTATAGTAAGTAAGTCAGGGTCGATCCCACAGGGAGTCAGTTATCTGTATGCAATAACGTGTGACTAACAAGTAACAGGGGGTTGTTTGGAATAATCGCAATGTAACCAAAGATGTAATTACTGACAAGAAATGAAATATAATGAGGGAAAGTATTCCACCAGACAAATATCCACACCACAATGCAATCGGTTGATCACTGAAAACTATCTTTCCAAATTCTTTTACTATCTTATTATTGTTCCCACCCTGATCGTGAATACTATCGATTCTCACAGTTGTCGATAGACTTATTACGGTACCAATGATAAAGTACAACTGATTCTCACAGTTGTCAGCGTACTCTAGCACCAATACAGCAATAGCAATGCACACAAGGATATAGGATACATGCAAGTAGAAAGACGTACAAGTACTCACTCCTCTACTTAACATGCAATTGATTCTCACACACAATTGTACGCTCGGAACCCCTATACACACAATTGTGTTTGCCACTAGATATGCACTCGGAACGCCTATATGCAATCCTAGCAATATGATAGATGCCGAAAAACCTAGTTAGCTATGCTAGAAGAATCAACATAAATCAATAGACAGTTCAAACAAGAGAATCAATCCAACTCAATAAGATATAGAACAAGGCATAGAAATCTCACAACCAATTCATTGTAGTACTTCAATTGTCTAGCGAAACAAAAGTGTTTAGCTATCCATTGTTCAAAAACCTAGAAATTGTATTGTTAAAAAGAAAGAGAGAGATTCCTTCTACGAACTATTAAAAAGATCTTAAATAGGTTCTCAGAAGTTTAACCTAGCAAACAAAATAAGGAAATAAAATATACTAAAGTAATAATGTCTAAAATAGGAATATAAATAAAACACGTCAGCCGCGCGGTCTTCACTCCCACCGCGAGGCGGTAATGCTCCACCGCGAGGCGGTGGCTTCTTCTCTGAGGATCTTCGCCGGGTCGCGGTGGCAGTGGCGCGGGGCGACACTGGCCAGCCTCTTCATCCTTCATCTGCTCTCAAGTACTACCGAGGTAGCTTTCTCCTTTAGTTTTGAGCAGACTTCTCCATCAATCCTCTATCTTTTTCACTAAGCTGTAAAACCTTCATATCTGTACTTCTTCAACTCTTCTCCTCTATTACAGACTTAGCCTCTTCTTATACCAAAACTCCATCTAAAATGTGTCAATAGTCGCTAGTTAAGGTGCACTAAATTGCACCTATCAGTCGGTTGGTCAACTTCCTGGTCAACCTGAAGTCAACCCCAGGGAGCATTGCAGGGTTGTCTCTCTGAGTGAAGAAAAACAGTTGGAGGAGCCAAGAGAAAAATAAGCGACAAAAGAGCTTGTGGAGAAGCCATAAGAAGAAGAACCCAAGTATGTTGCTCCCCCGCCATACAAACCACCTCTGCCTTTTCCTCAGAGAAGGATTCAGATACATCTAGAGCACCAATTTGTGAAGTTTAAGGAGATGATAAAGAAGTTGTATGTTGACATACCTTTAACAGATGTCCTCACTCAAATGCATGTGTATGCTAAGTTTCTGAAAGAGATTTTGATCAAGAAGAGAAGGTTGGAGGACTATGAGACTGTGGCCCTGACAATGGATTGTGCTGAGAAGATGCCAATGAAACTACAAGATTCGGGTGAATTCTTTATCCCTGCATATTTTGGCAATCTGACTTATAATTGTCTTTGTGATCTCGAGTCTAGTGTCAATGTTATGCGTTTGTCAATCTGCAAAGAACTGAAATTGGGTGAGCATGTTCCATCCAAGATGCGTCTCCTTATGGTTGATAGGTCTATTACTCATCCTGTGAACATAATAGAAAATGTTCTTGTGAAAGTGGGAAAGTTTTTCATACCATGTGATTTTGTGATTCTTGACATGAAGGTTAGTGATAAGACCCCCATCATCCTTGGGAGACCATTTTTAGCCACTGATGAGGCTAATATTGTAACATCCCGAAATAATCCCTTGAAAGTATTACCGCCAGTGACCTCAGAATACACGTCTGGGGTCACCCAAGGCTAAATCATTTTATAACAACCATATATAACACAAACTATATTATATATCATAAAGATTATCAAATATTATTCAAAACAATGTCATGGTTTACAACTGTTCGAAACCAAATACAGACCAAATATAGAAAATTGTTTAACAGCGGAAGTCTTTGAAATAAATAAACCTCACGAAGGGTCTTGATCTGAGCGATCTCACGCCTAGGATCTTCAACCTTGGAAAACTCTTTAAATCAGTATCTGCCTTCATCATTGCATACTAGCCTTCACGGAAAGGGAGTTTACCTGATGTGCCGTATGAGACGGATGACACCAGCCAACCATGCAAAGGAAAATAACCGGTTGGTTAGTCTAATGAAATACTATGCAATGGTAAAATAGAAAAGGTTCTAAGTAGTCGTGTTAGGTTACACCCATCGCTTCTCGAAAAAAGGCCGATGACGATAGTGAACTTCAACACTTCTACGGAAAGATACAAAATGGTATGAACAAGAGAAGACTCCAAAAGATTGAGTCTTATGGGAAACGTATGAAGAGAAGACTCCAAAAGATTGAGTCTTATGGGAAAGTATGACAAGTGTTTGGGAACGTTATAGTTTCACACAAGCTTTTAAAACGACTTGATCATTTGGGTCCACAACCAACCTCACCGCGTAATGCGAATCCAGATTGGAAAGAAGACTTACTCTAACCGAAGTCTGGGCGGGTTCCAAGTTGTACTTCTCGCCCGAAGGTTCATTAATTATGTGCATAACCGCACTTATCTTATTAATGACAAAACATACATTTACGTTAAAGCTTTTAAGGTATATCATCTCATCACGAGAGATATCTGGCGAATAAATCCCGATTTGTCGGCACCAACTATGTGCACCTACCCTGAGTAAGGGTACAATCATGACCAGATAGTACTAGGGCAAAATCCTCCTAATACCAGTTATAAAGAAACGACTAGACCTCGCAAGGTACATAGCGTTCCTACGAATACTCGTTCTAACTATACAGTTAAATTCACACAATAATCCACACCAATACCATCACGGTAATAACAGGTATAATAGCGTTGTTTTTAGCAATATATACAACCTATTATAATACCATATTTTAATCACATCATTTTATAAAAATATGTTCCCAAACGAAAACAACACGTCATTCCAATTTAATTAACAATCAGAAGTAATTGATAACCAACGGAAATATGGAATGATAAGCAAGAGCGAACCGCCACTTGCCTTAATCTAGTCGAATTGACGATGTCGGGTTTCGGGATCTGGAGACTGGAATCTGGTTACAAATTCCAACGACAACGACGAAACAACGACGAAACCCTAGGTTAGACACAATACGGACGAAATGATACGAACGAAAATGATATGAATCGAAAGGAAACAAAGCCTGAGTCGTGACCGTGGTTGTCCAAGCCACGATCGCGCTTGCTAAGACAAGCCGCGGTCGCGGTTTGGACTTCCGTGGTCACGGAATTCTGGGCAAGCCGTGGTCGCGGAATTCATCCCCGCGATCGCGGATTCCTCCTTCCGATGCGACTCCCATCCGGCTTCGAGGCTCACCGACGACGAAGACGATGATGCTTTCTTCTCCTCCTTGCAATGCCACCACTCCAAGCTTCCAAGGCACTACGGCGACCATAAAAACTCCGGCAAAAACTCCGACGAATGCACGAACTCCGGCGAAGGCACGAACGAGAGAAAGAGAGAGATCGAGGGTTGTGGATGCTACTCTCCTCCGCTGAAGACCCCTATTTATAGGGTAGGAAGGAGCTTAACGCCGGCCACACGAATCGATTCAACCTCTCTCAACGGCGGAGTTACGAAACGTGGGGAAAATCGAATCGGTGAAACGATGAAAGAGACGAAGGGGACGATGAACAGCGTTTCCGCGGTCGCGGAAACACTTCCGCGGTCGCGGAAATGCCACGAGTGCGTCGTTTGGCTTTTGGTCGCGGTTTCACTCGCGGTCTTTTGCTAGAATGTATTTTTAACACTTTTTAAAAATATCATAAGACCCAAAAATGCATTAACGTATATTATAACATTCAAAAAGATTATTACAGAGATCATAGGGATTACAGAAATTGTCCATTATGTCCTTCTTACAAAATTGACAGTTCGGGACTTTTAGGGGTTATTACATTACCTCCCCCTTAAAAAAAAAGTTTCGACCCCGAAACTAGGCCGAAAACTGCTCGGGGAAACGACTAAGCATATCAGCCTCAGTCTCCCAGGTTTCCCAAGTTACCTCCTCAGATCCCGACTTGGACCAGAGGATCCGCACTAATGGTACCACCTTGTTCCTTAAGTGCTTCTCGCGGCGTTCGAGAATACGCACAGGTATCTCCTCGTAGGTACCATTTGTCTGAATCTCGATGTCCTCGTAACTCAGCACATGAGACACATCTGGCACGTACTTCCTTAGAAGAGACACGTGGAACACGCTATGCACTGGATGCGCCGATGGCGGCAATGCTAAACGATACGCTAGAGACCCCACTCTGTCAAGAATCTCAAACGGTCCCACGTAGTGAGGGTTAAGCTTCCCACGCTTGCCGAACCTGAACACTCCCTTGGATGGAGACACTCTGACAAACACCTTGTCACCAACCTCAAACTCGACATTCCTGCGCTTTAGATCTGCGTAAGATTTTTGTCGACTCTGAGCTGTCAGCATCCTATGTCTGATCAAAGCAATGTCTGAGGCAGTCCTTTTGACTAACTCCGCTCCGAGCAGAATCTTGTCGGTATTCTCATCCCAACAAATTGGAGATCTGCACTTCCGACCGTACAAAGCCTCGAATGGAGCCATCTTGATGGTCGAATGCCAGCTATTGTTGTACGTGAATTCAATCAGACTTAAGTTGTTCTCCCAGCTGGTCGGACGATCTAGTACGCAAGCTCTCAGTATGTATTCCAGTGTCTGGATGGTCCTCTCAGACTGTCCATCCGTCTGAGGATGAAACGCAGTACTAAACCTCAACTCAGTTCCCATGGCCTTGTGGAGTTCCTTCCAGAATCTCGACATGAATCGGCCGTCATGATTCGATACAATGGTTTTTGGCGTACCATGCAAACGGACAATCTCGTGTAGGAAAACTTTTGATAACCTTTGGGTTCCCCATGTTGACTTGATGGCCACGAAATGAGCACTCTTCGTGAGCCTGTGAATGATCACCCATATGGCATCCTTTTGACTCTGAGTCTTTGGCAACCCCGTGACGAAGTCCATAGCAATATCCTCCCACTTCCATTCTGGCACTAGGAGAGGTAGCAATTCACCACCTGGTCTACGGTGTTCTATCTTGACCTTCTGACAAGTCAAGCATTTTGCCATAAATTCTGCTACGTCCCACTTCATGTTGGGCCACCAGAATTTCTTTCTGAGGTCCTTGTACATTTTGTTGGATCCTGGATGTACAGAATAAGCTGACGAATGGGCCTCCTTCATCACCAACTGGCGAAGGCCATCTACGTCAGGCACACAAATTCGATCTTGAAACCAGAGTGATCCATCATCTTGAATCACGAATCTGGGAGCTTTCCCGTCCATCACTTCACTGCTTAACTTCACCAAAACCACATCATCAACCTGCCTCTCCTTGATCTGATCAAGTAACGTAGCCTGAATCTCCAACATACTCAGGCATCCTCGACGTTGATCGTACAAGACGTCAATCTCGCACAATCATTGGTTCAGTTTGGTCTGCGCAGTGAGTAGAGCTACTACGGTCTCGTACGGTGTCTTCCGGCTTAATGCATCGGCTACCACGTTAGTCTTGCCCGGATGATACAACAATTCGATGTCGTAGTCTTTGAGTAGCTCCAACTAGCGATGTTGTCTCATATTCAACTCCTTCTAAGTGAACACATACTTGAGACTCTTATGGTCGGTAAAGACCTGGCACCTAACACCATAGAGATAGTGCCTCCAAATCTTCAATGTGAACACCACAGTCGCTAACTCCAGATCATGCGTCAGATAGTTTGCTTCATAGGCCTTCAACTGCCGAGATGCGTATGCAATAACCTTGCCCTTTTGCATCAATACACATCCTAACCCATGCTTAGAAGCGTCACTATAGACCACATAACCATCAGTTCCTTCCGGTAGCGCCAAAACTGGTGCGGATGTCAGGCACTTTTTCAACTTCTAAAAGCTTGCCTCACACTTGTCGTCCCATATAAACTTCTTATGGACCTTGCGGCAAACCGGTCATTGGTAGAGCGATCTTAGAAAATCCATCCACGAACCGTATGTAATAACCTGCAAGTCCCAAGAAACTGCGCACCTCCTTCACATTCTGAGGTCGCTTTCAGTTGGCTACCGCTTCAATCTTCTAGGGGTTGACCATAACCCCATCCTCATTGATCACATGGCCTAAGAAGGCCACTTCCTTGATCCAGAAGTCACACTTAGACAACTTTGCATACAGCTGATTTTGTCTAAGGACTGACAAGGTGATTCGAAGGTGCTCCTCGTGAGCCTCCTCGCTCGGGGAATAGATCAGAATATCGTCGATGAATACCACCACGAACTTATCCAAGTACTGGTGGAAACATCTATGCATCAGATCCATGAAGACAGCTGGAGCATTAGTAAGCCCAAATGGCATGACTACGAACTCGTAGTGCCCATACCTCGTCCGAAATGCAGTCCTCGGAATATCTTCCTCACGAATCCTGAGCTAATGATAACCAGATCTCAGATCGATCTTGGAAAAGACTTTTGCTCCCTGCAGTTGATCCAACAGATCATCTATCCTAGGCAACGGATACTTGTTCTTGATAGTGACCTTGTTCAACTCTCGATAGTCGATACACAGTCTGAATGATCCGTCATTCTTCTTGACAAACAAGACCGGAGCGCCCCAAGGCGATGCACTTGGCCTTATATACCTTTTTTCAAGAAGGTCCTCGAGTTGCTTCTTCAACTCTTGCATCTCTGCCGGAGCCATCCGATACGGTGCTTTCGAAATCGGCACGGTTCCGGGTTTGAGATCAATAGTGAACTCTACGTCACGATTCGGGGATAAACCGAGAATCTCATCAGGAAAGACATCCGGATACTCGCATATAACAGGAATATCAAGAACTGAAGTCTCATCCCTCTTGGGCGTATCCAGATAGCACAGGTACCCGACACAACCTTGTCGAAGTAGCTTACACGAAGCCATCGCATTGATGAGCTTTCCGTTATCAGCGTCATTACGACCCTTGAACTTGACCCTTGAACTTGCATACAAACTGGCCCCCTGATGAAACTGTCACAGTCCTTGAGCTAAAATCGATTACCGCCCCATGACGCGTCAGCCAATCCATCCCGAGAATAATGTCGTATGGAGCCATGGCTATACAGATCAAATCCGCTTCGAACTTCCGACCTTGAATAGTAATCAGAAATTCCGACAGACGCTTGGTCTTTACTAACTGTTCACTATTTGGAAGGTTCGCCACAAAAGGCTCGCAAGTCTCATTGCACACTAAGCCTAGCTTACTCACACAGTTCTCCGAAATGAAAGAATGAGTGGCACCCGAATCAAACAATATACACACAGAAGTAGAATGGAGGTATAGAGTACCTTGAGCAATCGGAGCATTTGGTCCGTCAGCATCACGCGTCTCATAAAGCCGCTGACCTTGACCTCCAGAAGTAGCTGGGGCTTTCCCCCTGTTCTAAGCAGTTGTCTGCGTCGAAGGGCTAGGAGTCTCCACCGGCTTGAATCGGGGTCGGTTGTTATGACTAACAGACCCTTGCTGTGACTCAGCTCTCTTCTGCCTCCTCTGCGGACAAAACGTCTGCAAGTGCCCCTCCTTTCCTCAGGCAAAACACGTCCTCTTGTCCTTCGGACACTCGTTTCTCTTATGCCCCGATGTTCCACAGTTGTAACACTGGATCGGATTCTTGCCCTGGCCCGAGCGTTGCGTAGAA
This sequence comes from Rheum nobile, assembly GCA_027886185.1. Taxonomy (NCBI): domain Eukaryota; kingdom Viridiplantae; phylum Streptophyta; class Magnoliopsida; order Caryophyllales; family Polygonaceae; genus Rheum; species Rheum nobile. The sequence goes on along the minus strand of WOAB01000593.1, from coordinate 1,016,767 downwards.
CCTGCCTGTGTGGCCTCCGTCCTAGCCCGGCCAGACTTGGCAAAATGCGACGGTGGCGCGGGTCGTTTAAACCCACTAGCCTGAGGCTGGCTCTGCGCCGGTCTTTGGCGATTGTGTTTCTTCACCGACTCTTCTAGAGTCACCTCTAATTTATAGGCGGCATCCACGTACTGCTCCAGAGTAGAGCACCCGTGGCACACCATCAATGGCTTGATGTCTGGGTTCATCCACTCGTGGAAATGCCAGATCTTCTACTCTTCACTAGACACTTCTGAACCAGCATACTGCAACAGGTGATTAAACTTGCCTGCAAGCTCAATCACCTTCAACCCATCCGTCTTCGGATAAAGGAACTCCTTATGTTTCTCTTCCCTTATAGCACGGGAAAAGAAACGGTCGGTCATCTTCGTCTTAAACATTTCCCAGTTCAAACCAGGATGATCAGCTAGACTAGTGCTTTCCCACCATTCGCTAGTCACCTCCTTTAGTTGAAGGGAAGCAATGTGCACTTTTTCAGCCTCAGTGCACTCGACGTTTCTAAACAACCTTTCCATGTGCGAGAACCAATACGCCACTTTGACTGGTTCCCCCTTGCCGTCATAGTTGTCAGGCCTCATAGAGCTAATGGTCTTCAACTCTCGACCATAGTTCCCTCTGTTCCTGACGGCATCATCCTGAGGTACATGAATAACTAGCTCCTCAAATTCAGGGATAACCTGAGGAACCGGCACACCTTGTGCATGTGGTGCAATTGGCCGTATTATATCGGTGACCGCTTGCATCACGATCCCCCGAATAGCCTCTATAGCCACAGCGTCGAATACCACTTGAGGATTAGCCGGAACTTGGCCACTGCCCACGGGGTTATTGTGAGAGACCGGCTCACTCTCATCCCCTTGATTTGCGGCATTCCTCAGATTCAGTATGGGTTTGTTGCTCGGCCCAGCACCAGCACGAATAGTGTTTCTTGTGTTCACCATCTGTTTACCGATCAATTTTCCAAGTATTTCACAACATTAATATCATATTATTAAAATGCACAACGTATGGAATCGACTCGAAATAGATCAAACTGGTAAACTTTTATTGATGAAGTGAACTGAACTAAGTTGATGAGTTTTTACAAAAAGCCCTCCTAAGCGAAAAGACAAAATTGCTAGGAGGCTATAGCTCTACCAAAAATGAAACAAAACAACTAGAAAAAATCACTAAGGCCCAACACTGCCCTCCTTCACGGTGCCATGAAGAGTTTCCTATACCCACCGGACCTCTGACATCTTCTCTTCGGAGGTGGACCATCCTCGGGTTTCGGTGTCGGACTCCTCGACCTACTAGGACCCGGAGCGCATGGCTCTTCCCTAGGCCTCGGTATACTTGGTCTCTTCCTGGTCACAGAAACACTCGGCCCCTCCTCAGGTATCGGTGGGTAGCAAAATTCTTCAAGAAATCTCGGGTGGAAATCCGCCTGGTTCACCTTGTACTGAGGGTTGAGTAGAAGCTTCGCCTGCCTGATGTTCTCCTGGAGCTCGCGGACGTCCTCTAGCATACGGGAGAGACCGAGTTCAGTCTCGTAAGTCCTCTCCTCCATATCGTACAAGGCATTCGTCCACTCCTCCATGCGCTCCTCAAGCACACGAGGTCTCGGCCTGGCCTGTTGGGTCGGGACCACCCTCGGGGCACCCATCGACTCCCAAGGCCTTGCCCTCCTACGAGCATGCTCAACCACCATCTCCACATGGTGACAAACCTCGGAGGAAGCCATCCCGCTCTAATGAAGCACGTGCCGAGAAGCAGGGTTCATCACCAGCCCTCTCGGTGTGGGGATAAGTTGCGGGTTCACTGGTGCATCCAGCGGCCCATACCTCCTCATGTCGATACCCGAAATCCCAAGCGCCTCCCAAGCAGCAAGGGACAAGGGCGTGTACTCCTCATCAGGCGGTAACTCTGGACTCGGGAAAATGAACTGCATTCCCGGGTCCTCACTGTCCTCAAGCATGTGTTCTAGGTCATCTGACTCATAGCTGAACTCCTCGAGGTCCTCTTCGGGGTCCTCTTCCTCCGGATATTCTTCTTCTTCCGGGTCCTCTTTTTGATCCTCCTCGGGATCCTCATCCTCGAAGTACCCTCCATTGTACTCCTCTGACTCCTACTCTGTGTCCTTCATCGGGTATGCTTCGGGCTCCACCTCGGGACCCCGTGCCTGATAAGTGCTATTTTGTAGCACATATCTAAGGATTATTACCAGGTTTGAGGCGCCATTTGGATGGATTTAGAGCACAATCGTGGATTATGGAGTTAGAGTGGAGAAGTGAAGAAATCATGGGATTTATATAGGTTTGAAGTGTATTGAAGAGTAGAAGAACAATGTGCTGAATTGAAATGGTTCGTTATCTCTACTCAGATGTCCAAATGAAGTGATTCCAATTCGAGGAGTTAGATCTTGAAGTCTACTACAAGTCCTCAAAATATGAGCGTAATCTGAGTTGGGAATCAAAAGTTATGGCGTCTTTACTAAAGTGTCGCAGAAGCTGAAAAGTCACCGCCCCGCGCCAGAAGCCACCGCGACCCGGCGGTGGATCTCAGAGAAGACTGACGCCCCGCGGTGGGCACGTAGCGCCTCGCGGCCAGAAGACTTTATTTCCTTATTTTTTCTATTTGGGATTTCCTTATTTTCTATTATTTTATTTCCTTTGTTATTTTCATTAGGTTAACTTATTTCCTAAACCTATTTAAGACCTCTTTCTAGGTTAAGAGGTATACACTTTACAATCTACAAGTTTTGATTTAGTAATAAGTCTATCGACAACTGTGAGAATCGGTAGTACTTAAGATCAGGGTGGGAACAACCATAAGAATAGTAAAAGAACTTGGATTGAATAGATTTCTGTGATCAACTTATATCTCTGTATTATGGATCTCGTTCTAGTGGAACTACTTTCCCCAACCATATTCTCAAGTCAATTAAACTTGTTTGCTTTGCTCTGCTTGATAATCAAAACCCCCCTTTGTTACTTTGCATGCTCATAAATACTTAGAAAGATCACTTCCTCCCTGTGGATTCGACCCTTACTTGCCCAGACTACTTGTTTAGGTTTGTTAGGATTATTTTGTTTAAGGTGTCACGACAACGCCTTATCAAATTGGCGCCGTTGCCGGGGAGGCAAGTTTTGATTTTTCTGTGTGTTTGTTCGTGTGTGTGTTACTTTGGTGTGGACCTATCTTACGGTCCACACCGGTGCTACTGATTTCCGTGTGTTTTTTTGTTTGCTTTTGTCACAGATATGGATTTATGGGGAGAGCCGCGATATGACCCATAATCCTACACATACACTCCAGGGTGGAGAGATCACCCCAATTTGAGTTATGGGTACCATCAATACCATCCATATGGTTATGACCACCAGGAGTTCTACCCAAAGCCACAGTCATTCTATCAGCAGGGTGCTCTGCAACAGTACAATCCTGCCTATGAGCATAGCCCACCAGTGTCCAATCCAAGTTCCGCTATGTGAACTGAAGAGATGCTCAGGACCTTGACTCAACATTTCACCACTCATGTGCATACTACTGAGTCAAGCATCAAGAATATGAAAAGGCAGATGGACCAGATAGTGGAGTCAATTATACGGATCAAGGCAAGGAGCTCGGGAAATCTACCATCTCAAACGGTAGTAAACCCGAGGGAAAACGTTCCTCCTAGTGCTGAAGAGGAGGACGAATATGAGATGGAGAACATCACCGACCGCCCTGCGTCACCTCTTACCGCGACCCGGCGTGAAGTCCTAGTTATCTCACCGCCCCGCGGCGAGACCGTTCGCGACCCGGCGGCGAGTCTCAGTTATCCATCCTCGTACCCACCGCCCCGCGGCGATGACCACCGCCCCGCGGTGGACGGAGTGCTTTCTTGTGAGATTTCGCCGTGACCCGACGTCCAAAATTCTATTTATGCTGATGAGGTTTGGGTTGATCCTTATCATCGTCCAGAGTGGCTGACTGAGGAGGAGAACTTCTTTGGAGAAGAGGAGTGGAGCGACGATGAGGAGGAGTGTCGTGATCGTGAAAATACGCCAGAGACAACCATTCCTCTCGAAAACACCCCGGCAGTCCCCAACCCTCTAGAGGCTGCCTATGATGAGTTTGTGCGTCTCAACTCCGTCCTGTTCATCGCGCTGCAACCCGTTACACCCTCCCCTGAGGCTACGAAGGACACCCAAAAGGTGCGAAGCGACAAAGGCTTATTTGACACCTTCAGTAGTCCTAAGGCAACCATCCCTTTGGTCTATCTGGCAGACAACACCCCTCATTGCAAGGAAATGTTAAAAGTGCTGGGCTTGATCAAAAAGAAACCGAAGGGGAAGCACAAAAAGGAGGCCTTGATACAAGTGGCTAGTTTTTATATGCTGGATACGGGGCAAGATATACATGTAGCCTCTAAGATGCTGGGTAGACCATTTCTAAAGATGGCAAGTGCATTCATAGATATGAACAGCGGTCCAACCATCATGAAGTGCACAAGCATGGGAGAAAGGCTCGATAGGGAGTATACAAAGAGGCATCCCCCTGATATAGATCCCAGGTGTTCAGTTGCTTTGAGCAACCCAAGTTGAGAGTTTGGAGTAGGATGTCAAGCCATGACAATAACTAAGGCGTTGTCCGGGAGGCAACCCGAGGTATGTTTTACTTTCTTTGTTTTTCTTTCTTTATTTCCTGCATTAGTTTTGCTTTGTTTTTGCTTTGTTTTTGTTTTCTTTGTTTCCGACTAACCTGCAGGGAGGAGACCTATGCCTATTGAAGAAGGTGTTTCCACACCAATATAAGTCTCTCATGTCCCTGCACTAAGTCGCTCCCCGAAAAAACCTTAAACGGGGAGGCAAAAAAAAAAAAAAGTTTTACCGAGCCACGGAGAGGTGCGCATCATGTTGCTAACAGAGGAACACTTTCACCACACATTATTTGGCAACGATGATGGCCTTACATTCGACAGCTGAGGAGGAACGCTAGAGCCCCCACCATGATTATATCTGGGCTCCACCATGTGTTCCTAGAAGGTCGTGCAACCCCGACATCTTTGCTATACCACTATTCACCAAAGTGATTTCCTATGGTTGCACGGTAGGAGAAGATTATAGAGTTGATGAAGACACCCGCCCAACACCAGAGACCTAGGCAATTATTGAGAAGACCGCCAACAACAACGGAAGTGTCCAAACAGCTTGGCGAATAACAAGGCGATGACCACCGCCCCGCGGTGGACGGAGTGCTTTCTTGTGAGATTTCGCCACGACCCGACGTCCAAAATTCTATTTATGCTGATGAGGTTTGGGTTGATCCTTATCATCGTCCAGAGTGGCTGACTGAGGAGGAGAACTTCTTTGGAGAAGAGGAGTGGAGCGACGATGAGGAGGAGTGTCGTGATCGCGAAAATACGCTAGAGACAACCATTCCTCTCGAAAACACCCCGGCAGTCCCCAACCCTCTGGAGGCTGCCTATGATGAGTTTGTGTGTCTCAACTCCGTCCCGCTCGTCGTGCTGCAACCCGTTACACCCTCCCCTGAGGCTCTGAAGGACACCCAAAAGGTGGGAAGCGACAAAGGCTTATTTGACACCTTCAGTAGTCCCAAGGCAACCATCCCTTTGGTCTATCTGGCAGACAGCACCCCTCATTGCAAGGAAATGTTAAAAGTGCTGGGCTTGATCAAAAAGAAACCGAAGGGGAAGCACAAAAAGGAGGCCTTGATACAAGTGGCTAGTTTTTATATGCTGGATATGGGGCAAGATATACATGTAGCCTCTGAGATGCTGGGTAGACCATTTCTAAAGATGGCAAGTGCATTCATAGATATGAACAGCGGTCCAACCATCATGAAGTGCACAAGCATGGGAGAAAGGCTCGACAGGGAGTATACAAAGAGGCATCCCCCTGATATAGATCCCAGGTGTTCAGTTGCTTTGAGCAACCCAAGTTGAGAGTTTGGAGTAGGATGTCAAGCCATGACAATAACTAAGGCGTTGTCCGGGAGGCAACCCGAGGTATGTTTTACTTTCTTTGTTTTTCTTTCTTTATTTCCTGCATTAGTTTTGCTTTGTTTTTGCTTTGTTTTTGTTTTCTTTGTTTCCGACTAACCTGCAGGGAGGAGACCTATGCCTATTGAAGAAGGTGTTTCCACACCAATGTAAGTCTCTCATGTCCCTGCACTAAGTCACTCCCCGAAAAAACCTTAAACGGGGAGGCAAAAAAAAAAAAAGTTTTACCGAGCCACGGAGAGGTGCGCATCATGTTGCTAACGGAGGAACACTTTCACCACACATTATTTGGCAACTATGATGGCCCTACATTCGACAGCTGAGGAGGAACGCTAGAGCCCCCACCATGATTATATCTGGGCTCCACCATGTGTTCCTAGAAGGCCGTGCAACCCCGACATCTTTGCTATACCACTATTCACCAAAGTGGTTTCCTATGGTTGCACGGTAGGAGAAGATTATAGAGTTGATGAAGACACCCGCCCAACACCAGAGACTTGGGCAATTATTGAGAAGACCGCCAGCAACAACGAAAGTGTCCAAACGGCTTGGCGACGTTTGTGAGTTATTTTTTGCTTTTCCCTATGCTTCTATTCTTTTGTTTTTCATTACATTGAGGACAATGCAATGTTTAAGCATGGGGGAGGGTTTTATACTTGCTACGTCGTTGAGGAGAAAAATGAATATAAAGAAAAAAAGCCAAAAATTTGAAAAAAGGCATACATTAAAAATCCTGGGATAGGTCGAAAACCCGAAAGGGCGGCCTAGGCAATAAGCAGGTGGCTTGGACCAGTATTAGGCTGGGGTAATATGAGGTCAAGAGTGACGTGAGCTTATGTGAGTACATCTATTGAAAAATGAAATGAGTGGCTTGGTGAAAACCCGAAAGGGCGCCTTGGCAAAATGAGCGAAAAAAAAGAAGAGTGATTTTAGGATTTCTCATTATTTTTGGCGAGGCGTCATAAGAAGAGGAGTTATAAGGAGGATTCGGGTAGGTCACTCTGGATGGATAAGAAGATAGATGGGAGACTAGGATTAGATTTTTATTCACTCTATGGTATTTGGGATAAGCTTGGGGGAAGTACTCTGCTTTCCTTTTAGCTTTGTTGTGTGGGGTGTTGAGATTTTTGATTTGATGTTGTAGTTTATTGTGCTGTGCTTATTTGTATTGTTGCTTGGAGTTTATTGTTGGGTATGACTCTTGGAGATTGAGTTTTCTATGCTTCCTGAAACCTTGGGGATTGATTGAAGGAGTAGGTTTACTTTAGCTTACTCGAGGACGAGCAAAGTTTAAGCATGGGGGATTTGATAAGTGTTATTTTGTAGCACATATCTAAGGATTATTACCAGGTTTGAGGCGCCATTTGGATGCATTTAGAGCACAATCGTGGATTATGGAGTTAGAGTGGAGAAGTGAAGAAATCATGGGATTTATAGAGGTTTGAAGTGTATTGAAGAATAGAAGAACAATGTGCTGGCCTTGATCAAAAAGAAACCGAAGGGGAAGCACAAAAAGTAGGCCTTGATACAAGTGGCTAATTTTTATATGCTGGATACGGGGCAAGATATACATGTAGCCTCTGAGATGCTGGGTAGACCGTTTCTAAAGATGGCAAGTGCATTCATAGATATGAACAGCGGTCCAACCATCATGAAGTGCACAAGCATGGGAGAAAGGCTCGACAGGGAGTATACAAAGAGGCATCCCCCTGATATAGATCCCAGGTGTTCAGTTGCTTTGAGCAACCCAAGTTGAGAGTTTGGAGTAGGATGTCAAGCCATGACAATAACTAAGGCGCTGTCCGGGAGGCAACCCGAGGTATGTTTTACTTTCTTTGTTTTTCTTTCTTTATTTCCTGCATTAGTTTTGCTTTGTTTTTGCTTTGTTTTTGTTTTCTTTGTTTCCGACTAACCTGCAGGGAGGAGACCTATGCCTTTTGAAGAAGGTGTTTCAACACCAATGTAAGTCTCTCATGTCCCTGCACTAAGTCGCTCCCCGAAAAAACCTTAAACGGGGAGGCAAAAAAAAAAAAAAAGTTTTACCGAGTTGTCCAGAGTCACCACGGAAAGGTACGCATCATGTTGCTAACGGAGGAACACTTTCACCACACATTATTTGGCAACGATGATGGCCCTACATTCGACAGCTGAGGAGGAACGCTAGAGCCCCCACCATGATTATATATGGGCTCCACCATGTGTTCCTAGAAGGCCGTGCAACCCCGACATCTTTGCTATACCACTATTCACCAAAGTGGTTTCCTATGGTTGCACGGTAGGAGAAGATTATAGAGTTGATGAAGACACCCGCCCAACACTAGAGACCTGGGCAATTATTGAGAAGACCGCCAGCAACAACGGAAGTGTCCAAACAGCTTGGTGACGTTTGTGAGTTATTTTTTGCTTTTCCCTATGCTTCTATTCTTTTGTCTTTCATTACATTGAGGACAATGCAATGTTTAAGCATGGGGGAGGGTTTTATACTTGCTACGTCGTTGAGGAGAAAAATGAATATAAAGAAAAAAAGCCAAAAATTTGAAAAAAGGCATACATTAAAAATCCTGGGATAGGTCGAAAACCCGAAAGGGCGGCCTAGGCAATAAGCAGGTGATTGGACCAGCATTAGGCTGGGGTAATATGAGGTCAAGAGTGACGTGAGCTTATGTGAGTACATCTATTGAAAAATGAAATGAGTGGCTTGGTGAAAACCCGAAAGGGCGCCTTGGAAAAATGAGCGAAAAAAAAGAAGAGTGATTTTAGGATTTCTCATTATTTTTGGCGAGGCGTCATAAGAAGAGGAGTTATAAGGAGGATTCGGGTAGGTCACTCTAGAGGGATAAGAAGATAGATGGGAGACTATGATTAGATTTTTATTCACTCTATGGTGTTTGAGATAAGCTTGGGGGAAGTACTCTGCTTTCCTTTTAGCTTGGTTGTGTGGGGTGTTGAGATTTTTGATTTGATGTTGTAGTTTATTGTGCTGTGCTTATTTGTATTGTTGCTTGGAGTTTATTGTTGAGTATGACTCTTGGAGATTGAGTTTTCTATGCTTCCTGAAACCTTGGGGATTGATTGAAGGAATAGGTTTACTTTAGCTTACTCGAGGACGAGTAAGGTTTAAGCATGGGGGATTTGATAAGTGTTATTTTGTAGCACATATCTAAGGATTATTACCAGGTTTGAGGCGCCATTTGGATGGATTTAGAGCACAATCGTGGATTATGGAGTTAGAGTGGAGAAGTGAAGAAATCATGGGATTTATAGAGGTTTGAAGTGTATTGAAGAATAGAAGAACAATGTGCTGAATTGAAATGGTTCGTTCTCTCTACTCAGATGTCCAAATGAAGTGATTCCAATTCGAGGAGTTATATCTTGAAGTCTACTGCAAGTCTTCAAAATATGAGTGCAATCCGAGTTGGGAATAAAAAGTTATGGCGTTTTTACTAAAGTGTCGCAGAAGCTGAAAAGTCACCGCCCCGCGCCAGAAGCCACCGCGACCCGGCGGTGGATCTCAGAGAAGACTGACGCCCCGCGGTGGGCACGTAGCGCCTCGCGGCCAGAAGACTTTATTTCCTTATTTTTTCTATTTTGGATTTCCTTATTTTCTATTATTTTATTTCCTTTGTTATTTTCATTAGGTTAACTTATTTCCTAAACCTATTTAAGACCTCTTTCTAGGTTAAGAGGTATACACTTTACAATCCACAATTTAGTTTTAGAAGTTTGTAGTTTTTATTCTGCCTCCAGGGTTCCAACCCATGGAGAACTAAACACCTTTGTTCTACTAGACGTTTGAAGCAATACAGTTGATTCGGTTGTGAGATTTCTATTCTTTGTTCTTATTCTTATGTATGTTGGTTTGATTCTCTTGGATATATTGATTATTGATGTATCATTGTTCTTCATAGTCTGGCCAGCTAGGTTGAATACTATTTATCAATTGCTAGGATTTGCATATAGGTGTTCCGAGTGCTTATCTAGTGGCAAACACGATTGTGCGTATAGGGGTTCCGAGCGTACAATTGTGAGTGAGAATCTTATGCATGTTAAGTAGGGGAGTGAGTACTTGTACGTCTTTCTACTTGCATGTATCCTATATCCTTGTGTGCATTGCTATTGCTTTGTTGGTGATAAAGTACCCCGGTCTGGTACCGCGTGACAGGCGTGACTGGTGGTATTTTATCATTGGCATAGTAATAAGTCTATCGACAACTGTGAGAATCGGTAGTACTTAAGATCAGGGTGGGAACAACCATAAGAATAGTAAAAGAACTTGGATTGAATAGATTTTTGTGATCAACTTATGTCTCTGTATTGTGGATCTCGTTCTAGTGGAACTACTTTCCCCAACCATATTCTCAAGTCAATTAAACTTGTTTGCTTTGCTCTGCTTGATAATCAAAACCCCCCTTTGTTACTTTACATGCTCATAAATACTTAGAAAGATCACTTCCTCCCTGTGGATTCGACCCTTACTTGCCCAGACTACTTGTTTAGGTTTGTTAGGATTATTTTGTTTAAGGTGTCACGACAACGCCTTATCAGTGCCCCATCGGACACCAGTACTACCGACTCCTCGAGTACGGTCTTCACCACCTCGGGTGGACAACTTGGCTCCCTGACCTCCATGCATCTAGGGGGAACCGGAAAATCAAGCCTAACTGGAGGTGACGGAATCACCTCGGCTTCCTTCCTACTCCTGAGTTGCGATACGAATGTGCCCATATCATGCGAGGCGACGAGAAAGGATTAGTCTTTCTAAATATAGAAGCGAACTTACTATATCAGACCGGAAAAGAAGGCACGACTTGAATGGAAGAGATTTTAAAATATCATATTTTACTCAAAGTATAATTTCGTTCAAAATTTTAGACTTTTGGAATTAACCACAAATTTCTCAACACGAACGGGTAAATGGTTAAAAAAAATTGTTTTAGGTAAAATGATTTGAAAACCCAACCCGTTTTAAAACATTTAGCTCTGATACCAAATCTGTAACACCCTCAAATAATCCCTTGAAAGTATTACCGCCAGTGACCTCAGAATACACGTCTGGGGTCACCCAAGGCTAAATCATTTTATAATAACCATATAATAACACAAACTATATTATGTATCATAAAGATTATCAAATATTATTCAAAACAATGTCATGGTTTACAACTGTTCGAAACCAAATACATACCAAATATAGAAAATTGTTTAACAGCGGAAGTCTTTGAAATAAATAAACCTCACGAAGGGTCTTGATCTGAGCGATCTCACGCCTAGGATCTTCAACCTTGGAAAACTCTTTAAATCATTATATGCCTTCATCATCGCATACTAGCCTTCACGGAAAGGGAGTTTACCTGATGTGCCGTATGAGACGAATGACACCAGCCAACCATGCAAAGGAAAATAACCGGTTGGTTAGTCTAATGAAAGACTATGCAATGGTAAAATAGAAAAGGTTCTAAGTAGTCGTGTTAGGTTACACCCATCGCTTCTCGAATAAAAGCCGATGACGATAGTGAACCTCAACACTTCTACGGAAACATACGAAATGGTATGAATAAGAGAAGACTCCAAAAGATTGAGTCTTATGGGAAAGTATGACAAGTGTTTGGGAACATTATAGTTTCACACAAGCTTTTAAAATGACTTGATCATTTGGGTCCACGACCAACCTCACTGCGCAATGCGAATCCAGATTTGGAAGGAGGACTTACTCTAACCGAAGTCCGGGTGGGTTCCAAGTTATACTTCTCGCCCGAAGGTTCATTAATTATGTGCATAACCGCACTTATCTTATTTAATGACAAAACGTACATTTACGTTAAAGCTTTTAAGGTATATCATCTCATCACGAGAGATATCTAGGGAATAAATCCCGATTTGTCGGCACCAACTGTTTGCACCTACCCTGAGTAAGGGTACAGTCATGACTAGATAGTACTAGGGCAAAATCCTCCTAATACCAGTTATAAAGAAACGACTAGACCGTGTAAGGTATATAGTGTTCCTACGAATACTCGTTCTAACTATACAGTTAAATTCACACAATAATCCACACCAATACTATCACGGTAATAACAGGTATAATAGCGTTGTTTCTAGCAATTTATACAACCTATTATAATACCATATTTTAATCACATCATTTTATAAAAATCTGTTCCCAAATGAAAATAACACTTCATTCCAATTTAATTAACAATCAGAAGTAATTGATAACCAATGGAAATATGGAATGATAAGCAAGAGTGAACCGCCACTTGCCTTAATCTAGTCGAATTGACGATGTCGGGTTTCGGGATCTGGAGACTGGAATCTGGTTACGGATTCCTACGACAACGACGAAACAACGACGGAACCCTAGGTTAGATACAATACGGACGAAATGATACGAACGAAAACGATATGAATCGAAAGGAAACAAAGCCTGAGTCGTGACCGTGGTTGTCCAAGCCACGATCGTGCTTGCTAAGACAAGCCGCGGTCGCGGTTTGGACTTCTGCAGTCGTGGAATTCTGGGCAAGCCACGGTCGCGGAATTCATCCCCGCAATCGTGGATCCCTCCTTCTGACGCGACTCCTATCCGGCTTTGAGGCTCACCGACGACGAAGACGACGATGCTTTCTTCTCCTCCTTGCAATTCCACCACTCCAAGCTTCCAAGGCACTACGGCGACCACAAAAACTCCGGCAAAAACTCCGACGAATGCACGAACTCCGGCGAAGGCACGAACGAGAGAAAGAGAGAGATCGAGGGCTGTGGATGCTACTCTCCTCCGCTGAAGACCCCTATTTATAGGGTAGGAAGGAGCTTAACGCCGGCCACACGAATCGATTCAACCTCCCTCAACGGAGGAGTTACGAAACGTGGGGAAAATCGAATTGGCGAAACGCTAAAGGAGACGAAGGGGAGGATGAACAGCATTTCCGCGGTCACGGAAACACTTTCGCGGTCGCAGAAATGCCACGAGCGCGTCGTTTGGCTTTTGGTCGCGGTTTCACTCGCGGTCTTTTGCTAGAATGTATTTTTAACACTTTTTAAAAATATCCTAAGACCCAAAAATGCATTAACGTATATTATAACGTTCAAAAAGATTATTACAGAGATCATAGGGATTACAGAAATTGCCCATTATGTCCCTCTTATAAAATTGACAGTTCGGGACTTTTAGGGGTTATTACAAATATTGATGTCAAGAATGGGAAGCTTTCATTCACGATGGGGGAAGAGAAGATTGAGTATAAATATTTTAAGGATTACTTCCTTGAGATATACAAAGACACTCCACCAACTCCTATTACAGGTACATGTTGTAAGATTGAGGTTGATCCTGAACATGATGAGATCATATCCAACATTGCTCGATTGCTTGATATATCCCTGGAAGACCCAAACTTGAACAATGGTGAAACCATTAAGATGATGAAAAGGGGAACTCCAAAGAAAAAGAAGAAGGCTAGAACAAAGGTTGAGTTCAAGAGTAGAAATATGGTGTTGTTATCCCATGAAAAATCCAACATGTTTCCAGGTCCTAAGGGGACAAGATGGTCAGGACCATATCAGGTGACTCGAGTTCTAAGAGGTGGGACAGTTGAGTTATGGCACAAGAACTCTGGAAAGTTTAAGGTGCAAAGTCGTCGATTGAAGCTTGTTGTCACACCTGATCCGATCAAGCAGGGCACCACCGACCCTCTTGATCCGAGTACTTAAAACTGATGGAAGGTCAAGCTAACGACCTAAACCAAGCGCTTCTTGGGAGGCAACCCAAGGTACATGGCTCTTCCTCTTTCTTTCTTTATTATATAAAATAAGTCGAAAAAACATTGTTCAAGAGCAGCGCACGGCCTGTGCGGTAAAACGCACGGCCGTGCATTCTATTTCCCGAATTCCGTCGCTCACTTCGAGAGCGACAGTGCACAGGCCATGCAGTTTTCTGTCGAAAAAAAAATGCTCACTTCAAGAGCACCACACGGCATGTGTACTCAAGTGCACGGCCGTGCGTTTTCTATAGTTGTAAAAAAAATGCGAATTTCCTGAATTTCATTTCTTTTTCTTCTCTCTCCACCTCCCTTTCTTTTCCCTACCCTAACCGATCTGCCTCACCCCGATCTCTCTCTCGTCTCTTGTGTGTGAATCTCTACTTGCTTGCTAACTCTAGAACTTGCATTAAAACCTTTTTCAAGGCTACACTTATGATTTATATACATAACATTAATATGATTGAGGCATTGTTTCATATTAGCCCTTCATCCTTGACCATCCTATATATGTTTTCCTCTACTTGAAGCCCATTTGTGCCTTAATTGTCTTTTCTTTGGAAGCTCCACAAAAGCATACCGAGCATATCTATTCATCCTACCCATCCGGGGATTAGGATAGTCGGTTTGCTTTGCTAGAGTGGATTTGAGCCAAGCTTGGGGGAGGTTGCATGTTTTAGTGGTTGGATGTGATGTTTGTATTAGGTCTTCCTTCTTTTCCTTCTTCTGCAAAAAAAATTAAAAAAAAAAGAAAGAAAAGAAAAGTAGAAGAGGAAGAAGCAAACAAAGAAAAGAAAGGAGACAATTTAGCATAAAAGGGTTTTGTCGTATGAGTTTGAAGAACTAAATTGGAAATGAAGGATTGTTCTAAGCTTGGTGTCGTCTTGGAAATTCTTCTCCCCGGATTTAGCACCACATGGCCTAAATATATCGCTACCTTGATCATATACCTTGGCCCCATTACAATCCCGTAAAGACCTCATGATTTTTGTTGTGTACATGATCCCTAGTAGTGGAGATTAAGAACATTGATGCAAGCCTATGGTAGTTTAGCATTCAAAGTGGAGAATTAAGCGAAACACAAACCTAGACACATGAGTGGAGTGATTTATTTCTTCATCCTGGTGAGGTTTGGAGTTGAGGAACTATCTACGTTTTTGTCATTGGTTGCAAAGCATGTTATGATAGCACTTGTCTTATGTTTGAACTCTCATGATCATTGCTCATTTATCTCTTGGGTAGAAACAATCTTAACATATTTTGTGGATTCATTGATTATGTACTTACTTGAGGACTTAAGCTTGGGTAATTTGATGACATCCAATTTGTACAAGTTTAGGACATGCATTTGTGTTTAGAGGGATTTACAGAAAACCACCCCTTAAATAGGCCTATTTGCCCACAACCACCCGTTATACACGTAATTACTTGAGCCTACCCTTTAAATGCATTCCGTTAGCGTTGAACCACCCATACCCCAAATCCGTTCATTTCCTCCATTATCTAGTGTGCAATTACCATTATACCCTTCATTGATCCGGTTTTTGAGAGGTTCTTTCATTTTTTGTTGGGTTAGGTTTTTATTTATTAGAAACCCAGTTTAGTGCCCCTCAAACCATTTTTTGTTGGGTTGGGTTAGGTTTTTATTTATCTCGCCTAGGTACTGTTCACGCGCACAAGGAGTGGCTCGGCGGCGCGTCTCCGGGTGCGGGGTCAAGGGGCTTTTGAAGGGGACATCGAGGCGGTTCCAATGGTGGCCCTAATTGTGGCAGAGGAGCACCAGGGTAGCCGGAATTGGACGATGAACAGCCGCAACCTAAATTATAGGGTTCGAGACTTTGAGGATGAAATTGGATGCCGAAATGACTATGTTGCGGGAGTATTCATAGGGGTTTGATTGCCCATCAAAAGCTCTACACAATCGTGACAGATTTGGGCAAAAGCAATCCCGAATCGGATCCAATTTGTCAAATTCTTGCACGACACGTTCGAAATGATTTCTTGCCTTTCGGGAAGAAATTTGATCTTATCTTTATGTGATTCTTCCTGATTTTAAGGTAATTAGACACGTCATAGTCTACTCTACGAAGCCAATGGCCTAATTTCCCAAATCGCGTTCCACCTTGGGCCGAAATCGGCCATGAACGAGCTTGGGTTTGCGCGGACGGCTGGAAGTAAGAGAAGGTGAACAGTAGCAGTTCGGGTTTAAGGGGCACTAAACCGGGTTTCTAATAAATAAAAACCTAACCCAACAAAAAAATGAAAGAACCGCTCAAAAACCGAATAAATGAAAGGTATAATGGTAATTGCACACTAGATAACGAAGGAAATGAACGGATTTGGGGTATGGGTGGTTCAGCACTAACGGAATGCATTTAAAGGGTGGGCTCAAGTAATTACGTGTATAACGGGTGGTTGTGGGCAAATAGGCCTATTTAAGGGGTGGGTTTTTGCAAATCCCTCTTGTGTTTAATCTAGGTTGTTGTATGCATTTTGTGTTGCATTTATAGCTAGTTGCATTGTTTTCTTTGTTATGGAGGTCTACACGAGAAAATGTGTGTTTTCAGGTACTTGGGTGGATGTTTGGAGCTTTCTATGGATGTAACTGGGACCTCGGATATCATCTAGAGGCTAACGGGACGAACCGTGAGGAATCTAGGCCGGATTGGAGGCCGTGCGTTTGGATCGAATTTCCTTCAAGGGGCCGTGCATTCCACCGCACGGCCGTGCAGGCGGTGATATCTCGCAATTTGCATGTGCGTTTTGCATGTGCGTTTTTCGCACGGCTATGCGTATTCGCCTACAGATACTTTTGCATGTGTGTTTTGCCTGTGCTTTTTTTGCACGGATGTGCGGTTTCACACCTGTAGCATTTTGGCCGTGCGTTTTCCGCACAGTCAAGAAACGGGCCGTGCATTTTACCCGAATGACTTTATTCTTAGAAACTTTTTATCCTATGTATAAATACTTCGTTTTAGGTTTTTAAAGGAATCTTTTGCCACTTTTTCTAACTCTCTAAACCTAGTTGTTTGCCTCCCTTTGAAAGATTACAACTTTGGAAATTGTTCTTCTGGATTCGAGACTAAGTTCATCTTTCTCTTTAATCTTGTTTATGATTTTCATTGTTATTATGAATTCTTTGGTTGATCTTGTAATTATGTCTAGCTAATTCCCATATTTCTAGGGTTGGGGATCACCCCAACTATGTGTAGGTAGACTTGTTTGATATTTGTCTTAATGGAATTCTGAAACTTTGTTGATTCGTTCCTAGATGCTTTATGTTCATATTAGCTTATGTGAATTGGATCCTATTAGGGTTTGCAACCGAGAGGTAAAAACGTTAATAGGTAGTCAGATAGGGTTTGAGACCGAGAGGTAATAACTTCTATTGGAATCCTAGGAATTTAACCTGAGATTTTATTATTGCAAGAGCATCTTAATTTCTCTTGTGGATTATAATAACTATCATAGAAACCCTAAGATTAGGTTGGATTTAGCAAGTCATGAGAGTGGATGTTAATTCAGTTTGACCTTAGATTCTAAGAGCCCAAGGGGTCTAGATCTTGATTAGCAAGTCACGAGAGTGGATGTTAATTGAATCTAGGCACATTTGCTATCATCCGAGAGGAATTAGTAATTACCTAAGATAGTTACCTTCAACAAAGACATACTAAATTCAGACATTTATCTAGTTGAGTCTACTGAAGCATAGTTGTGGGGATCCCTTGCCTTGGAAACCTTCCCTCCATTGATTATAATCATCTCTTGCATTTGTTTCTTAACTTTAGTTATTAGTTCAACGAAAATTCTCATCTTTTGGCTTAGCTTACCAGTCAAAGTTACAATCGATACTACATAGTCCTCGTGGGAACGATACTTGAAAAGCTATAACTGATCCCATACGCTTGTGGATAGGTTTTTGTCATATCATCAACTTTCCACAAAAAGTTTGTATAGTAGGTGGAATTTTAAAATTCCATATCCATGAAGGAAACTATAGAGTAGTTGAGGTATGAGTTTGGGTAAGATATTTGGCATACTTAATGGAAAAGCTTCCATCAGTAGAGGTCTTCCAAACAATACGTTCCTCCATTGAAGTAGAAGAGATGTGAATTCTTAAAAAATTTAGGATAATGTGTTGAGGAAAAAGATTCTGTAGATTGAGGATATCCCAATTTCGATTAGGTGTAATGAAATATGACACCTTTAGTGTGATGTCAACAATATCAAAATATGGTAAGAGATCATAATCCGAAATCCAATGATCTGTCCACAAATTTATATTCTTCCCATTTCCAAGTTCCCAAAAAATCCCTCTTATGAAAATATCACAAATATGTAGTAGTCTAGAGAATCACTAAGATTGCTTTGTTCTCTTTTTATAAGAGAAAATATTAGAGAAACCCAAATATTTTTCATTCATTATACGAACCCACTTACCGTAAATGTTCAATCAGTAATTTCCATAAAAGTTTCATTTTCAATGATTTGTTCATATCCACCTTCGGATTTGGGTCGGCAAATATTATCAAACTAATTAGAGGATGGTGGTTATGGGTTGACTTGTTCCAAAAAAATCCTTATTAATTTTATCTATTTCGTTGTAGACTCTTGTAGGCGGAAGAAAGCTATGCATTAAATAATTAACTTTGGATAGATCTCTTTGCTTCCACTTAGATAATTGTTTTTGAGGCTTAATATACCCGAACTCATACAATAGGAATCCCAAGTACTTTTCCATAGATTTGGTAACTAAATATTCAAAATAGAAGCCAGAAAAGTCATTCGTTGAGGTGAAATATTACAAGATGTCTAAGAGGTGCTTTTATGATAATTAATTGCTAAACCAGATATTCGTGTGAAATCATCCAGTAGACTTTTTATCATATTTGCTTGAGAAGCATTGGCGAGAATAAGTGTGTCATTCGCAAAGTTAAGAAAAGGTATACAAGTTCCATTACTCGTTAATTAAATACCTACTTTACGATTTTGATGTTATGATTCTAAGAATAGTGTTCCTGATAAAAAAAAATTACATACAAAAGGCTAAAAATAAAAGGAGCTATGGGATCCCCTTGTCACAGTTCATAGGTTGGATGAAAAATAGAACCCGGTTCATTGTTGACTAATATTGAGAAAGAAAAAGATGTAATGCAGGTCATTAAAACTTTTACCCAGTCCTAAGCAAAGCCAAATTTAAGAAGGATTAGTGTAATAAAGTTCCAATCTAGTTTGTTATATTATTTTTTTCATATCTAATTTAAGCGTCATCCATCTTTTTTTCTTTTTTTGTTGTGCAAAGAGTGAAAGATTTCGCGGGTAATTAAAATGTTATCTTGAATTGCGCATCGTTGAACAAATACACCTTGCAATGGACTAATAAGTTGACGTAGTAATTAATAGCTTTAAACAACTGATTTACCATTAATGGGTCAATATGATTGATAGAATTTTGTAGTAAAACCGTTCGGACCTAGAGTTTTGGTTTTAGCCTTTTAGGTGGTGCAAAAATTATGAGTTTAATTTCTGAAACCGTTGATTGCTTCATAAGCATTAGGTTATCTTCATATGTGACAAGTTGGGGGATAATAGATAAATCTTCTTAAGTTGTTGATAGCATTCATTCTATACATGTTTTGGTCATGCATTTTGTGTATGGATTGGGTCTCCTCATGCACTTCCTAGGTGTTTTCTAGCATTATTTGTTAAGATTCTACTATAGATTTTTACACCCCAAGTTTCGTATTATTTCATGCACCTTGGAAAACATTTAAGCTTAGAAGATAAATGTTGAAGATTTGAATAGTCAAGGTGTACTATCTGAGTTTGTACAAGCTAGTTTTGAAGAGAGTTGAGCCCCAAAATGTTATAGGAAAATAACATTAAAATCCGGGCTACGCACTGAAGTTGTTATTTTGACGTCTCTATCTTGCAACGCTTCGTTCGGGAGCTACGGTTATCGTATTGGGGTCCTTGTACTCGACGAGCTACACTTTTTTATTTACATAGAGTCCAAATTCCCGCTTGAAGGGGGCCATAATCACACATCTTTCAGACGCACGGTCTGATGCACGGACCGTGCACTAGTCTTAGTGAAGATGCACGGACCGTGCACTAGTCTCAATGAAGATGCACGGCCAATCAGTAGTCCTTGCACTGGAGTGCACGGACCGTGCACGTGTATTAGTTGAGGTGCATCGTCTGTTGGCAGTCCGTGCAGTTTCATTTGCACGATACAGAATGGTAGGAATTGGTCTGTGATGGATGAGGTTGCACCAACAAAGAGTTGGATGAACCATATTGTTATCATTCTTGGAAATATAGATATTAAACTTCAGTACATCAAACCAAAGAGTTCATGTCGGTTCCAAATAAACATAAACATCAAACAAAAGAGTCCACGTCGGTTTCAAATAAACATAACTGAAGCATGAGCACTCGCCCAGCGACCGGTACAGATATGCAAGAGCAACTGACCCCAGGAACTAGTATGAACACTGTCAAGGTCACTTACGCAACCCAGATACGACACAGGAAACCGATGTTAGGACTTGTCCGGAAATAGTGTGGAGCCGATCAGGTATAACATATAACCTGAAGCGACGACCGCGGGATCCATCTTTGGCCTCATGCAATGCTAGTGTAAAGACTAGTGTGTGAGTCCATGTCGGGACAACATTTATGGTGTCATCTCAAAGAATTCGATTGCCCTTTCTACTTGGGCTTCGAACAAACGCATCTTGTCTAGCCGACGATCAGATAGAGGCAGTACCAAACTGTCTCCATCTATGTTGATACCCAGAATAAGATATACATCAAGAAGAGTAATTATCATCTCTCCCCATGACATATGAAAAGTATTAGTCTTTGGCTTCCATCTCTCGACAAAGGAAGATATCAACGACAAGTTGATATGACTATACAGTCTGTACATCATATCATGCAGGTGTGTTAGCCCGCTATTTCGGGTAAGCATACTTCATGGAGCTACATCATCTAGCTTCCATTTTCTCAATTGTTGAGCCTTAGTTGAATCGTCATTGTTTCTCGCTCCTATAAATCAAATTATTAGTTATATATGCAATAAAATTAAATAAATTGGGATGAAATCAATTATAGATATATCAATTTACTTACCATGTCATTGTAAACAAAGTATGCCGTATGGGCTTTGAAGCTAAGGAGAAACTCTAGGATCCGAGGACCTCTCGCAATACCTACTTCTAAAAACGGCTCGATCACAGCCCCCCCTCTTTTGCGTGGTGAAGGGATTTGTGTTCCTTATCTGCGAGCCGAAGGAGCCGGTTCCTCTTCTACGTGAACCCCCCTCCTGGGATAGGAACCTTGTTTGTAACATGAGGAGCGGGCTCGTAGAAAGTCAGCTCCTCCCCTGTGATACGAAACTCATTTGTCTCGGACGGCTCGTACGTAGCCGGCTCGTATGTAGTCAGCTCGTATGTAGCCAAATCATATGTCCCGGACGGGTAGTATGTCCCGGACGAGCCGTATGTCCCAGACGGGCCGTATGTCCCAGACGGGCTGTATGTCCCGGACGGGTCGTATGTCACCGCCCCTCCTCCAGCTTAATTCGACGGTTCTACATTGTCGGAATTTGTTTGCTTGGCGTTTGACTTACTTGTACGCCGTGTGTAAGTGATAACATCGTGTCCACCCTCGCGCACAACATCTCTCCTACGTACACGCCCAGATCTAGTGTTATCATCCATCTGCAACATAAGTAACAAAATACATAAGTTCGTTTCGTACATCGATTGACCATAGAAAGTAGAGGGAAAGGATTAAGAAAAATAACCATTTTCGTCTGTGACGGACAAGCCACTTCCATCCGTCACGGGCGAACGTGGTCCGTCCGTCATGGACGAAACGTGTTCGTCTGTGACGGACGGCGTCGTCTTCCTCCCAAATTCCCTTCATCTTCGTAGAACATCAGTTTGTTCATTCGTAAATCATCAATTCGTTCGCAACAACGGAAAATTTATACCATGCGGATGTAAATCTATCTAAATGATATCCATTACACATTTTATTGATCTATAAACCTAAAAAATCGGATCTACAACTCAAATTTTGGACTATAATACCCAAAATTAAAATTTCCAAACTCATCCAAACCCTAGGTCTGAATTCATGCTTTTACATATGAAATTTGCAAAAACAAACAACAAAACTTACATTTTTAGGGAAATGGTTGATTGATTCTTCAAATGTGCCCCTTCTAGATCCGAATTGATGTGTTTAATGGGTTGATTTGTAATGAAAATGAGGGTGTTCTTGGCTAGGAAGAGAGGAAAGAAAGAAAGGGTGGGATTTGGGAAAGTGAGGAAGAAAATGAGTGGTATGAATGTAATTTTGGAAGAATTTTTTTATATAGGTTCAAAGTGGAATCTAAATAGAAATTAATGGGGTGCTCTAAAAATCAATGGTCTATATATATGGATTTGAAATCGTTCATTAAAGTACGTTTAGATTTCCGCAATAGTATACCACATAATCGATCTTATTAATTGGATTTACGTAGAGTTAATACACGAGAGGCGTTTGAGCATATGAACAAACTCAATTGAAATAAAACGTTTTCTCTAAATTAATATGGACCATTATTACTATCAACTAATTGACTTTTACTAGGTGTTCTATCCATCTTATATATTTCACTTAATAAAAAATAAAAGTATAACAATACAATTGAAACCCTCTGACCAATATTGAGTTAATTATGAAATTGATTTATGGCGCTTGACCCACATTTATATATACAAACATATGATGATTGATCCAAACTTATAACGTATAATTTTATCCATGTGTCTTTTATTTATTGTCCACATTAATTGAAATTGTTAATTAGCATTCTAAAAAAGTTTTTCATAAATTAATTTTGTAATAATCGTATATAAATACATACGTAATATAAATATATATAAATATCTTAATCTTGTGATTGAATTCATGTTTAAATGTTATAACGATTCAAAAAAATATTGTTTTCAAATTTAAATGCTATTTAATTAAGCAATTTGCGTACCTTTCCATAATTGTGTGAGATACTATTATCGATACGAAGTTGAGGAGTCTTAAAATTCTTGGACGAAAAGTGGAAGTGTTTTAAAAAATTAGGAATATATATACGTCACAGTGACAAACATAAGAAACAAAACAGTTTTAGCCTATAATTACAACTTGTTTGATTAATTATAATTATGTAATTCTAAATCGTGTTCTTATATTCACATTCATTAAAAAAAAGTACCAATTTTGTATGTATAACAATTTATATGTATGACTAAAGATTTTTTAAATGAATATACTAAAAAAAGACTTACCGAATTGGTTAATGAAATAGGTATATAACATTTAAATAAAATATTTGGAAATCAACAAATCATGTTCCAAATCGTATTTTTGCAAGGTTATACTCATATATATAAGAGTATAGATTAGTATTAATATTATTAAAAAAAGTTAGCCAAATTAGTATGTGAAGTCAGTTAGAAATAAATAAAATTGATGCTCATGCAATACGTGAAGTCAGTTAGAAAAATAAATAAAATTAGTATGTGAAGTCAGTTAGAAACATAGCCCGGCATCTTGGCAGCTCATGCAATACGTTCCTCCCCATCATGAGTTAGAAATTCCCATTTAAATCTACTTCCCTAACAACAACTTAAACAAACCCCTCCCCCATAAACAGATCACACACTTGTCCAACAAGAAAGGAAAAAGAAGAGAAAACAATAAAGAAATTGAAACTCACACCAGCAAGGCAGTTCACCTACCAAAGCAACGGAAAGAAATTAAAGAAGAAAAAGTAGTGATGATGTTATAAAGATTTCTTGTTTCCAATTTGGGTGAGGTGAGATTATGCTTTTGTTTGCTGTCTGTCTTGTCAGAAAGGAGCGACATCAGCAAGCCAAGCAGACATCAGATAGAATATCTGTCAGATTCATTCATTCATTCCAGAATCCAGCTTCTTGTTTTTCCAGCAATTGAAGGGGTTTTGTGGTTGGATTGCAGGTGGGAAACATGGGCGTTGTTTACTACCTGATGGAGAGGCTGAGACAACTGGTGGGGTCTTGCTGGGACTACTGTGTCATCTGGAAGCTAAGTGAAGATCCATGGTCTCTCTCTCTCTCTCTCTCTCTCTCTCTCTCTCTCTCTCTCTCTCTCTCTCTCTCTCTCTCTCTTAATTGCAATGAATGCCTGAAATTCATTATGTAACAGGAGTAGTGGTTAGTGTTGCAGGTTGCTAGAGTGCGTGGACTGCTGCTGCGGTGGAAGCTATCAGAAGAGCGAGGAGGAGGAGGCGCCCCTTATTCCTTGCAAGGACGCCATGTTTCAGCATCCCAGAATGAGGTGCTGTGAGCTCCTCTCGCAGCTGCCTCCTTCCTTGCCCTTGGATGGGTCAGTGGTTATTCCATCTCTCGTCTTTCCAACTCACCTGTACCGTACGTCTCTTGAGGTTGCCTCTCCACAGGATCAACGCTGAGGTTCTGATGTCGAACCAGCCCAGGTGGCTCAACAATGCAAAGATATCAGACCTGGCCACAACTGCAGAGGTACTAGCTAGTACTTGCTAGTCCTATCACAAAACCAAATTACTAAATTATCTAACTAAATTAAATATAGGAAATGATAGAGAGTAAAGTGTTGATCCCTGTGCCCGGAGGACTGGTGGAATTCTATGCATCCAAGATGGTAGGTAGCTTATTATTAATCTGTCGATTAGTTGTGGTGGGGCATTTCATTTCCAGGGACCGGGAATCCAGGATTGTGTGTGTGTGTGTGTGCAGGTTCCTGAGGATCAGAGTCTAATCGATTACGTAGTAGGGCAATGCAGCGCCCTGTCGGACCAAGGAGCAAACAGCAGCAACATGAGGCAGCTCCAGAGTGCGGAGTATTCCCCCTCAACAGCCCTGGCGAACCTCAACCTATCGTGCGCTGACGCCACGGCGGATCGCATTCGCATATGCAACTCGGCCATGAGCTTCCTGCAGCAGTTCAGCTACCTGGCGGAGACCCCGCGCGGCGGCAAGAGCGAGGAGGAGGAGGTGCTTGTGCAGCAGCAGCAGGCGGAGGGCGAGGCAGAGGAGGGCCCCGCGAAGGCGGAGTCGGGGTCGGACAGCGAGGAGGAGGACGAGTCCAAGTACAGCAGCAGGAGGAAGAGCGGCAAGGTGACCTCCAAGAACCTGATGGCTGAGAGGAAGAGGAGGAAGAAGCTGAATGAGAGGCTCTACACGCTCAGGTCGTTGGTGCCCAAGATCTCCAAGGTACATTCACATCCATCCATCTCGTTGTCCTTGTTCTGCCTGCCTGCCTGCTGCCTGCGGACTAGTAGAGAGTAGACACTAGACTACTAGACATTATCATTGCTTGGCAGCTAGACCGAGCTGCAATTCTGGGGGACGCCATAGACTACGTGATGGAGCTCCAGCAGCAGGAGAAGGAGCTCCAGAACGAGCTCCAGCAGGACTCGGAGGACGAAGGCGTTGGCAGCAGCCTCGTCTCTCAGCACCACACCCCCGGCCCCATGGACTACTCCAATCTCATGCCGGCTGACAACTACTATGACGACACAGCCCAGCAGATGGAGGTCTATATATCATTCCTCTCTCTCTCTCTCTCTCTCCTATTGGTGAATTTCTCTTTGACTGACAATCCAATCCAATCCAGGTGCAGGTTGAGGTGGCCCACCTGGACGGCAATGAGTTCTTCATCAAGGTCTTCGGGGAGCACAAGGGGGTCGGCTTTGTCAGGCTCATGGAGGCCCTACACTCTCTTGGACTAGAGATAACCACTGTCAATATGACAAGCTGCATCAGTCTCGTCTCTTATGTATTCACTGTCGAGGTAGCCTCTCATGCATCCAAACTCCAAAACTCTTTTCATGCATCACTTAACATTGTCAATATGACATGCTGCAGAACAAGGACAACGAGATGGTGCAAGCCGAATACTTGAGGGACTCCTTGCTGGAAATGACGCGCAACCAAACAAGCGAGTGGGCGGAGATGGCCAAAGCGCAGGGCGGAGGAACCAGCCATCACCACCCTGACCAGTATCAGCAGCAGCACTACTTTCACCAGTTTCAGTAGCACACTCCTCCTAACATAATAATAATAATAATACACTTTTCCTCTAATAACAAACAACCTGCTCTTCCTATCAGCATCCCGTTATCACTCCAAATATACAAGTGCATCTGTATACCCACCCACATTTCAGTATTTCTCTAAGTTGACAAATAACAATGCCCCATGTTGCCTTCTGTCACCTTTATTTATGGACTGTTTCAAGTTGGGATCTTATTTTACTCTCAAATTAAGATTGCTCATTCTATCCAGCTATATAGTTAGTTAAGTTTTTTACTCTTAGTTTTGCAAACCAATCACGAAAAGAGCACTACAGAATTGGCTACTCTGTCCATTTTTTTCTTACGCCAAGAGAAGAAGAGTTCAGCCTAGCTATTCACTCATTCATGGCTACCACAACTGACTGCAAGTTGAAGCCTCAAACAAACTGGGCGGCTAAGCAAAAATACGCAAATTCACGGGAAAGAGAAGAATAAATATACATATATATAAGGGAACCCCCGGATAGTTAAGCTAGCAGTTGCAATCACACAAGGAGGGAGGAATGGCAATAAACACATTCCAAGAAATCAAATAATGCATATAGCTTGTTAAACTCGTAGTAGGATTTTGATCAGCACCGTCAAAATCACGGCTCTGAGAACACAACTTGCATGAATGATGGCCTTGTTACCGTAAGGGGGTGGATTGTTACCCATTTGCGATGGGGAGAAGGCTGCGGCGGTGGCATTTGCGACGTGGATACCGAATCTCATTCCTCCAAGGCAATGCCCTTCTATATTGCATAGGAACCAGTAAGGCCTCGCTTCATTCAGCTTGATCTTATCATCGCCTGATTCGTACTTCGCCAACACTCCGGTGCTCGCATCACAGGACTGGTATGTTGCCTTCGTTACTTCATACACGTTGTGCACCCCGATTGTGTACTTGAACTCTGCACCCAGAAGCAAATCCATAAACACAAGAATCCACAATTGCCTAATTGAATGTATAGCTCGCTCAACAAATGATCCGCTACTCTTAAGAAAAATACAAGGACGCAAGAGAATAAGAAAGCTACAAATACAGAAGAAAGTCAATGTACCAAGAACATCCCCAGCATGAAAAGTGTACTTTTGAGACCATAAACCGTAGGCAAATCCATCACTCCATAAGTTGGCATCTCCCACAGTGAAGACTTCAGATCTGACACAAGTCATCAAGAGCAAAGAAATGAACAAGAGAGGAAAGGTCATCTTGATGGGCGTGAATGAAATGAAGAGGAAATGACGTTCGTCTTTGTCTCCCAACAATAACATTCAATTATTTTACATATGCAGCTGCAAGTTGGCAACTCGGACAGAAATTTATCATTTAATATATTTGAGGTGAGGCTCACGGGATCTACCAAATACCCGCCATCACTGTCTATCCAATTAGTTGATCCATTCATATACTAGACCCGATACACCGTATGTGCTTGTTCAACTAACTGCGCTTCCATTTAATCTTTGGGTCAAAATGTGGAGCAGTTTTATATATATAAATTGAGATTAATCAACGTCCACAATGAGTTCATTTTGCAGCCATGGAAGTTTCCAAATCAAAGCGAGATGTTGGTTTGTATTCGAGCCTCAGTTCTGTAGGTAGGCGGAATTTCATGCTCCTTCGTACTAGAATACCAAGTCATATGTCGTTTTTGTTGCTTCATTTCTTGGCCTTGCCTTTCTTGGAGGCCGGAGGTTTCCTCTTCTTCACCTGCTTCCCGCTAGTTGCTTTACCCTTCTTCTGAGCCCCAGCCTGCAACCATAAAAACATCACAATTTCATTCACATCGCTTTTGGTTTGTCCTCAGCAACTGCAATATATAAATGTGCATATATACTTGACCACATCAAATCCAGGCTTACGCAATATATATAAGACTTTAGTATTGACACCGCCCTCCCACATAAGGGCTTCCGATGCTTGCTCTTTTCTCTCCTCTACTATCTTTATTTATATTTTTTAAAGAGGTCGGAGAGTCTCATCCCTCCTACTTTACTAGGTAGATCTGTAAGGATGAATGACAGTGCATACCGTTTTCCTCACAGATTTTGCTTTGGCTTTCTCATCGGTATGCTCTTCAGCACCTTCGTTCTTATCACCTTTGGGCATCTTGTCAGCCTCATCCTCCGAACCAAAGGAGAATCCATCCAGTGATCCTGTCAGAGGTTTAAAATAGCAAATTGTCAAACGGATTCGTGTATAAGAAAGAAAATAGGTCATCAGCTGAAATACCTTCAACCATGGTCTCAGCATCATACACATTGGACTGCGGTTTTAGCTGTATAAAATCATTCATGATAGCCTCAATCTGATAAGAATATTATACACACATGGTCAGAAGATGCTCGGAAAATCAAGACTGTGCTAGAAGAATCTAGAATTAGACGGTTAGCCAGTGATGGAGTTTAACTAAAGTCAAATCGTGGCGACTTACGCAACTAGAATTTCTATTTAGCCCTCATCACCTAATCATCCAGGAATTATACATGTGCAAACTGCAAAGGCATTAGCCTCTTGGGCTCGTTTGAGAGTTATAATCATCTGTTAACTTAGTGAAATAGATGTGGCCGATTAATTCATCAACTTCTAGTCGTTTCATCTGGTAACTTGGTGTATTTGTGTGATTTCCCGATTCATTCTATCAGAAAATTGCCAAACAATTTACCAATCAGTGACTTGATGTCTTTCATAAGATGAGATAGACCATACAAGTGAAGGAATTATTAAAGTCACTCATGGTAGCCACAATCTGATAAGAAAATAACAACACAATTTAGCGATTAGGCACTTGATGTCTTTCATGAGATGGAAAATAGATCATTAAAAGAGAATGAATTACTTCTTAGCAAATAAGCAAATCTGCCCTACAGTGAAATCAACACGAGAGAGAACAATTACGAATAAAAGGAAAATTTGGAATGCAAATTAGATAGTCTACAAACCTTTGCCTCTGAAGGGCCAACACTGACCTGGACAAAAAGAAATAACTCATTTCTCAGTATGGATTTGGTTTACTACAGAACAAGAATTTTTACTCTTAACATAGTAAAAGATGGGGAAAGAGAACCACATACAACACAAAATGTCATTGAAGGAATGATTGTAGTTCTGTATATAGTCCCTGAAATATGGTTTAAAATGCAAAGAGGTTTAGAGCTATCCAACGAAGTAAAAGATGCACACCTAGCAACGAATTTTCATTGATTTCAGATGCAATATTTGTTACATTTCAAACCTTTTAAATCCAGAAGCATTTCTCTGTCTCCAGGTGGGTTGCCTGAAACAATCACACGTCCAACAGCACCCACATCTCCGCTTAAATCAATGGAGCCACCTTCACACTCAACAAGTACCTGCACAGGAAAAGATGGTGAAGTTGTACTTATCTAGCTTTGGTCAGTGAATAAACATACATTTGATGTTCATACTGATCATAAACCTTCCAGCACTAAGAACTAACTAAAAGGCTTTCCTTAAGGATAAGGGAATTGTCACCAGCTTAAGTTATGTCATTCATACAAAACTACGACATCTTGATGAATAATTGCATGGGGTACCTTGGACCTTTGGACTCTCTCTGGAATAACCAAAGGTAACATAGATGATGAAACCTGAAAATAATATCCAATACAAGTCCATCAGCAATTATTAGCACCATCTTTTAAAGGACCGGTATACTGAAGATCCTCACACAAGATTGAACATGCTTCTCGGATGCTCTCTCTGCTTCATGTACATCAACAAGATCACCTGTCATCGTTGAATAAATATATGAGGACGGACTCTCTGAGAGTAAACAAATTTGATGTAGACTAATTCTAGACGTTTTCATTTTTCTTAGTTCAAAATTATCTGCACCATTAAGAAACTTCCTACAAGTGCCAATATCATAGGAGGACAGGGTAAAAAAGCAAGAAACTTGATGGTTTCTTGCTATGCTAATAAAGGTTGTCAAATAACTCTAAATCAATCCATAATTCAGATCCAAATAATCACATATCACCAGCTTCTCTCACAATCTCCCCCATACCTTTTGTTTCCATTTTCTTCTTGTCTGTAGGTGTATGATCTGCATTTATCTTCTTCGTTTGAGATTTTCCTTCAGGGGCCACCTTAGGCACAGAATCCTTTTTATCAAAAAGTTCCATGCCCTGCTCCATCTCTTTCTCAGTCAAATTAGATGCATGTGATTTATCTGCTCCACTCCCATATATAGCATCTGGCTCTGAATCTGATGACAAGGTCCAAATGGAAGCTTTTGGCCTCTGTCAAACATTCATTAAGCTCAGTATGTAAACTTGTGTATAAAATCAGTTACTGACAGACTGATAAAAAAGTTCAAAAACATGGCACTGAATTTTTCAAGATTCATGATTCTTGCAAGGATAGTTATGCTTTGCCCCAAAATAGAGCACAGCCTTCACCTTCGTCGGGAATGCTATAGCAAGAAGTTAAAAAGTTTCAAAACAAATTGATAAAAAAGGCATGCTTCTTGTGTCAGGGCTATAACGCTCTCTGTGACAAGGCAGTTTCAAAAAAGAATATAACACTCTTCATCCACGAATTCAATCCATTTTTGCATGGGTATCCTAGCCTTTGGCCCGACTAATCCCATGGGCCCTGAAGTTAACAGACAAGTGACTCCAGTGGCCTCAACAGGGATTGAACCAGCGACCTCGGAGACATCATCCAGTCCAGCATTTCAAATCATAATAAAGCGCTTTGAAGGTATGGCTCCAATTATCATAAAATACAGCCCCTTTATTTTCTTTTTGCAATGAAGCTATGAAAGAATGTGTAGAAGCTTTCCTCGAAGTGAAGATGTTCAAAACTTACATGAACTTCAATTTTCTTCTGAGATGATTCCTCTTCAATTTTAGTAGTATCTTCTTTCCCTGCAAATCATCCAGGAACGAGCTTGCTTAGAAGAATAAAATATGCTCAACATACATCTAGAATGATGAAATAGAAGGAAATAATATGAATTTGAACATATCAGTCATGGAAAAATTGACGAAATGGAAGAGTCACATGATGCACAACTCAATCACCCATAATCAACCAAGAAAAGAAAAGGCTATACATCAAATCTCAAGTCATAGACCATCATGAAAACCTTAGACAAATGCTCTGAAATTGTGATATCCGAATCCATGACAGAAATCAATATAATATGTTAGTTTTTTTCTTACCTGTTTTTTTATTAAAATCCATTGTCTTTCTCCTTTTTGTAGAAGTCCCTTCTACTTTGAGATGCTTTCGTGGTGTCTTTTTATTTATTGACTTAGTATATTCTGACTTAGCAAAAAGCTTGCTTGAAACTTTCTTCTGATCTTCATCACTCGAAACAAGTGTAGATTCATCTAATGCAGCATCTTTTTTCACATCAGCAGTATCATCCTTCAGTGGACTGTGCTTTAGAGAATCCTCAGAATCTGAAGATAATGTCAGAACTGAGTGTGTGGGTGCCTGTTCAGCAAATAGAATTTACTATCAGCATTTGTTTGAAGACAATTTCAGGGTAAAATGACTGGCATAAGTATAAGTGTAGACAATCAGCTTAGTAATTCAGACTTTACATGCTAAGGTCCCATATCTTCCAGATGTGAGATTAAAGACAATTTTACATGCAGGGTGCATTTAAAACAGGCCAACTTCTTCCAAAGACATGGGACTTCAGAAGAAGTCCATTTCTTAGGAATTACCTAATTGTGAAGACAGTTATTGAGGCTTTGAGATACAGGATGAAAACAAAAACTCATTAAACTACATATCTCTATAGTTTCTAAGCATCAGACCTTGTTAATCAGATATCTCATACATCTTATACTTTCCCTCCAACCTTTCCTCTTTATTTAATCACCGAAGTGAGTCAAACATCTTAATTCCATCAGAGCAGCAGCACTGCAATAATTACCACAAGCCTATTTTACAACAGCCACTCAGAGACTTGAGCCATTTATAATTGAGTCAATTGACTAGCACCAAACTATCAGCAACACACCCTTTGCAGGACCTTTGGGCTATTTTTATCGCATATGCAATTTTAAGTAATGGAGTAGGGGCTTCTTATGCTCATTCTTGGATTCTACTTACAGTGAAATACAAAAGAGCATTTTCTTCTGCTGGGAGACTATGAATCATATAATAACCATTCTAGGAATCAAAGAGAATCCTCCCAGCCATAGACATGCAAACATGATACTTCACGGCGATAGACAATAAGTAATACTTCCTTTGACTTCTGTTATTAAGATTTTGCTCCACCTTGAATAAAATCAGTAGACCAACCAAGAAAGTAACATATAACAGCATACACATATAAAACGTTCACATAACCTGTGTTTATTGCAATTTGGACATTCAAAAAATCAAGGAAGTTATAAAGTTGGTTCCTCACCTGAAAAGCTCGCAGCCAATCTGGTGAATCCTCTCTTGAGTTGCTCATTTCCACCAAATTTAATCATGCAAGATCTACCGGACTATAAGTGCCACACTGCAAGGAAGTATGCAGCATATCAAATAAAGTGGTATTTCTAGGACCAGGGAATGCAGGAAAATCGACCACATACAGCCAAGTCGATCAAATTACAAGAAAAAGACAGTAGCAAACATCAGTTTCTCATTCCCACTCTTGCAGGCAAAAGAAACAGTTTCAGCACCTCACTACTAGGAGTAGGCATCTACGGTATAACCTTTGGTTACTAGATTCTGAAAACCATTATTGTAATCTCGGCTACTCACTAACGTAAGTAATTAAATTTAGTCTAAACCTAGTATTTTACCTGAACAATTCCTTCCCAACTCTTGATTAGCAAAGTTCTAAAATTAAAATTTAAGCTAGAGATTCTGAAGAATTACTCTCCAATTAAAACTTGTTATATAGAATAAGTAAAATGTTTTCAGACTCCTCAGCCATCACTATATATCAGAGATGGTTGCTTCTCCCAGAAAATTGGTTGTATATATATTAACGGCAAGCCGATCTAACCATAAAGAGGAGTTTTTTTAAGATTCACGACAACAGAAAAACACAAGCTAAAATCTCCAAGAAAACGTTCGTTGAAAATGCCGAACCTGCCATGACATGATGGCACTGATTTGAGTTCCAATACATGCTGTGTAGTGTGTACTGTTAATTCAGCTTTCAACTTACACAGTGATAACAAGACGAGTATTGAAACAGGATTGTAAGAGCAAGAATTAAGCGCGACAACTTTAAATGTACTGATACTGTGAAGTCTTAACAGCAAACTCCAAGCCAATCGAAAGCCCTAGCATCTCAAAGCAAACTTAGAAGGAAAGAACTCGAATCAAACCTAAGGAGGGTTCCAGAGCGCGACAGAAGGCTGAGATGCAGAGTGCGGCGGCTTCGAGTGGCTGGCGGGACGGGTGCGAGCTGCCGGCGGAGATGGGGAAAGCGAGCTGAGAGAGACGCAGAGATGAGAATGTTAAGAGAGTTGCTAGAGAGAATTTTGTTCTGATAATCTTGTATGACATATTTGTCATTACTAGTGTAATACACGTGCCTTGTACGGTATTTATTTATTTTTTCTTACATTTGTAATAAATATATTTTTAAATTATGGATGAGTGATTGGGTGAATATATTTTTTTAGTTATTTGAATAAAACATGAATAAACGAACATTAAACTGTCATCAAGATATACAAAAGACTAATTA
This sequence comes from Rheum nobile, assembly GCA_027886185.1. Lineage (NCBI taxonomy): Eukaryota > Viridiplantae > Streptophyta > Magnoliopsida > Caryophyllales > Polygonaceae > Rheum > Rheum nobile. Next base: position 983,167 of record WOAB01000593.1, on the reverse strand, counting down.
TATAAAGAGAGACGGCACTCTCCATAACTTTATTAATAGTAAAATTGGCTAATTAGTGTTTCAATTAGATATAGCCACACAACTTACATCAATAGTACTAAAAGCTGCAAAAATTACTAAAAATGATCATAAAACACATGAGAATGAAGCAAAAAACACTAAATCTGGAACGATGTTCAAAATGACTACAAATTATTAAAAACTTCCTTGTATACTACATTGGTTGTAGTATTATACCTCTTGTCGCAAATCAATATCTTCAAACCTTTCTTGCTAGTTACCATTGACGATGCAACATAAAACTGACCATGACTGAAAACAGGACGTGGAAGATACAAACCAACATTTGCAAGAGATTGGCCTTGGCTTTTGTTTATGGTCATAGCAAAACATACACTCAAGGGAAATTGTCTCCGTTGAAACTTGAAAGGGAATGAAGTGTCTGATGGTGACATTATCATGCGAGGAATCAACACAGTATGTCCGATATTGTTGCCTGAGATAATTCGCCCTTGTATAACATGACTGCCAAGTTGCGTGGTGATCAGTCTCGTCCCATTGCATAAACCTAAAGATTGATCAATATTTCGGAGCAACAAAATAGGCACACCAACCTTTAGTTTGAGGACATGATTTGGCAAACCATAACATCTCAGACTGTTCAAAAAATCAGACGTATAAATACTCGCATCATCGTCTTTTACAGAACCTGCCTTGCACAGACTATCAGAGCTGAGATATATCTTTTCATCCCCAGACAAAGAAGACAATATATATTCATTAACTTTATCTACCTCTTCGTATGTTGGAGCAAGAATGGCTCGTTCTTCAAAGTATGCAGGACACAACTGATCTTCCATTAAAGAGGGATAGACAGATTTAACAACTGCTGGAATCGGATCTAAATCATAATCCTTGACCAATAGTTCATCGGGGATTTCTATTTGCGCTTCTCCATCATTATCAACACCTGCAGTCCCATTTCCAATGCTTAATATCCATTCTGAAAATTATTTTGCCTCTTGGATCTGAGATTCAGATGTACCTTGTTGAATCCTCATGTTCCTTGTCAGCGTAAGAACTTTGCAATGATGCCACAAATAAGAGGAATTAATTATAGCAAAAACAACATCTTTCCCGCTCCCTTTTGAGATGACGGGTAGGATTTGCCTAAAGTCTCCACCAAATACTATGACTTTTCCTCCAAAAGGATGTTCTAAACTAAGAGGATTTATAGTTCGTAAAATATCTCGTAATGTCCTGTCTAAAGCTTCAAAACAATACCTATTCGTCATGACTGCTTCATCCCAGATAATAAGTTTGGCGGCACATATAAATGACACGTTGAATCCTCATTAACTTGCAAATGTATTTTAAACCTCGAATGAGCAGTTCTGCCGCCGGGTATTAGGAGAGTTGCATTTCCACTTGAAGCAACGATAAGCACTATTTCACCTTTTGACCTTAAAGCCGCCGAAAGTGCCCTCCATATATACGTTTTGCCTGTACCACCATAACATATAAAAAGAAGACACCCCCGTTATTTGATAAAACAGCATTCATGATCTCATCGTACACCCCTTTTTGCTCCATTGTAAATCTAGAGAGTAATTGTGAATGTTCCTCGGCTAGAGATAATTTATCATATCGATGTTCATCTTGTATAAGCTTGTTGAAACCTTCAGATATGAGGCTTGAATCTACAGAAGACATGGTTTTATAGTGACTCAAACTACTACCATTTTGTCGTAATAACTTGTCAATTTCGGCAAGAGCGTAGTTTTGTAACTACTCATCAGTAACATGCAAATCTGCATATAAATATAATTCACATGTCATTACAATTAGATGAGTACAATATATTATGCCAAAAACTATATCAAATATTATGATCAAGTACAAAACCTTAAATAAATACATACCATTAATTCGTAGAATTCTCCTCTGTTTATTGGCAATGTCATCTGCTAAAAGTCTCCATGTTTGTTGCCAAACAAACTCTGGTTTTGCCATACAATCAGACACCAAAAGAAATACAAATAGACTCCTAATGTAGTTTGCTGATCCCCAATAACTTGCTTCAGTTATACCGTCAACATATTCTCTGTCATCATCTAACAACCCCAATGCATAGCAAGCTTCTTTAAATGTACTATAAACTAAACCTTCAACAGTCCTTAAATATTCGTAGCATGTTGGTCCTTTTATATGATTCAACAAAATTCTAAGATAGTACTTCTCGTCAGTACCAGGAGCTACATGATAAATCCTGCCAACAGAACCACCCTTGACACGTTTTTTCCAATGCCTAGTTGAAGCAACCCAAACAAATTTATCTGGAAATTCAGAATAAGTCAAATCTTTAGCTTCTGGAAACTTTTTGTTAGCCTCCATCCATTGTAGAAACATTGATTTATCACTTTCATGATCATTTAAGACAGCATCAATAGGATCATCATCATTAAACAAAACGATTTCCTCGCCGGGAAGATGCAAATTCAAACGTTGAACAGCAGGAGTCCTGTAATGAATATCAAAGCCAAAAATCCTCCAAGCCGCTTCACACACAGATACATACCGAGCGCTGTAGTAGTTTTTAATTTCGTCCATGCAATTATCACCGACATTGTTTGCATCAGAGTTTGTAATTGCAACAGTGATGCGATCATGGCCTTTGTTTATGTACTTGAACAGATACTTGATAGAGCCCGATCGGTTGCACCATCAACATTTATATGTGCATTGTATTTTAGTAGAAGAAATGCATTGTAAGGAACCACATACCGATTATCAAGGGGAACTCCACTTTTTTCTATCGTTCTACCATCGTCACGTCTTCTGTACACAGGGTAGCCATCGTCATCAACAAAAGTCTGGTCAACAAATTTTTTGGGAAAGTACTTTCTACACTTTCCATCAGCCATACAAGGAGACGATGGTTTAGAAGCTCCGCATGGACCATGCATCATACAATTTTTCACGACATCGAATAAATCAGCATCCTCAGTTGGGTGTGGAATTTCTGCAGAAATGACTGAATCTATATCTGAAGTATTTGGCAACTTAGATTCCTTATCCAGAAATAATAATATATGTGCATGTGGCAGACCACGCTTTTGGAATTCAATTGTGTAAATAACTGCAAAATATTCATAAGTCAAAGATATAAATTCAAGTTAATTAATCTATTTTAAAAAAACCAAAAAAAATACATTTAATAGAATATAACATGTCGGGAAAATAATTTATTTTATACACATGTAAACAATAACTTAAATGAGAACAGTAAAAGAGAAATTACCTGAAGTAACCTTGCCAAAAATTTTGTTTACTTTGAAATCTTTGATCATGGACTCCAGTTTCATGTGGAATACTCTACATATAATATCTGGTCGATCCTCAGGTTGTAGACCCCTTTCTTCACAAAACTTGACAATTTCATGTCATTTTGAATTGCATGTGAATGTTATGAATAGATCTGGATAACCATGGTGTTTGCATATTGCCATTGCATCTTGATAGTTCTGCTGCATATATCTAGGACCACCCGTAAATGAAGATGGCAACACTATTCGCTTTCCAGATGATGTCGGTGCTGTATGACCCTTGCTCGTTGCTGAAGCAAGATTTGTATATAAATCAGCACGTATGTTCTTCTGATGATATCGATGATAGTTCAACCTTTCTGATTCAATCATTGTGTAAACATCAACCAAAAATTGCTGATACAACTTTCTAGATGACCTCAGAATTCCGGCTTCGCCTCGACGCTCTTGAATTCGAAACTGAATGAATTCTTTTAACGTAACCCTTGACCTCTTCCTTGTAGAAGTGTTGCACCTTTCACTTAAATCAATATCAGTCTGATACCCGTCCTCACCATAAGGGAATGCCAACGGATATTGAAGAGCAAGATACAAAGGATGTAATTCGTGAATCCGCTGTAACTGACCAGACCTTGTATGAAGTATAATGTCCCTGGGCTGATAATTTGTATCACTATCACCGAGAATAATAGCAGCAACCTCTGAACTCGTCGGGAGATTATATCTCCGCCCATCAGTGTTTCTATTGCTAAGCAGTCGTAACTTCATATCTCTAACACCTTCATCCTTAAAACGATCTTTGGCCGTTCTAAATGCTATTGCATGGGGGTTGTGTTGATCTATCATCTTTCTCAACTCAATCACAAGCGATTCATCAACTTTTTTGACTCTAGAGCTGCAATAAATAAAGATCAACGTGCAAGCTTAATATTAAAGAATAACGTTATATAACAATACGCGGTACCAAAAAAATTATGTAATTGACATACCTTATCGCATTGATTCTGTTTGAATCCTCGTTTTCAGTATCATATATATATATAGTTGGGAAAACTTTGGAGTTGTGCCCGACACTGGTAACAAACTCCCTATTCTGTGAAAATTCTGACCATGCATTCTGTAACAATACGTTCCACGACCTTTCGTGATTGGTGACACAGTTCCTCCCAAAGAGGTGAAAGCAAACATCATATTGTAAGCTATAATGTTCTCACAAAATTGTTTGATTTTTGGATGCTTATTTGTCAAAAAAAAATTCAACAACGGCGGTGGCTCTTGTAGCAATGGGAGCTCAATTTTTCATTTCATGCAACATAAGGAAGATATATGACATATATCTTCGCTTGAAGAGTTTTGTGTGTTTATTCTTTCAGCATGCCATAGCAATGCCCCACAATGCATACATTCATACACTGGTTCACCGTGATCGATGTATTGAACTATAACATATTAATGAGTGTTAAAGAAAGGACAAAAATATTATAACTTTTTAGAAAAAATATACAACAGACTTATCCGAGTTACCAGTATGATTTCTTGTTCTTCTATTTGTCACTGTAACAAGAATTGTACCGTTGCTCATTGTTATATAGAGAATAAAGGTTGAACAAATAAACTGTAACATATATATTAAATATACAAAAATTTGCTTATCTTAACGTATTTTATGTTCATATACTAATTGTAACAATTCGAATGAAACGAAAAATAGCATCCTTCTAAGCATTAAAAAAATATGATATTAATTTAAAAAATACCTATATTTTGCAATGTAGATGAACACTCGGGCAAAGCAGATGAATTAGTGGTTGCTGAAATTGAGATATGTAAGTGGTCATATTTTTGAACAATGAAATAATTTTTAACATATATGAATATCCAAGTAAATGACAACGTAACTTTCATTAAGGATTTAGCATAAAATTAAGGGGTTTTTTCTAACCTGGTTCAGTTACTGGTGTTACATGCCTCTTATGTCTAAGCACATTCATTCTCAACATCCTCTTACGTCGAGCTAATTTTTCAATGAAAAATAATTACAATTATTCAAATGCAATAACTCAATCAATTAATATTTCCTCATTACCATCATACCTTGTTCAACATTTGTTATGTCAACTTGATTAGTAAGACTTGTGTTATGTAAAGGAGCTGCAAAATACATACATATATCATAGTACACATACTGATATGAGACAAAAGTAATATAGTACTTAGTAAAACGGCTTGATAAAACAATAATTTGGTACCATAGTTTTCCTTGTCATTTAGTCTTGTAGGTATAACTGAGTTAGTAGTGATTTGATCCGCTTTTGATAAATGCAAATCCATTGGCGTAAGATTATCGGACACTACATAAAAACACATATATTAATTTCATTTATTATATAAATACATATAATAAAAGGTTACAAAATAACAACTATGATGTACGCGTAAGCACTTTTTATAAAAGTTGAACAAATAAATTGAAACATATATATAATAAGCTCAAATGGGCTTATTGTAACTTATATTATGGACATTACAATATATTTATAACAATCACAATGTCATGGAAAACATGATTTTATTATGGATATAAACCATAAAACAAATGATTTTAATTATAAAATTACCTAAATTTAGTAATGTAGATGAACACTCTGCCAACGCAGATGAATTGATAGTTCCTGAAATAAAAATATGTAATTGATCATATATTTTGAATAATGCGGAATGTATATTCATCTCCAATTACATGCAAGTTAAAAAATTTCATTAAGGATTTAAAAGTAAATTAAAGATCTTTTTGCTAACCTGATTCAATTAATGGTGTTCCATGCCTCTTATGCTTAATCACATTCATTCTCAACATCCTCTTATGTCGAGCTAAATTATCAGTGGAAAACAATTACAAATATTTAGATGAAATAAATAACTCAATTAATATTTACTGTTTACTAACGTACCTTGTTCAACCTTTGTTATGTCAACTTCATTAGTACGACTTGGCAAATTAGATGTATTTCTTGTCCCTTCACATTTAAGTATTTAATAATTATTGATTCGAAAACCTAAAAATGAAGACAATAAATGCATGAAAGTATATAAAAGATTATATATTATTAATTAATAACTAACCATGAACAATATTAGATACTGATGTAGATTGGGTAAGTATAGAGTTGCCAAGACTTCCAAGTACATTTCCTGCACAAAGTTTGCTTAAATATTCTAACACATGACTTGTTAATTGAAACTAATGGGATTTGTTATTCATAACCTGAATCGTTTAGTGATGTTCCATGTCACTTATGTCGTATAACATTCATTCTCAACTTCCTCCTATGTCGGGCTACGTTGTGAATGAACATAAAAATCAATTAGTTAAAATACAGAAATCATGCTATTAAATATAATTTTAAGAATAACATACCTTGTTCGACATTCTGCATATGATTTTGTTCTGTATACATGACATTGTTCAATGAAACTACAAATAAATAATTATATCATTAACTGCTTATTATAGACAATAAAACACAATTATTATTCATATTTCAATAAAACAAATAATAATCTACTACTATATACCGTTATTTTCTTGATCTCGAACACTTATAGATAAACATGAATTATGAACGTTTTGATCACTTCGGGGTAAATGCAAAGCCGACGGTGCGATATTTTGGTGTACTGCATAAATAAATGCATATGTGTTACAAAATTTAAAGTATAAGGAAAAATACAATACCACAATTATATATTTTCATTTTTACAAACTAATTACAAATTTATTTTCTTTAATTTACAATAATTAAATCATTACAATATGATATTATATAACATCAAATATTTATTACAATATACACTTTTAAATATAAAAATTAACTAAAGACTTTATCAAATAACATTACTAACCATTGGAAATGTTGGACATGGGGATCCGATCACTAAGGGATGAATTATTACTAACTCCATGAATATACCCTGCATAATGAATTTATATATTCAAGTGCATGTTTAACTTGATCGAAAACAACAGTGAAATAATTAAATGCTATTTAGTCACCTGCTTGATTTGAATTTGTCTGTTGTCGTTTATCTCTAATAACAGCTAATCTCATCGCTCTGTTATGTCGAGTTAATTCGTCCATAACAAACGAAGCCTGCATAATCAAATATTTTTTAAAATTTAAACATTTTTTTTACATTGTATCCAGTTGTAATACGAAAAGTGGAAATCTTTTTTTTTGCATATTTAAAATGTTTCTACTTCTATAATAAATAAAATCAAGGAGATGTTTACAGGTGGTTTTTACATGACTTATAGAAGAAAAAAAAATTATTAGAATGTTTTCGAAATATAGGCCTAATACATTACAAAATTGATTTTATATACTTATTAAAAATAAAATAAATAAATAATATTTTAATTGTTTCTCTTATTACATTTTATTACAAAATTATAAATAATAATGGACATATGTCCAAAATATCGTTTTAATATATCTGAAAAGAATTACGGCCCAATGTAATAAATATTGAAGCCTAATATCGATCTCGTTTTCAAGCCCAATAATGATCTACTTTGACGAAGTCCGATATAAGTTTTTCAGATTAATAACACCAAAACACGTCGGAGTTCAGATTTGCTCTTCAGGGCCGCCTAAGTCCTCGCCAGATTAGGTTGAAATTGGCCCATTGAAGCCCATTTACATATAAGCGGTATCTTAAGCAACAACAAAAACCCTAAACCATATCCGTGTCTCATTTCTCGGCGAAGCTTCCAGATTAAACTCCAAAACTATCTCTTTCACTTTCTTTCAGATTTTCATATTCTTTCCATTTCAAGATCTACAAAATCCATGGCGATTTCTATTTGGAAATTCAGGTTCGTGTTTCTCTACCTCTTCATCTTCCTCTTCATCTTCCGCTTTGTATTTTCTTTCGATTATCTACACAACAATCTGATTTTTTGTTGCAATTTTTTCAGATCCAGTTTGTATATGTAAACCGGTCTCATTTTGTGGGTATCGAGTTCCTTCCGAAAGGATATTTTAATTCAGGTTGGTGTATCTGTCCCTCTTCATCTTCCTCTTCATCTTCCGCTTTGTATTTGTTTCGATTGTTTAAAAATCTCTGAATTTTAGTTGGTTTTTTTTCAGATCCAGGTTGAATATGTTAATCGGTCTAATTTTTCTGGGGATCGAGTTCCTTCCGAAAGGATATTTATAAATTAACTGAAGAACTTGGGCAAGTTATGTTTTTATTTTACATTTCAATACTGTTTTGATAGTTTCTTACACGTATTTGTGTCTAATATTCCTATTTATCATGCAGATGAAGAAGGCAAAAAGATGTCGATCTCGAAAGTGGAAGTGGAGGGCACAATTGAAAACCCAGCACACGGTTTCAATTCAGACATGGATGAAATTATTGCCATTTCCAGATTATAGAAAAGTAAGATTCCATTTACAAATTCTAAATTAATATCCGTTTCGATTCGTACAAATCCAGAATTTCACTCTCGATGCAGTATTTGCCGAAAATAAACATTCTGAATTTCTCTTTCTATGTCTTTTAGGGTTTCATGTTTGAAATCCGCCATTTGACTTGTTTTACAAAAAACTTTTTTTTAACACATTTCTTTGATTTCGACAGCTTTTCTGAATTAAGTTTTCGAATTTGTTTTTAGATGTCGGATAGATGAACCATTAATAATTTAGTAATCTAATAAATATCATACATATCGTTATTTAAAAAAAATATCGAAATATTATGTTATTCTAGATGTTTCTTCATCTAATTGCATATAGTATATTATATAATAAATTGAATAGTAAATTAAATAGTAAAAAATTGCATCAGAGTTTATATTAACCCTAAAACCTACAATGAGTAATGGGCTACTTGGCCCAATACGTTTTTGGGCCAATATACTAAATGTGGAAGTTTTCGAAATATTATAACAGTTGCCAACATATTTTTTTAATTGATAGTACGATCAAGCCCATTAGCCCAAATCTAGCATAGATCCAGTGTCAAGCCCATTAGCCAAATTCTGGCATTAAATCACAAAAACAAATGTGAATAACTTACTAATTTTCGAAAACATAATCCAGGCCCAATGTCGAGCAAAATCTGGCCCAATATAGAACTCGTCGGCTGAAGCCCAACTATAGAGTTAGAGGATACCCTAATACAGAAACCCTAAACTCATTTCAACATTTCAATTTGCGCCGCTTCTCTTATATTCTCTCTCTCTCTCTTTCCAATTTTAGGGTTCTGGCTCAATATTTCCATTTCTAACTTTGAAGCTTCTATGGGACGCGTCTCTTCTTTCATTCTACCACCTTCCATTTCCAGATTTACCATTTTCAATCTTTCCACATTTAATATCCACTTTTCTTTCCGATTTCATCTTCCATTTTCGACATCCTCAAATTTCAGTGAAGAACAGAATGAACATCTCCATTTTTCTGCATCCTCTTTCTCTAAGTTACCTAAACTAATATCGATCTTACATTCATATGTTCCCCAGAAACCTAAATATTCTTCTTATCGAAGAAAAAATGTCACCAGAGAACGGCCTAAACAGTCTGATCTTCAGATCCAGATCTTTCAAAGGTAATTTCATTTCCCTCTGTCTCTTTGTCAGTCTCTATATTGAGCTCGATAGAAGTCGCTTTATGGATCATTTAATTTTAACCTATGATTTATCTTATATGGCACCACATCTAATGTTAGTTTCATTTGATTTTTTTTGAAACATGTTTCTGGGTTGGAGATCTGGAAGACAAACAGTCGACGATGATGAAGAGTTTTTGAATAATATTCTGGCAAATACCAGAATAAGATCCAAATTCCAAAGTTAGTTTTCTTTTCTATCTTTCTCTTTGAATTTATCTGGAAATTTTAAGATATTTAAAAACCTGAAATTTGGAAATTCATGTTTGCTAATAAACTCATCTATCATTTTCTTTATCGTTGAAATTATTGATTTCATATATTTTATCAAGTTTGTTCTTCATCTAGTTTTTGGGGAGAAAGAAATTAGTTTTCTTTAATTTGTACATAACATCTGATATTATATTAAAACAAAAAAAAATCTTAACTTAGGTCAATCGGGTTTGACATTAGAATAAATAATATATCTAAACCGGTCCACTTAAATATATATATTTTATACTATTTTATTCACCTAATATGTGCTGATAAATTCTGGTACACTTATGGGCTTATTGGCCCAAAGATAATATAACCGAGTCAAAACACAACCAAATAGTCTTACTGGACTAATTGGGCTTTCATTTAAAGACCCAAATAGTCTTACTGGACTAATTGGGCTTTCATTTAAAGGTCCAAATATCTCTTTCTATGTGCACTCTCTCTCTCTCTCTCTCTCTCTCTCTCTCTCTCTCTCTCTCTCTCTCTCTCTCTCTCTCTCTCTCTCTCTCATTTCTCTATCCTCTATGTGTTTTTTAGTTTTTTATGTTTTAATTTCTATTATGTTTACTGAATTCATTTGTTTCTACAATTTCAGGCATCAACAACAAAACAACACATATGCTGCATTGTCGTTTACATTAAGGTCAGAGGTATACACCAACATATATTATGTTACTGTATGTTACTTTATAATGTTTTTTACATTAAGGTCAGAAGTATACACCAAAGTATATTATAATATGTTCTGGGATACTAATATGTTACTGTATATTCATTGTGTTTTGCATTAAGAATTTAGTATTATAATTGTATAAAAAACATTTAGTAACCCTAAATCAACAAACTTAACACATCTAGATCTAATTCTTATTTTATCTGTGACTCTAAACAAATTAAATAGTACTGAAAATAGATTTACTTACAATCAGAGTGTGTAATCATGTTTTGCATGTAGTTTTTTTCTTGTCACCCTAAATATACAAACTTACACTAATATTAAAATAATTCGTTCATACAGTATAAGTCAATGCCTGTGTAATCATTCATGATTTGACTAAAGCTCAGCTCCCATGTTTAATATATATAGATTATGAATACAACATTATTCAATGAAAGTAGATTACCTGTTACTGTTGCTGAGTTGAATCCTGTGTAATCATTCATGATTTGACTAAAGCTCAGCTCCCATGTTTAATATATATAGATTATGAATACAACATTATTCAATGAAAATAGATTACCTGTTAATGTCCCTGAGTTGAATATGATTTGACTAAAGCTTTCTCTCACAAGTTAAAGCCCTTTCCTCTTCACAACAACTGATTCCTGCAATACATAATAGCCATTACAGATAACTTGTTATCTTGAAACCACAAACTGGAATACTTTTGCAATCTGCTAGGCTATATTTGTTCTAATTATTTTTAATATTAATATTAAATACATTAATATAAGCTTCAAGAAAGATGATCATGTTTGCTGTTCAAGTTGTTCATTTGTTTGATTGATTTTTTTGAGATTATAAATCCAATTCTACATACATAATAGCTATATAGGTTGCATGCATTCAATAAAACATCATAACTCTGGTTTATATGCCTAACAAAAGAATATAAACTCATATCATGTGTAACCTAAGGATAAAACTGTTTTAATATGTATAATTTAGAACAATCAAACTTTGTTATTTGCTTTACTAAATAATTACTTACATGAAAATAAATGTTTGCACTTACAGGTGTAGTATATAAAAAAATATGATATCAGGGTGTCATATCAAGAAGTAACTTTTACATGTTATGCACAAAGGTAATGTTTTTCTGTTTAATATTTTTGAATTGGATATTAGTACGTGTGGTACATTTTTATCAAAATATTACTGATGTGTTTTTTTATCAATAATGCAGAATGCAACTCTGGATGAAAGAAACAACATTGTCATATCCTAGGATGATTCATACAGTATTAGTAAAGGTATGAGTACTATATTTAACAATTCATTGACAATACTGTTATTATTTTGTTTTTGCTCATTTACTTTTGTACTCATTATATATTTTGTCTTTTTCTTAAAGCTATACATGGGAGCTGAGCTTATGGAGATCTCATCAGGAAGAGTGGATAATATACATAGAAAAAAAAGAACTGAAGGTATGCTTTATGATGCAACAACTTTTAGTGTAGTAATCAAATTTAACCCATCTTGAAATTCTAGGTTTACTCAATTCTAGGTTTGAAAATATATACAGCTTATGAACTAATCTGATTTCTTTACCTATAAACAAACACAACAAAGCATAGTACAAAACCCAAGTTAAACATATGATTTACCTCTAACAAAACTCAGCAATAGATCTAACATTCACGATGAACAGCATATTAGGGTTCTCATATAACCACATTTTATTTATGGTTTTTATGTTTTTATTGCTATTATGTTTACTGAATTCAATTTTTTTTCATTTACAGGCATCAACACTAAAACAACAACATACAACACTTACATCACATATACTGCAATATCGTCTACAGTAAGGTCAGATGTAATATTTTCAATTTTGTACACCAAATTTGTATAATTTTTATATAATATGTTCAGTACTAATATATTCCTTTATATTCTTTGTATAGGAGATCTTGGATTGGACTCATAATGAGCATTGGAGACACAACTCTGCTTTTGTTTAAATGAGAGACATACAGGTACCCCAACATCAATACTCTATAGATTTACTTTGTGTAATCATGTTTTGCATGTAGTATTAAGTATTATAATTCTATAAAAAACATCTATTAACCCTTAATCAACAAACTTAACACATCTAGATCTAATTCTGAATTTTTCTGTCACTTTAAAAGTAATAAATAGAACATTATTCATTGAAAATGGATTACCTATTAAAACCCTTTCCTCTTCACAAGTTAAAGCCCTTTCTCACATCTTTCTCTCACAAGTTAAAGCCCTTTCTCTTTACAACACCCGATTCCTGCAATACATAAGACCCATTATAGATAACTTGTTCTCTTCAAAACACGAACTAAAATAATTTTGCAATCTGATAGGTTATATATATATTATTCCAATTTTTTTTATCTTAATATTAAATACAGTAATATAAGATATTCAAGATATCTTGCCCATATTAAATAGTGTAATACTTTTGCAATAGGCTAGGTTATAATATTTTTGGATGTGTAGACTTATGAACTTACAATTATATGGAAATTTTATTTTTTGTTGTTGTATTCTTTGTAAAATTTTGTATACTTTTCCTTATTTGTTTATACATATTTCTTTTAGAGGGGGTTTTACAACCATAATATCCTTATCCGAATTCAGACAAATAATAACCTAAGTATTTTTCAGTTTTACTGTTATTCCTACTGGCTTGTCAGTTTAAGGTTTAGTCATAATACATACTACTGAATAACCTAATTGCAAAACACTGTTTTCCATGAATCAGAAAGAATTTTCATTATGAATTTAAGTTTAAGTTTTAATCTTAATTAATTAATTTGTATACCACAGAATAACCTAATTGATTTTCAATTAAACAGTTATGCTATTTATTTTGATGAGTTCAACATAATGACATAAAACTATTTTTCATTATTTCTGATATACTTGTAATATCTTATTTGCTTATTGAGACAATTAAATTCAGTTTAAATTGGATATGAAACAATCTTCATAATGTTTAATATATATAGATTATAATTTTGCACAGCTTGAGATTTGAGTAAATACATTTTAACTCCCTTTCTAAATATTATCATCATTTGATTAATAACAAACACTCAATTGTCTTCAAAACAAAATAACATAGAATAAATCTTAATATTCCAAAAAACTTTAAACTAATTCCAAACATGATAAGAAATTGCATAGCATACTTCTAAATAATCAAAATAACTTAAAAATATTCTAAAACATGACCAATTCTTAGCAATTTATTATTCATCTTCTTCAAAAATCTCCTCCTCCATCTTCTACTTCTTCCCCTTCTTCATCTGACAAATTAATAACACCCTGCCTCCCATTCAAGTGCTGCCAAGGTAGTCGATTAATCTTTGCAAATTCATCCAATAAAGCCCAAAGTTGAAGTCCGGATATTTCATACTCCATATCGTAAATACACGAAAGTTGCCATGCTAAAACGCATTTACTACTGAATTTCAGAAAATAATCTCTCCCTTCACCTTCAATCCATATATTTACATCACTGCTGCGCCATGTGATGTAATTATGTTCTTCATCAGACAATGAATCGATACGTAAATAACGATCATGGCCATATTGCATAAACATCTCTTCAAGCCCAGTTTCGTTCAATTCAGCCTGTGTTAGAACAATAATCATAGGATTATAGGAACTAAACGTAGAATGAAAATCAGCCTCTTCAGTTGGACCAAAATACCCAACAACATTCTTGACTGCACAGTTTAGTTGTTTGTTCGGGAATAGAATAGGATCTCTCTCATATATGAAGGGACAAAATCGCTTATTAACTTCGTCTAAAGCATGTTTAAACCTGTAACAAATACATTCAATACATTAATAGGTTATGAAAAAAAAAATTGGCTTAACTTCATGTAAAGAATGTTTAAAACGTTGTATTAGAGTTACACATGAATAAGAAAGAATTTTTATAGGAATAATGTTTTAAACCTATATTAAATAAAACAGTACCTTTCTGTAGCAATTGCAAGACCATTTGGCATAGAAATCGAACACTTGATGTACTTCACGTCGTCAGATAGATCAATAGGTAAGGAAAGTCTCATGTGGAAGTAATTAGCCATACGTGGAATTCTGAAAAAGTGGCTTTCGGGTAACATGTCAGAAAGAAAAACAACATCAGTATGAACTGAGATGTCATGAGCAATAGGATGAACCATAACTGATTCTTACAAAGCATATAATGGTAAATGTTATGTGTGAAACAAAGTAAGAGGCTATGTTTTATAGAGTAGTTGTATTCAATTTATAGAAATAATTAAAAGATCTTACATTATACTTGTGGTTGTAAATTTGAGAAATAATGAAAAGATCTTATCACAATTTTAGACACATGTAGCAAAATGTATATATTAAGATATAATGAGTACAAATTCGTACATATTTCAATATTGAAAAGATATACTTTAAATTAAAGATACAGGTTTTTAGGTTTTCAGGAATGAAATTAAATTTAAGGAGGCATATTGGCAATATGTATTTAATAATATACAATTTATTTCCATATTATGTTATATTTTATCACATTAATATAATATATTCCATAAATGATTTTACAAACAACCCTAGTGTCTTATAAGAACAACAATCTGTTAAAACACCCTAAGCATATTATGAACAGTTTACTCGATGCAGAGTATGCTGTTCGAGGGTATTAAGAGCAACCACTATTCTAATACCATATCAAAGTCCCCGTGCATTGAGTTATTTTAGCCTAATCTTTTTTTTCTAAAAACTTATATAATGTTCAATAACTGAATGTTATTAATAATCTGCATAGCTGCTATATCATTGAATGTGAATACTCAGCATGAAAAAAGTGTTTAATTTTATCCATGTTCAGTTCTGTTTTTAAATAATAGTTTAGCATAGGTATTTATGAGACTGAATTGACTTTCATTCAATGGTTTAGCACAAAACACATTAACCGCACAAGTATAACACAATGAAAGGAAAAATCCAACATAAATTCATTCAATAGTTTAGCAACATCATACCAATGTAAAAACTGAAACAAAACACATGAATTCTCTGAAAAACAAAATAGTGTACTGGCTCAAATAATAGAAAAAACTATATAAGTTAGTCTAACTTTTCCTTCTTCACTTTCTTTAGAGTAACCCTCCTCTTTGTGGTTGATCCATTGCCATGCTGCGTAATATGACTATCTTCAGATTTAGCACTCTCCTCCTCAGATTTGCTATTTTCTTCCTCTTCATTGATGTTTATATACTCGCGTTTACGGGGTGTCACCATTTCATTTGACGACACTTTTGACACCTCATCAGTCTTCACATCGAGTGATGCCTCATTTTCCTATAATAAGCAAAAAACTTTATTCAATTAAAGAACCCAAATTTGAAATGAACAACAAATAAAATGAAGAATACATACCTCTGATTCTAAACTGCATTGTTCAAACTTCTCAATCAAAGTCATATCATCCGTCATGTTTGTTACCGTGTATGTTGTAGCAGATGGAAGTCTACTAATATTAAATTGGGAAATCAGAACCCTAAACAACATTTTTTTTATTTAACAACACATTTAGATCGTCTGGGATTATACTAATGTCCTCATCCTGAAAATAAAAATGAAAACAAATGAATTAATGAAGTAAGAATCATTTTATACTTAATCACTTTGCAATTTCTAAACTTAATTTTAAAGGAAACCTTTTACCTTATTTATTGACTCAATAATGCTTGTGACTGATTTCTTTAAAAATTGAGTAGCTTCTCTATCAAAGATAGTTAGTTGAGCAGTCCCAGATCCATCTATAACATTAGCTTGAATACAAAATCTGCAAAGAATAAAACATATATAAATAACTAAATAACAAAAAACATTATAAACAAATTTATCTGAAATTCATTACCTAGGAATAGCATACTTCACTAATGCATCACATTTCCTGCACCAAAATTGTTCTTCTTGTGCTTGCACTTTGCTTTTACACCGTTTGCATGAATTATAATACCATCCAAATGAATCTTCAATATGGTCAATGGTCGCAAGAACAATAGCATGGAGAACCTGTAATAATGAAAATTGTAATAAAAATTAAATAACCTTAAAATCTAAAAGGAATCCAGAAAAATAAATATTTATACACACAATGTTTTAAAAATAAAATATTATTAACTTACTATTCCACGCTCATGAAGATGTTCATAAAGTTCATCCAAGGTTTTTCTTGCACTCACATCCAAGAAAATATCAGCAGAAGAATATGATCGCTCACTTGATAGTTGTACACAACTATTACCACCTTTTGCAGCAGATTGTTTTGATATACTAAAGTTTAAGAAACAATATAGTAAATTATTTACAATTAATATATCAAAATATCAAAACAATGTCATAAACAGATATGTAAAAATAAAAAAACAGAATATACCTTTCCTTGAACTTTGAAATCTCGCTAATACTTTCATCATCAAAATACACCCTTGTGCCATAATATCCATTTGACACATTAGGTAAATTATTCCATTTGCCAAGCTTCGCGAACTGAACTATAACAACGATCGTATTTTGAGTTGATGCGCCAATAAATGGACGACATAATTCAGCAAAATCATCCCATAGAGTACAATTAATGATATTGTTACTGTAATATGAACAAAAAATTAGTTAGAAATCATCATTTTTGAATAACAGAAAATGTTTATTGTGTGCAATGATATTAAATATTAATGCAAAATTATAAATATATAATACCTTGCATCCATTAATTGCAAATTAATTCTTTTGCCATCTTTACCATTGCTTTTAGTAAAAGTCACTATTTGATCACCAATTCCAACCAATTGACCAATAACATCTATATATAAAATGTACAATATTAATGATGCATATTATACACAAAAAAACAAATTAGTTGAATGATTATAACATAAAAATATTCAAAAACAACTTACCATAAAGAAATCCTTTATCCAGTGACTCGTCCATGATTTTTTCAAATGCATTAAAGTAGAATCCATGAACAGGAACGGAAATGGACGACATAGTTTAACGGTAGTGTTCCGATAAAATATGACCTTGTACTTGTGATCAGAAAACTTAAATGGTATATCATATAGGGCAACGCCGAAATTAGAAATCAAATAAGCACCTCCTTTTTTTAATAAAGATAAGCTAACCATGAATGCTTCTTTAATTACTGCATGGATTTTGTCACCCTGAAAAATGATATAACAGAACTAAAATGACAGATTTGAATTTAATTACAAGATTAGGCACACAATTTTGTAAATACACAAAGCAATCTGTTAAAATATAAACTGCTAATGAGTACCTGCTCATCCATTAGAATTAGTTCAGTCGTTCCGTATTGAGTTGGATCGTCTTTCTTTGGAACTTTAAATAAATGGATTACACGAACCTTAAGTTCATGATTACCACGGGTACCAGTAATGTCCTTCACATGCTGTATAATTTTTGACATCTACAATTTAGAATAAACAATTCGGTATTTATATTAACATTAACATTAAATATGTATTACAACAAAAAAAGAATTTATGCAATATTTATGAAATAGAATCCATTTTAAATACAACATAGTTTAAACCCCATCTGAATATAATTGGTAGACTTTCAGTTTTTACCTTTGTATATGATTTCAGAAAACAACCATTAATGTTGTGATGAGGATGTCTGGAGGTTGAGCACATATATGGAATAAAGAGGTCATGCACAGTTCCAAAGTCATCAATGTAAGCACAATCTATATCTTTTTGTATCTATCTCTTTCTATTTGTATCACTTTCAATGCAGATATATGTATATAGTTACATTGGCAATAGGACTATTCTTGAAAATAGAGGGGTATTATATCATTAGTCGGTGTGGATATGCTCAGAGAGAGTATTAGTTACATTGGCAATATGACTCATGTAATTGTCTCTCTGAGCATATTCTACACTGACTTGGGTAAACATGCCTTCTCATTAAAAATCTAAAAAAACAGTAATATATTTTGTTAAACATGCCTATATATTTCTGTTTGTATAATCTGAATCTAAAGACCCTTTTTGTTTCATTTTTTTTATCCATTAATGAGGATCACTGGAGGTTGGTTTCATAGCATTGACTGTGGAGATTATTGAATGTGGAGTGTGCTGTGTAGAAGATTTTGGGTAAACATGACTCTCTCTCTCTCTCTCCATCTCTCTCTCACTAACATGTCCTATAAATCAATAAATATGTAGTCAATGTTGCATATAGGTTATGAATTAATACCTTGGTACCCGAGTTCTAGATTTGCTCAAAACAAATCTGCAACAAAAACAAAAAGGAATCAGTTATGATTGAAATGTTAAATCTGAATAATGAGTTGTTCTTTAACATTACCTCTGAATGTCTCTATTCTGCGAGTGTAGGGTTTTAACATAGCTGAAAAAGTTATTTTATAGCCCACTATGACAGATGGAGTCATGCTTACATTTATGGCTGTTTTCTGAAAAAAATATTTTATTTTGGGAATGCATAGTTTTCTCTATATATTTTCTTCTTAGTAATCCTAGCAAATTTGTACATATACTATTCTGTAAGGCTCTTAATGATTCTGTGATATGCTTTGTTTATTTTTGTCAGATATTGTATTTAGTTGCGACATTTATGGCTGTTTTCTGATATGCAGATTATCTGCCATTGGGAAACAAAAAAGGGTCGACCCATTGTCTGAATATATGCAATTGTGTAATTTTTATACAGGTTTACAAAGTTGTGCAATATATTTTGTAATTTGTTGTGCATGTTTATGTTTTGTAATGTGTTATGGTTAATTTGTTTTTTTTGCATTTGCGTATTATGTTTTGTAATATGTGGTCTGGTTTTGTGCATTTTGTGGTCATATTTGTGGTTGGTTCAGTGATTCCATTAGGTACAATATTTGTCGTAAGTTTGTTCCTTAATTTTCATATTTTTAATGCACAATTTTTCATCCAGTAGGTTTTTAAATCATTTACAGCAAATTCATTTTTTCTCAAAGACCTTAATTATTTGATTTTATTCTGTAATATTTCCCTGTTGGCTTTGATTCCTTTTTGTTATGGGAAACAATAAGATCTCAATCAAATTACCGTCCAACTAATATCAGCATCAAAGATATTTTCCTAAAAAAATAACATTAATCGAATAAATGACACGTGGCAAAATAATCCACAAGTGACACGTGGCAGCGGAAAACGCGGGTTTAATAAGGGGGCGCGTGCTGCTCAGCCGCCATTTTGTTTTAGTTATTATATAGTAGATTAATGACATTTGTTTATAAATTTTTTTAATTTTTGTATTTAAATCTCTTTTATATAACATCAATTTCCTCTAATCCTGTATCTTAATAAATGTATTTAATTATTTAAAAAAAAAACTCTTTTTCAACCTATTTATTTACACGATTTCTATTTATCGTCTGGCGTGAAATTCTTGTATCATCCGTCACAGACGAGATTAACAATCATAAAATTGAATGTTACTTGTCATCACCTAACAACATTAATTATCCCATCATACTCAACCTTATTACGGTCAAGCTAAACCCTAAACCTCAATCACTCGTTATTTTCCATCCCACAACACTCTCTTCCATTACTTTGAATCTTTTCCATGGCAAATCAAGATGATTTTTTCAACTTCAATGGTGGAGAAGATGTTTCAAGAGATTATCATGACAATGAGGTATGTTTTTTAAGTTTTTACTTTACATGTTAGTAAAAGTTAAGAATTTTATGTTTCTATCTTGTGGATGTTTATATTTGTGAGTTGTTCTTTGAATAAACAAACATTTTCTTAAGGTAATTAGTTCATACTATATATTCATAAAAACTAGTAAGAATTTTATGGTTCTTTCTTGTCAATTAGTTGTGAATGTCTATTTTATGGTTTTTTCTTATGAATGACTATATATTTGAGTTGTTACTTTACATGTTAGTTGAAGTTAGTGGTAGTTAAGAATTTTATGGTTCTTTCTTGTCAATAGTTGTTAATATATATTCATAAAAACTTCATCTTTGATTATGTTGTACTAAAAAGTAAGAGATATTGTGTATAAAAGTGCAATAGGAGATTTTACTAGATCGTTGCAAGTACAAAACTTCGTTGGGTAATTGTTTTTTGAACACAAATCTGTAATTCCTTATGTCTGTCACGCATGGATGTATTCCATACGTGATGGACGGAGACATCCACCCGTGACGTATGGAATAAATCCATACGTGACGGACGAGTTTGTTTTTTTACAGAAACTTGTTTTTATGCTAACTTGTTTTTTTTGCTTCAATTGGAGGTGAACAACGGTATTCATAATCTGTCCCTAAATGAATGGAACATGTCACCACCATCCTTTTCACTCGGGTTGTTCGGCGAAAGCTGTGCGCCTGAATAACCCCATATACCGTTGATGGATAGTTTAACTCTTAGTGGAATTCCGTATGTAAGGTGGCAGGCTCCACCTCAATTTGGGTTCCTGGCATTACACACACAGCCGCAGTTCAAATTTCCTACTAGAGAAGAAGTAATTGTTTATGAAGACTATTCAGAGAGGTTTACCATGGGTGAAGTGTTCGGCTCCAGAGAAGATGCAATTAAATGGGCTAGACAAATTACGTTTGATAATCACTTCTGCCTCACTATTGGTCGGGATAGAAACCTTGGTGGAGGAAGCCTTCGGAAGACACCTGTGGCTTGTGAAAAAGCGGGAACTTACATTCCTAAACATGAAAACAGATTAAGGGAAAGAACAAGGAGCAAAAAATGTGGGTGCCCATTCAGATTATTGTGTCAAGAACAACCGAGAGATTCATGGAAGATCAAGGTAGTTGTTGGAACTCACAACCATGTCATTGGTGATGACTTGTACGTGCATGCATTTGTTGGGAGGATGACACCTGAGCAGAAGAAGTTGTGTAAGTCCATGACAGAAAATCATAATAAATCATCCAAGATTGCAACAACACTGAACCAGGACCCAAACAACTGCACTAAAATGAAGCAAGTGTACAATGAAGTGTACAAGTGATACGCTCTACTTTGTAGTGCGTAACTAGGAGCTATTACTAGGTTATTAGGTACCATCTGTATGGGTTTAGGAGACAATTTAGGATTATGGAGTAGTAGAGAAGAAGTGGTGAAAGAGCTAATTTTAGTGAAGTGTAGGAGCTAAAGAGGATGCCACAATCAAGGGTTGAGGAATGCACAAGCCGCGGCATAGGAAGAGACCATCAGAAGATGAGGAAGGCAAAACCGTGGTCGCGGTTTTGGACCAGCGATCGCGGTTCCTGTAGAATCTGAAGAAGAGCAATAAAAGGTAAGTCGCGGTCGCGGCCATGAATGCGGTTGCGGTTTTGCAAGTCAAGCCAACACGGAGGATTTCGATGCGGATTTCCTTGTTTACTTTATTTTCCTTATTTTTTTTATTTTATATTTTGTTATTTCGGATATTATTATTTTAGAAGATTTACTTAGGTTATAAGTACTAAGTCTCTTTAGGTTTTTATTATCATTCATTCTATCATTTGTTAGAACGGCGTTTTAGAGTTTTTGGAGTTTTTGCAAGACTATGAAGAACTAAGTTCTCTTTACTTAGTCAGACGAAAACTCCCCTTTGTTACTATTGGTATACAATTTCTGCAAACAAGATAGATAACTTGATTCTCTGTGGGTTCGACCCTTACTTGTCAGACTACATTAGTTGGGTTTTTAAGGTTTCTTTGTTAGGTACACACGACTAATTGCCTATCAACAAGGTTCGACATAGTGGGATGGAAGGAAGAACCGTGGTCCATGAGTTCTTCCATAAGTGTAAGGAGAACAACTACTTCATAGAGTATAGGTCGGATCCAACGACCAATAAGATCGCCGACATTTTCTTTGCCAGTCCAGACTCCATGAAACTCCTAAAGGCATTTCCTTACGTCCTTTTGTTAGACTCCACATACATCACAAACAGGTTAGTATAACACATCTATATGATATATCTATTTGTTGATATGTTTATTCATTATGCAATGACACATCTACTTGTGCAGGTATGACTTGCCTTTTCTCGAAATTATAGGAGTCACGTCTACATGGAAGAACTACAATGTGGAGGGGCGTTTCTACAACGTGAGCAAGAAGATAACTACGTGTGGGCCACACAACAACTTTTTAAAATGTGTAAAAAGTATCAAGTAACACCTACATGCCTAGTGACAGATCGTGAAAAGGCCTTGATGAATGTGTTAGATAGACTCTTTCAAAGTGCAAAGTCTATCCTCTGTAGGCGTCATGTGAAGAAGAACATAGAGGGCCATGCTAAGAAGGAGATGAAGGATAAAAGCTTGGGTACAAGGTTTGAAAATACATACTATAATTTATTCAAGCAAACAATTGTACCCGAGTACGAGATGGAGTTGTGCAGAATTGAGTCCGAATGGAGGGCTTGGCCACGTTTGACTCAATATGTAAGAAACAACTGGTTGATCCCGTACAAGGAAAGACTTGTGTCAGCTTGGACATATATTGTTTTCATGCTTGGAACTTCAACGACAAACAGGTTAGTGCATTGTCCAATCTGTATTGCATTCTGTATTTACTGCATTTTGTTCTCTTCATAAACTGTTCGTCACTTGCTAAATTTTCACTGCATTTTGTACTAACTATAGGGTTGAAGGAGCACACTCTAGTTTGAAAGACTTCTTGACTACTCCACATGGTAGTCTAGACACGATATTCGATCAATATCATTCAAAGATGGGTAACCAAGTAAATGACATCAAGAGGACCTTCAACGAGAGTATACAAAACATGATGACTCTTGTCACATGAGCTGATGTTTTCAAGCGGTACAAAGTATCTAAGGTTGCACTTGACCGCTTGACAGAGGAATACAGAAAAGGGGAAAATCCATTTTGTGACAAGATATGCAGATGCCAGATGAGGGTGAGAGATGGATTGTCGTATGTGCATGACATCGCTAGAAATGTGATGAGTTCAATCCCTATTAAAATTGCTCTTCCTCCGCATTATGGAATGGACTGAGACGCTGAAAAGCTTGTCCAATGCACTACAGAAATACGGAAAAATTAACTAAGGTAAAGCTTGAATTGTATATGTAAATAAAAAACAAACATACAACACATATTTTTACCTGTACATGATCTTTGATGTATGCATCCTGAGGCCTGACACATAGGTGTGTACGAGGCATGTACCATTCCATGTAGTCGACACTGTAGTCATATACATTGTAAGCAGGAGGGCCCATATGTGTGATCCAGATGGAGTGCTCACTTCTTGCATCCTAACTCTAGTTTGAAGCAGAGTCATACTGTACTATATAACTCCTGATGCTGGGATGTCTGGCATCTTTGACGGGCTCTATAACCGGTCGGGAATCCGATGTTCACATCCAAACTGCCTCGCTACCCGATCCGTCATATAGGGCTCTGTGATTCTCAGAAATGAGATGACCCCATGAAAAAAGGCAGGAGCCAACTCTGGCATACTGTAATCAACATATCCATAGGGCTGTCAGTCAACCTATACAGAATTGGATGCAATCAACATAGCCGTAAGTACCTTCATATAATTGTAATACTTTAATATAAGACATAAACCACATCATATGATACTTACTTGCCAATGATGCATTAAATCTAGCTCCTCCTTGTAGTTTCTTCTCTGTCTACTATGAGTCTGCACAGGGTTCCACCGCCTTGCATATGGCATAGTGAATTTGAAGTAGGGATTTTGTGGAGGACGAAAGCTAGGGAAGTACAGATAAATCCATGCATGTACATAAATATGTTTTAACAAACATATCAACCTATACCATAATTTTAATTAAACAATATAAAAACAATATGCAACACAATTCTTACCAGCAACAATGTGTAGCAAGTCGACATCTGATGACATTCATGGCGTGAACACTCGCCCAATGAATGATACATGAGTGCCAACGTGCCGGAACCCCAAGAAAGATCGCGAGTAGCATGAACGTTACTCACGTAGGTCAGATTCGACATGGGCAACAAGTGTTGGGACTTGTCGGGAAAGAGGGTTGAGCCCATCAGGTACAACAGATAGCCTGACACGATCCTCTCATCATCCAACTTTGTGTTCAAGCAATGATTTCTCAGGTTTTCTGCAGTGAGTCCACGTTGTGCCATTTCGGGTGTCAACTCAAAGAACTCCATTGCCCTATGCACTTGTTCATTGAACAAGTCATTTTTGCCCTTGATACGATCCTGGAGGGGAAGTCCCATTCCATCCCCATCAATCTTGAGGCCCAAAATCATGTAGACATACAGGAGAGTTATAGTCATCTCTCCAAATTGCATATGAAATGAATTGGTCTCCAGCTTCCATCGCTCCACAAAAGCAGAAATCAAAGGCTGATCTACATAAAGTGTACATCAGGTCCTGCAGATGTGTGATGCCGCTGTTTCGGGCCAGATCGCACCATGGAGAGACATCGTCTAGCCTCCATTTCTTTAGTTGCTCGTGCATGTGCTGAAACGTGAGAGTTTCTCGCTCCTATAAAAAAATGTTAGATATAAAAATAAATATGGAAATAATTAAATAACAACACCAAGTTTTAACAACTTACGTTGCCCTGATAAATGAAGTATGATGTGTGGGCTGTGAAGCTAAACAACAAGTCTGGGATCTCTAGACCTCCCGCTACAGGTCCTACCAACTTCGGATCGATAGCATCCCGACCTCTAGCATGTCTACGATGTCTAGCCTGCCTAGGCTGTCTAGAAGCATTCGGTTCCTCCGTCGGTTCCTCAAAGCTAGGCTGCTGAGCGGGCCAAACACCTTGCCCACTCATATCTCCCGACCACATGGGCCAACCACTAGGTTGTTCAGGTACAAGAGGTACATACCATGTCGGATCCTATAAAACAAATTATTAGAAACAATATTAAATAATGTAATAGTAGTTTAATTAAGTAAGCATATATAAAGTTACTTACCACATCCGGGTTAACTGACTGGTATATGGGTGGATCGTTAAACGACATGGTGTTCAATGACGGGTTTGGATATACCGGTTCATTTACTGTGCTCGGTCCCGCTTCGTCGCCTTGTTTTGATTTTTTCTTCACAGGTTCCCTTCTTCGGTATACGATGGGATCCTGATCTTGTTCTTGTCCCTCACGGACAACATTCCGCCTTCGATGACGGGCAAATCTTGTCTGGTTATCAATCTGTAACAGGAAAAAACAACACATTAGAAAAATAATCATATATTCAACCTAAATCCATATATTATTAAAAATTCGACACAATAATCAGCACATTCAATCCAACAAAATTACCAGCTCAATATCCATCAATTTCAGTTCAAAAAGATGAATTGAAATTTTCATCAACTCAAAGAAAAAACCCTAAACTCAAAGTCCCTAAACTGCAGATCCGTCTGTGACGGATCGAACAGATTCGTCCATCACGGACATATTGTTCATGTTCTTCCCCACAATCAACCATGCCGAGATCCCTAAAATTCAAACAAACAAATCGACAATATTTGTCCAGATTCAATACATTTTTCCATTTGAAACAACATTAAAACAAGATCAAATCCAACATTAAACACTTAATATCCTAAAACCTAATTCATCAAAAAATTGTAAATAACATTCAATAATTTCAACACCATTAAACTACTAAGCCAAGAATAAGTATAGATTTAACTAACCTGACAAATCGTGACAGAAGAATTGGATTGATACGTGACGGATCGAAAGGAAGCGAAAGTGGCAGAGGAGATCGAAATGAGAGAGATCGAAAGGAAACTGAGGGTGAAAGTGGTGGAGGAGACAAAGTTGCTATATTTATATGCAGCAACTTCGTCCGTGACGGACAGATGCTATCCGTCCGTGACGGATGAATGGCATTAATGATTACATATTTACATTTAAATATAATTTTTTATTAATATGTTTTTAAAAGATGAGTTGGAAACCAACAAATATCCTTCGACATACATGTAAAATGAGGAGAACAAAAATCAAAATAATTCAACACTTTGGTTTTGTATTAGCTCAATGTATCCACTTTTTTTTTGAAAAGGTAAGAATTCGATTTACCCCACATAACAATGTGAGGTAAATCGATAGGCCAATAAATCGGCATCCAGACAAACCGGCGTGAGAGAACAAATAACAAAACAAGCAAGTGGTTTGTTTTCAACAAAACAAGTAAGAATTCGATTTACCCCACTTAAGAGTTTGTTTTTATTTTCCTTTCTATTGTTTATCTTTTTTGCAGTTTGTGGAGCTTGAAAATCAAGCAAGTGGTTTGTTTTCAACAAAGCTGGATCATTTTGTTGTCCATTGGATCAGAAATAAATGCCTTCTCGGCTAATTTATTGTGCCTCCACGGCTAATTTATTTGTCAATACACAAGAATCTGGGTCATAAGCCTTTCTTTTGAATTGGATCTGGTAGTCCAGAACAAAAACACAAATATAAATCTAGTTCATAAGCCTTTCTTTTAAGCATATACATGAGTAACTAATAAAGGATGGCGCAAAGACAGCAGGGGCAACACCATAAACACACCACCACACCACCTTCCTCTGAAGCAAAGAGGAGGGTCATCCAGAGTGAAGAGAGCAAATAGTTGCGATCGACTTCCAAAAGTCAAAATTGGAGCCTCGTTCCACAAACGAACTCCAGGCGGGGTAAGGGGAGAGTTCTGGTATGGGAAAAACACCCAAATGAAGGATATTTCCTTGTCTTCTCATCGAATTATAGGTTCGAATTTTGGTGGGCGAGGATGTGATAATTTGTATCAAAACTTCACAAAACAAAGAGATGATTGATTTTGTAAGCTTCCGACCATAATACATGTTAAAGGAAGAGGAGGATAGGGGATTTGGTAGAGGAAAATAGTGGAGAAATTTGGATCTAGTTTAAGAGGCGGTGTTGGGAGGCAGAGGTAGAATAGTTTTCTATTTCGGGAGCGTTTTAGGGTTTCAGGGGTGAATTTTAACGAGACGCTCTGAATCATAGTTGTGTAGGGGTGAAATTTAACGAGTGGCTTGCAAAGATGAGGAGAAGTGTTCAGATGTTCTTAAGATGGCAAGATTTGATTGAGAAAAGGGCTAAAAAATCAAGATCGAGATAAAAGGCGAATTCAGTTGCGGCGATATTCTAGGGTTTCAAAGACAGAAGCGTTTTTATGGTTTTGGGTCAACTTTTTGACTTTCCAGCTTCTGCTCAATGTATCCACTTGAAATAACACTTAAATAGTGAATGTTTAAACTACTTCTATATAAATTTGATATGAGATATAATCATATAACTTTTGTTATAAAGTTCACAAAGGAATTTTTTTTCATACCGGCCAAATTGCATTAATAACATAGTAATTAGTAAAGTATAATGGAATAGCTTATATATATCATTTCGCTATTTAAAAACTGATCATAAATTTTGATAAATTTGATTTTATAAATTGTATAAAGTATACTAATATATTAAAAATATAAATTAATCTAATTAATTTTATATATAAGTTGACATATTTGTCACAATTAATGACCTCTCTTTTATACAATTTTCTCTATTTTACATTAAAATCTATTTTACATAAAACAAATTCCCTTTAATCTTCTATCTTAATAAATGCATTTAATTAATTTTTCTAAAACTCTTTTTCAACCCATTTATTTATCAATGATCATATTTAGATTGATTTTTTTATTAATATGTTTTCTAAAGATGAGTTGGAAACCAACAAATATCTTTCGACATACATGTAAAATGAGGAGAACAAAAATCAAAATAATTCAACACTTTGGTCTTGTATTAGCTCAATGTATCCACTTGAAATAACACTTAAATAGTGAATGTTTAAACTACTTCTATATAAATTTGATATGAGATATAATTGTACAACTTTTGTTATAAAGTTCACAAAGTAATTTTGTTTCATCCCGACCAGATTACATTAATAACATACTAATTAGTAAAGTATAATGGAATATCTTATATACAATGTTCTAAAGTGATTAGTAAAGTATAACATATTAATTAGTAAAGTATGTGAAGCCTTCCCTCAAGGTTACGTCTAATCCATCACCCATCTGGTGGAGTATCTACAAAGGTGTGAATGAGGTCATTATTTCGGAGGTTTAAATGGATTATTGGCAATGACACCTCCATTCAGTTTTGGGTTGATACTTGGATCATGGATCACCCTCTTATTCACTATGCTCAACATTCGGTGCACGAGGAATCCATGCATGCTATTGTAAGCCAGTTCTGGTCTCATGATTATGGTTGGAAATGGGAGATTTTTCCACCTTTCTCCCAAGTTCAGTTCTGCTCAAGATTTCAGCTTTGGTTATTTTGGAAGGCGATGAGTTTCTGGATGCAATATCTTGGGGTCAGTTTAATAATGGAGAGTTTACGGTTTCCCCCGTCTACAAATTGCTTTGTTGTTCCTCTTCCAGGTACGAGATAGACTCCTCCATGTTTTCACAACTGTGGCGTCTTATGGTTCCTGAAAGAGTACGGAGTTTTGCTTGGATGGCACTCCGAGGTTGCATTCTTACGAATGCAGAGAGGAAGGCATTTAGCGAAACTGATGATTGTCCTAAGTGTTCAGGCCAACAAGAGTCCATCATCCACCTTTTTCGGGATTGTCAGCTCGCATGAATATATGAGCTTCTCTCCCTCTACCAGCCAGGCATGCAAATTTCTTCTTGGATGATTATGCAGTTTGGTATTGTTCTAATTTATTTGTGACAAGGACCGAGAGATAGCCTGGCCTTTTTGCTATGGCAATTTGTGGTATTTGGAAATGGCAGAATCACTTTGTTTTTGACAAGGATGGGTTCGGGGGAGACAAGAGCGCCTTCATTAAGCTGTGCAACTCGGAATATCTGGCTGCTTATAGCAAACAGAACATTTTGGGGGGACGAAGGCTGAAAACTGATAGTTTTATCTCTTAGACGAAACCAACAAAATGTTTTATAAAGATCAATATAGATGGATCAGTGGGGGAGGGAAGAGCTTTAGCAACAAGGTTTTGAGAAATGCTAATGATGATTGGGTGGTTGGTTTTATTCACAATATTGGTAGCTACTCGGTGCCCATGGGCAAGTTGTGGGACATTATCTAAGGCCTTAAACTTGCATGGAACCAGGGGTACATGAGGGTTTGCCTAGAAACAGATTCGCGTTTGGCGGTTCTATTGCTCGACAAATCTATAAATCGTAGTCATTCGCTTTTTAGCCTCGTCACTCTTGGGAAATGCTTTCTACGTAGGCACTGGGACATCCATTTTGTCATACTTTAGAGAGACCAATGTAGTACCATCTTGCGATTTTTTTCATATTTTAGATGTTTTGCGTGTTGACGTTATATCCTTTTAGACGATGTTAGGTGATAGGCGTTGTCGTGACACCTAAACAAAATAATCCTAACAAACCTAAACAAGTAGTTTGGGCAAGTAAGGGTCGAATCCCACAGAGAATCAGATTATCAATTCAAGTAATTGTAAGTCACCAACTAGGAACTAGGGGGGGTTTATATGATTTTCGTAACCAAATAACAAGTAGACAAGTAAACAGATTCGCAGGCAAAGGTTGTGAATATGATTGGGAAAAGCGTCACACCTGACAAAGATCCACACAACAAGAGATATGGTTGATCATTGAATTTTATCAATCTCAAGTTCTTATCTTTCCTTTAGTTGTTCTTATCCTGATCATATGTAACTATTAGTTCTACCAGCCCTAATAGTACTTATTACTAAATTAAATCCGAAAACCTTCAAGACTCAACAAAGCAATAGCATTCAACCAAGGATTCAACAAGATACATGCAATAGAAACAACCCGTTACTATAAGCATGCAATTAACTCTCTCTCACGATGAACACTCGTAACCCGCTTATGTAAATCGTGTTTGCTACTAGATATGCAACCCGAACCCGGAATCACAAGTCCTAGCTATATGGATAATATCAATAAACCTAGGTGATTAGTCTAGATAAACCAATAAGATTCAATAAATATTCAAGCACAAGAGAATTAATCCAACTAAATAGGAAAACGACCAAGAGTAGAAAACTCACAACCAATCAATTGAAGGCTTCAAAACGTCAAGTGTAACAATGGAGGTTTAGTTCTCCATAGGGTTTGTGAGAGAAAAAACTATGAAAGGTGGCAACTAGGTTCCCTAAACAAATTCTTAGAAATAACCTTAAATACTAGGGCAAATAATTCAGAAATAAATAAAAGGAAATAACAAACTTGGAAACAAAGTTTCAGAAATAAAATAAAAACAGATAAAAGATCTCGGAAATAAGCCGAGAAAAGTCTTCAGCGCGTCTTCACCGCGGGGTGCGGCAATACCCACCGCGGGGTGCGGTGTATCTCCAGAGGCTCTAGCAGCTTCTGCAACACTTTCGTAGAAACGCCATAACTTTTGATTCCTAACTTGGATTGCGCTCATATTTTGAGGACTTGCAGTAGACTTCAAGATCTAACTCCTCGAATTGGAATCACTCCATTTGGACATCGGAGTAGAGAGAACGAACCAATTGAATTCAGCACACTGTTCTTCCACTCTTCAATGCACTTCAAACCTCTGTAAATCCCATAATTTCTTCACTTCTACTCTTCTCTTTTGGATTACAGAATCACCATCAAATCATATCCAAACATCATCTAAATCATGCTAATAACCACTAGATGCGCTATACAATATATCGCATATCAAATTCCCCCATACTTAGACCTTTACTCATCCCGAGTAAGCTAAAAACTGAACTCACTCCATCAATCATGCTCCAAGGCCTCAGGAAGTACAAGAAAATATGACACTAGTAGTTACAACACATCAACAATAAGCTCCAAGACAACCAAAACAAGTGATGCAAAACTCATCTAATCCTAACTACATCTAATCACCTTATTCATCCATGGTGGCCTACCCGAATCCTCCTCATAACTCCCCTTCTTATGTCGTCATGTCAGGAAAAATGAGGAATCCTAAAAATCACTCTTATTCTTTTCACTCATTTTGCCAAGGCGCCCTTTCGGGTTTTCACCAAGCCACTCATTTCATTTTTCAATAGATGGGCTCACATATGCTCACTTCACTCTTGACCAATTATTACCCCAGCCTAATGCTGGTCCAAGCCACCTGCTTATTGCCTAGGTTCGGGTTTTTGACCTATCTCACGATTTCTATTTTAGCCTTTTTTCAAATTTTTGGCTCTTTTCATTTTTTTTCTTCTTCTCAACGACTTAGCAAGTATAGAACCCTCCCTCATACTTAAACATTACATTGTCCTTAATGTAATGAAATACAAAATAATAGAAGCACATGGAAGAGCAAAAAATAACTCACAGACGCCACTGAGTTGGCTTGGAGACGTACGTTGTTGCTGGCGGTAAAACAATGAACGCTCAGGTCTCTGGTGTTGCACGAGATCTTCTTAATCAATAATCTTCTCCTACCGTGCAACCAAAAGGAAACCACTTTGGTGAATATTGGTATATCAAAGAATTTGGGGCTGCACGACCTTCAATGAACACAAACAATGGGCCCAGATGTGTTCGTGGTGTGGGCCCTAGTGTTTCTCCTCTTCAACTGTCGACTGTAGGGCCATCATCGTTGCCAAATAATGTGTGGGGCGAATGTCTGCTCCTTGATAACATGATGCGCACCTTCTCCATGGGGAACTCCGGACAGCTGGCCTACGGTAGAACTTTTTTTTTTTAAATCCGTTTAAGGATTTTTCGATTTTTTTTTTCGATTTTTTTGTTGTTGATCCCCGTTTAAGGTTTTTTCGGGGATTTTATTTTCAGTGCAGGGCAAAAGAAGACTTACAATGGTGTGGGAAACACCTTCTTCAATTCGCATAGGGTCTCCTCCCTGCAGGTTAGTCGAAAACAAAAAAAAACAAAAACAAAAACAAAGCAAGAACACACTAAAAACAAATGCAAAAACAAAGAATGAAAAACAAAGAAAGAAAAACATATCTCGGGTTTCCTCCCGGACAGCGCCTTAGTTATTGTCGTGGCTCGACATCCTACTCAGACAACCTCAACTCGGGTTGCTCACAACAACTGGACTTCTGGGATCTATATCAGGGGGATGCCTCTTTGTATATTCCATGTCGAGGTTGACCCCCGTCCTCCTGCACTTCATGATGGGAGAACCGTTGTTCATATCAATGAATGCACTTGCCATCTTTAGGAACGGTCTACTCAACATCTCAGGGGCTGCATGCTTATCCTGCCTCGTATCCAGCATGTAAAAATCCGCCACTTGAATCAAGGCCTCCTTCTTGTACTTCCCCTTTGGTTTCTTTTTGATATTTCCCAACGCCCTTAAAACTTATGTGCAGCGAGGGACGCTGTTTGCCAGTGTGACCAAAGGAACGTTTGCCTTGCAGCTACTGAAGGTGTCAAATAAACCTTTGTCGTTCTCCACTTTTTGGGTGTCCTTCAGAGCCTCAGGGAAGGGTGCGGGAGGCTTCTCAGAACCGAGAGGGGGAAAGTACGGACGAACATAGGTGTCGACGTAGGGCTCTTTCACAACTCCAGAAGGTCCACCGCGGGTGCGGTCAGAATCCACCGCAGGGTGCGGTGGATCTCCAGAGGCTCCAACAACTTCTGCGACACTTTCTTAGAAACACCATAACTTTTGATTCCTAACTCGGATTGCGCTCATATTTTGAGGACTTGCAGTATACTTCAAGATCTAACTCCTCGAATTGGAATCACTCCATTTGGACATCGGAGTAGAGATAACGAATCAATTGAATTCAGCACACTGTTCTTCCACTCTTCAATGCACTTCAAACCTCTGTAAATCCCATGATTTCTTCACTTCTAGTCTTCTCTTCCGGATTACAGAATCACCATCAAATCATATCCAAACATCATCTAAATCATGCTAATAACCACTAGATGCGCTATACAATATATCGCATATCATTAGGTGACCGTAACTTCTGGTTTAATTTAAATTATCCCTTTTATGAAATTATTCGAGAGACGGTACTCTCGCTCTACCCAAAAAAACATTCATATATTCTTAGAGCACCTTTAGTGCATGGGCTTATTGGGGGATTATTGGAGGCTTTTTGCCATTAAGCCTCTCCAATAAGCCTCACTCATTTCTTTAACTTTCGTGGGGGGCTTATTAGAGAGGCTTATTGGAGTATATTAAATTACAATTATACCCTTTCATTTATATCAAATTACCAATATTCTCTTTATATTAAATACTTAATATACCTTTTATATTAAATTATATATATAATTTTTTTTATAAAATATATTTTATTTCACGTATTTTGTTATATTATTGTTATTAAAATGAAAATGAAGAGCGAATAATAGACTTGAAGAAAATTAAAGCTCTCATTATCTTAAAATGAAAATTAACGACAAACATATATATTAAAACAACAAACGAAAGGAGGGTTACAATGGAACAACATAAACTAAAGTAAATTATCAAATTGAAAGACAAACTGAAGCAAATTACCGAATTGAAACAAATGAAAGGAGGGTTATTAAAATGAAAATTAACGACAAACATATATATTAAAACAACAAACGAAAGGAGGGTTACAATGGAACAACATAAACTAAAGCAAATTACCGAATTGAAAGACAAACTGAAGCAAATTACCGAATTGAACGACAAACATCATTATACGATACATAACTCAATAATTTTTTTAAAAACATAGCACAAGAAAGTCCCTAATCTTCGCCATGTAGTCGCCAAATGTTTGCCTTAAAGCCTTGTTCCCTTCCTCTATCAATGTAATTTCGACGAGATCTCCTACGTGAACTTTCTGTTTGTGCTTTGTATTTGCGTTGTAGAGCGCGTTCTTGAACTTCATTAGCCGCATCAACAACTTCTTGTAAAAGTCTTTGATACTCACCATCCTCAGAGCTTGAGGAGTTTGAAGATGAATGCTTGTATGTCCTCACTTATATAGATCTTTGAAAAGCTATAAAATCTCAACCATAAAAGCATCTCTATGCTTTAGTCCAAAAAATGAAAAAGTACGGTATCACATGCTATGTTTATAGAATTATTGCTTTCTCTGCATTATTTCAGACCATGCCAACTTGCATATCAATTCATTGCTAACTTCACATGGCAACTTGCATATCATTATTACTTTAGTCCAAAAAACGAAAAAGCAAATGCTTCACATGCTATGTTTGCAGAATTATTGGTTGGGTAAGTGTCATGCGAGAATATATAATAGGGTGAGAAATGAGAATAAATCCTAGCCTTTGGATGACAAATAAACCAAAGGTTATGATTAAACTTTCATTAAAAGGTCATGTGTCATGCACATGACCTGATTTTTGGGAGTTTGACCGGTCAACATGACCGGTCAAACCAGTCACTGGCGGTCAACGCCGGAGCTCCGGCGTTGACCGGTCAAAGTTTTTTTTCGGCCAATTTTTTTTTCAGGCATAATTTTTGGCTTGTGGCTGCATGTGCATTGATTTTTGCTTGTATGTGCATTGATATTGCATAAAATCTGTATATGATCTTTGACTATATGTGTGACTTTGTGTATGTGAAAACTCATGCACTTCTCAGCATGTGCATATGTTTTAGCTTGTGTGTGCATAGATTTTGACATATATTTGCATCTAAATTCTACTTGTGTGTATTATTTTCTTGGGTTAAAATGTGCATGAGTTTTGGCTTGTATGTGCATACATTTTGAAGTGCATGTCTTTTTTATTGTATGTGCATCTAAATTCCATAAATTCTGTATAGGGTTTTGATTATATGTGTGACTTTGTGTATATGGAAACTCATTTACATACATGCAAAAACTTATGCATGCATTTCACAGAATGTGCATATGTT
Organism: Rheum nobile; assembly: GCA_027886185.1. Lineage (NCBI taxonomy): Eukaryota > Viridiplantae > Streptophyta > Magnoliopsida > Caryophyllales > Polygonaceae > Rheum > Rheum nobile. The sequence continues at coordinate 947,291 of WOAB01000593.1, read as the reverse complement.
TTGGTATGTGTGTGCATAAATTTTGACATGTATGTGCATCTAAATTCTACTTGTGTGCATTATTTTCTTGGGTTGAAATGTGCATGAGTTTTGGCTTGTATGTACATACCCTTTGAAGTGCATGTCTTTTTGCTTGCATGTGCATGTAAATTGAACTAGGTGTGCATAGGATTTGACTATATGTGTGACTTTTTGTAAGTGGAAACTTATGCACACACATGTAAAATCTTATACACTTTACAAATTGTGTATAGGTTTTATCTTGTAAGTGCATGAATTTTGAATTGTATGTGCATCTAAATTTTACTTGTATGTATCGTTTTCTTGGCTTGATATGTGCATGAGTTTTTGACTTGTATGTGCATACCATTTGAAACACATGTCTTTTTGCTTGAATGTGCACATGTCAAAACTTATGCACATACAGTGTACAACTCATGCACATTTTCTCTAGAAAACAATGCATATTTTTTATAATCTTTAGATGCACATACATGTCACTATTGATGCATATATAAGCTAAAATGTATGCACATGTCATCTCAAACAAAAAATAGTTTTGGAAAAAAGTTGGGCTGTAAAAAATTGAATATAAAAAAATGGTCGGACAACACCTTATAAAATTTTAATGCACATACAAGTCAATATTGATGCACACACAAGTAAAAAATGGTGCACATGCCAACACAAGCAAAAAGTGGACCCGGAAAAAAAATGGACCGAAAAAAAAACTTAGGTCGGACAACGCCTTATAAAAATTTGATGCACATATAGGACAATATAGATGCACACACAACCCAAAATATATGCACATACCATATTAAGTCAAAAAGTGGCCCCGGAAAAAAAACAACTGGTCCGAAAAAAAATAAAAATTGACCGGTTAATTATCCACTTAAGTGGTCATGGCACATGACCACTTAAATGATAGTCTAATCCTAGACTTTGGATTTAAAGGCTATGAGCTATTCTCATTTCTCACCCTAATGTTTATTCTCACCAGATCTGCACCCTTATTGCTTTCTCTGCATTATTTCAAACCATGCCAACTTGCATATCAATTCATTGCCAACTTCACATGGCAACTTGCATATCTTTATTACTTTAGTCCAAAAATCGAAAAAGCAAATGCTTCACATGCTATGTTTGCAGAATTATTGTTTTCTCTGCATTATTTAAGACCATGCTAACTTGCATATCAATTCATTGCCAACTTCACATGGCAACTTGCATATCATTATAACTTTAGTCCAAAAAACGAAAAAGCAAATGCTTTACATGCTATGTTTGCAGAATTATTGCTTTCTCTACATTATTTTAGACCATGCCAACTTGCATATCAATTCATTGCCAACTTCACATGGCAACTTGCATATCATTATTACTTTAGTCCAAAAATCAAAAAAGCAAATGCTTCACGTGCTATGTTTGCAGAATTATTGCTTTCTCTGCATTATTTCAGACCATGCCAACTTGCATATCAATTCATTGCCAACTTCACATGGTAACTTGCATATCATTATTACTTTAGTCCAAAAATCGAAAAAGCAAATGCTTCACATGCTATGTTTGCAGAACCAATTCATTGCTTCACATGCTATCTCTAAAGAGTTGTCACATTCCAACCACAACTTGCATTTCATTACATTTAGACAAGTGCATTACAAGATTGAAATATGCATAAACAAGATTGAAACATGCATTACAAGATGAAACATGCATAAACAAGATTAAAACATGCATTACAAGATGAAGCATGCATAAACAAGATTAAAAAATGCATTACAAGATGAAACATGCATTCAGAATCAAAATATACAAGGAAGAAAATAAAACCATCACATGTCAGAGAGTTCTTTGAACAACTTTTGTTTGGCAGCTTCTCCTTCCTCTTCAAGATTAGTTTGTGTTGACATCCACTGGAGAAAATCCCATTTCTGCTAGAAAACCGCCATCTTATTATGTTCATTTGTCATTGTCAATTCATGAGCTTGCTTCTCCCTCTTGCGGGCCTCCTTTGCCATTTCCAATCAGGCCCGTAGATGGGAAAGTCCATAAGGACCGCTCGAATAGGGCTCTCGAAATTTTGGGGCCCAATAATATTTTAGCCCACTAGCTATTTAAGTTAGTATAGATTTTTTTTCTTTTTTTTTCCTTTTCAGCGCTTTTTCAGACCGCCAAACTCGAGGCCTCCGTCTTTAATTCTTTGTCTTTCCCATCTTGAGTCTCTTCGTCTTCAGTATCCTCCATCAATGTGGTGTTCGGTTCTTGTTTCCCAAATCTCTTTAATTGATGGAGTATTCACCCTCTTACAACAGTCTAAAAATTCTCCTTATAATGGAGCCCCACAAATTTCATCTTCTCCATCGACCATCAGTCCATCTCTTCAACTCTTCAAGTCTTCAATCGATCTCCATATGCTTCTGCGGTGTGTTGTTTACGGGTCGCCGACTCGCCGCTCGCCGCCTCGCTGGTCGAATCACTTCAGGCGCTGCCTCTCCGGTCGAATCAGTTCGGGCGCCGCCTCTCCCGCTCGCTCAAAGCCTCTCCCGCTTGCTCTCCGGTCGAATTTCGGGTGCCGGTCGACCATCGACAAATCTGAAATATCTCGCTCGCTCAAAGCCTCAGAAGTCAGAATTTTGGATTTAGGTATGTCCGTATGTAGTGTTGTATAGCCTGTATTCAACCTCAAATTTGCTTTTGAATGAAATTGACCCTTGATAGGATTTGGCATTAAGTATTTTGAAATAAAATTGGGATTTGGCTATTCGCTCAAAGCAGCCACATAAGTACTTTGATTTTGAATGAAATTGAATAATTTATTATAATTGATAATTTGATAGTCTGATAGAATTGTGAATACACGATTTGCAGGATTTGGAGTTTTGATTTGTTAATTTTTTTTTTTTGTGACGTGGGAACCTACTACTTGCGGGGTGGTAAACCCCCGGGATCGTGACCTAGCCGGCAAGCGCCACGATCCAGGTAAACCGGCTTGCGCCGACCGGCTCGACCCAATGGCAAGGGACACGGCTAACCCCTGGGAATTGCACCCAGAAGAAAGGGGGGTAGGCAGGGATCGAACACGGGACATGCCCATACTCCCTCCGTGCCCTTACCACCAAGCCACCACCGAAGTGGCTTGATTTGTTAATTGTTAAGTGGCTGCTTAAATGCTTAATTTGACCCTTGATAGGATTTGGCCATTTGGGTACTTGAGTACTTGACCCTTGAGTGGATTTGACAATCTAATTTAGTTGTGTTTTGGTTATGAACAAAATTGTATGTTATTGATCGGTGTCGTTGATTTTTTTGATTTCGTTAATTTGGGTAATTACTAATTAGATATGTTACTATTATTCAATTTTATTGGTTTAATTTGCTGATTTTGTGATTCACTCATATCTTCTAATTTGGGTAGTCAATAGTTTATTCATCTTGTTTTGTAATTCACTCAAATCTTCTTCTTGATTTGGCTTGGCAGATTAACTTTAGGAATTACACACTACTAGTAGGCCGGTCTCTAAATCAGGTTGGTTTGTTCCTTATTAATCTATATGATCTCTTATTTTTGTGCTATATTTGAGTTTGTTAGTTATGTCTTCTAGAATTAGAAAATATGATTCTGGATATAAAAAACGACAAAAGAAACAAAAAACTGAAGAGTTAATTCAATCTCAAAGAGGAGCACAAATAAGCAAGAGTCTGAAAATGAACCAGAAAACGCTCCCAAGCCCTCTCCCCAACCCACCCCTTGAAACCCTAAACACTATTCGGCCACCACCGCTCTTTGAAACCAAACACCACAAACATGTTTCAGATCTCAATATTCAACTTGATCTCAATCTCCATCATGACCAAAGCACTTCTTATAACAATCTTCTCGTTGGTTGTGCGGGTTGGGGGGGGGGGTTGTCTCTCTCTTTCGATTCCGCCTCTGAGGATCTCGTCGCCTCAACTCCCCTCTTCGTGCGTCGACGGAGGAAGCCTCCTGAAGCCGGTTTGGGATCCGGGCTTGCTGAAGGAGTGGACTGCGGTCGGCGAGGGCAGAGATGCCTCTTTTGTGCCTGTGTTTATTGGGCATCTCGGGGACCCCTATCTCCACCACTGCTCAAAGGCTGAGCTCTGGGACGGTGATGGTGACCTTGCTCCTGCTTCTGCTGGGCGTGGGAAGAACTTATGTGGTCCACCGCTCACCTCTTACCGACCGGGGCGAGTCTGGATGCTCCTACATAGGTGGTGTCTTTCTTTTCATCCCTCTTTTTTGCTGAGTTTCTGCCCTTTCCTGAACTTTGATAGCATGAATTCGTATTTGTCTTTTTGTTATCTCTCTGAATCCGGCTTCTCCTTCTGTGGTTGGGTGGTTGAATTTCCTTCATCCACCTCATTGCATAGAGGGAAGAGGTCCACGATTCTTATGCTTTATACCCCATACTCTTCTGATGATTACTCCTATCTCAATCTTGTTATCTCTTGTTTGTTTACTGCTAAGTATTGGGTGCTTGGATCCCTTGCTGATTGTGGGCTTCAGACTTTCTTTGAAATAAATCTGATGAATTCGTTGGCTTATCTGCCTTTGTGCTTTTCTTATGTCTTCCATATCCTTTACCCGTTGATTTTGAATGATTTGTTGGCTTTGGTGCTGTACTCGGCCTCATGTGAACAAGTGCTCCATGATTGGGACAAAATCCCCAAAACTGATGAAAACACTCTTGGCCTCAAGCTGGCTTTTATCAGTTGTGAACCCCCAGACTATCATCTTTTTATGCTTCCATTGAACCACCTATTGAAGATCTTTCACAATTCCTAGTCTAACAATGCGGTTTTGCCCTTACTGAACTCTTTTGACTACTTCGGGTATAATTCTAACTTGTTTTCTGAAAAACAAACAGGAATGTACAATGTGAAAAACAGTGTGAACAACCAAAACATGAAATCTGGAGTTGGTTCTTATACCAATATACCAGCGAAATGTGAAGACATGGAAAATCTCCTAATCTTAGAAGACTATCTCATGAACAATCATATTTGGAGGTGCAATATGACCAAGCTGAACAATGGATACTTTCCGAACAAATATGATCTGAACAAAACACCACATATAACCAGATATGTGTCTTATGCCAATCTGCTTCAGATTTGGTGGATGCTTGTCTTCGAATAAACAAGTCAGAAGCTAATGCTCTCTGTATGCATCTCTCACCTGGGGAAGGACTACCTCTACAATGCTTTGTTTCCTTTTAGAATTTTTAAATCTCAGAAAACTTTGGTGTGTTTTAGAGAATCTTTTGATCAAACAAAATTTCTGCAGCTATATGCCCAGATTGTCCCTTATGACTTCTCCGGAATATACGTCTGTATTAAAGAACAAATGATATTACTGAAATTCTATGCTATTTACCATAGCCTTTTCCCAGTTATTTATTTTGGGTCTTTACTTTATGTAAATTTGCATATGTCCTGGCATTATGCTAAATTTGCTTATACAAAGTCTCAATCTACCAGGAGCAGAAGAAAACAACCTTTGAAATATTACTCATTGAACAAATCTATATGGAGTTGTTACTCCAAGAACATTACTTATGAACCATATGAGCACTGCTTATGAGGCAATTTCTGTTTGGGTTTTAGCTTTGAAACCCCAATGGATGTATTCCTATTCGTTTCTTCTAAGGAGTAATTCTAAACTTGATACCTTTCCCAGGAAACTAATTATCTCTTGCAGATTATATGCATTTCCTGGAATCCTGAAAACCCCAAATATGAAAGCGAAATTATGCATAATACTAAACTAGTCCGAATACATGAAAAAACTGTGTATGCCAGAATGACAAAAACCTGTGTACACATATCTCGTTATACTGGTTTCCAAGTTGCTAGGTTTGCCTTACACCAATGAGAATTCCCAATCAAGAACAATCGAAAACATATTCTCTCTAGGGAGAACAAAATTCTTATGTCTTTAAAATCCCTTATGCCTACGGATAAAATAACAAATAGAAACGACAATAAGTTCCCTAAATGTCCTAGGATATGGGGCAAAAACACAAATGGGTTTTTATGAAGATCACAACCTGGAATTGCCGCGGAATCGGGAAGAAATTTTTTTGGATGGATGTTAAATCTTTCTGTAAAATTGAACGAATACAACTACTTGCACTCTTTGAAACAAAACCAAACAAAGAACCAAATGAAAAAGTGTGAAAAAGCGGGTTTTGATCAATTCTACTGTGTCCCAGCTACGGGTTTTGCGGGGGGCATTTGCGTAATATGGAAGACCTATCAACTTACAAATAAAATCCTTGAAATTGAACAAATTGAAACAAGATTCATTAGTAGTATTAAGTATACAAACTTACTCATGAACAAAAAACTTATGCTAATCCTAACTTATGCCCCACCAAATGATTCTGTAAAGAATGTGTTTTGGAACGAATTTATCTCCTATATTAAAAATTGATCTCTACCGTGCATTATCATGGGAGATCTGAACGAAATACAAGACCCTTCTGAAAAAATAGGCGGGATATTACCACCTTTGGCAAAATTTGCAAGATTATGTCATTTTAAGAATGAATGTGAACTATTGGATACCCCTATTTAAAGAAACATCTATACCTGGCGAAAGAACAGCACATAAATAGATAACATATATGAAAAACTGGACATGGAACTTATTCATCACCAGATTCTTCAATGGTATCCTGATATCTATACTGAGCATTTTTCTTTTTCTAGTTCAGACCATTGTCCCATCTCTATCGAGTTGGAATCAGCAGTACCTTTCAAAAGTAGTTTAAATTTGAAAAAAAATGGATGACCAGAAAGGATTTTAGAAACGTTGTTAAACAAGCTTGGAGAACTAACTTTCATGGATCTAGATTGTATAATCTTGTATCTAAAACAAAATTACTCAAGAAACATGCTAAGATCTGGAATAAAAGTACCTTTGGAAATGTTTTCACACAATTATAAACTATAGAAAAACAGCTTTCTGAAATCCAAATTGAGATCTGTACTCACCCAACAAATGATCTCATTAAAAAACAAACAAGAATCATAGAAAAAAAAGAAAAACTTATGTGTTTCCAGAAAGTTTACTAGAACCAAAGAGCTAAAGTAAAAACACATCAAATATAATGACACAAATGCTAGCTATTTTCACAAAATAGCAAGTGAAAGAAGAAATAGAATAATTATAAAAGAAATCAAAACACAAGAAGGAACAAGCATCACTCGAGAATAAAACATTAGAAATGAAATCGGAAATGATTTCATTAAAAGATTCAAAAGTGAGGATATGAACCAGAGACTATTCCAGGAAAATTTCGAATTAATCCAGCCTGAAATCTCTACACATGACAATCTGGAATTAATAAGAAACGTATCCAATGAAGAAATTAAGAAGGCGGTCTTTAACATTGGCTCGGATAAATCACCAGGGCCGGATGGCATGACAACAGAATTTTACCAAAAATACTGGGACATTGTAGGTCCTTCTGTTATCCAAGCAGTTAAAAGCTTTTATCTATCTGGGAAACTGCTTAAACAAATAAATCACACTTTCATCTCTTTGATCACAAAATGTGATAATCCGAACTCTACTAATCACTATAGACCCATAAGTCTGTGCTCTACAATTTATAAGATTATCTCGAAGATCATAACAACTAGACTTAAAGAAATCATGAAAAAATTAATACACCCCCTTCAGGGTGCATTTGTTGCTAACATAGCCATTCAAGATAATATCTTGATTGCCCATGAAATCTTTCATTCTTTTAAATCGAAAAAAGGAGCTGAAGGCTTTATTACCCTAAAACTAGACATGGAAAAAGCTTATGATAGAATCGAATGGGACTTCATTATTAAAATAATGGAAAAGTATGGATTCCATGAAAAATTTATCAACTGGATAAAAGAATGCATTACAACGGTATCTTTTTCGGTACTTGTAAACAACGGACTCACAGAAATATTTAAACCATCAAGAGGACTTCGACAATGAGACCCCCTTTCGCCTTTCTTGTTTATTTTAGGATCTGAAATCCTTGCTAGAAAACTCCAAAAAGCTTCAGAAAGAACTCGAAATCCTCTAGGATTTCAAATTAATCAACAAGGAACACGAATCCCGTTTCTGACATTTGCGGATGACATTGTGATCTTCTCAAAAGCTAAACAGGAAAACTGTAAAGAAATCAATGATATTATTGATGAGTACTGCAAAATCTCAGGACAAAAAGTAAATTTTCATAAATCGGCTTTTCAAGTTACAAAAAATATTACCAACCAAAAGAAATTAGCATTACAAGGTACTCTCACAATCACAAATATGATATCTCTCGAAAAATATCTTGGTTGCCCTATCATTAATGGTAGAGTTAACTCGAATACCTTTGCTGACCTCTTAGTTAGCACCAAACATCAATTATCTAAATGGAAAGCTAACTCTCTTTCCCAAGCAGGAAGAACAACATTAATAAAAACCAATCTGGCATCAAGACCAAACTATCTTATGCAAAGTTTTATGTTACCTACACACACACACAATGAACTTGACAAGTTAAATAGATCCTTTATTTGGAACAAAGTGACAGAGCTAAAAGTCGTATGCCTATCAAAGAAATCCTAAAGTACCTACTACAGAGTATAGCAAGCAAGTCAGAGTCGATCCCACAGAGAGTCAGGTTATCTATTCTTGTAATTCACGTCACCGACTAGGAACTAGGGGGTTTTTGTAGTGTTTCGAACCAAGTAAATAAAGCAAGTAAACAAGTTTGCAAATAACGGTTGAGAATAATAAGGGAAAAAGCGCCACACTTAACAAAGATCCACACAACAATAGAAAGGTCGATCACGGAATTCTATCAATCTCAAGTTCTTAATATTCCTATAGTTGTTCTTATCCCGATCATAGATAACTATTAGTTCTACCAGCCCTAATAGTACTTATCACCAAATCAAATCTGAAAACCTTCAAGACTCAATAAAGCAATAGCAATCAAACAAGGATTCAACAAGATACATGCAATAGAAACAACCCGTTACTATAAGCATGCAATTAACTCTCTCTCACGATGAAGCGCTCGGATCCCCTATACGCAACAATCGTGCTTGCTACTCGATATGCAACCCAAACCCGGAATCACAAGTCCTAGCAATTAGGAAGATATCAATAAACCTAGGTGATCAATCTAGATAAATCAACATAAACCAATAATCATTCAAGCACAAGAGAATCAATCCAACTAGATAGGAAAACGAACAAGAGTAGAAAACTCACAACCAATCAATTGCTGGCTTCAAACTGTCAAGTGCAACAATGGAGGTTTAGTTCTCCATAGGGTTTGTGAGCAAAATACATAAAACGGTGGAAACTAGGGTTAGAGAATGGATCCAGCTCTAAAAGAGTCTTAAACCTAACTTAAATACTAAAGTAATAATTCAGAAATAAAGAAAATAAAATAACAAACTAGGAAACTAAGTCTCGGAAATAAAATAGAACGAAATAAAAACACGGAACGAAAGTCTTCAGCGCGTCGTCACCGCGGGTGCGGTGGCTCTCCAGTGGCTTCTGTCCACTTCTCTGACGACCTCGCTGCAGGTGCGGCAGTGCCCACCGCTGGGTGCGGTGGGACTCCAGAATCTTGTCTGGTTTCTGCTTCTTCTACCGCAGGGGCGGTGGTCTTCGGCGCGGGTGCGGCAAGGCTCCAGTAACATCTCCTCTTCAAAGCTCTTCCTTGCAATCTCTCGCATCGCTCCTCAACTCGTCTCTTCACTCCTTTTGCGTCTTTCCTTGGTGGCTTCCTTCCTCAGTGTCTCCTAGATATCCACAATAGCTCAAACACCTCCAAAAACACCAAACTTCGCCTCCAAACGCCATACACATGAATGTGTCTAAATCTACCCGAATGACACCAAAAAACCCTCTAATGACTCTTACTTAAGCCCTACAAAGTAGTGCTTATCACAAAGACAGCTCTTATAAACCTCTTTTAGGCTGGGAAAAAAATATGTAAACCAACTCATCAAGGAGGTCTTGGTTTGAGGAAAGCTAAAGACATGAATAAATCCCTACAATTCAAATTACTATGGAAAATCCTAGCAGAACCAAATAACTATTGTGTTAGAGTTGTTATTGAAAAATACTTGAAAACAAACCATATATTTCATTACGAGAAAAAAGGAAATTGCTCTTGGCAATGGTCCAAAATGATTGAACTCATGGCTGAGTTCAAATCTGGACTAATTTGGCAAGTTGGTAATGGCAAAACAATCAAATTTTGGACGGATAACTGGGTTTTAAACACCCATTTATGTGATACCATTAACACGCAATCAATCTTGAATAAGGATGTCCTAGTAGCTGAATTTATGTTGTCAAATAAAACCTGGAATGAGGATTTACTAGAATAATGTTTACCATATGATTTAGCCAAAAAAATAACCTCGATCCCAATATCCTTAAATGAGATCCATGATAAAATGTACTGGAAAACTAGCAAAAATGATTGATTTTCTACAAATTCTGCTATGAAACTAATTAACAAAAACAAGAGTTATACTGTCTATGATTCTTCATGGATCTGGAAGATGGATACATATCCCAAAGTTAAAAACTTTGTCTGGAAAATAATGAAAAACGGACTCCCAATAAAAGCTAGATTAGCAGAAAAAGGTGTAGCAACCCCCCGGGTTGTATACGTTGCAATGCTCATTTGGAGGATTTGAATCATCTCATTTTCCAATGTAACCATACCTTAAAACAATCCAAAAAATGAATTATGATACCTATGGCATAATCAGATCCTTAAAAATAGGAAACAAAAAAATCAATGAAATCATTGAAGAAATTCGACAAAAAACTGATAGATCATAATTTATAGAATTAATGGTCTCTTGGTGGGGCATTTGGTTTTATAGAAACCAACAAAGCTTTAGAAGAACAAACGATGATGCCGACTCCATAAAGGATGTACCAATCTACATTAAGAAACAAATTGAGAATTGGAATAAGACGAAAAGCTGAAACCCTGCCTGTTTAGCAGAAGACAAACAAAAAACCCATAGAACAAACATTGTTAGACGACCAACAAAGAAATGGAAAAAGCCACCGGATAATATTATTAAAATCAACACAGATGGATCCACCAAAACCAATGGTGAATCTAGTTTTGGTTACATTTTCAGGAACAATACGGGTAAACCAATCTTTCTCTTTGGAGATAAATGTGGTATCTCAACCCCGCTAAAAACAGAAACATTGGTAGTAAGAAATGCCATGATAAAGGCCTATGATTTAGGCATTACCAACATTTAACTTGAATGCGACAACCTTACCATTGTGAATGTTCTTAATCAAATCTGGCACTGTCCATGGGATATTGAAATGCTAATTTCTGATATCCTGTGTGTTTTACAACTATTTTCTTCAGTGCAGATTTCTCACGTCTTCCGAGAAACAAACATCGTGGCCGATTTCATCGCGAAGAAGGTCCAGCAGAGTTCCTTGGAAGATTTTAGAGATAGTCTAGAATTTGTAATTCTCGTTCGAAAATATGCTATAGATTGAGAAACTGGCTCTTCTGTGGTTTCAAGTCTAATTTTTACCTAATCAAAAAAAAATCTCAAAGAGGAGCTCTTGATAGATTTATTATAAAAGAACCACAAGCTTCTATTGAAAATCAAAATGTTCTTGCTAATAATGTTGATTGTTTGGCTTGATATATATAAAATTTAAGATAAATTTTTGCATTTTGTTAATTACATGGGACCTATTTACAATGCGAGAACATGGCCTTTAAAAAGATTGGGACGCCCCTGTTTCCAATTCATGCGCTCTACTAAGCCACTCATCTTTTAGTTTGACCATCTCGTTAGCACGCTCATCCTCTTGATCACAACTTGTAGATGCCGCTTTTTTCCCCTTGCGTTTAGCGGCCTTAATACCCTCTGGACGCTCAATAGTATGACCACTGAAACCACTTGTCAGAGTATTTGCATTTAGAGTATCACCTTCCACATCAGACCTCGATCTTTTTGAGCTTTCTCCACTTCCGGAGCTTGGATTGTTTTGGTTGATCTGTTTCACGAAATATTGACTCCATTTTGACTCATCTTTAATAACTCTCCATGCATGCTTATCGGAACATTCCTTCTTGTTGAAAGCAACATAATATGATTTAGCCTTAGTAATAACGTCGACCTCTGACTCTCCACTGCCTCTGTCTCTACTAGCCTTTGCATAGAAGCCATTAAAACTCTGTGCACTTTTGTTGATGATCTACCATCTATTCTTACAACTTTTCTCATCTCGATCTGATTGGCCTAGTTGTTTATGCTCGTTCCAGTAAGCTGTAACTCGCTTCCAGAATGAGACTGATGACTGATTTGTGTTTCTTATTGGGTCCTTGTTGGGTCCTTGTTGTTGTTTAGGAACCCACTAACGAGGATCATATCTTCAGCCTAACCCCATAAGCTTCTTGGGGATCTAGTGGAGCCACCGCCATGAGCACGACCACGACCACGACCATTATGCTGAGTTTCTTGGGGTGAATCGTCAAGATCTTTAGGTTGTGTACTGTAACTTGGCTCATCCATGGATGGATATCCACCTCCGGTTGTGGCTTGACCTTGTGAGAGGAGACTCGTATAAAATGGCATACTCGGATCATACGAATTTAAGGACAAATCTTCAAAGTCATTTGTGTAATCAGCTTGGTTTGGATTCATGGTGAGAGATTTAGAAGAGAAGAATGGGAGCTTGAAAAGAGATATAAGATATTGAGAAAAATAGAGGAATGGATGGATAATGTGTGAGTTTTGCAATGACCATTGCATTAAGCCTCATAGGCACATCCTTGTGTGCAAAAATGTCCCAAATGGCCAAAAAGTCAATGTCAAATGCGACCTAAGGCCTCAATGTCAAAAGCATATGCCAAGTCCATGGAAAATTCTTAAATATCCATATACCCTTACCTCATACCATTTTGGGTAAATCGCAAGCATATGTCGACTATACCGCTATGGGTGTGTGACCATGCGAAATTAACTAAAACAATGGGTAGGATTATAGCCCCAAGACTAAACTATGGGTAGGATTATAGCCAAGTTCAAAAAGCTATTGAATCACAAAAGAAAAACTCAATTAGCCCACAACCGAAAAATGCTTACGGTGTTGAAATTCAAAATTAGCCTAAGATCATTCCAAAATTAACTAAAACAAATGGATGAACATATCATACTTGGGCTCTACGTTTCATATTACAAGATCAACTTTAACATGTCGTAAATTCTTTCCCTCAATTTTGGTCTTGTAACCGCCTTCTTCCATTCAAGTGTTGACAATTATCATGATTTTCAATTACCCTTAATATTCCTATTAATTAGCCTGTGATGCAAAACTGACATTTCAAGTTTCCATTGGTAGCAAATGAAACGGCTTATGCATAACATCAAGCTTTAATTTGGGTAATTAGTGGGCTAATTTACATGTCCACGTGACGTCTGTTTATATATATGGAGCTGGGTATAGGGGGATACAAAAAAAGGGGGAGGTCTTTGCTTTCTAGTCTCATAGAGACGTACTGCAAAAAAAAAAGGGTGAGGCCTTCGGCATTCGGGGGCCTTCAAAATCTCAAAAAAAAGAGAGGCAGGCATATATAAGAAAGAGAGCCGAGAGAAAGAAAAGAATAGAGAGAAAATTGTGTTCTTGATTATATTTTATGTTCAAGATCAACATAGAGGTATATCTCTTTTCTTTGTTGAATTTCTCTCATATGCTAACCAACTCATGCACTTGTAAGATCTCGAAGACTCGTAGTTGGCTTTGAAGATGTCCAAGTTTTTAACTAAGCAAAGCGTAAAGCCTATAAAATACCTGGTCCTAGATGAACGCGATAAAAGAGCAAATGAAGTAAGGACACAGAGAATTGGTAACGCGGTTCGGTTACCCTACATCCGCGGGATCCCAAAAGGGGAGATCCACCCAATCCACTAAGCAATAACACACAAAGTACGCGATGCGTTACAGATGACGAATACAAAGCTTTCCACTCTTACAAATACTTGGAAATCATCACAGATCGAGAAAGATGTCAAAACGTGCTCATGGCACTGTTCTTCCACCCAATACCTGACCCCTGTTTCTGAAGGGGTCTTGGGCTATTTATAGGCAAAGGGTCCTTCCTGAAGTCGGCCGGTACACAGGGACACGTGTCATCTCGTTGTTCATCTAGTGACAGACGTCGGCAATGAGGTGTAGGGCCATGATTGGACCAGCAAGGCAGGAGGACGCGTGTCGATCTTGGAAAGATGCATGGCTGGCATGTCTGGATTGGTCCGATGTAGTTGAGGCGGTTTTGATATTGCTTGACAGGTTATACGCGTCCATGCACAATGAACGCGCTAGGAATGTTCCATGGCTCCTTTGTTTCTTTCTGCAATAGATCTCTTGAGTCGCCGCGTTAATTTATTCTTCGTGGTAAGCTCTTTGAGGGTTGACGCGTTCTCTCTTATTCCTTGTTTATTCTTCATGATAACTTCTTTCATTGGATGACGCGTCCTTTCCTATTGACTCGTGATCTTCCCTTTTGATGAAAACCATGTTGGAATAGAGGTGGGCAATCAACGCGTTGAGCGATATGGATATAGCGCGATCCAACACAGCCCCTTGCATTGATGGCGAACGCGTGAGGCAATCAAAGTAATCCCAGGGAAACGCGTTGATGACCGCATTCATTCACTTTACTTCAAGATGTTTTGAGATGGACGTTTTGCTTTCCCCAATGTTGGGCTTTTGCAAAATGGGCCCTCGCCAGACCGGCCCATCAGACCTTTTATATAAGAGCGGGAAGGGATGGGAAGCTTTCACTGTACGTCTCTTCTTTTCTCTCTGTCAGAGGGTTTTGAGACGATTAGGTTTCTCCGCCATTGCTCCGCTTGCAGGAATCTCCTCTTCATCGTCTTTCTCGGATTTGCTTAGGTACATCAGCTTCTTTGCTCTCTAATTTTTTAATGTGCTTTGTTTTTTTTGCTCGAGCATTCAATGTTTTTGTTGATGCCTACACTCTGTTCTTCTTCTCTCTCCTCCGTCGTTTCGTCTTCTGGGTAATAATGGCGGGGATGACGACATTGAGGGATGTTCTTCCGAGAAGGTGAAAAATATAGAGATAGGGGGAGGAATTGCATGACCTGACCCGGCGAGTTCTCTTTGGTGATGGAGAGCAGAGATTCGCTGTTGCTTTTTACTGGGACTTTTCTTCTTTCTCGCTTCATCTTCTTTCTAATTTCGCCTCTAGATCTTTCGATGGCCTCTCCTGTTCCTGATTTTTTGTTGATCGCGTTGATTTTCCTAATAGTGCTTCATGTTGCTTCACATTGGTTGGGTGCGTTCCTCCTTTTTTGAGTTAGGTCATCAAACTTTCTTTCTAATCTGGCTCTTCGCGTTCTTTTTTCCTAAGGACCATCGCCAGTCTTGCTTTGGTTGTGCGCGTTACTTCTTCTTCCTTGTGACTAAACTCTTTTCTCCTTTTCAGGGGGCTTGTTTTATCGCGCGCAATCATCCTTCTTCGTTTCTTCATAATGTCAAGCAAAACAAACTCTGGGAGTGGTGATGCGTACGGAAGAGCAGTGGGGGACGCGTACAGAGAGCACGAATCCGTCACAAGTTCTGAGTCCAAGGCAGCCTCTAATTCTTCTAGTGTTTCAACGCGTCAGACCATAGCTGGAGTTTTAAAGAGTCGTGTGTCGCGAGTTGAGAAGATAAGGGGCAAAGGTGTGATCTCTCATCCTCCTGCTGCCAATGTTTCCCAAGGCAAAAGATCGCGTAGTGTAGAGAGCTTTGCGAGCCATCGATTGAATTTTGATCCTCCTTCGATTCCCGCGGTGATTTCAACTGAGGTTCCCATGGTGAAGGATCACCCAGGCAAGGACATGCGAAGTCTTGGGTCGACCACTTCCGTCTCATTAACCACCCTGGAAGATTTGGTGCGATCAATTCCATGGCCAGCAAGTATAGAACTCTGTCTTCCTGAGAGAGAGGGGACCTCCCTAGCGCGATACAAAAACTGCGTGGTTGTTTTTGTGGCTAGCATCGAAGCTAGACTTCGTTTCCCTCTGCCTGACTTTTATCGCGATTTCTTGAGGCTTGTCAATCTCAGCACTGCCCAACTATTCCCCAACGCGTGGAGATACCTTAGCGGATATACGATGCGATGCTACCAGTCTCGCCTTTCTCCCGATGCCCAACACATGCTTAAGCTCTTCACTCTGAAGTATGAAAGTGGTTTCTGCAACCTTAGCCTACCCACCCTAAACGTGATCAGTAAGCCTTCCAATGTGGGCAAGTGGAAGGACAAGTGGTTCTTAGCGCGGTGTTCTTCCCACGCGGTCTTCAACTGTCAACTGTTCCCTGATCATTTTATGCGTCCGGGTAAGCCAGATCAGAAGGAAATCGACGCGTGCAAGAAACAATTTCATAACAAGGGAAATGCTCCTGACTACAAGCGCGTGATCACCCAAGAGAATTTGGATAAAGCAGGGCTCAGTTTGTCGCGCGCGACTAGACGCGATGAGTTCGGGGGTAACTTGCTTTTTTGCCATTCTTTACACTTATGCGTTGTATTAACTATCTCATGCATCCACATGGATGAAGTCAGACCACTTGCTCAAGAGGGCCAAAAAGATCGCGAGTGGATCCGAGTCGACGATCAAACCAGTCGAGGAACATGCCACGTCGGAGCAGGCCCCGACTCCCACTTCTGACGCGATGATTGTGAGTGAGACGACATCATTAATGCAACTACCAAGCAGTCCAATCAAGGCAGAGATGCGAGGAGAAAAGCGTGATGCCCCTTCTCAAGTAGGCCGCGTGGAAAAGAGACCAAGGACTGAAAGCAACGTTGCCCCTGCTTCAATCACCACCATAGGGAGGGTTGTCTTTGCCGTGCCAGTGCCTTCTGTGTCCGATATGCGCCAGCTGGCTCCTCCAAATGGTGTATGTGCAAGAGAGAAAGAATGGCTGACTTCGCTGTCTCCTCAAGCCCTTCAGTTGGAGGGCATGAAGTACATGAAGATGGTACGTGTTTCAATGCTTGTTCCTGTTTTTTGTCGCGTGAATTCTGCTTATCTATTCTTTCCTTGTTTGATCATGTAGGCTCGACTCAGCATGCTAGCCTCCACAACATATTGCAACACCTTAGATGCCAAGTGCAAAGGCATCCGTGAGGAGAATGAAGCTCGTAAAAAGGTGGCCACGCTAACAAAGCAAGTTGAACAATCTGTCAGGGAACTTGCCAGGGTGAATGCTAACACGATAACGCTTGGGGAGGAGAAAGCAGAGCTCGTTGAGGAGAAGGCAAAGCTCGTTGTGGAGAAAGCCAAGCTTGAGGATGAGAAAGCGAAGCTTGAGGAGGAGAACGCACTGATGAAGGCGAACGTTGAGAATCTCCAGCGTGCCATATCCGAGAAAGAGGACGAAGCGGTTGAGCACAAGAAGCAGCTTGAGGTGTGTAATCTTGAAACTAAGAAGTGGCGCGCCCGGGCAGAACACGCTGTTTCTGACTATCTCAAGATGGAGGATTACCAGATGAAGCTGGCTGATTTGGTGGGGCCTCATTGAGAGCAGGGCATAAGGATCGGAGTCAGGCAAGGGGTGGCGCGGTTTAGTGAGATCGATCCCAAGGTTGCTTATTTCACTCCAGATTACACAGATCTCTTTGGCGAGCCCCCGGTCGAAGACCCCATGGAAGGGGATTACCAAGCCATGGATGTGGATGCGAATGCCGCGATAACCAGTGCGACCTTGCCCGACGATCGCGATGTTCCTTGATTTCCCCTAGGCGATTTGTAGGCTTTCTTTAATTTCTCTACCTGTATGTCATTGTATGAGATAATTAGTAAGAGATCAGATGAATGAAGAACAACTTTTTGAACTTAATCATCTATCTAGGTAGCGGTAATCTGAGTGACATAATAAATTCTCTCGATGAGAAGGACGCGGTGGCAACCCCAAGTTCAATGGGGGATCTCACCCGTTTTGAAGAACGCGGTGGCAGCCCCAAGCTCGTTGGGGGATCTCACCCATTTTGAAGAACGCGGTGGCAACCCCAAGCTTGTTGGGGGATCTCACCCGTTTCGGAGAACGCGGTGGCAGCCCCAAGCTCGTTGGGGGATCTCACCCGTTTTGAAGAACGCGGTGGCAGCCCCAAGCTCGTTGGGGGATCTCACCCGTTTTGAAGAACGCGGTGGCAGCCCCAAGTTCAATGGGGGATCTCACCCGTTTTGAAGAAGCCCAGTCCACGTCTTCTTCTGTCGCGTTCACAGAGGACCAAGCTGCCCTAGTGTGAGGAACTCCCCACGGTCGGCGCCAGTGAAGATGCCCAAGTTTTTAAGTAAGCAAAGCGTAAAGCCTATAAAATACCTAGTCCTAGATGAACGTGATAAAAGAGCAAATGAAGTAAGGACACAGAGAATTGGTAACGCGGTTCGATTACCCTACATCTGCGGGATCCCAAAAGGGGAGATCCATCCAATCCACTAAGCAATAACACACAAAGTACGCGATGCGTTACAGATGACGAATACAAAGCTTTCCACTCTTACAAATACTTGGAAATCATCACAGATCGAGAAAGATGTCAAAACGTGCCCATGGCACTGTTCTTCCACCCAATACCTGACCCCTGTTTCTGAAGGGGTCTTAGGCTATTTATAGGCAAAGGGTCCTTCCTGAAGTCGGCCGATACACAGGGACACGCGTCATCTCATTGTTCATCTAGTGACAAACGTCGACAAGGAGGTGTAGGGCCATGATTGGACCAGCAAGGCAGGAGGACGCGTGTCGATCTTGGAAAGATGCATGGCTGGCATGTCTGGATTGGTCCGATGTAGTCGAGGCGGTTTTGATATTGCTTGACAGGTTATACGCGTCCATGCACAATGAACGTGCTAGGAATGTTCCATGGCTCCTTTGTTTCTTTCTGCAACAGATCTCTTGAGTCGCCGCGTTAATTTATTCTTCGTGGTAAGCTCTTTGAGGGTCGACGCGTTCTCTCTTATTCCTTGTTTATTCTTCATGATAACTTCTTTCATTGGGTGATGCGTCCTTTCCTATTGACTCGTGATCTTCCCTTTTGATGAAAACCATGTTGGAATGGAGGTGGGCAATCAACGCGTTGAGCGATATGGATATAGCGCGATCCAACAAGCTTGAAACGCATAGTTTTGCTGCTATATTGAGGATTCGTAGTTGGCTTGAAACGCATAGTTTCGCCGCTACATTGAAGATTCGTATTTAGCTTGAAACGCTTAGTTTCGCCGCTACATCGAAGGTCCGTAGTTGGCTTGAAACGCATAGTTTCGCCGCTACATTGAAGCTTCGTAGTTGGCTTGAAACACATAGTTTCGCCGCTACATTGAAGATTCGTATTTGGCTTGAAACACATAGTTTCGCCGCTAATTGAAGATTCGTAGTTGGCTCGAAACACTTAGTTTCGCCGCTACAAGAAGTTCCAAAGTTGCAGGGATTCGAACAAATCCAAACACTACCCAAACTCTTGTAGTTGTGAGGATTCAAACGTATCCGAATACTATACTCAAATTCATAGTTGGGAGGATTCAAATGGATCCAACCACTATAAAAAATAAACATATAATTGGCAAAATCCGAATGGATTTGATCGCTAAACTCTTATTGGGCTTCGGTAGATTTGAAAGTTAATCAAGTTTGTTAAAAAAAGCTGAAGCAAACGTGATATTAAATGGTCACAAGATCAACATAAAAATCAAGTTGTTGAGATTGGACGAACTCCCTGCGTATATATAGCAGCAGAGGCTAAATTCGGGACAATCAATGTTAAGCTTATCAAAAGTACGGAATTTTCGCGTGGTACCCTTTAGTTTTTGCAATTTTTGCGAAATATCCGAAAGTTTGTTATATTTCGCGTGGTACCTCTGAGGTTTTGACAAATTTTGTCAAATACCCTCGACGTAAAAAAACGTTAAATTTTGTGGTTCAGCCGTTAACTCCTAAAAAAAGGAAAAAATATATTAAATTACAATATGAAAAATCAAGGTCTATTTGGATTATATTTTATTTATAATTATAACATGGAATTTAGTATAAATTTATTTAATCTTGCATTATAATATAATAAAATATATCGAAATACGCAATTTAAACAAATCCTAAATCACTTATATCATTCCCTTTTCAAACTAAATAAGAATTGTAGTTTAGAGTATTAAAATATATATATATATATATATATATATATATATATTTGTGATACATTTATATTTGAAAAGGGGAGGATATATCATTCCCTTTTCAAACTAAATAAGAATTTTAGTTTAGAGTATCAAAATATATATATATATGTATATATATATTTGTGATACATTTATATTTGAAAAGGGGAGGATATAAGTGATTTAGAATTTGTTTAAATTGTGTATTTCGATATATTTTATTATATTATAATGCAAGATTAAATAAAGGGAAATTCCTGTTGGTGCTCCTGAGTTTAGGGTTATTCTTGTTGGTGTCCCACGATTAAGTTTTTTTCCGGTTGGTGCCCCTAAGGTTTGGGTTTGTTTGCTTCATAACCAAACTTTTTCATGTTTGTATCATTCCAGCTCAAATTGATTAAATCCAAGTCCACCATTGTGTTCATCGCCCTCAAATTAGTAAGATTTGACTCCTAAAACACCCAAATCCATGTCCGAACCATGTCGATTTGAATTCCGAAGCAACAACCCGTTCCGACCTTAAGAATTCAAATCGGAATGGTTCGAGTATGAATTTGATTGTTTTAGGAGTCGAATCCTACTAAGTTGAGGTCAATAAACATAATGATGAGCTTCGATTTGATCAATTCGAACCAAAATGATACGGATATGAAAAATTCCGGTTACAAAGAGAACAAACCAAAACCTTAGGGGTACCAACTGGAAAAAAACTTAATCGTGGGACACCAACAGGAATAACCCTAAATTCAGGGGCACCAAGAGGAATTTCCCTTAAATAAATTTATACTAAATTCCATGTTATAATTATAAATAAATTACAATCCAAATAGACCTTGATTTTTCATATTGTAATTTAATATTTTTTTTAGGAGTTAACGGTTGAACCCCAAAATTTAACGTTTTTTGACATCAAGGGTATTTGGCGAAATTTGTCAAAACCTCAGGGGTACCACGCGAAATATAACAAACCTTTGGGTATTTCGCGAAAATTGCAAAAACTCAAGGATACCACACGAAAATTCCGTAAAAAGTATTTTCAATACATTAGCACAACATGTTAACGTGCTTGAATTTGTTTTTGGTAGTAACAATTCAAATTCTTTGTTATAGATGAAATGAGGCAAAAGCAAAAATGGGTTGTTCTCTCATAAATTCATCAAATGTATATATATATGGCTCAACTATTCGGCGCATAAACATTTTTGCCTTTTGGCGCATAGGGCCGCGCATAACGTGAGAATAGACTTTTCACGTTACGCGTCGATACTGACCCATTCAAGACCCACACGTAACGTGTGAATTGGCTCCACACGTTACGTGTGGGATCGGTTCACACGTTACGTGTGATATTGTATCACACGTAACGTGTGGGAATCTGGCTATAAAAGCCAGATTCGGCTCCTTCTCTTCATTCATCACCATCACTCAGTCGCTGCGCCTCCTTGCCCCTCCCGCGTAACGTCTCCTTGCCCCTCCCGCATAACGCCTCCTTGCCCCTCCCGCGTAAGGTTAGTTCCTAGAAATAATTATTTGATTTTGTTTTTAATAAATTTAAAGTGTTTGGTTAGGAATTGTAGATCCACACAAAGTGTTTGGTTAGGTAGA
Organism: Rheum nobile; assembly: GCA_027886185.1. NCBI lineage: Eukaryota > Viridiplantae > Streptophyta > Magnoliopsida > Caryophyllales > Polygonaceae > Rheum > Rheum nobile. The sequence continues at coordinate 925,436 of WOAB01000593.1, read as the reverse complement.
TCTAGGTTTGGATGGTAGATCTACGATGTGGAGATGATTTGGATGGTAGATCTAGGTTTTGTAGAAGTTTTTGTGATGTTTATGAATTTTGTTATTTTTTAAGTTAATTTTTTGCATGAGGACTTTTGTTGACATTTTGTGTGGAAAAATGAAAGTGGAAGTGATGATATTGTTAGATTGGTAAAAATTGTGGATTTGTTGTTGAATTTTGGGTATATTTGATAAAAAAAAATTAGAATGTCTCGCCGGAGAAGACGACCGGAAAGTCGCTGGAATATCGCCGGAAAGTCGCCGGAGGCTTGCCGGTGAAATTGGAATGTGCACATTCACACGTAACGTGTGAATGTACACCACGCGTTACGTGTGAGAGCAAGTCACACGTAACGTGTGAATTTGCATTTTTTTTTGATATCTTGAACGTTGATTTTCTGTTTGTTGATTTTTGTTGATTAAAATGTGTTGATATGTAACCGCAGATGGAACCTGGGGAAAGAACTGAACGCAGGATACGTCACAACCTTGTACGCCAACAGTCGTATGTGACTGGCGAAGAGGTCAAAAGGTCGGAAAGGAGGCAACGGAGGGATGTGTGCTACCGGGATGATGAGACCAGCGCATACCAGATTGGAGCAGGTAGCAGTACTGGGGCTGGTTTAGGGTTTCAAACTGGAGTCGGTAGCAGTAGTGGGGCTACTGACAATACTGGCATAATAGGAGTGCATAGCCTAATGGCAGTGCCGTCGTTTATTGGGGGTAGAGCAGGTTCTGAGCCTCCGAGGGACCCAGACTATGAAGGAAGTCCGCTGTATTGTTATTCTGATACAATAGATCAGAATAACTATTACGGGCGGAATTTTAGTCTGCCGGTACTACCGCCGCATGTGAGCCCTCATCATAGCCCGAGGGATTATTATCAGGGAGATGAGGAGCAGGACAACCCGTGGGAGAACCCGGCAGTGTACCCGAACGCTGCCTATCATCAGCCTATGGTAAGTACATTTAGTATAACATGCATTTGTTTATAATTCATTATTGCATCTGATCTATTTAATAAATGTAGGATCATGCATGTACATGGGGGACTCAGGACCAGGGGACTCAGGACCAGTCCAGCAATGCATGGATTCCAAGAGAAGACGCCCCAAACACGGCGGGCGAGGAGCCTCAGGAAGCCTCTTCTTCGCGGGAAAAACCACCCCGGTCAAAGAAGAATGTCAGATACGACCCTGAACTGGTGGTGAGCGTTCCTGGAGGTCCGGAGAGACCTGAACTCCTAAAGAGTTTTGTAAACCACGTGGCGTACCTTCTTTACCAGCGCGTTGTAAGTTGCACGTAACGCAATTTTTTTAATTATTAATCTTGTTTTAAATAAGTCTGTATGATTGCTTAATTATGTTCATATACAGTCGGTGCAACCCTTGAGGTTCCAGCAGCGAGGCAAGCAGTTACGCTCATGGCGTCTCACAACGGAAGACGCGTGGGGTAGCATGGCGTTGGCGTCCGGGCTATGTCATCTATCGGACATCATGCATGAGCATGTGGATGAGACGCTGATTGGTGCCTTCGTCGAGCGTTGGCAACCGGAAACCAACTCATTCCACATGCCATGGGGAGAGATGACTATAACTCTCCATGATGTGTGGATGATCCTTGGGCTTAACATACAAGGGCAAGACATGGGTCCCCCAAAGAAATGGCACGAGCAGCTGAGCCGCAATGATTTGAAGAAGGCGTTGATGGAGCAGGCGCATGAGTTTTTTGAGCTGGAGGATGGTGCTATCGTCGCCGGTAACTTGCACGCGGGAGATTTTAAGACTCATTGCGAGGAGTTGGCGTCGAAGAAGCTGGCGGCTGGGTTCTTGATGTACTTGGTGGGGTCTGCCCTCTTTCCTGACAAGTCTCAGCATCGCTTGCCCATTTATTACACTCTGTTCGTGACTGATCTCACAAAAGTCACGAACTATGCATGGGGTATCGGTGTTCTTGCACACGTGTACCGCAGCTTGGGCGAGTGCACAAGGAGGGATGCGCGGGTCATGTCCACATGTTTCACTCTGATTCAGGTATTAAATGGCTTGAATAAAAATATCTAAATTTTTGTTATAGATATATTATATGTTTGTTATGTAGGGAATTGACATATGTGTAATTATTTTGTAGTCATGGATATATCAGTACTTTTCCATGTTTAGACCTGCATAGAGTGTTTACTGGGACCCACAACAGCCGATCCCATACGCCAGAAAATGGGACATGTCACATGAACCCAACCAGACCAGGAATTATAGGGAGAAGCTGGATGGGATGCATGCTGATAGTGTAAGTGCATATACGGTCCTTATCTATTATGTTAAAATATATATGCATGATAAGTTGTTTGAAATTCAATTGTGTTTAGGTTGAGTGGATGCCATATGGCTCCATTGACTTCAATAATGAGATGTTTGCTTCATCGCGATTTCATGGAGTCATATCCTGTTTGTGGGTCACCGAGCCTTACATGCCGGATCGAGTAGCTCGGCAGTTTGGGCGTGCACAACAATGTCCAAGACCACCGATTGTTCCAATTAAGGCATGGAGGGGCGTGAAGATTAGCAGTTACACGGTGGAATACGATAGATCCTTACATGCATGGAATGCCCGCAATGAACATTCCATTAGCCTACAAGTCATGGGTCCTCCAGTCCGTCAACACCACCAGTGTACCGATGATTACATGCAGTGGTACCTCCAGCATACACATCCATTCATCATCCCTCAAGAGGATCGTTACACTCAGCAACAGGTAAGTAATCATGTAATTATATCCTGTTTATTTTTGACTTCGTGTATGTTTATTAATCGTATCCACTTATCTTCTGTGCAGTGCCTTGATAGTTGCTATTCACGTATGGATCCATATCGCGATCATCACCATGGAGATGACCGATGTGAAGACGTAGCCGAGGCGTTACGGCAATCATTGGAGCAAATGTATCCCTTCCTTTCGAACCATTGAACTTGGTTGCTTCGTCATTTGAGCATTAGTTTGAATGTTTTGTTGAAATTTGAATGTTATGACTTGAGTTTGAATGTGTTTGTTGAAGTTTGAATGTTATGACTTGAGTTTGAATGTTTTGTTGAAGTTTGAATGTTATGACTTGAGTTTGAATGTTTTGGGGAAGTTGTTTGGATTATGACAACAATAGGAATGTCGTACTCATTGCAGCATACTATAGGAATGTCGTACTCATTGCATCATATCATTCATTACATAAATCGACTGTGATGTCTCTCACTTGGTCAGCTCCTTTAGGGACGTTTTGTCCATGCCTATCACACGGTAACCAAGTCCCCCCGAGGGTCGAAGGGGTGGAAGCTTTATTCCTCCACTTTTTGATGCAGAAGTGCTGATTCATAGCAATCTCCCGCGCCCATAAAAGGTTTCTTCTCTAGACTCCCAGATTTGATCAGATGTGAAGAACCTTGAATAATCGGCCGAGACGTACACATCCTCCTCCGGTAGTACACTGAACTGAGGCTGTGTGTGTAGGGATGGAAAGCACAGTTGTGGGGTAGCATGAGATGAAGATGCTTCTGGAGGAAACGGTATCCCAAGATCAAATGATGGTATACCAATAACTGGTTGAGGCGTGTTCCAATCCTGCAGTTTTTCCGGCGTTTCTCAAACCGGAAATGTCTTCTGAGGCGTGCTCCAATCCTGCAGTTTTTCAGGCGTTTCCCAAACCGGAAATGTCTTCTGTGGAGTGCTCCAGTCATTGAGGGAGATATTGTTTAACCCCTCGTATAAATGATAGTTCGTCTATATACACGAAATCATGTCATCAATTAGTGCACTGATTATAAAAAAGCACGTTTACTGTCAAATCGTGCCATATTACAGAATGAAACCTGGTTTCGGGTGGTGATTACACACGTAACGTGTGAAGAGTGTCCACACGTTACGTGTGAAACACACCCACACGTAACGTGTTGAACACCTTCACACGTTATGTGTGAACATTCTTCACACGTAACGTGTGAAACTGTTCTTCAATGTAACAACAAATTCGTAGCCCTAAATCCTAAACAACGCTCAATCTTTGTTTCTAATACCCTAAACAATAAAATGAGATCTTTAATATTAAACAATAAGTATCAAAAATAGCTTCCCTAAATCCTAAACAACAAATATAATGGGCCATCAAAAATAACTTCTCTAAACCCTAACCATGAAGCTAAGAACTTTAAACATTTTCAAAACAAGAAAAAAAAAGACAACTTTAGGGTTACTTATAGAAATTACCTCGTTCCAAAGTGGAATATCTTCCCCATTGTTGCTCCAATACTCGTTGTTGTTCGGATTGTCCATTTTTTGTACAAAAAATGTGAGTGAAAATCAAGATTTTGGGAGTGTTTAGGATGAGGGTTTAGGTTCGAAATGGATTCGAAATGGGTTGTTAGCCGGGAAAGAAGATGGGTCATTATTACAGTTAGGTGGGAACAAGACGGTTAATTCAATGCGTTTTGCAACAGACTGAACCACACGTTACGTGTCAAACCGTGCCACACGTTACGAGTGGAGTAGATTGGCACGTTATGTGTGAAACATACCCACACGTAACGTGTGATTACTAGGGTTTAGGCGTATGTAGGGTAGGGTAGGATGGGTAGGGGTAGGGTTTAGGTTTTGTGGTTTAGGGTTATGGCATTTCGGTAGAGTTTAGAATAATGAGTTTTAAGTTTAGGGTTTAGGGTAACGTGTTAGGGTTAGGGTTTAGGGTTTAGGGTTAGTGTTATGATTAGGGTTTAGGGTTTGAGTTTAGAGTTTATCTTTAATTATTAAGGGTGAATTTGGGTATGCGAGTTACATTGTTTATGAGAGTGGTTGACGTTTAGGGTTTAGGGTTATTAGGGTAAGAGTGGTTGAGGTCCTTAATGCTAGTGGTTGAAGTCTTTAATGCTAGTGGTTGAGGTCTTTAATTCTTGTGGTTGTGGTCTTTAATTACTACAGCTGTATATATCATTTCACTATATAAGAGGCATTAGGGTTGTTTGTTCACTACAACACTTCCAACACAAGCGGGATTGAAGATTCATTTGTGGGTAAGCTTCTTCTTCAAGTTTCTTTCGATTTAGTAACCCTAATTGGCCTTTTCATATTAATGGATTTGTAGGAAACCAAGCACTACATCAAATAATGGCATCTTCATCCGAATCATCATCAAACCTAAATAGGCACCATCAACAAATAAGTGCTCCACAATGCGAGTGTAATTTGAAAACCATTGTCCGTACTTGGGATTTGCAGTGGAACTACGGAAGGAGGTATTGGGGATGCCCAAGACTAGGGTGTTTATACAGGAATTGGATTGATCCTGTGTATGAGGAGAGGGCACACGCGGTTATTCGACAACAATGGCAGGAAAAACAAGATCTTATTAAGGGGAATCAAGATGTTGTTAAGCAAAATCAAGATCTTATTAAGCAAAATCAAGAACTTTTACAAGATATGAATAAGATGCGTAGGTATAACCTCAATCTATATAATGATGTACATCATATAATGCCTTGATGTCGTATCTTTTGTGTAATGTTGTTTACGTACTATCAACCTTTGTAGGGAGCAAGCAATTTTATCAAAGCAGAGACATGATATGTCGTGAAGTTTTACAAGAGACTATCCTAATTTTTTCAAACGCAACTAGGCGATGTCATTTATTTTGTGCTAGGTTTTCTAAGTTTATGAAGAACTTGTATTATTTCTTATATTGTGAGCTAAATGTGATTATATTCCTCCAACGTAATGAACAATTATATTCTATCTTCTATGTTGATTATTTTGGGGTGTTTTTTGTAGGGTTTTAGATAAACAAATAAATACTACAAATAAACAATAATATGATATAACATTCATATATGTAACATTATAATATATATAAAATAAATAATAATTTAACATTGAACAACAAATAAATACCACAAAATATACAATAATATGACATACACAAATACCCTAAACCCTATAACCATTCTAAACCCTATTGACTAACCCACACGTAACATGTGGGTACAAACCACACGTAACGTGTGAAATGGTCTCATACGTAACGTGTGGAGCACTGTCACACGTAACGTGTGGTTTGTATCCTCACGTTACGTGCGAGCCTATGCGCCAAACGATAAAAATACATATGCGCCGAAAAGTAATCGTGTATATATACTCGGGAAGACTAAGTTATTGGAATTCACTTTTGCAAATTGATTATAAATTTTGGGTGTAATTGTTATTTTATGACGATGCTGATGCTGGAGGCTCGAATTTGGCGGATGGTCATGGATGAGTTTGCGGCAACACCACCGCCTGCTTCCCATCGAAACTCTTACATCATAGTTTTGGGTTTGCCTTCATCCTCTGTCACTCCTATACGACGTCGTCGTGCAACTGTTCCTGGGAAGGAGAGGAAGAACCGAAGCAAGCGGGGGAGAGACGATGCTGATGCTGGAGGCTTGAAGCCTTCATATTTGGGGCAAAATCAAGGTAGAGATCTAATCGCTAATGCTTATTTGCTCTTGTTCACTTTTTTTAATCCCCAGTAAGTGAAACTCATACTAATGGGTGATTGATTGGTGATGGATATAATGGTTTTGTAATTTACTTTTCTTTTTTGTTTTGGGTAGCACCAGCTGTGGTGCACGATGAGTGCAGTCTGATTTAGGCAACGGCACACTTGCGAATATTCCACCTTCCTTGTCTTTGTGCTGTGATTTACTTGTGAAATTCAAGGTGGTTGTGCCATTTTTGGCCTTAAGCAATTAGCAGTCCTTGATCAAATTACCCCTGGTTTTGGGTTGCCAATGCCATTCTTTATTGTTTGTACATCTTAAAATGCTAATGATCAATTAATGCTTTCATCTTGGTTTGTATTTTTGCAGAGACTGAAGAACATGAGTTGTGCCTAGAAAAGGAAGATGAAAAGCAGGGGAAGCAAGGTCAGAGGTTTCTTAGAAAATGCACTAACATTGCAAGTAGTGAGTACTTGGACACGAAGATGCAAGTGCCTGGAAAGATTTCTCCTCCATGTCAAAATGGAGTGATATGCGGCTCTGAGAATAAACATGATGTTTTCAGAAAAGTTGTTTCTCCATATTTCCAAAAGGAAGTAGCTATTGGGTATGAGAACTTTGTTGATGGAAATAAGAAAGAGGGTACCCAAAAGGACAAGAAAAGGCGGAAGGCAAAGAATAAGCATAGAAGAAAGAGAGATGAAGATTGTCTTGATATGGAGAAGGATGACGTGGATTTGCAGTTAGAAGCACATAGAACGGTTTCCCCATATTTTCACCAAAACCTGGAACTTGAGAAAGAAAAGGCGAAGAAGAGAAAGAGGTCAAAAAGATGGAAAGATGATGAACCACTTGGTGACAGGGATGAGGAGCAAGACTACTGTGGCTCCAATTCAGATAGAGTCTCTCCCTATTTTGAAAAAAAGAATAAGGTTGCAAAAAATCTTGAGAGCACATGGCAGAATTGTAAAGATAACAGGGAAATCGTAGTTAGTGTTGGGCATCAAGGTGGCGATTATAACACAATGCGCATCAGCAGTATGAACAACATGGAATCCCTACCTCTGTACAGTGTACAGTTAAAACTTGATCCCTTTGTCCACTTGGAGATTGAAAAACCAAATGCTGATTTGTCTGCTAATAATGGCTGCGTGATGCAAGTTAAACGCAGTCAGAGGAAAAGAAAGAAGAAGAGTAACATTGAAGTAGATGCTGTTTCTGGCACTGAATATTTGTTTGTGAAAACGGCATTGCAAAACACGCATGATGCTGAAGAGAAGACAAAAAGTAAAGCTAAGGCTAGATATATTGAATTGGAGGTACTTTTTTCCAAGTTCTGTTACAAAGGTGGTGTGAACATCAGTTGTAGAGATAATTTAAATAAAGAAAAGTTGGGTGGCTGTGCAGTAAAACAAACCAAAACAAGCAACGGTCTTACTGCTTCAGAGAAAAGAGCTGAAGCTTATAAAAGAAGAAGCCTGGATAACACATGGAAGCCCCCACGCTCCCCCTATAATCTTCTGCAAGAAGAGTATTCCCATGATCCTTGGAGGGTCTTGGTCATATGTATGCTTTTGAATATCACAACCGGACCACAGGTTTGTGTCTTCTTTCTTTGTTACTTACCATTTCAGTCTCGTAGTCTATTCGATCATCTAGTTTAGTTTGTTGCAATTGTCTAATTCCGTGTATTTTTATTGGAAATATTAAATATGCAGGTCCGCCGAGTTCTGGAATCCTTCTTTGCTATGTGCCCTGATGCACAAACCACAATTGATACCCAGACCTTTGAGATTGCTAGAGTAATACAAAGCTTAGGCTTGCAACATAAGAGAGCAGCTATGATTCAGCGATTCTCTCGCCAGTATCTATCTGACCACTGGACCCATGTGACCCAGCTGCATGGCATTGGAAAGTAAGTAAATCTTTTTCCATTTTATTTATGCCACAATATCTGGAGCTTACTCCTCTATTCTTTTAAGCAGATATGCTGCAGATGCATATGCAATATTTTGCACTGGAATGTGGGATCAGGTCAAATCAAATGACCGTATGTTGGATTACTATTGGAAATTCCTGAAAAAGCGGGGCCTAAGATTGTACAAAACTATGTGAGTTTTCTTTGACATATTATCATCATGTTTTGTCAAATATCTAATCTTGTTTTTTAAATTCTTCTTAATTTGTCAGCGGACAGTCGGAGTGAGTTTGAAGTAGTCCTCGTGTTCCATTTGGCATCAGGGTGGTGTCCTAAAAGCGGGTATGAATAAATGGTCGTCTTCCTCACTAAACATCGTCTTGTTAGCAGTGTTTGGTGATACATCTGCTTATGCCAAAATGTATTAAATGTGACTTCTTTTGCACTGATATGAAAATGTATTTGGTGATACATCTCGAGGTTAAGGAAAAAAGAAGGTATTGCAATGATTTCCGACTTCTTTTGCACTGATATGAAAGGAGTATAAAGTTGACCGCTTCTGTTTTAACAGTGAGTGATTACATTTGAACCGGTTGAATCAACCTCAACTTTCTTTTTGCTAGAACAAAGGATTAACGGGTCTTTGCAATAATACTTAACTACCTTATTGTCCTGTGCCTCGCTAATTTGTGTAAGTATACATTGAATATTTTTATAATTATAAAAATCATATAAATTTACATTTAAAAACAACTTATATATTGAATAATGTAATTTGTCTTTATCATCACTTGTTAATTGCAAACCTTTTTCAGCTATAGTTCAAGACATATGGAAGGAGAATAGGTAGCTTGTCCAATTTCGGAGAGAATTAATTACAACCCATTAGTATATAGACACTTACCTCAGAACTGACAACACATATTAACCTTTTATGTCTCTTTCATAAGGGCGGAGAACATGCGTGTCTCCATCTTTGTAATAGGCGTATGTATGTCTTTCTTCTTCGTTTTATCATCTGGCTAGTTGTAGTTCACGAGCACAATTCAACCGATTTTTTTCCTTCGTTTCATTGGGCTAGAATCTCATCATTTTCATAGAGATCTTCTGTTTAGAGTAGGTTTCACCAAATAATTACATAGACCTTGTCTGTTAGATTGATTTTTTTCGTTTCTTAGGCTTAATGTTCTTCTTTTTCGATTGTTAGTATTTTTCTTCTTTTCGATTGTAGATTTGATGTTTTTATAAAGAAATGTATCGATCTTTGAGCTAGGATTTGTTATGGATTCAAATATCTAAAAGTAAAGGAATTTAGAGTCATCATATTGATTTTGACCCCCATAAATCCTATGTGTCAATTTGTGATTAATTCACTTTTTTTATTAATAATTCTATTCAGTTTAAATCACAATATCTAATCACAACTAACTTTAAATATTTAAAAAGCTAAATCACAATATCTAATCACAACTAACTTCAAATATATAAAAATTATATACAATTTTTTTATAAAATTTAATTTCTACAAATTACACATACAATAAGCTTATAATATATGTCAAAATAATATATGATAGATTTCCTACTAAACTTATATATAAAATAGAGAAATTTGCGGCAAACCACCCATTATATACGCGTTTCTGCGGCAAACCACCCGTTCTATTCGAAATTATTTTAAACCACCCGTTATTTATATTCCGTTAGCGAATTGCCACTCACATGTCTCTGCCGTCCAAATTTCCGTCAAAATGAGTAAAATGACCCTTATACCCCTCTTATTTCTCCAAAATTACCGGTTTTGTCTAACTTTTAATAACATAAATTGAACCCGACCGAACCCGAATTTAATTCCCTAAACCAAACCGGCTAAAATTATAACAAACCTTTAGGATTAGGTTTAGGCTTGGGGGCACATTTCATGACATTCAAACCATATGATAAAATTAATTTGAATAAAATACCTTGTAAGAGATGGTACTAGCAAGGACATCGAGATCCTCGACCAATTTCCCCATCTGAATCTCATTCCAAGGGTTTCGATACTATTCTTTGAGCACATAATCGTTAGAGAATCTGTAATCGATGCTCGTTCTACTTTGTCCCGGCGTTTTCAATAGTATTCCCCCTTCATCTCTGCCATCGCTGCCCGTCTTCGATTCGAAGAAGTTCGATCGCGCTTCCCATAGAGCGTTGGTTACAGGCGAATGGTACATTCAATGCCAGAGGCTGACTACCGGTTTACAGATCGAGCATCCGGTGTCGATGGATCTAGATGAATCGGGATTCGGATCGGGTCCGGGGCTGGTAGTCAAAATTTGCCCGATTGGGGTGAAATTAGGGTTGATTGATTCGCCATTTCTGGGCAAAAAGAGAAGACGAGAAACGAATTGATTGGGGTTGAAGGGGAATTTACTTGGCATGGTTCGTTGAGGACTGAGCGGGAGTAGCGATTGGATGAGGAAATTGTAAATGCAAAACATCAATTCATTATTTTTGGTCAAAAAATTAAGCCCCAAAAAAACTTTCCTTGACTAAAAAAAAGAACAAAAAAAACGGCGTCAGCCACACCAACCCTCTTTCCCAATTTTTTGTTAGGTGAAACTCTCAACTGTTGTTTTCTTCTTCTCTTGTCCATTTTTTCCAGATTTTGCAGAGATGAACAACAACTTCTCCCTCTCCAAATCAGAAATTCAACCCTTTACCTGCCTGTAAGGACTTCAACAACTAGCTGAAAATCTCCGATTCAAGGTGCCTTATCCCTCTTATTCCCGCCCTAAATTGCTCATATTCATGTACAAGTACGTATACACTTGCAAGAACATTGCTCGATTTTGATTTCTTTGACACAAGACTGGTGATAGCCAAAAACCCTACATCTCCTTCATCTGGTTTGTTATAATTTTATCCGGTTTGGTTTAGAGAATTAAATTCGGGTTTGGTCGGGTTCAATTTATGTTATTAAAAGTTAGACAAAACCGGTAATTTTGGAGAAATAAGAGGGGTATAAGGGTCATTTTACTCATTTTGACGGAAATTTGGACGGCAAAGGCCTGTGGGTGGCGATTCGCTAACGGAATGTAAGTAATGGGTGGTTTAAAATAATTTCGAATAGAACGGGTGGTTTGCCGCAGAAATGTGTATATAACGGGTGGTTTGCCGCAAATTTCTCTATAAAATACATCTTATATTCATTTATGTAATTAGTAATATTATTTTCATGTGTTTGCATATATAATTTGACCTATATAAAATCATACATTATATACAATTTCCAACTCATAGTACATGTACTTTTATAATCAATGTGATACCCCGTATTTTTATAAGGTTATTTTGGGAATTTTTGGAATTTTCCCGAACACCCGTTTTGTACGTCGGATTTAATACAGAGAGTTTAAGACATTCTGTAATGTGCTATATCTCTGTAATATTTTTCTCAGTGAAATAAAATACAGACGACGTGCTTTGGATGTTAATTACTCGTTCGTGTACGATAAATTTTGATCCCGAGTTAATGTTGATTTCGTCCAAGGCCAATGAAGGCGAAGCCAGGGTGGCGGCGCCCACCGTGGGTATGGCGGCGCCCGCCGTCGCTGGGCACGAGGAGCCGGCGAGTCTTCTTCTAGCTGGGGACGCCAGGCCTATGGCGGCGCCCGCCGCATTGATGGCGGCGCCCGCCGCATTGATGACGGTGCCCGCCGTCGTTGTTGTCTGGAGGTCTTTGCCCGATGGTCGCCGGCGAGCGTCTGACGACGCCGAACTAGCCCCGCCACGCCTCCATTTAGGCCATCATTATGCTCCCTTGTGATCTGGCTATAAAAGGAGATGCTTGGGGATCGAATTTCACACAAAAATCAGAAGCTAAATCTCAAAATCTCTCTCGCCGGAGTTTGGTGCCCTCGCCGGATTTCTGAAGCAATCGTCGGGGTGTTGTTTGGTGTGTTTCCAGTGGCCTTTGTGAAGCTTTTGGTAGCCCTTGGTGGTTAGAAACCAAAGCAAGTCGAAGGAGGCCGAGTCACTCGTGTTCTAGGTGAGTTTCCTCACCGATTCTGTCGTCTGAGTTCTTCACGGCGCCCGCCGTGATAAACTGCGGCGACCGCCGCCAAGAACGGCGACCACCGCCAGTGTCCAGAATGCCTTTTTTGGCTTTTGGCTTTGGTGGTCGTCGTTGTGGCATCGTTCCTTTCGATTTCTTTCGTTCGTGCTTGTTTATGTCGGATCTAACTTAGGGTTTCTTTATGGGTCGACTCGAAGGTCGTTGTGCTGTCAGAGCTATACCCGTGTCGAGCCTGGAATCCCGTCGTCGTTAGGCTCGTTCCAACTCTGCGGATTAAGGCAAGTGGCGGTTCGCTCTTGCTTAATCATTCCATGTTTCATTAATGATCAATTATTTAATTGTTAATTAAATTGGAGTGAACTGTTGTTTTGCTTGGGAACTAATTTCATAAATAAACGTGATTAAAGTAATGTTATGATAGGTTGTATATCTGTTAGAACAACGCTATTATATGTGATAATTACCGTGATGGTATTATTGTGAATTTAATCTTAATACTAGAATAGCATGTGGGTTAATAGGAAAACTAATCCAAGTAAGGATTGGCCGTTTCTATTATCTCTATGTTTAAGTTGATTGTCTGGATGGCTTTAATGTGATTAATTGTTGTGTTAGATTGTTTAGTTAACACGAGTGTTCGTAGGAACGCTAATCCAAGTAAGGATTAGTCGTTTCTTTATAACTTAATGTTCGTAGGAACGCTAATCCAAATAAGGATTTGTCGTTTCTTTAAATCGTAATACTCCTCGGGTTAATTTCCGGATAATAATTTAAGGGTCATGACCTATGCTTCTTATCCACCGTTAAGGATCTGAAGTGTTTTAAGCACCTTGCAAGCGCCATTGGATGAGCATAATTGCAGTCCTGGGTATTAAGCACTTAGCTAGTGCAATTGGGGTGGACGTAACTGTCATCCTGTAAATTAAAGTGTAAGCACTGTGGCAGTGTAATCTGGGTGAACGTAAGATCACCATGTGTAATAATAACTCCGTTGTTCTCGGAATAATGTTAAGCCTCGTGTGTGCGTGTGTGTGTTTGTGTGTTGTGTTATTTTGGGTCGACATGATTGTCACCCTGAGATTTAAGCTTTGTGCCGCTCTTAATAACATTAACGTGTTTCAGTAAAGTGTGTTTGGTAATTAAATAAGATATGTGCCCGAGTGCACATGATTAATAAACCTTCGGCGAGTAGTGCAGCTAAGTTATAGTGCAGCTAGGAAAACTCGTCTCGACTTTGATCATAGTACGTTCTCTTTTCAATCTGGATTCGCTATATGCGATGAGGTTGGTTGTGAACGGAAGCATCTCAGTCAACTTTTAAATCATTTATGTGTGTAACTTTAATGTTCCCTCGGTTGTCATAATTTCCTTTAAGGCTCATTTCAGTTGGAGTCTTCTCTTCAGTGCATATCTGATTGTTAAATCATTCCGTGAAAGTGTCGGGTTATATATCGTTCCTTCGGTTTTTATTCAAGGGACAATGATAGTAAACGGTCACGATCACTCGAACCACTCTGCTTTGTACTCTTGCTAGTCTATTCAAGTAGACTAACCCACGAACTTTGTTCTCTGCATGTGGGCTGGTGTCATCCGTTCGATTCGACACATCAGGAGTTGATTTCCGGACTTTAAGTAACCTATTGAAGGATAAGAAGCTTGTAGACGAAGAATTAAAAGTCAGTGTTTTAAGCTGTTAAGTGTTTTAAGATTGTTAAAGTGTTACTTCAATGTATCTTCATAATTTAGCCATGTTATAAGTTGGCTCTTTAAAGTCTTCCGCTGTGTAATTTAAAGTCTTCCGCTGTTTAATCTTTTCATTATTATGTAATTATGTTATGTATTTAAGCTTAATTGTTCTGGAAAAGCCTGTGGTGACTTTGGACGGTAAAGTCTGAGGTCACTGGCATGTAATATCTCCGGTATAAATTGGGGGTGTTACAATCAATCCCACTATATTATATTATTACACATACAAATTTTATGGCCCATTTAGAGTAAAATGACCCGAATAAATTTTATGGCCCATCAATGTATATATTAAAGTTATTGAATTTCGAGCCATCAGAATGCTTCTGGCCTTACAAATCATACATGTCATTTTGTTATTAATCCACTCTTTTTAACATTATATTTCAATTTAAATCACAATATCTAATCACACCTAACTTCAAACATATAAAAACTGTATACAACTTTGTTGAATGATTATATACGTTTTTTTATAAATTTTGATTTCTACAAATTGTAAAAAAATAAGCATATATATGTCAAACTAATATATGGTAGATTTCCTACTAAACTTATATATATAAAATATATCTTATATTCATTTATGTAATTAGTAATATTATTTTTATGACTTCGCATATATAATTTATGGGTCAAAATCATACAATATATATAATTTTTAACTCACAATACATGTGCTTTTATAATTCAACCCGAATAAATCTTATGGCCCATCAATGTATATATTAAAGTTATTAAATTTTGAGCCACCAGAATGCTTCAGGCCCTACAAATCATACGTGTCATTTTGTTATTAATCCACTTTTTTTAACATTATATTTCAATTTAAATCACAATATCTAATCACACCTAACTTCAAACATATAAAACCTATATACAACTTTGTTGAATGATTATATACGTTTTTTTTATAAATTTGGATTTCTACAAATTGTAAAAAAATAAGCATATATATGTCAAACTAATATATGGTAGATTTCCTACTAAACTTATATATAAAATATATCTTATATTCATTTATGTAATCAGTAATATTATTTTTATGACTTTGCATATATAATTTATGGGCCAAAATCATACAATATGTACAATTTTCAACTCACAATACATGTGATTTTATAATTCAACCCGAATAAATTTTATGGCCCATCAATGTATATATTAAAGTTATTGAATTTTAAGCCACCAGAATGCTTCTGGCCCTACAAATCATGCGTGTCATTATGTTATTAATCTACTTTTTTTAACATTATATTTCAATTTAACTCACAATATCTAATCACACCTAACTTCAAACATATAAAAACTATATACAACTTTGTTGAATGATTATATACGTTTTTTATAAATTTTGATTTCTACAAATTGTAAGGAAATAAGCATATATATGTCAAACTAATATATGATAGATTTCCTACTAAACTTATATATAAAATATATCTTATATTCATTTATGTAATTAGTAATATTATTTTTATGACTTTGCATATATAATTTATGGGTCAAAATCATACAATATATACAATTTTCAACTCACAGTACATGTGCTTTTATAATTCAACCCACTATATTATATTATTACACATACATATTTTATTAACAATTTAGTGAAATTCCAAACAAATGTATCTTAACAAAATTAATTTATATAATCTTGAGATTTTCTTCTAAACCTTTCAATTTTAACAACTCATCTTAACAACAATTATATCATATAAGATTTATAACAAATTTGGTATATTGTACGTTCCCATTTAACAATTTTTATTTGATTATAATTTTCTATAAAAAACGCATGGTCTCCATTTTCCAATTTTACAATGTTTCTTTGGGCTTATTACTTATCATTTTGCTAAATATAAGTTTCATTTTTTAAAAATTAAATTGAGTTTGTTAATCACCAAGAAAATATTCACTAATAAACGTGATATATCAATTATAAATTACCAATAAAATTTTGTTAAATCAAACAAAAAGTTTAACTAAAAAATCCAGGTAAATCTTTGCATTAACAAACTTTCAATTTCATATGATTATACATATTATCAAAAGTAAATTAAAATGTAGTACGTATACAAATTTTAAAAGTATTTGAATTTGAGATAACTTTACACCTACATAAACCAGCCACTAGGCCCACTATTAATTGATTAATTATTCAAATAAATTTTTAATTATCGTTTTCTAGAAGTAAGGATATAATTAAAATCAAAATTTTAAAACTTTAGATGGGTCCATTACGTAATTAGAAAAAAACTAAAATAATATGATTTATCTGGCTGATTTGTAATGATTTTTTTTTATATTTTTCTGAATTATTTTATATATTTATTTTAACAAAAAGTTAAAACATCAAAGATATCATTAGACCAAATCCTTTTTAAAATTTGAATATCCTTAATAAACTGAATTACAAATTTCTAAATTACACTCCCTCTTAATTGTTTAAAAAAAGGAAATCTTGAATAATTTACATGAGGCTATAAATTTTGTGTCTTCGTGTATCAATACTACGCCCATGCCCATTCGAGATATGTAATTTCTTTCATTTTGTACCTAAGTTGTTAACCATCATTTTTTTGCTTTATTAAATTCTTAATTTTTTTTTATTTTTTCGTTATTAATTTTATTTGTGTTATAATATATTTTGTAACCATTACCTTAAAATCATGTGAAGCAATCCTATTATTTAAGCAACGTAAGAGTGATGACCATTTTACAAGAGAAAGTAATTTTTTCGTCTCCATTCATCGAACGTAGGTCATTGAAATTTGCATCTCATTTTTAAGCCATTCATGAAATATCAAAATTATTTTGTTGCTTTTCCGTTCGTTTGATCTCATATCCCCTTAAAATCATGAAATATTTATCATAGCTTGTTATGATAAATATTGGTTTCGTAACTAATTTTTAGTATATTATTATTTTCGTAAATATTAAAAAATAATTTTTTTATATTGTGATTTTTACAAGTATCGTTAAGGGTGTAACAACAATTTCAGATTCCCGTTTTTTACCTATATGGCTATATATATTATCATGAAAAACATAAATCTTATTTTAATATAATTTTTTTTAAAAGTTTACATTGGCCTTATTCATTAATTATACATATATAATTTTAATTTTTATAATTCTAAAATATGCACCTCACTTTATTTTCACCTGACTTTTATCCATGTTTAACCAAAATCTTGATTTGAAGGTGTAATATAGTAGTTACGATTTGAAAATTTGATTATGAATTGTTCAAATATCAAACTAATAAAACATAAAAAATAATTTTTTTGTTATAATACTTAATATTCAACATAAAGAGAATCATGTTTACGATTTTGTCAATTTTTTTTCCCTTAAAAAGTTTTCTACTATAATCCAAACATGTTTTATACATATTATGAATATTTTTGGCTTTCTTTTTTAAAATATTTAATTACTAATCTAATAGTTTTTTTTTAACCACGCATTAATTATCTGTTTGAAATCTGTTTAAATTGTTTTAAAGACCATCTATTATATATCCCACGTATAAATAATTTATAAATCGGGAATAATTTTATCGAGATTTTTAGATTAACTATTCTCTAAATGAGTCTACATAAATCCCTAAATATCATAGCATATTATTTCAAATAATCCAACGAGAATTATATTTTTCATAAAAAATAATTCAATATAACATTAATTTAATTCAATCATAATTTTTTTTTGATTTTCTCAAATTACATTTACCCGTACCTTCTACACTAGTTATTTTTAATATTTTGAAGGTAATAGAAGTGTTTTTGTTCGCAAATGATTATTTATGTATAGTGTTTTGATTTGTTAAGAAATGTATGAACACATAGTTGTAATCCCATGAAAACAAAATTAAATACATGAACACATAATGAAAAACACATGGAGACATTATTATAAAAACATAGTTACATAGATGAAAACATATGCATACATTGCTAACAATATATGAGCACAAATGAAAATATATGCACACATGATCACAAAGTGAATAATACACGAACACATAGATGAAAGGCACATGAGTTATTCATATATGACACATAGTCTATATTAGACCTGTCAACTAGGTTGGGCGGGTTGAGTTCGGGTTTGGGTCATTCGGGTTCGGGTTGAAAACGGGTTCGGGTCAATTGGGTCATGGGTTGGTCGGGTTTCAACTTTCGGGTTTGGATCGGGTTTGATTCAGGTTCGGGTTGACCCAACGGGTCGACATTTCGTCCTTTTTTCTTAAAAATAAAAATAAATTTCTAGTACACATTATTGACAAATTAAAGATGACAAAGCTGAAATAATTAGTATATAATACGACTGAAAAAATAAACAAGCTATTCTTTAACATAGTAAATTAGTAATATAGTGTGATGAGTTATATAACTTATGTTTGACATGCTGACTGCTGTGAATGTGAACCTGCTGTGCATGTGAACCTATGATGTACAAGGGAGATAATGTGCAAGGGAGCTAGAAAAAAATATTAAGAACAACCAAACTGCATAATCCACAAAGTTCTCTATTAAATTTGATAGCATCATTCAATAATATAGTGTGCATTGCGCAGTCAAAGAAAGATAACAGTACAACTTGTCATAGCTAATAGAGTATGTCAATAAGGTCTATCTTAAATGGAAATCAAAGAACAGTACATCACTCAAATCACACAATTAAAGTAAGCAATCCACATGTTCATACAAAAGTTACAAACTACTTTCAAGCTTCACTCCTTCTCTAAATTGTTGTCTTGATCTGTAGAAATTTGAAATTCCATCCCTTCAAGTTCTTGATCCTCTGCATTATACAAGATTTGTATCAAACTTGGACAAACTTTCAATAGAAAAGAGATGTTATATAGAAATTAACTTTACCGTCTTCTATTTCAAAACCAAATAACCAAGAGCGAGTAGTCATAAGAGCATCAGCAGTGTCAGTATCAAGAGAAGATCTCCACCTTGTAATAATTCTACTCCCCATACTAAAAGCATATTCGAATGCCACAGTCGTAATGGGAGTCGCTAAAATATCTCTTGCCATTTGAGCAACCAAAGGATATTTACTTGCATTATCCTTCCACCATACAAGCACATTGAATATACCTTTGGGTCTTACTCTAGGTGCCTCTAAATATGCATCTAATTCAGAGCTACCCTTACATAAGTTATCAAAATACTCGAGTCCCTACAAAAGAATTAACATATATTAAAAAACATATAATAAAACAAGGAACAAAAATCAAACAATAATGAAAACATTAATTAGTAGCAAACCAAATACTCTAGACTACCTCTACTTCTCCATGATATTCTTCAGCCTCACTCATGTTTCCTACTACTTCAGGACCAACGTGCGTTTTATACTCATCAAATAGGTTGTGAAATTGGGTTTTCACATGCTCAGTCTTTGATGTGAAAGTTTCAACATCCAACTCTTTGAAACAATGTTGAATAAGCTGAAATTTATATCGAGGATCCAACATGGCAGCAAAGGAAAGTAACAAACTGTAGTTTTCCCAATACTTGTCAAACTTTACCTTCATCCTCAATGCCATTTCACTCAGGAACTTATCATCAAAAGAAGAACATTTCAATAACAAGATCTTAATTCTCCAAATACTATGCAAATACAGATTGGCTGTAGGATAATTCTTTTCGGAGATCAAAGTTGTGAGTTGATCAAAAGGCTTCAGCAATTCACACATTTTTTCTATTCTAAGCCATTCTTCATCAGTTGGAAGAGTAGGAAAACCAGAATCAGCTCTTTCCATACTCCTTAAAAAAGCATTACGATATATCAACGCTATATCAAGCATTTTATAGGTAGAATTCCATCTTGTACAACAATCCAAACATATCTTCAATCCCAGCATACAAAGCAGTTTCCCGAAACTTCAAGATTCTACGCTCTAAACCAGTAACATAGTTCACCCTCAACCTGATCTTACACACCCCCGCATCAATTAATAGCAAACCATCTTGAGCAACTAAGTTCAAGATATGAGCGCTACAACGTACATGAAAGTAATCACCATCACATAACAAAGAATTGTACAAAGAGAGACTACGAGTTAACATAGCTTGCATATTGTCATTGCATCGGACATTATCTAATGTGATGGAAAACACTTTTTCTTCAACTTCCCAACTCCTTAAGAGACTTAATATTCTATCATGTAACACTATTGCGATGTGAGGTGGTCCTACATGAAAAAAGTCCAGAATTATGGCATGTAACTTCCATTTATCATCAATATAGTGCACAGTCAAAGAAAGATAACCTTGACCCACATAACAAGTCCACATATCACTAGTAAGGCAAATTCTCTCGGGAACTGCATGCAAGAGATCTCTAATCCTTCATTTCTCTCTTGTATGAATTTTCATAACATAATTCTTGGCTGTATTTCTACAAGTGGATTTGAAATCTGGATTTAATAACCTATGAAGACTCCTAGTTCCAGCATGCTCTACAAAGGTAAAAGGATATGCTTGTCTGATGATGCATAATGCAATTGCTTCCTTATAGAAAGACATGTTAAAGCCACTTGCTGACTTTGCATATTTGATGGGCAACCCTTTACCACTTCTTATATGTGCTTCACAAATTTTATTATGACGTATAAAATTAGAAGTACCAAACACCGAAGAAGCGAGAATTGGTCCTTCTTTACAGAACTTGCAAACAGCCTTCGGTTCACCATCTTCAAACACATCTTCATCATATACATCATAATCTTGCCAAACTGGAGCAGTCCATTTCCTTTTCCAAACCTCTAAAGT
The DNA here is from genome assembly GCA_027886185.1 of Rheum nobile. Taxonomy (NCBI): domain Eukaryota; kingdom Viridiplantae; phylum Streptophyta; class Magnoliopsida; order Caryophyllales; family Polygonaceae; genus Rheum; species Rheum nobile. Next base: position 904,372 of record WOAB01000593.1, on the reverse strand, counting down.
GTCAGCTTGAGTTGGGGAGACATAATCGCCGATCAGCGCTACTTTGTAGGGTTTAACTAGGAGTTGTTACCGACGTTTTGGGTACCATTTGGATGTGTTTAGAGCATAATTGTGGAGAATGAAGTTGAGGAGTAGAAGTGTTGAATGGGTGGTTTGGAAGAGCTAAAATGAAGATTTAAGAAGATGGAGAAGAAAGCCACATGAGAAGACCGAAGAAGGAGCTGAAGAAAAGCTACATGAGCTTTTCCGCGGTCGGGGAAGTCACCGCCGTGGTCGCGGAACGAAGACGAGGCGAGAAGAGCAACACCGAAGATGCGAGGCTTTACAGGAAGTTTTCCGCGGTCGCAAAAATTCATCCGCGGTCGCAGAAATCTGTTCATCAGACGCGCACGAATTTTCATCCGAAGATCTGCTTTTTATTTTATTTCCTTTTCTTTTATTTCTTTTATTTCTTTTATTTCGTTTTATTTCCTTTTGGAAAGATATTATTTCCTATCTTTAGTTTTATGTTTTGCTAGGGTTTATAACCTAGTTTCCTAGCAGCCTCTTAGGAGAATCTTAGTTATCATTGAGAGATTATTCAGTTTACGTTCAGTTTTTCCCTTTGAGTCTTTGTGTTTCAAGACTATGAAGAACTAAGCAACCTTTGCTTAGTCCGACGATTGAAGCCTTCGTTTGCATTTGATTGTGAGATTATAACTCTATTTCCTTTCCTTTGATTATATCTCTTCTCTTTGTGCTTATTCCTATTGATTCTTGCTGATTTGACTGGCCTGATCATCTAGTTGATATTAGTAATTGTCTAGTGCTAGGGTTTGGATATTTCGAGTTGAAATCCCTTATCTTATGTAGCGAACATGATATTCTAGGACTAGTTGGACTAGTTTATTGTGAAGAGAATTGATTATGTGTTAAATGCTGTGAGTTGTGGTGTTGCATGTATCCTGGTTAATTCCTATTCTTCCTGCTGCTATTGTTCTAAATCTTGATAGTTTCTTGTGCGTTCGATAGTTAGGGTTATCAAGACTGGTTGGACTGATAACTATTTTAGAATAGGGGCATAAATATTCATAGGAAGGAATAGAGATAATCTAGGATCAATCAATCAAATGAATGGTGGATATTTGTCTGGCTAAGTATTTTCTCACCAATTAATTACACCCTTTGCTTTGATTTACTTTGTTATTTGCAAACAAAACAAAAAATCCCCTTTGTTACCTTTGGCATACAACCTGTTGCACTAAGAAAGATTGCTACCTCCCTGTGGAATTCGACCCTTGCTTGTCTACTATACTTGGTTAGGTTTTTAAAGATTTACTTTGATAAGGCATAACGATTTTAGCCCTGTAACACCCCCAAATATTCCCTTGAAAGTATTATCGCCAGTGACCTCAGATTACACATCTGGGGTCACCCAAGGCTTAACCATTTTATAACAACCATATAATAACACAATTTATATCAAATATCGTCAAAATTCCCAAATATTATTTAAACCAAAGTCACGGTTTTACAACTGTCGATACCAAATACAACCAAATACGGAATTGTTTCAGTACAGCGGAAGTCTTTAAAATAAATAACATTATGAAGGGTCTTGATCTGCGCGATCTCACGCCTAGGATCCTTAACCTTGGAAAACTCTTTAAACTTCATATGCCTTCATCATCGCGTACTAGCCTTCACGGAAAGGGAGTTTACCTGATGTGCCATATGAGACGGATGACACCAGCCAACCATGCAAAGGAAAATAACCGGTTGGTTAGTCTAATGAAAGACTACGCAAGGGTAAAAATAGAAAAAAGGTTCTAAGTAGTCGTATTAGGTTACACCTGTCGCTTTTCGAATAATAACCGATGACGACAGTGAATGTAACACCCCGTAATTTTTAAGGGTATTTTGAATTATTTTTAAATTTTTCTTATGCCCGTTTTGCTAGACGGATTTAATTCAGTGAGTCTCGGACCCTCTCAAAAGGGGTCTGAGCTCTGTAAAATTTTCCGAGCATTATATAATACAGTTGAGGTGTTTTCGGGGTTAATGTATTGTTAATGTACGAATATATTTAACCCGGAGTTAAGAAATTTAATCCAAACCAAGTTTGGATAAGAATTAACGAAGTCGGCTTAAAACCGTGACTCACCGCGATCTGACGCGATCAACCGCGATTCACCGCGATCGACCGCGATCGCGGTAATGCCTTTTTCAGAGGCGGTCGTCTTCCTCGCGTGGCGGTTACTGTAGCGCCTCTGTTTTCTCTGTTTTTGGGCAGGCCAAGTGGCTCCTTTGCCTTGTCCCCTTGTCCCCTCCCTTGTTCCCTCAGATGAAGCTCGGATTGGGCTATAAAAGGAGGTGAAACCCGGAGCTAAGAAGCTCTTCTTCATCCTCTTCTTTCTTCCTCTGTTTTTCTGTCCACCATTGTTGAGCAGTTTTGGAGCTTCGTGTGTGGGAGATTTCGAGTGTCTCTTGAGTTGAGAAGGTACTCTTGAGTGTTGTGAGAAGCTTTGAGGTGTTGGGAGATCGAACCATAGACAAATCGAAGGCAAACAAATCGGTTTGGGTAAGAAATTCTCCATTGTTGTCTCGCGAGCTAGCCACTGTCACAGCACGAAAACCGCGACCGACCGCGACCTGCCGCGATCGCGATATGTGTGTCCGAGTTGTGTGTTTTGTGGTTTGGCTTTGGGCTTTGCTCGTTTCCTTTGATTTCTTCTTGTATTCTTTTAGATTCATATATAAGTATATTGAATCTAACTTAGGGTCTTGTTATGGGCCATTTCTTAGGGATTTATTATCCAAGATTTGCTCCAGTTTCAGATCCAGGAGCCCGTTGTCTCTAAGCTTTGCTTAAGCTTCTGCGGATTTAGGCAAGTGGCGGTTCGCTCTTGCTCATCATTCCATACTTTCATTAATTATCAATTGTTTGTTGTTAATTAATTTGGGATGATTTCTTGTTTATGTTGGGAACAGTTTTGATCAATTATTTGATAAAAGAAGTGATGTTATAATAGGTTGTATATTGCTAGATACAGCGCTATTATGTTCATAATGGTTTTGTTGTGGATTTTAAAGGTGAAATTCATATAAAAAGATTATAATAGGTTGCATATACTGTTAGTAGCAACGCTATTTTGATATATATATATATAGATTGTTAGATCTATGATGTTGGCCTTGATGGCTTTGATTTGATATGATGTTGACTGTGTTGAACTGTTTAGTTAGCACGAGTATTCGTAGGGACGATGGATGGAGGTCCAGTCGTTTCTTGATAATTAAATGGAGAAAAGGGCATTGAGACCCTAATACCATTGGTGAGTCATGACTAGCCTCTATACTCGGGTATAGAGGTGGTGCACTTAGCTAGTGTCACAAATCTAGGGAGTATTCCCAAGGATCTCTCGTCTCGGGACGAGCAGATCATAAAAGTTTGTAACGTGATGTGTGTGTGTGTTGACATTTAATAAGATACGTGCCATGAGTATGCACATAATGAAAATGCCTTGACCTTAATATAAAGTGCCGTATGAGTAAGCACTTATTTAAAATGTTTGGCGAGTATTGCAGCTAGGCGCTAGTGCAGCTAGGAAAGCTCGTCTTTGTTGTAGATCGCTCGAATGCGATACTGTGATTGTGTGTATATTATAAATTAAGTTTTCCAACATTTGTCATTGTTTCCTTTAAGGCTCATTTCATTTGGAGTCTTCTTTTGGGATTGATTGCTGTGAGACTCGGTCTCCAGAATCTTCTCTTGTGCATACCTTTTGTTATTCTAGTAGGAGTATGGTGGTTGACTAGCGTACTCGGTTATTATTCGAGGGACGATGAGTCTAACCTAATACGACTACTTTGAACCACTCTGCTTTGTACCCTTGCGTAGTCTTTCATTAGACTGACCAACCGTTATATTCCTTGCATGGTTGGCTGGTGTCATCCGTCCGATTCGGCACATCAGGTGTGTTGAAGATCCGAGAAGGCTAGAACGACTATGAAGATGAACAGTGTTTTGACAAGTTGTTTTGTCGCTTTGTATTTAAAAGATTTCCGCTGTGCTATTTTGTATTTCTGATGAAATTGGGTCGTTTTAGGAATCGTGTAATTCCGTGACCATGTGGTTTAATAAAAGTTACGATTTTAGTATTGTAACTGTGTTTTAAGTCAGTTATGACGTCGGAAAAGCCTGGGGTGACTTCGGGGTTTACGTCCAGGGTCATCGGCAGTAACGCTTTCAAATGGGGTTAAATTTGGGGGTGTTACAGTGAACCTCAATACTTCCACGGAAACATACGAAAAGGTATGAACAAGAGAAGACTCCAAAAGATTGAGTCTTTAAGGGAAACCTATGAAGAGAAGACTCCAAGAGATTGAGTCTTTCGGAAAAGTATGACAAGTGTTTGGGAACGTTATAGTTTCACACAAGCGTTCAAAAATGACTTGATCATTTGGGTCCACAACCAACCTCACCGCGCAATGCGAATTCAGATTTGGAAGGAGGACTTACTCTAACCGAAGTCCGGGCGGGATCCAAGTTGTACTTCTCGCCCGAAGGTTCATTAATTATGTGCATAACCGCACTTATCTTATTTAATTGCAAAACATACATTCACGTTAAAGCTTTTAATATATATATATATCATCTCGATATGAGAGATATCTGGGGAATAAATCCCGATTGTCGGCACCAGCTGTGTGCACCTACCCTGAGTAAGGGTACAATCATGACCAGATAGTACTAGGGCAAAAATCCTCCTAATACCAGTTATAAAGAAACGACTAGACCTCGCGAGGTACATAGCGTTCCTACGAATACTCGTTCTAACTACATAGTTAAGTTCACACATTAATCCACACCAATACCATCACGGTAATAACAGATATAATAGCGTTATTTTTAGCAATATATACAACCTATTATAACACCATATTTTAACCACATCATTTATAGAATATGTTCCCAAACGAAAACAACACTGCATTCCAATTTAATTAACAATCAGAAATAATTGATAATTAACAAAATTATGGAATGTTAAGCAAGAGCGAATCGTCACTTGCCTTAATCTAGCTGACTTGAAGAAAATGAGTTTCGGGATCTGGAACTAGAATTTGATTATGGATTCCTACGACAACGACAAACAACGGCGAAACCCTGGGTTAGACACAATACGGACGAAACGAATTGAAAACGATACGAATCGAAAGGAATAAAGCCTGAGTCGTGACCGTGGCAGTCCAAGCCATGACCGCGCTTGCCAGAGCAAGCCGCGGTCGCGGTTTGGACTTTCGCGGTCGTGGAATTCTGGGCAGCTTCCGCGGTCGCGGAATTCATCTCCGCGATCGCGGATCCCTCCTTTCGACGCAACTCAAAATCGAATCGAGGCTCACCGACGATGGCGACGACGACCTCCTTGGCTTCGAACGAGGCTTACTACCACTCCAAGCTTCCAATGCACCACTTCGACCACTAGAAGCTCCGGCGAACAACTCCGACGAGGAACGAATTCCGGCAAAGGCAAGAACGAGAGAAAGAGAGGCGGATGGAGCTGTGGATGAGATTCCAAGCTTGCTCTGACCCCATTTTATAGGGAAAATAGGAGCCCAACACCGAGAAGATGGATCGATCGGCCTCCCTCCAACGGCGAAGTTACGCACGAGGCGGAAATCGAACCGGCAAAATGCGAAGAAGACGAAGGGGACGAAGAACAGTGTTTCCGCGGTCGCGGAAAATCTTTTGCGGTCGCGGAAATGCCGCGAGCGCGCCCTTGGTCTCTGGTCGCGAATTCACTCGCAGACTTAAGCTAGAATGTATTTTTAGTACCCATACAAATACTCTAAGACCCACACATGCATAAACGTATATTATAACGTTCAAAAGATTATTACAGAGATCATAAAAGTTACAGAAATTCCGAATACGCCAAACGCGTCTTGCTTACAGGACGAGGGTTGGGAAAATTACCCAAATACCCTTACTAAAATTGAGGGGTATTACAAGCCCCGTCAAATTTGGCGCCGTTACCGGGGAGGCAAGTTTTAATTTTTCTTTGTGTTTGTTTGTGTGCCAATTTTTGTGTGGACCTATCTTATGGTCCACACCCGTGCTACTGACTCTCTACTGTTAGCTTGTGATACAGAAATCGAGAGGACACTCTCTAGGAACCGCAGGATAAACATATCATTGTGTTTTGATAATCCGTGTTTCGAGATGGCTGAGGAACAACCGACTTTGAGGTAGTTGATTGCCCCGAATCTGCAGCAGCAACCACTTGCTGTGCAGTTCCCTGAATTGGCTGATGGCGTAAACTTTGAGCTGAAATCTGGGTTAATTCACTTACTACCCCACTTCCATGGGATGAGTGGAGAAGACCCCAACTAGCACCTTGCAGAATTCCACGCTGTCTGCACCAGCATGAAGCCACGAGGCGTTATTGAGGACCAGATCAAGCTGAGGGCCTTTCCTTTCTCTCTAAAGGATGGGGCCAATGACTGGTTCTATTATTTGGCCCCAAGAAGCATAGACACATGGGCTAAGATGAAGAAAGCCTTCCTGGAGAAGTACTTCCCTACGACCAAGCTCAACAGCCTGAAGAGGAACATCAACAATATCGAACATCAGGCTGCTGAAACGTTGTACGAGTACTATAAGAGGTTTAAGAGGTTGATTTCAAGTTGCCCCTACCATGGGTATTCTGACCAAGACCTCGTAATTTATTTGTACGGTGGCTTTCTTGACGACGAGCGTCAGATGGTGAATGCAGCCTGTGGAGGAAATATTTTGAATAAGACGCCAGCTGCAGTATTTGAGATTTTCTTTGAGCTATCTGAGGGATCAAGACAGTTCAACAAGAGGGTGAGCGCCCAATCAGTCAAGGCTGCAGACTCTCAGCCATCTTCCTCACTAGTTTCTGAGATGGCTGAAATGAAAGAGATGATGAGGAGATACATGATGAAGGGTGGCCAGCAGCAAGTCAAGTCTTGTGGGATATGCTATGACACGATGCACTCTACTGATGCATGTCCCACGCTGCAGGTTCCCACTGATGAAGTAAATGCTATTGGAGGTTTTGGTCCTCCTAGACCAAGATATGACCCGTACTCCAACACTTAATCCAGGGTGGAGAGATCACCCCAATTTGAGATACAGGAATCAGCAGAACCCTCCTTAAGGACGAGATGATCAAGAGTTCCACCAGAGGCCATCACAGTTCCTACCGCGCCCATAACAATTTCAGCAGCATGGGGGTCAACAACAACAATTTAGAGCTCCATATGACCCAAGACCTCAAGGCCATAGCTCAAGTTCATCTATGTCCGGTGATGACATGATCAATTCTCTCACCTAAAGCGTATCGACGTTGGCTAGCATTGTGACCTCGATGGGGTCACAAATTCAAGCGGTGGTCCAACAACAGAAGTCTCTAGCTTAGAATGTAACAACGTTGGCCAACACTATGGTCTAACAAAATCAAGAGATGTGGTCAAGTATTCAGAACTTGGAGAAGCAAGTGGGGCAGATCTCCGTCGCAGTGAGCAAGCTGGAAGCCCGGGACTCGGGAAAACTACCATCTCAAATGGTAGTAAACCCGAGGGAGAACGTATGTGCCATGACGCTGAGGAGCGAAACACAAGTGGAAGAAAGTCGAGGCCAACAGAAAGATTTCCGCGACCGCGGAGAGGAAAGCCGCGACCGCGGAATTGCTCCCAGAGACAATACAAAAATCGGCGAAAATCCGCGACCGCGGACAGATTTCCGCGATCGCGGAAAAGTTCCTGGGGAGGATGAATTTTTCGACGCAAATCTGCGGCCGCGGACAAAAATCCGCGATCGCGAAAAACCCCCTGGTAGCCCAGATCGCCCAGATGAAGAGTCGCGAACGCGGGACCCAATCCGCGACCGCGGTTTGGCCACTGACGTCCATGATGAATATATTCGTCTGGAATTCCCTCCGCTCAGTTCGTTGAAGCCTCCCGCTCCATTTCCCGAGGCTCTGAAAGATACAAGAAGGCTGACGAATGACAAAGAATTATTTGAGACCTTCAGCAACTGCGAGGTAAATATTCCTTTGATCAAACTCGTTAAAAGCATTCCTCACTATGCAAAATTCTTGAAGGAGCTGTCCAAGATAAAGAAAAAGAAAGCAGTGAAAGAGAAAAAGAAGGTCCAAGTCAGTGAAAATGTATCCGCTATGCTGCAAAAGCGGTTACCTAAGAAGTGCAATGATCCAAGCATGTTCACTATTCCCTACAAGATAGGTGGCATCATGTTCGATAAAACCATGCTGGATTTGGGTGCCTCTATCAATTTTTTGCCTCTTTCACTGTATGAATCTTTAGAGGTCGGACCATTATAGAAGACGGGGATATTGATCCAACTAGCGGACAATTCCTATGTGTATCCCAAAGGAGTGGTGCAGGACGTTTTGGTAGAGGTTGATAAATTGTTCTTCCCTACGGATTTCTTTGTGATGGATACGGGGCAAGACAAAAACGCAGCTCTTGTGATGCTGGGAGGGCCGTTCATGAACACGTCAAATACCAAGATTGATGTGAGTAGTGGTTCGCTCACAATGGAATTTGACGGGGTGAGGGTCGGTTTCAACATAGACGATGCAAAGAGACACCCTCTTGATGGTAACCCCGAGTGTTCGGTTGATGTGAGCAACCCAAGTTGAGTTGGAGAGCACCAAGTCAAGCCACGACAATAACCAATGCGCTGCTCGGGAGGCAACCCGAGGTATGAAATTCTTTTCTTGTCTTTTCCTTTCTAGTTTTTATTTTTGTTGTTTTGTTTTTGTTTTGTTTTGTTTTTAGACTAACTTGCAGGTAGGAGGCCCGAGCCAAAATTGAAGAAGGTGTTCAAATACGCACCAGCAACTTTTCCACGGGCGCGGAAAAACCACTATAAGTCCCCTGACCTGAAGCTCCTGAAAAAAAAATCAAAAAAAAAAGTTTTACCGAAGCCCAACTGTCTGACATTCACTTCGCGACCGGTACGCATCATGCTGCCAAGGAGGAGACATTCGCCCCACATTTTTAGTTGGCACCGATAATGGCCCGACATTAGACAACTGACGAGAAGGAACGCCATAGCCCACACCACGATTACATCTAGGCTCCCTTTCTGTGTTCATTGAAGGTCGTGCAACCCCATTTTCTTTGATGTACCACTACACCTTACAGTGGATTTATTTGGTTGCACGGTAGAGTTTGATTATGAAGACGCCGCAACACCAGCGACATGTGCTTTTATTGATATACCGCCAGCCCCCACATCCACATCCAGGCCACCTCGACGACGGTTGTGAGTACTTTTCTGCTTTTCCCTATGCTTCATCTTTTTTGTCTTTCATTACATTGAATGCAATGCAATGTTTAAGCATGGGGGAGTGATATATACTTGCTAGTCGTTTGAGGAGAAAAAGAAAAAAAAATGAAAAAGTCAAAAATAAGAAAAAAGACAAAAAGAAAATCCTGGGATAAGTCGAAAACCCACAAGGGCGGCTTAGGTAATAAGCAGGTGACTTGGACCAGCATTAGACTGGGGTAATAAGAGGTCAAGAGTGATGTGAGTTTTTGTGAGCCCATCTATTGAAAAATGAAATGAGTGGCTTGGTGAAAACCCGAGAGGGCGCCTTGGCAAAATGAGTGAAAAGAAGAAGAGTGATTATTAGGATTCCTCATTTTTCCTGGCGTGATGACATAAGAAGAGGTGATATAAGGAGGATTCAGGTAGGTCACTCTGGGAGGCATAAGAAGATAGATGGAGGCTAGGTTTATATATTTTTATTTCACTCTATGGTGTTCGGGATAAGCTTGGGGGAAGTACTCTGCTTTCCTTTAAGTTTGTAGCTTGTATGTTGAGTTTATTGTGTTGGTGCCTTGGAGATTCATGTTTAGGTGCAGTTCTTAGTGGAGATGGTTTTGTTGTGCTTCCTGAGACCTTGGGTAATTGATTGGAGGAGTAGGTTTATATTAGCTTACTCGAGGACGAGCAAGGTTTAAGCATGGGAGAATTTGCATTTGATTGTGAGATTATAACTCTATTTCCTCCAATCAAGGTTTAAGCAGTGGAGATGGTTTTGCTGTGCTTCTTGAAGCCTTCATTTGCATTTGATTGTGAGATTATAACTCTATTTTTTTTCCTTTGATTATATCTCTTCTCTTTGTGCTTATTCCTATTGATTCTTGCTGATTTGACTGGCCTGATCATCTAGTTGATATTAGTAATTGTCTAGTGCTAGGGTTTGAATATTTCGAGTTGAAATCCCTTATCTTATGTAGCGAACATGATATTCTAGGACTAGTTGGACTAGTTTATTGTGAAGAGAATTGATTATGTGTTAAATGCTGCGAGTTGTGGTGTTGCATGTATCCTGGTTAATTCATATGCTTCCTGCTGCTATTGTTCTAAATCTTGATAGTTTCTTGTGCGTTCGATAGTTAGGGTTATCAAGACTGGTTGGACTGATAACTATTTTAGAATAGGGACAAGAATATTCATAGGAAGGAATAGAGATAATCTAGGATCAATCAATCAAATGAATGGTGGATATTTGTCTGGCTAAGTATTTTCTCACCAATTGATTACACCCTTTGCTTTGATTTACTTTGTTAATTGCAAACAAAACAAAACAAAACCCTTGTTACCTTTGGCATACAACCTGTTGCACTAAGAAAGATTGCTACCTCCCAGTGGGATTCGACTCTTGCTTGCCTACTATACTTGGTTAGGTTTTTAAGGATTTACTTTGATAAGGCATAATGACTTTAGCCCCGTCAATCGCCTACTACACTTGGCATAGACGATAACACAAAAGCAACTACAAAACAGAAATGAACATATTAAGTCATTATATTAGTGAATAAATAATACAACTCTTTGTATTAGGATAATGGATTCATGAATAGATAGTAAGTAGTTACCTAGATCCGGAGATGAGGATGAAGCTACTACACAATAGACATCAAATAGCATAAGTTAGTAGAATTAATGAAATACTAAAAGGTAAAAAGTTTTAAAATTATAATGAATAATGATGATTAGAGAAGATGTAGTTACATGGAGTTGACGTAGAACTGGTTCCAAATACATCCCCAAATGATGATGAAGATGATGATTCTAAAGCAGTAGAACTAGTTCCAAATCCAGATCGAAATGGCAATAAAGGTGCATTTGATTTTTTTGACGGACGAGATCTTTTAGCTGGTGGCATGTTTAGTATTATACGGTTACCTATATAAACTGGAATTAGAAAGCACATATATACTAAAATAACACATGATAGTTAACAATTGGACAAGAAGCTTGGATAGTTAACAATTGGACTAGAAGCTTTGTGCAAACTGAGAAGTTTTGTGTAGAATGACATCAGTATCTGGATAAGAGCACTGCAAATACATATACTTTCACTAAATTCAGCCATGAAATCCATAAATAAAGCATACACTTAATCACAAGATAGTTAACAATTGGACAAGAAGCTTTGTGCACACTGAAAAGTTTAAGATCTGGATCAGCCAGTGAAACATCAGTTCACTACCATTTTCTCAAATTGTATTCTGTTAACAAGAAAGTTTCAAAAACCTAAATGAAGAGAAAGATGGCTTAGTTGCAAAAACACCAACGACGATGGACTTAACAATGAAATACAGAAATACGTGCAACGATGTTTAAGCATTCAATTCAGGAACAAAACTCATGCCAAAGGTTACCAAAATTGATTGACATGTCTTCCCTTATAGTGAATGCATTGGCATACCCCTAACATGCCAAAGTATGATGGACTTAACAAGGGAAGAAGTGATTACAAAGTCTATGGAAATTACAACTTTGCATAGGAAAAGGAAATATGTATATATAGCAAGATCTGATCTGTAAATTACGTTTCACCGAGTTAAAAAAATCAATACACCAATATGTTAAATTTCTCTTTAAAAGCACAAAATCTTAATTCAGCCTACTTAACACACATAATTAAATATACAAAAGGTGTCCTTGTCCAAATTAACATACCGACGTTTGTGAAGATGATAAATCCACTGGAGTCTTCAAACTTATAGCAGAGCTGCTAGCACCATCACCCTGCTAAAACAAAAAATGAGTCAAAATGAATGATAAAGGAAGAGATCATCATACAACACTATCTTCCGAAATTCGAATAATAAGCATAATTCAAGGAAGGTATCTTGCAAAAGATGAGAAATAAGCATAATATAAAGAGAATGTTAGAGGTAAGAATCCATGTAACACCCCCAAATATCTCCTTGAAAGCATTACCGCCAGTGACCTCAGATTTCACATCTGAAGCCACCCAAGGCTTAACCAATTTATACAAAACATAAAACAACATTTATAATACGAAATATCATAACATTTCGTATTAAATCAAAGTCTTGGAGTTACATCCATAATCCAAAAACAACAGAAATACAGAGTAGTCTTAACATAAGACATGTTTAATACATCGGAAGTCCTTTTTAAAATAAATGACAAAAAAGTCTTGATCTAGCGATCACATGCCTAGGATCTCAACCTTGGTAAAACACTTCAAAATTCCATCTGCCTTCACCGTCGTTTCTAGCCTTCATGGAAATGCAGTTTATCTGATGTGCCGTATGAGACGGATGACACCAGCCAACCATACAAGGGAATATAACCGGTTGGTTAGTCTAATGAAAGACTATACAAGGGTTAAATAGAAAGGTTCTAAGTAGTCGTATTAGGTTAGACTCATCGCTTCTCGAATAAAAGTCGATGACGATAGTCAACCACCATACTCCTACTGAAATAAAATACGAAAAGGTATGATCAAGAGAAAAGATTATGAAAGAATGAGTCTTATGGAAACATATGAAGAGAAGACTCCAACGAATTGAGTCTTATCGGAAAGTATGACAAGTGTTTGGGAACATTAAAGTTTCACACAAACGTTTAAAAACGACTTGACTATTTGGGTCCACGACCAACCTCACCGCATAATGCGAATTCAGATTCGGAAGGTGGACTTACTCTAATGAAAGTCCCGGACGAGTTTCCAAGTTGTACTTCTCGCCCTAAGGTTCATTAATTATGTGCATAACGGCACTTATCTTATTTAATTCCAAAACGTATATTCACGTTATAAGCTTTTATCATAATCATCTCATCCCTCAGGATATAGAGATATATAGTCGGGAATAAATCCCTAAAGGTTTGACGCCGGCTAAGCGCACCTCCCCTATACTTGGATAGAGGATAGTCATGACTAGAGAAACAGTGTTAGGGCTTGAACATCCTATCCACCGGGTTATAAAGAAACGGCTACCTCTCAAGGTAAGCATCGCTCCTACGAATACTCGTGCTAACTATATCTCAAGTGCACATAAAATCCACTGTTAACTATATTTCAAGTTTGCATAAAAAACCCACAACAATACCATCACGATAATAACAGATATAATAACATTGTTTCTAGCAATATATACAACCTATTATAATATCTGTATTTCAATCATATATATATAATAGCGTTGTTTCTAGCAGTATAAACAACCTATTATAATATTCCTTTTTAAATCACATACAATTATCAAAACTATTCCCAGACGAAAACGATATTCATCCCAAATTAATTAACAATTAAACAATTGATAATCAATATAAATATGGAATGATAAACAAGAGCGAACCGACACTTGCCTTAGATTAGACAAAGCTTGAACAAAGCTTAGAGATGATGAGTTTCTGGGTCCGAAGCAGGGACAGATCTTGGGTAACAAATCCCTACGGAACGACCCATAACGAGACCCTAAGTTAGATTCGATAACCAAATATACGAATCTAAGAAGAGATGAAAGGAATCGAAGGAACAAAGCCTCGCTCGAGACCACAAGACCCAAAGCCACACCACGAGCCCAGCCCACCGCGGGTGCGCCGACCTTGACCGCGGGTGCGGTGGCGTGACAGTGGCGAGACGACGACGATGACGACGAGAACTCACCGTGATCGACGCGTTTGGATTCGATTAGGATGGGCTTCGACTTCCCAACTCCTTGCACTTCCAAACACCACTTGGAGAGTACCTTCTCCTCCTATGGTAGCTCCGACGACACTCCGGCGAAAGCTTGAGCTTTCCGGTAACAATGGAAATGAGAGATTGGAGAGAGAGAGTTTGAGAGCTGTGATTCAACTCCACTCTAGCTCCTTTCCTTTTATAGCCCAAGCAAGGAGGTCAAGCAACCAGGTGACTCATGGTAGGCGCCTACAACGACCAGATGGGACAGTTGTAGAGGTGAAGACGACGCGACGTCTGAAGTCCGGCGCTGTAGAGAAGAAATGATGACACCGCAGGGTGCGGTGGCCTCACCACGGGTGCGGCGAGCCTCCCCAGACCGCCTTACAGAATTGGCCTTCACCGCGGGGTGCGGTCAAGGCCAAATCTGGGCCCTTTTGTCCGGGTTAAGTACGGGTATGAGTTTTTAACCCCGGGTTAAATATATTCATACTCGGTTAACATCTTTGCACCCGAATGAGTATTCTAAGCCCCGAAAATACATCGAATGTATTTTATACCACTCAGGAAAATATTACAGAGATCAAACAAATTACAGAGTGTCTGAACTTCTCTGAAATTAATCCGGTTTGTGATACGGGAGTTAGGAAAATTATCAAAATACTCTTATTAAAATGAGGGGTATTACATCACCTCCCCCTTAAAAGAAGTTTTGACCCAAAACTTGGCCGAATAACCTAAAAAAAATGAGGCGTTACAACACTACCCCCTTAAAAAGGTTTCGACCGCGAAACTAGGCCGAAAACAGCTCGGGAAAGCGTCTAAGCATATCCTCCTCAGTCTCCCAGGTTTCCCAAGTAACATCTTCAGTTCCTGACTTGGACCACAAAATCCGTACCAATGGTACCACCTTGCTCCGTAACTGCTTCTCACGGCATTCGAGAATACACACCGGTATCTCCTCGTAGGTACCATTTGTCTGAATCTCGATGTCATCATAACTCAACACATGAGACTCATCTGGCACGTACTTCCTCAACAAGGATATGTGGAACATGTTATGTACTGGATGTGCCGATGGCGGCAATGCCAAACGATATGCTAGAGATCCCACTCTGTCAAGGATCTCAAATGGTCCCACGTAGCGAGGGTTAAGCTTTCCACGCTTACCGAATCTAAACACACCCTTTGATGGTGATACTCTGACAAACACTTTATCACCAACCTCAAACTCGACATTCCTGCGCTTCAGATCTGCATAAGACTTTTGTCGACTCTGAGCTATCAACATCCTTTGTCTTATCAAAGCAATGTCCGAGGCAGTCCTTTCGACTAATTCCGGTCCGAGCAGAACCTTGTCGGCATTCTCATCCCAACAAATTGGAGATCTCCACCTTCGACCATACAAAGCCTCGAATGGAGCCATCTTTATGGTAGCATGCCAACTGTTGTTGTATGTGAACTCAATCAGACTCAGGTTGTTCTCCCAGTTAGTCAGACGATCGAGTATACAAGCTCTTAGCATATCTTCCAAGGTCTGGATGGTCCTCTCAGACTGTCCATCCGTCTGAGGATGAAATGCAGTGCTGAATCTCAACTCGGTTCCCATGGCCTTATGTAGTTCTTTCCAGAATCTTGACATGAATCGGCCATCACGATCCGATACAATGGTCTTTGGAGTACCATGCAAACGGACAATCTCGTGTAGAAACACTTCAGATAACTTTTGGGTTCCCCATGTTGAATTGATAGCCACGAAATGAGCAGTCTTCGTGAGCCTGTCAATGATTACCCATATAGCATCTTTCTGGCTTTGAGTCTTTGGCAGCCCAGTGACGAAATCCATAGCAATATCTTCCCATTTCCATTCTGGTACTGGAAGAGGTAGCAAATCACCACCTGGTCTACGATGTTCTATCTTGACCTTCTGACAAGTCAAGCATTTCGCCACAAACTCTGCTACATCCCACTTCATGTTGGGCCACCCGAATTTCTTTCTGAGGTCCTTGTACATCTTGCTAGAGCCTGGATGTACAGAATAAGCTGACGAATGGGCCTCCTTCATCACCAACCGGCGAAGGCCATCAACGTAAGGCACACAGATCCGGTCCTGAAACCAGAGCGATCCTTCTTCCTGAATCACGAAACCGGGAGCTTTCCCGTCCATTACTTCACTACTTAGCTTTACCATGACCACGTCATCAACCTGCTTCTCCTTGATTTGATCAAGTAGCGTAGCTTGAATCTCAAGCATACTCAGGTATCCTTGATGTTGATCGTACAAGACTTCAATCTCGCACAACTCTTGGTTCAGCTTGGTCTGAGCAGTAAGTAGAGCCACTACAGTCTTGTGCGGCGTCTTCCGGCTCAATGCATCGGCTACTACATTAGCCTTGCCCGGATGATACAACAACTCGATGTCATAGTCTTTGAGTAGCTCTAACCAGCGACGTTGTCTCATATTCAACTCCTTCTAAGTGAACACGTACTTGAGACTCTTATGATCGGTGAAGACTTGGCACCTCACACCATAGAGATAGTGCCTCCAAATCTTCAGTGCAAAAACAACGGCTGCTAGTTCCAGATCATGCGTCAGATAGTTTGCTTCATAGGTTTTCAATTGTCTAGATGCGTATGCAATAACCTTGCCTTTCTACATCAGTACGCATCCTAACGCATGCTTCGAAGCATCACTATAGACCACATAACCATCATTTCCTTCCGGTAGCGCTAATACTGGTGCAGAGGTCAGACATTGCTTCAGCTTCTGAAAATTGGCCTCGCACTTGTCATCCCAGACAAACTTCTTGTGGACTTTGCGGAGCAGACCGATCATAGGTAGAGCGATCTTAGAAAATCCCTCCACGAACCGTCTATAATATCCAGCAAGTCCAAGAAAACTGCGCACCTCTTTCACATTTTGAGGTCGCCTCCAATTTGCTACCGCTTCAATCTTCTGGGGATCAACCATAACCCCATTCTCATTGATCACATGGCCTAAGAAAGCCACTTCCTTGATCCAAAATTCACACTTAGACAACTTTGCATAAAGCTGATTTTGTCTAAGGACTGACAAAGTAATCCGAAGATGTTCCTCGTGAGCTTCCACGCTCGGGGAATAAATCAAAATGTCGTCGATGAAGACCACTACGAACTTATCCAAGTATTGGTGGAAACATCGATGCATTAGATCCATGAAGACTGCTGGAGCATTTGTAAGTCCAAATTGCATGACTACGAACTCGTAGTGACCATATCTTGTTCGGAACGCAGTCCTCGGAATATCCTCCTCACGAATCCTGAGCTGATGGTAACCAGACCTCAGATCGATTTTGGAAAAGACCTTTGCTCCGTTCAGTTGATCCAACAGATCATCAATCCTCGGCAACGGATACTTATTCTTGATCGTGACTTTATTCAACTCTCGATAGTCGATACAAAGTCGAAACGATCCATCCTTCTTCTTGATGAACAAGACCGGAGCGCCCCAAGGTGATGCGCTCGGCCTTATATAGCCCTTCTCAAGAAGATCTTCGAGTTGCTTCTTCAACTCTTGCATCTCAACATGAGCCATCTGGTACGGTGCCTTAGAGATCGGCGCGGTATCAGGCTCGAGATCAATGGTAAACTCTACGTCACGATACGTGGGTAAACCAGGAATCTCCTCCGGAAAGACATCCGAAAACTCACGGATGACCGGAATATCAGGAATTGAAGGTTCATCTTTCTTGGACTTGTCCAGATAGCACAGGTACCCGACACATCCTTGTCTAAGTAGCTTAAACGCAGCCATCGCATTGATAAGCCTGCCATTATCAGTGTCATTCCGACCCTTGAACTTGCATACATACTGACCCCCAGATGACACCGTCACAATCCTTGAGCTAAAATCAATTACCGCCCCATGACGCGTCATCCAATCCATACCGAGAATAATGTCATATGGAGCCATGGCTATACAGATCAAATCTGCTTCGAACTTCTTACCCTGGATGGTAATCGGAAATTCTGACAGACGCTTGGTGCCCACTAAATGTTCACCATTAGGAAGATTTACAACGAAAGACTCACAAGCCTCGTTGCATACTAAGCCTGACTTACTAACACAACTCTCCGAGATAAAAGAATGGGTAGCACCCGAATCAAACAATATACATACTGAAGTAGAATGAAGGTATAAAGTACCTTGAGCAATCGGAGCATTTGGTCCATCAGCCTCACGCATCTCGTAAAGGCGTTGACCCTGACTTCCAGAAGCAGCTGGGGCTTTCCCCTTGTTTTGTGAAGTCGTCTACGCTGAAGGACTAGGAGCCTCCACTGGTCTAAACCTGGGTCGATTGTTCTGACTAACAGACCCTTGTTGTGATTCATCCCCTTTCTGCCTTCTCTGCGGAAAGAACGCATGCACATGGCCCTCCTTTCCACAACCATAGCATATCTTCTTTTCCTTCGGACACGCATTGCTCTTGTGCCCGGGTGTACCACAATTGTAGCATTGGATCAGATTCTTGCCTTGACCCGACTGTTGCGTAGACCCTCCATGAGTCATATCCGTTTTTGCTTTGCCAGACTTGGCAAAATTAGACGGTGGCGCGGGACGCTTGAATCCACTCGCCTGAGACTGGTTCTGCATTAACCTCTGGCGATTGCGCTTCTTCGTTGACTCCTCCAGAGTCACTTCTAGTTTGTAGGCAGCGTCCACGTACTGCTCCAAAGTAGAGCATCCGTGACGTACCATCAACGGCTTAATATCTGGATTCATCCACTCATGGAAATGCCAGATCTTTTGCTCTTCCCTGGACACCTCCGACCCAGCATACTGTAGCAGGTGATTGAACTTGGCCGCAAGCTCAATCACTTTCAATCCATCCGTCTTTGGATAGAGGAACTCCTTGTGTTTTTCTTCCCTCATAGCTCGGGAGAAGAAACGACCAGTCATCTTGGCCTTGAACATCCCCTAGTTCAAACCAGGGTGACCAGCAAGACATGTACCTTCCCACCATTCACTGGCTACTTCCTTCAGCTGAAGGGAAGCAATGTGCACCTTTTCAGCTTCAGTGCACTCAACGTTTCTGAATAATCTTTCCATGTGTGAGAACCAATATGCCACCCTAACTGGCTCTCCTTTCCCGTCATAGCTATCAGGCCTTATAGAGCTTATGGTCTTCAGTGCTCGGCCATAGTCGCCTCTATTCCTGACCGCTTCCTCTTAGGGTACATGGATGTTAGGCTCCTCAAATCTAGGAACCGCTGGGGGAATTGGCACAACTTGTGCCTGAGGCGCGTTTGGTCGCATGATATCGGTGAATGCTTGCATCACAATTCCCCGAATAGCCTCTATTGCTACTGCATCAAATACCATTGGAGCGTTGACCGGAGCTTGGTCATTACCCCCTGGATTGTTATTAGAAGCAGTCTCGTGTTCATCCACAGGGTTCGCAGTGTTCCTCATATTTGGTCTGGGGTCATTGCTTGGCCCAGCACCATCACGAATGGTATTCCTTGTGTTCACCATCTGTTTACCGATCAAATTCCAAGTATTTTATAACATTAATACCATTCCAATGTACTCAATGTAATAAAATCACTTAGAATAGATCAAACTTGGAAATTTTCATTGATAAACTCAAACTTTCCGTGTCCTCCCTTGGCTCCTCTGTAGGTTCTTCCACTGGAACCTTGGTCCTATCGGACACTAGTACTACTGACTCGGGTAGTACAGTCTTCACCTCCTCGGGTGGACTATTAGATTCTCCGATCTCGAAGCATCACAGAGGAACTGGAAACTCTAGCCTTACTGGAGATGGCGGAGCCACCTTGGCTTCTTCCGAGTCCCTCTGAAGAGAAAAGCATACACCCATAACCTACGGGTGACGAGAAAAGAGTTTAGTCTTTCTAAATATAGAAGCGAACTTACTATATCATACTAAAGAAAAGGCATGACTAGATCGGCAGAATAAAATTTTTATTTGGAAATTCAATCCTTCAAAATATTTCTCAGTTCAAAACGAGTAAATGGTTTATAAAAAAATTTGTTCCAAGAAAATGTTTTAAAACCCACCCGTTAAAAAAAATTCGGCTCTGATACCAAATCTGTAACACCCCCAAATATCTCCTTGAAAGCATTACCGCCAGTGACCTCAGATTTCACATCTGAAGCCACCCAAGGCTTAACCAGTTTATACAAAACATAAAACAACATTTATAATACGAAATATCATAACATTTCGTATTAAATCAAAGTCTTGGAGTTACATCCATAATCCAAAAACAACAGAAATACAGAGTAGTATTAACATAAGACATGTTTAATACAGCGGAAGTCCTTTTTAAAATAAAAGACAAAAAAGTCTTGATCTAGCGATCACATGCCTAGGATCTCAATCTTGGTAAAACACTTCAAAATTCCATCTGCCTTCACCGTCGTTTCTAGCCTTCATGGAACTGCAGTTTATCTGATGTGCCGTATGAGACGGATGACACCAGCCAACCATGCAAGGGAATATAACCGATTGGTTAGTCTAATGAAAGACTATGCAAGGGTTAAACAGAAAGGTTCTAAGTAGTCGTATTAGGTTAGACTCATCACTTCTCGAATAAAAGTCGATGACGATAGTCAACCACCATACTCCTACTGAAATAAAATACGAAAAGGTATGATCAAGAGAAAAGACTCTGAAAGAATGACTCTTACGGAAACATATGAAGAGAAGACTCCAACGAATTGAGTCTTATCGGAAAGTATGACAAGTGTTTGAGGACATTAAAGTTTCACACAAACGTTTAAAAACGACTTGACTATTTGGGTCCACGACCAACCTCACCGCATAATGCGAATTCAGATTCGGAAGGTGGACTTACTCTAATCAAAGTCCCGGACGAGTTTCCAAGTTGTACTTCTCGCCCGAAGGTTCATTAATTATGTGCATAACGGCACTTATCTTATTTAATTCCAAAACGTATATTCACGTTATAAGCTTTTATCATAATCATCTCATCCCTCATGATATAGAGATATATAGTCGGGAATAAATCCCTAAAGGTGTGACGCCGTCTAAGTGCACCTCCCCTATACTCGGATAGAGGATAGTCATGACTAGAGAAACGGTGTTAGGGCTTGAACATCCTATCCACCGGGTTATAAAGAAACGGCTACCTCTCAAGGTAAGCAGCGCTCCTACGAATACTCGTGCTAACTATATCTCAAGTGCACATAAAATCCACTGCTAACTATATTTCTAGTTTGCATAAAAAATCCACAATAATACCATCACGGTAATAACAGATATAATAGCGTTGTTTCTAGCAATATATACAACCTATTATAATATCTGTATTTCAATCAATCATATATATATATAATAGCGTTGTTTCTAGTAGTATAAACAACCTATTATAATATTCCTTTTTAAATCACATACAATTATCAAAATTGTTCCCAGACGAAAACGATATTCATCCCAAATTAATTAACAATTAAACAATTGATAATCAATATAAATATGGAATGATAAGCAAGAGCGAACCGCCACTTGCCTTAGATTATACGAAGCTTGAACAAAGCTTAGAGATGACGATTTTTTGGGTCCGAAGCATGGACAAATCTTGGGTAACAAATCCCTACGGAACGACCCATAACGAGACCCTAAGTTAGATTCGATAACCAAATATACGAATCTAAGAAGAGATGAAAGGAATCAAAGGAACAAAGCCTCGCTCGAGACCACAAGACCCAAATCCACACCACGAGCCCAGCCCACCGCGGGTGCGCCGGCCTTGACCGCGGGTGCGGTGGCGTGACAGTGGCGAGACGACGACGATGACGACGAGAACTCACCGTGATCGACGCGTTTGGATTCGATTAGGATGGGCTTCGACTTCCCAACTCCTTGCACTTCCAAACACCACTTGGAGAGTACCTTCTCCTCCTATGGTAGCTCCGACGACACTCCGGCGAAAGCTTGAGCTTTCCGGTAACAATGGAAATGAGAGATTTGAGAGAGAGAGAGAGAGTTTGAGAGGTGTGATTCAACTCCACTCTAGCTCCTTTCCTTTTATATCCCAAGCAAGGAGGTCAAGAAACCAGGTGACTCATGGTAGGCGCCTACAACGACCGGATGGGACAGTTGCAGAGGCGAAGACGACGCGACGTCTGAAGTCCGACGCTGCAGAGAAGAAATGATGACACCGCGGGGTGCGGTGGCCTCACCGCGGGTGCGGCGAGCCTCCCCAGACCGCCTTACAGAATTGGCCTTTACCGTGGGGTGCGGCCACTTGACCGCGGTGCGATCAAGGCCAAATCTAGGCCCTTTTGTCCGGGTTAAGTACGGGTACGAGTTTTTAACCCCGGGTTAAATATATTCGTACTCGGTTAACATCTTTGCACCCGAATGAGTATTCTAAGCCCCGAAAATACATCGAATGTATTTTTTACCACTCAGGAAAATATTACAGAGATCAAACAAATTACAGAGTGTCTGAAATTCTCTGAAATTAATCCGGTTTGTGATACGGGAGTTAGGAGAATTATCAAAATACTCTTATTAAAATGAGGGGTATTACAATCCAAGCAGTATTTCTCAGCACAGTTACACACAAGAAACACATTGGAAGAGAATAAGTGAGCTAAAGTAGCCTTTGTTTATTGGATGGACCAAGAAGAATACAACAGAAGAAGAATACATCACCTGCTTCCCACGGATGACAACTCTTGGCTCTCCTATAACCATGTCAGTCCACCAAGGAATCACCCATTAAGGGCAAGAGACCCTAGTTCGATTCAAAATCCTAAAAAAACCAATTCCTATCACATTTGAGTCATTTGACATATCTCACCAATAAACTACAGAAAATACAAAGAGTTGGAATCCAGTGCAGTGTGGCGTCGACGGAGTGTGACATTTAAACAAATTAGTATTTATACAAAGAGTTGGAAGTTTTAAAAAATTACCAATAGAGATGGAGTGTGGCATGGATGCGATTAGGCCAGAGAGCGAGCAGCCGAGCACGAATCAGTGAAGTGCAAATGAGAGATAGAAGAAAGTTTCAAGAGCGAATTCAATGAGAGCAAGCGAATCCAGTGCAATCAAAATGAGAGATGGAAGACATATGTGAATCCAACAAAGAGCCAGTGAAGGTTGAAGAGTGGAGGTCACAATGAGAGATAGAAGAGAGGCGGTCGTGGGAGACGAGAAGTGAATGAGGGAGAAATGAAGATATTAGGGTTTTTTCACTGTTTGCCTCAACCCGACGAGTCAACCCGGTTATACCCGACCCGACCTGAAATTATTCGGGTTCGGGTTAAGATTTTTCGGGTTTTGACCCACTATTTTTCGGGCGGGTCGGGTTTTCGGGTTGGGTCTATTTTTGACAAGTCTAGTCTATATGATACATTTGTTATTTCATATGAACACCTAGACAAAGAATTATGATCATATTGGCTAATATATGTTAACACATAAGAAAATAAGTATGAACACAACAACAACCATTTAAACATACAATGGCGGAGCCACTTCAGACCCACTGGGTTTTGGAAAAAAAAATGTTTTTTTTCCTGTATTTTTTAGTGTTTTTGTGTATTCTTTCTTAATTTTTTAAATCTTTGTATTTATTTTTAATTTTTTCCTAGAAGTACCATGTTTATGATATCTTAATTTTATTTGAGAGCTCATTAGTAAAAATTACTAATGAGGTTTTGAAGAAATTGATTTTAGTTAAGATAATACCATGTCTATTTTTTTCTTTTTATTTATGAAGTTAGACTTTTTTACATGTTGCAAGTTGAAACAAATATTGTTGAAAGAGTTTTTTCTTTTATGAAATTTCTCAAAAAGTTGAGTACGCAATCGAGTTAGAAATGATTTGATAAATATTTATTTAATTGCAAATATTGAGAAAGATGTAATGAAATCTATTTAGATTGAAGATATTATTGTAAGATTTCATATAATGGCACGTCGAAAAATATTATCAAATTAAAAAACTTATGTAATTTTAATATTCATATTTTTTACTTATTAGAATAATAATTTAATTTAGCCCCCGCTGGACCGAAATCTTGCATCCGCCCCTGCAAACATATAATATGAACACACATATAAATAAGTATAAACCACATGCAAATATTTTATATATGTTACATTGTTGTAATGCACAATCATGTCAAACAATGAACATATAGAAAACATGTATGAACACATTCAGTGACGGATCCAGGAATTCTTCGAAGGGGGTCACAAAATCGTTTATGAAAAATTATATAATATTGTTTAGCATTAATCACATTACTATTTGTATAATTTTTTGTACAAATCTTATGTACTAGGTGGATTATTATGTTTTGAAAAAAACATTTTTAACTAATTTACAATTTTGAAAATATTTTTGGAAAAATAGTAAGGAGAACTACCTAAAAAATGTTAGTATCAAATATATTATGAGAATTTTAAATAAGATTAATTCAATTACCTTACAAAATTTTTAACTTATTTCATAATCATGATGGACAAAAATAGGAAATACAAATATTTGTATAAAAGAGAAAATAAAGGACACAAATTGTTATTTATCTAAAAAGAAAACAATACAAAAGATGGGAGATGGGGACTTGAACCCTGATGTGGCGGAAACCTACCCACAAGTGTATGGGGTCAGTTGTAGTTGTTCAAGTGTCATTCCCACGAGGACAATGTAGTACCTTTTGTCACTAAACTGGTAAGCTAAGCCGTAAGGAAGGTTTGTTTGATTAAACTAAGAAATAAGTATCGCAAATGTAAGTAAATTCAAAGGATGGGAAATATCTAGGATTAAGGATCCCCACAACAATGCCTTGGTAAACTTAAGTGTGTTTATCTTAGAATAGCATGAACTCGTTTGACGGCAAGTTATCAAATATCACTACTAATTCCTTTCAGACAATAGTAGATGTATCTAAATTCCAACTAACAGTCGCTGTCGCGCAAAGCTAATCAAATTTAGACCCATTGAGCACTTAGAATCTAGGATAAAACCGGGTTAACATTCACTTTCGTCCTCCGCTAATTCCAGACTAACCTAGGGTTTCTATGATAACTTAGAACTCCGCAAGAACAAACAAGTTTATTCAGGTTCAATTCTTAGTAATTCCAACAATAGTAATCTCCTTTCAGGCTCATACTTTGTCTAATTCATTCATTAGGTTTCTCCTTTCAGACTCAATCTAATAGAACTCTAATTGATAAATTACCAATAGCATTATGAACCCTAGAATTGAATCAAATAAGAACTCATGCTACCAATTAAGATAAACACAATTACAAGTCTACCAATTCATTATTGGGATCACCCCAACCCTAGATAAAAGGGGTTTAGCCTAGCATGCTTGGAAAATCAATCAAAAACATTGTAGGAATCAGAAAAATCATTCAATTAGATAAGAAGAAGAGAAATACTTGATCGAATCCAGGAAACAATCTCCAATCTTCAACAATCTTCAAGATAAATCTCCAAAACACAACTAGGGTTCTATGTGTCTCTAAAAAACGATTAGAATAGCATCCGGGGTCTCTAAAAACCGGTCAAAGAAAGTATATATAGTCCCCCAAATAAAGAAAGGTCGGAAGAAACGAAACGTCACAAAAATTACATCGAGCACGGTTAACAGACCTTTGGCACGGTTAAGGGCAAACCGTGCCACATTACAGCGTGTTTATTCTTCACTTCTGCGCATCAACACGATTAAGGAGTGTTTGGCACGGTTAAGGGTTAACCGTGCAACACTTCAGAATGCTCCATCTTCACTTCTGCACAGCTGCACGATTAAGGAGTGTTTGGCACGGTTAAGGCTTAACCGTGCAACACTTCAGAATGCTCCATCTTCACTTCTGCACAGCTGCACGGTTAAGGAGTGTTTGGCACGGTTAAGGCTTAACCGTGCAACACTTGAGAATGCTCCATCTTCACTCTCATGTGCCATGCGATCCATCCTTTCTGCCCCCTGCTGCCTGATAGCATCCTAGTGAACTCCAATGTGCATCCGAAGACCAGGAAATCCACCTGAAACATGCAGAAACTTGTGTAGACATCTAAACTCAACAAAACAATGAAACTAACTAGAATAGATGCAAGAATAAAAGAAAACAACCTATTCTAACACCTAAATGCATGTCCTAAATCTATATGAAATGGATGCTATCAAATTCCCCCAAGCTTAACCCTTGCTTGTCCCAAGCAAGTACATGACGATGAGTCCTCAAAATATGCAACAGCTGTTTCTATACAAAAGTCATATGAACAATAACCATGAAAGGCCAAACAAACGACAACTTCCGTCCTAGCATGCTTCTCAATCAATGACAAGAGTACAATCAATTCCTCCACTCCAGACCTCACTAGAATAAAAAACAAGTCACTCACACTCATGTGTTTAGGCATGTGTTTCACTCAATATTAATTCTCGACCTTGAATACTAACTACCATAAGCTTGCAACAGTGTTCTTAATCTCCACCACTAAGAACCATGCACACAACAAAAATCATGAGGGCTTTTCCAAGGTTGTAATGGGGCCAAGGTATAACATAGAGCATAGGAATATTTAGGCCATGAGGAGCTAAATCCGGTAAAGAGGATCTTACCAAGACAACACCAAGCGAAAATAAGCTTTAATTGAATTTCAACCTTCAACCCATACAACTTAACCCTTACATATGATATGGTCTCCTCCCTTTTATTTAATTGTTTCTTCTTCTTTGTTTCAATCTTTTGATAAATATTTATTTAATTGCAAATATTGAGAAAGATGTAATGAAATCTATTTAGATTGAAGATATTATTGTAAGATTTCATATAATGGCACGTCGAAAAATATTATCAAATTAAAAAACTTATGTAATTTTAATATTCATATTTTTTACTTATTAGAATAATAATTTAATTTAGCCCCCGCTGGACCGAAATCTTGCATCCGCCCCTGCAAACATATAATATGAACACACATATAAATAAGTATAAACCACATGCAAATATTATATATATGTTACATTGTTGTAATGCACAATCATGTCAAACATTGAACATATAGAAAACATGTATGAACACATTCAGTGACGGATCCAGGAATTCTTCAAAGGGGGTCACAAAATCGTTTATGAAAAATTATATAATATTGTTTAGCATTAATCA
Source organism: Rheum nobile (assembly GCA_027886185.1). Classification (NCBI taxonomy): domain Eukaryota; kingdom Viridiplantae; phylum Streptophyta; class Magnoliopsida; order Caryophyllales; family Polygonaceae; genus Rheum; species Rheum nobile. Next base: position 877,218 of record WOAB01000593.1, on the reverse strand, counting down.
CATTACTATTTGTATAATTTTTTGTACAAATCTTATGTACTAGGTGGATTATTACGTTTTGAAAAAAACATTTTAAACTAATTTACAATTTTGAAAATATTTTTGGACAAATAGTAAGGAGAACTGCCTAAAAAATGTTACTTTCAAATATATTGTGAGAATTTTAAATAAGATTAATTCAATTACCTTACAAAATTTTTAACTTATTTCATAATCATGATGGACAAAAATAGGAAATACAAATATTTGTATAAAAGAGAAAATAAAGGACACAAATTGTTATTTATCTAAAAAGAAAACAATACAAAAGATGGGAGATGGGGACTTGAACCCTGATGTGGCGGAAACCTACCCACAAGTGTATGGGGTCAGTTGTAGTTGTTCAAGTGTCGTTCCCACGAGGACAATGTAGTACCTTTTGTAACTAAACTGGTAAGCTAAGCCATAAGGAAGGTTTGTTTGATTAAACTAAGAAATAAGTATCGCAAATGTAAGTAAATTCAAAGGATGGGAAATATCTAGGATTAAGGATCCCCACAACAATGCCTTGGTAAACTTAAGTGTGTTTATCTTAGAATAGCATGAACTCGTTTGACGGCAAGTTATCAAATATCACTACTAATTCCTTTCAGACAATAGTAGATGTATCTAAATTCCAACTAACAGTCGCTGTCGCGCAAAGCTAATCAAATTTAGACCCATTGAGCACTTAGAATCTAGGATAAAACCGGGTTAACATTCACTTTCGTCCTCCGCTAATTCCAGACTAACCTAGGGTTTCTATGATAACTTAGAACTCCGCAAGAACAAACAAGTTTATTCAGGTTCAATTCTTAGTAATTCCAACAATAGTAATCTCCTTTCAGGCTCATACTTTGTCTAATTCATTCATTAGGTTTCTCCTTTCAGACTCAATCTAATAGAACTCTAATTGATAAATTACCAATAGCATTATGAACCCTAGAATTGAATCAAATAAGAACTCATGCTACCAATTAAGATAAACACAATTACAAGTATATCAATTCATTATTGGGATCACCCAAACCCTAGATAAAAGGGGTTTAGCCTAACATGCTTGGAAAATCAATCAAAAACATTGTAGGAATCAGAAAAATCATTCAATTAGATTAGAAGAAGAGAAATACTTGATCGAATCCAGGAAACAATCTCCAATCTTCAACAATCTTCAAGATAAATCTCCAAAACACAACTAGGGTTCTATGTGTCTCTAAAAAACGATTAGAATAGCATCCGGGGTCTCTAAAAACCGGTCAAAGAAAGTATATATAGTCCCCCAAATAAAGAAAGGTCGGAAGAAACGAAATGTCACACAAATTACATCGAGCACGGTTAACAGACCTTTGGCACGGTTAAGGGCAAACCGTGCCACATTACAGCGTGTTTATTCTTCACTTCTGCGCATCAACACGGTTAAGGAGTGTTTGGCATGGTTAAGGGTTAACCGTGCAACACTTCAGAATGCTCCATCTTCACTTCTGCACAGCTGCACGATTAAGGAGTGTTTGGCACGGTTAAGGCTTAACCGTGCAACACTTCAGAATGCTCCATCTTCACTTCTGCACAGCTGCACGGTTAAGGAGTGTTTGGCACGGTTAAGGCTTAACCGTGCAACACTTCAGAATGCTCCATCTTCACTCTCATGTGCCATGCGATCCATCCTTTCTGCCCCCTGCTGCCTGATAGCATCCTAGTGAACTCCAATGTGCATCCGAAGACCAGGAAATCCACCTGAAACATGCAGAAACTTGTGTAGACATCTAAACTCAACAAAACAATTAAACTAACTAGAATAGATGCAAGAATAAAAGAAAATAACCTATTCTAACACCTAAATGCATGTCCTAAATCTATATGAAATGGATGCTATCAAATTCCCCCAAGCTTAACCCTTGCTTGTCCCAAGCAAGTACATGACGATGAGTCCTCAAAATATGCAACAGTTGTTTCTATCCAAAAGTCATATGAACAATAACCATGAAAGGCCAAACAAACGACAACTTCCGTCCTAGCATGCTTCTCAATCAATGACAAGAGTACAATCAATTCCTCCACTCCAGACCTCACTAGAATAAAAAACAAGTCACTCACACTCATGTGTTTAGGCATGTGTTTCACTCAATATTAATTCTCGACCTTGAATACTAACTACCATAAGCTTGCAACAGTGTTCTTAATCTCCACCACTAAGAACCATGCACACAACAAAAATCATGAGGGCTTTTCCAAGGTTGTAATGGGGCCAAGGTATAACATAGGGCATAGGAATATTTAGGCCATGAGGAGCTAAATCCGGTGAAGAGGATCTTACCAAGACAACACCAAGCGAAAATAAGCTTTAATTGAATTTCAACCTTCAACCCATACAACTTAACCCTTACATATGATATGGTCTCCTCCCTTTTATTTAATTGTTTCTTCTTCTTTGTTTCAATCTTTTTTCTCTCTTTTTTTTTTTGTAAGAAGCCTAAGTAGAAACATGGAAAGGAGACACATTTCAAATTTATACACGTTTCTAACCACCATATATGTAACCTCCCCCAAGCTTGGCTAAAATCCACTCTAGCAACAACAATTCAACTATCCTAATCCCCGGATGGGAAGGATGAACTTATAGGCTGGGTATGCTTTTGTGGAGCTTCCAAAGAATAGGCAATAAGGCACAACGGGCTTCAAGCAAAGGATACATGAGTAGGGTGGCCAATGATGAAAATGGTTAATAAAAACAATACCTCAATCCTATTAATGTCATGCACATAAGTCGTGAGCGTGGCCTCAAAGAAGATATTAATGCAAGTTCTAGAATTAGCACACAAAGAGAGTTCACATACATGAAGAAAACGAGAGGACTTTTGCAAATGTAGTCCAAGGAAGGCCAACAAGCTCACCAGGACATTTTGTCTAGAGTGTCGGTTCTAACGTATCTTAGTCAAAGTCCACATGCTCAGGTCATTGTCATAGGTTTGATCAATCATATCACATACACCAGGCGGTTGCAATATTAACAACTAAAGCATATTAAGAGGATTCATGGTACATGCACTATTATAAGAACCCACAAAGGATCGAGCAGGGTATCAAGTCAAACATCCATAGTGCAAACATTACAAACAAAGTACACAAAAGGGAAACTAACACAAAAGTTCAAACACAAACAAAATGCAACAAAAACAAACCTAAAATCTAAGATGAACTAAACTGCAAGTCTAAAATGTGAATTCCTCCCCCAAGCTAAATCCTACATTGTCCCAATGTAGAAAAAGAACAAAAGAAGAGGAAACTCACATCTAGAGTCTTGGGTTGCCTCCCAAGCAGCGCTTCTTTTGGGTCATTAGCTTGACCTCCCACCACTTTCGTCACAATTGTGGTACAGCTGGGCACAGAAACTTTGTGTGTCCGAAGGAAAAGAAGACGTGTTTTGGTTGTGGGAAGGAAGGGCATATGCAGAAGTTCTATCGACAGGGAAAGCAGAAGGGAACGGAGTCACAGCAAGGGTATGTTAACCAGAACAACCGACCTAGGTTCAAACCAACAGAGACTCCTAGTCCTTCAATGCAGACGACTGCACAGAACAAAGGCAAAGCCCCAACCATTTCAGGAGGTCAGGGTCAACGCCTGTACGAGATGCGTGAGGCTGATGGACCTAACGCTCCAGTTGCTCAAGGTACTCTATACCTTCATTCTACTTTTGTGTGCATACTGTTTGATTCGGGTGCTACCCATTCCTTTATTTCAGAGAATTGTGTTAGTAAGTTAGGTTTAGTCTGCAACGAGGTTTGTGAACCTTTCGTTGTGAATCTTCCTAATGGTGACCATTTAATAGGCACCAAGCGTTTGTCAGAATTTCCGGTTACCATTCAAGGTAAGAAGTTCGAGGTAGATTTAATCTCTATTGCTATGGCTCCATACGACATTATTCTCGATATGGCTGACGCGTCATGGGGCAGTGATCGACTTTAGTTCAAGGACTGTAACGGTGTCATCTGGGGGCCAGTGTGTGTGCAAATTCAAGGGTCGGAATGACGCGGATAACGGCAGGCTTATCAATGCGATGGTTGCGTTTAAGCTGCTTCGACAAGGTTGTGTCGGGTACCTTTGCTACCTGGATTCGCCCATGAAAGATGAACCAATAATTCTTGATATTCCTGTGATTAATGAATTTCCTAATGTTTTTTCCGGAAGAGATTCCTGGATTACCCCCGAAGCGTGACGTGGAATTTTCTATCGATCTCGAGTCTGGTACCGCGCCGATTTCTAAAGCACCGTATCGGATGGCTCCTGCAGAGATGAAAGAGTTGAAGAAGCAACTCGAAGATCTTCTCGACAAAGGTTATGTAAGGCCGAGCGCATCACCTTGGGGCGCTCCGGTGTTATTTGTCAAGAAGAAGGATGGATCGTTTCGGCTTTGCATCGACTATCGTGAGTTGAATAAAGTCACGATCAAGAACAAATATCCTTTGCCAAGGATTGATGATCTGTTGGATCAGCTGCAGAGAGCAAAAGTCTTTTCCAAGATCGATATGAGATCTGGTTATCATCAGCTCATGATTCGTGAGAAAGATATTCCGAGGACTGCATTCCGGACGAGATATGGTCACTACGAGTTCGTAGTCATGCCATTTGGACTTACCAATGCTCCAGCAGTCTTCATGGATCTGATGAACCGATGTTTTCACCAATACTTGGATAAGTTCGTGGTGGTCTTTATCGATGACATTTTGATCTACTCCCCGAGCGTGAAAGCTCATGAGGAACATCTTCGGATTATTTTATCAGTCCTTAGACAAAATCAACTATACGCGAAATTGTCTAAGTGCGACTTTTGGATCAAGGAAGTGGCTTTCTTAGGCCATGTGATCAATGAGAATGGGGTGATAGTTGATCCCCGGAAGATTGAAGCAGTAGCCAATTGGAAGCGGCCTCAGAACGTGAAGGAGGTGCGTAGTTTCCTAGGACTTACGAGATACTACAGACGGTTCGTAGAGGGATTTTCTAAGATCGCTCTACCTATGACCAGTCTGCTCCGCAAGGTCCATAAGACGTTTGTCTGGAATGACAAGTGCGAGGCCAGTTTTCAAAAGCTGAAGCAATGTCTGACCTCCGCACCAATATTGACGCTGCCAGAAGGAACTGATGATTTTGAGGTCTATAGCGATGCTTCGAAAAATGGGTTAGGATGTGTGTTGATGCAAAGAGGCAAGGTTATTGCTTACGCATCAAGACAGCTAAAAACCTATGAAGAAAACTATATGACGCATGATCTGGAGTTAGCAGCAGTAGTGTTTGCGCTGAAGATTTGGAGGCACTATCTTTATGGTGTGAGGTGCCAAGTCTTCACTGATCATAAGAGTCTCAAGTATATATTTACTCAGAAGGAGCTGAATATGAGACAACGTCGCTGGTTGGAGCTACTCAAAGACTACGACATCGAACTGCTGTATCATCCGGGCAAGGCTAATGTAGTAGCTGATGCATTAAGCCGGAAGACACCGCACGAGACTGTAGTGGCTTTGCTTGTTGCTCAGACCAAACTGAACCAAGAATTGTGCGAGATTGAAGTCTTGTACGATCAACGTCGTGGATACCTGAGTATGCTTGAGATTCAAGCTACGCTCGTTGACCAGATCAAGGAGAAGCAGGTCGATGATGTAATTTTGGTGAAGATATGTAGCGAAGTAATGGACGGGAAAGCTCCCGGTTTCGTGATTCAGGAAGATGGATCACTCTGGTTTCAAGACCGGATTTGTGTGCCTGACGTTGAGGGACTCCGTCAATTGGTGATGAGGGAAGCCCATTCGTCAGCCTATTCTGTACATCCAGGCTCTAGCAAGATGTACAAGGACCTCAGAATGAAGTTCTGGTGGCCCAATATAAAGTGGGATGTGGCAGAGTTTGTGGCAAAATGCTTGACTTGTCAGAAGGTCAAGATTGAACACCGAAGACCCGATGGAGAATTGCTACCTTATCCAGTTCCAGAATGGAAGTGGGAGGACATTGCAATGGATTTCGTCACAGGGCTACCTAAAGCTCGAAGTCAGAAGGATGCTATATGGGTTATCGTTGACAGGCTCACGAAGAGTGCTCACTTCGTGCTATCAAGACAACATGGGGAACCCAGAAACTGTCAGAAGTGTTTTTACACGAGATTATCCGGTTGCATGGTACTCCAAAGACCATTGTATCGGATCGCGATGGCCGATTCATGTCAAGATTCTGGAAGGAATTACACAAGGCCATGGGAACCGAGTTAAGGTTCAGTACTGCGTTTCATCCTCAAACGGATGGACAGTCTGAGAGGACCATCCAGACCTTGGAGGATTTGTTGAGAGCTTGTGTACTCGATCGTCCGACTAGCTGGGAAGACAGCCTGAGTCTGATTGAGTTAACATACAACAATAGCTGGCATGACACTATTAAGATGGCTCCATTCGAGGCTTTATACGATCGAAAATGCAAATCTCCGATTTGTTGGGATGAGAATGCCGACAAGATTCTGCTCGGACCAGAACTAGTCGAACGGACTGCCTCGGACATTGCTTTGATAAGACAAAGGATGTTGACGGCCCAGAGTCGACAAAAGTCTTACGCTGATCCGAAGCATAGGAATGTTGAGTTTGAGGTTGGTGATAAAGTGTTTGTAAAGGTATCGCCGACCAAAGGTGTATTCAGATTTGGTAAGCGTGGGAAGCTTAACCCTCGCTACGTGGGACCATTTGAGATCCTTGATAGGGTGGGATCTCTAGCATACCGTTTGGCATTACCACCATCGGCACATCCAGTGCACAACGTGTTCCACATATCCTTGTTAAGGAAGTATGTGCCAGATGAATCTCATGTGCTGAGTTATGAAGACATTGAGATCCAGGCAAATGGCACCTACGAGGAGATACCTATGCGTATTCTCGAGCGCCGTGAGAAGCATCTACGCAACAAGGTTGTACCGTTGGTACGAATTTTGTGGTCCAAGTCAGGAACCGAAGAGGTTACTTGGGAAACTGAAGAGGATATGCTTAGACGCTTTCCCGAGTTGTTTTCGGCCTAGAATAGCCAAGTTTCGGGGTCAAAACTTCTTTTAAGGGGGAGGTAATGTAATATCCCTCATTTTATAAGGATATTTTGGAAATTTTCCAACTCCCGTATTACTAGTCGGATTAATTTTAGAGAGTTTCGGACATTCTGTAATTGGTTTGAACTCTATAAATTTTTCTGAGTAATATAAAATACAGTCGACATGTTTTTGGGGTTAATTTATCGATCGTGTATAAATATATTTAACCCGGGGTTAAGTTAATTAACCCAAAAGTGAATCGGATTAGAAGGGTGAAACTGGACTTGACCGCACCCCGCGGCGAAGGCCAAAAGCTGAGGCGGTTTCGTCTTCGCGATATGCTTCATCTGCAACTCGCCGGAAGTGTCAGCTCTGAGCAGCTCAACTGGCACCTTGACCTATCCCCTTGTCTCCTTGCTTGTTCCCTTTGAGGAAGCTCGTTTTGGGACTATAAAAGGGATCGATATCAGAGGACGTGAAGCTTCGTCTCCTTCCTCTGTTTTCGCCATTTCCAGCTTGTTCCAAGCTCTCATCGGAGTGTTCCTTGAGTTAAGAAGGGTACCTCTAGTGGTATTAGAAGGTCTAAGGTGTTGGGAGATCGAACCATAATCAAATCGAAAGCAAACGAAGCGATTTGGTAAGTTTCTCCATTGATTCTCTGTCGCGAGAGCTCGCCACTGTCAATCCACCGCACCCCGCGGCAAGCTCCCACCGCACCCCGCGGCGAGCCTTGTCCGAGTGTGTGTTCGTGGGTGCTTGGCTTTGGGCGAGGCTCGATTCCTTTGATTCTTTTCCTATTCTTTTAGATTCAATTATGTGGATATTGAATCTAATTTAGGGTCTCGTTATGGGTCGTTTCTTAGGGATTTATTATCCAAGATCTGCCCCAGTTTCAGATCCATGAACTCGACGTTTCTAAAGCTGTGTTCGAACTCGTCGAATCTAAGGCAAGTGGCGGTTCGCTCTTGCTCATCATTCCATACTTCCATTAATTATCAATTGTTTAGTTGTTAATTAATTTGCGATGATTCTTGTTTATGTTGGGAACAGTTGTGTTAATTAATATGATTAAAATCTGATATTATAATAGGTTGTATATTCTGCTAGAATCGACGCTATTATAGTTCTATTGTGTAGGTGTGGGCCGTGATGGCTTTGATGTGGACTATTGCTGTGCTGAACTGTTAGTTAGCACGAGTATTCGTAGGAACGCTTAGACCTTACGAGGTCCATTCGTTTCTTTATAACTGGAAAATAACAGGGCGATCAAGACCCTATGCCAAACTTTCTGGTCATGACCAACCGAGATGTGGATATAGAGTCTTGGACTCTGCGATGTGGATTTAAAAGCTTATAACGTGATGTGGTGGTTTTGGAATTAAATCAGATAAGTGCCTTTGTCGCACATAATTAATATACCTTGGCGAATAGTGCAACTAGGAAAGCTCGTCTTGATTTTTAAACGCTTGTGTGTAATTATTAATGTTTCCCAATATTTGTCATGTTTTCGATAAGGCTCATTTCATTTGGAGCCTTCTTTTGGGATTGATTGCTGTGAGACTCGGTCTCCAGAATCTTCTCTTGATCATGCCTTTTCATGTATTCTAGTAGAAGTATGGTGGTTGACTATCGTTATCGGTTTTGATTCGAGAAACGATGAGTCTAACCTAATACTACTACATCGAACCACTCTGCTTTGTACCCTTGCGTAGTCTTTCATTAGACTAACCAACCGTAATTGTTCTCTACATGGTTGGCTGATGTCATCCGTTTGATTCAGCACATCAGATAAATTGAGGATACGAGAAGGCTAGAGCGACTATGAGGATGAATGGTGTTTTGATGAGTTACTTTGTTATTTTGTTTAAAAGACTTCCGTTGTGTTTAACTATGTTTTATATTAAGACTTCCGCTGTAATAATTCTGATCTTGTATTTTGATGGACTTGGAAATTGTTGTATTTCCGAGACTTTGGTTTTAATGAAAGTTGTAATATTTGGTATTATAACTGTGGTTTGATGGTTTATATCGACTGGAAAAGCCTGGGGTGACTTCGGGATGTTATATCTGAAGTCACTGGCAGTAATACTTTCAAGATGAAATTTGGGGGTGTTACATCAACGATGATGATGATACAGGCAAGCAGCCAGGATGACTTGGTCGAACAGTGCGTGACTTTGAGAAATCACAAGGGGTGGAGATGGCCACTTGGGTGGCTCGATCGACTGGCGCTCTGATACCAGTTCACCGGGATCGCCAATGGGTTGTGTTTGTGATAGACTTGGGACAAGTAACAAGGGTGACATTGAAGGCTTAAGGTCATGTTTTGTAATTAAATAAGACAAGTGTGGTTATACACATAATTAATATACCCTCGGGCGAGGAGTACAACGTGAAAACCGCCCGGACTTCGGTTAGAGTAAGTCTTCTTTCCAATCTGGAGTCGCATTGTGCGGTGAGGTTGGTCGTTGACCCAAATGATCAAGTCGTTTTTAAACGCTTGTGTGAAAACTATAACGTTCCCAAACATTTGTCATACGTTTCCCATAAAGACTCAATTCCTTTGGAGTCTTATTTTCAGTGCATGTCTAAATTCTAATCATTCCGTGAAAGTTTCGGGTTATGTATCGTTCCTTCGGTTATTATTCGAGGGACAATGATAGTAAACTGTTACGATCACTAGAACCATTCTGTTTTCACCCTTGCATAGTCTTTCATTAGACTAACCAACCAGGTTTTATTCCTTGCATGGTTGGCTGGTGTCATCCGTCCTATACGGCACATCAGTGGTTGGTTCCTGAAGTCTTGAAGTAACCAATTGAAGAAGAGGCTTGCAGTTGAAGATTTAAGTGTCAGTGTTTTAAGGTCGTTAAGTATTACTTTAATATATATTCTTATAACCTAGTCTTGTACTAGGGTTTAATTAAAAGTCTTCCGCTGTAAATTCACTCTGTTGTAAAATCGTCGTTCTCATTTTATGAGAAGTCTGTTAATAAAAGGTTGAGTTTTATTTAAATATGTCTTCCGCTGTTTAAATCTTTCGTTATTTAATATACTTATTTAAGCTTAATTGTCCCGATTAAAGCCTAAGGTGACTTTGGACAGTAACGTCTGAGGTCACTGGCGTGTGACACGACCGACATAAGTCGGGGGTGTTACATAGAAAGACTGAGTAGTTGTTAGATGGGATGGTCAATTCGTGAATTTCTGTTTTCTATTTTCTGCACTAATAGATGGGATTCTCAAGGGTGCACCAGCAGCAGCGGCAACTGGGGGTGCATCAGCTTCACCACCTGATGCATCCAACCCTCCACCATAAGTCTCTGTTTTGCCCCTCATTGCCTTATTTGTGGCAGCTACAACAGTCGTTAACATGAAAAAATGGTACAAACAACTATTACTGAGATTCAGTGCTACGCCATGTGCATGTTCACTACATTAGCCCACCTCCACAAGCTGGGAATTAAACTGCTCCAGAGTTTTTATATATTGTTTCTTGAAATGTTGTTGTTCCTGAATGGAGTTGTTCATAGAAAACCACAACACATGAGCAATACCAACCATATATATACAACAAGCTTCAGAAGGAATCAAAGGCAAGCCAAACTTACAAGTCAGTTACATTACCATAAGATGCCAATTAGTATTCGCATTCTAGCAGCAGCAAATTAAAATAATAGGCCAAGTTTCATGATATGAAGCCAGTAGCAAAATAAAGCCTCCTGATTCAACAAAAAAATAGACGCTCAGCTGATGGGCACTGACTTAGGAAGCCCAAATCTTCAGGGACAACTCAAAGAGACTGGACTTGTGGCCGTGAAGAGGAGTTGTGCATGCGCTGGAGGACCGCTTCATGAACTCGGCCCTCAAACTTTGGATCTTGGTGTTGATTTGCTCTTTGGTGAAGTCCAAGTCGAGATGGGGTTTGACGAGGTTAGCGAAACGAGCTACCGGAACCTTGTGCACGTTCCCGCCGTGGTCAAGGCGGAAGCTTAGCAGAGTGTTGAGAAGCTGCATCTCGTCCTTCTCATTCCACAACCGCTGAAATGGAGTGCTTTGTATCGCCGGGGGACGCCGTGCACCACCGCTCTCGCTCACGCCGGGGCTAGCAGCAGACGCACCACCACAAGCAGAGCCGCTTTGTAACATCCAACATTAGTATTTCAGCACCACAACAGAAAACAATTAAGCACAAGACAAATATTTTACACAATATATAGTAGTACAGTATTACCCAAGCTTCTTCTTCTTGTTGTTGGTTGTCTTCATCTTGTGTCCCCCTTCTCTAAACTTCCTCATCCTGAGCTGCTGTTTCTTCTTCTTCCTTATTGCAACCACTCTTCGTAGGCATAAACTCCTTAAGAACGGGGCCATTTCTGGGAGGATTCAACACTCGATCACACAAACAACAGGGCACAGGCTAGGAAGACGATCAGAAAGCCAAATTGATTAATCTGAACGATGATATGCACATGTACTTTTAAGATGCATGAAATAGGAAGATAGAGATAGGAGAGAATCAGACATTATGGGACTTCAACTTATTCACTATTTGGTGTATATGAGCATTTCCATTTTTTGTAGGAGTTGAAAACCAATTACAATTTGAGTATTGCATCAATTCACTGTCATTATATATCAATGTTTAGCCTTTGAGCAGTTTACTTTGATTGAGTTCTGAAGAATCTCAACAAGTATAAAAAAAAGTGGAAAATATATATTCTCTACCCAAATTTTAATTTATACTACAACGTTATCTTACACAAAAGAACTAGAATACATTACAATTTAGCTACTAGAATGCTGATAATCATGGCATAACTAAGGTTACCCTTCCATCTTTACATTATAAGAAAACAACAAGGGACAAAACCAAACATTGTGGAAACCAGTTTATGAATTATGACACTTCAGAATTTCCCAAAACAAATCCATGAACTAAAAACCCTCAGCTTTCAATTACAGAACTGTCCAATATGGTTAGTGATCAAAGCAATTTCTATTTTTGTACCATAGAAATTTATATTGTATACAGCATTAGTTTCATAACATATCAAAGTTCTACCATCAAAGTACACACTTTCTGAAATAATCTTGCAAGAAAGATGTACTACAACTACCCATTGCTACTACAAGTCTACAACTCTAATGACAAAACGTATAGGTACTACTTAAATTGCCCTCTCCAATCAAAGGAATGCAATTATATACTGCTAATTAATGGCTCCTTGGATCCTAATTAAGATTATGTAGCTCTTGTTCCATGGCAAAAAAACAAACCTAAAAATCTCCAACGTATCTATATTATTAGAATTGTAAGGATATACAGATAATGGTCGAACTTAAAAAACTAAATAAGATGTGTTTGTGCATTGTTGTTTTCTTTTAACATTTTTTGCCTAACAGACCCCATTCTCCGACCTCAACCCCGGTGTCGTTCTCACCACCGTCGACAAGCCTGCCCACAACCAATTCTAGTCGCCGCCTGGACACCCGCTAGTTACGGCTTTAGAGTCGACACTGACGGATCCGAGGATGAATCAGAGCGCGTCAGAATGGGCGTTCCAGAGGTTCCTCCAAGAGGTTGTGTCGATCTCTTCACAATCGGAAATAAATCCACCTTCGAAATCGGTTGGCGAAACCGTCATCAAAGATCATTAGCATCGAAAGGATTCACAGAGCTTTCATTGTGAGAGCAACCAGGTGAGCCTAAATATCTTACATCATAGTTTTGGGTTGTTGGAGAGGAGGATTATTAGAGAAATGCTAATGATTATTAGACGACCTCGACGCCAAGGAGGTCGAGGCAGCATATGGCTACTCCCAAACCCCAACCTTGAGCCTAAATATCAGAATCTGAACAAGGCGGTGAGTCGACGCTAGAATCATAGTCGATTGAGTACTTGTTTAATTACTTATCATGAGTTTGGTTTTTGCGAATCTGTTTTGCAAGCTTGTGTGTGTAATACCCCTTAATTTTAGTAAGGGATATTTGGGTAATTTTTCCCAACCTTCGTTCAGTAATTTTTTTCGCTTTCAGTGGAGTTCGGATTTTCCGTAATATCCATGATCTCCGTAATAATTCCTTGAGTGGTATAAAATACATTCGATGTATTTTCGGGACTTAGAATATTTGTTTGGATACAAACATATAATTTCCGGGGTTTAAAGCCCATACCAATCTTATCATGTGCAACTTGTACTCCACGTACAAGATTTATCTTGAGCAAACTTGCCCTCCAAGTGCAACTCGTATCCTCCGGCATGTCAGATGGGCAGGCAAGTGGCTGGTTGGCTTATCCAATTGCTCCCTTCCTTGCTCTCCAAGCTTGATCAAAGGTGAAGCTATTTAAGGGACCGAAATCAGAGAGTTGGGGCACTTCATCTTCCTCTCATCTTCTCTCTCTCACGAGCTCCCCTGTTCCTCTCGTCTCCTCTGGTTCGCACCTCAGCCTAGCCTTCCTCCTCTGTTGTGGTGTGGTGGTTGTGGTGGCTGAGATCGCCGACGACGAGAACCTCCCGGCGTCGAAGACAGTGGAAGCCCGGATAGACCCGGACCACCGTTGCCTCTCTTCCTCTGCCCAGCCCAGCCTTCCTGTTGCGGGTGCTGCGTGGCTACAGGGTGGTGGTTGTGGTGTGGTGGTTGTGGTGGCTGAGATCGCCGACGACGAGAACCTTCCCGGCATGTCCATGGTGGAAGCCGAGCTCCCTGTTGTTGTGTGTTGTTGCTCTGTTTTGGTTACGTGATTTTGGGAGGTTGAAGGAGATGAATAGTGCCTAGGTGGGCCCCCTCCTTTGTTTTGGTTCTGTTGGGCTGTAAAGCCCATTAAGCAGTCAGTCCAAATTCAACCCGAAATTATTCGAGCGTTAAAACATGATTTGTTGGATCGCGTGTGGACTCGTTTTCTGGTAGGACTATTTTGAAGCTTGAGCCATATCCTTGGAAAGGATATTTTCGGTAGTCGTCTCGTCCAGATTCATCGCCGAATCTATTCCATGCAAGTGGTGGTTCGCTCTTGCTCATCGTTCCATATTTACATTAATTATCAGTTGTTTATCTGAGTAATTAATTTGGAATGATTACTGTGTTTGTTTGGAATTGGTTTTATAAACTGTTTTGGAAAATCATATAATAGGTTGTATATCTGTTAGAACGACGCTATTATCTGTGATTGCCTTCCGGGCATTTATGTGGATTTATCTTGTACTGTGGCTGTGTTGTAACTGTAAGTTAGCACGAGTATTTGTAGGAACGCCTGGATCCTGAGAGTTCCATGCGCGTTCCTTTATAACTGTAAGGGCGATGAAGACCCAACGATTGTTGAAGTTTGAACTCAGTGAGGTTCATTCTTTTAAAGGGCGAGCAAGACCATGCGATAGTAGAAGTTTGGACTCTATGAGGTTCATTCTTTCGATATAGATTCAGAGGTTTGGACTCGGTGAGGTTCATTCCTTAGATATGGGTCCTGCGTGACATGGACATATATTAAAAGCTTTTAATGTGTTAATCGTTTTGGAATTAAATAAGATAAGGTGCCCGAGAGTACTTAATTAATATACCTTTGGCGAGTAGTGCAGCTAAGTAAATAGTGCAGCTAGGAAAGCTCGTCTTGACTTTTGATCAGAGTACGTTCTCTTTCCAATCTGGATTCGCTGTAAGCGATGAGGTTGGTCGTGAACCGAAACATCTTAGTCAGTTTTTAAATCATCGTTATGTGGTTCTGTAAGATCCAGACTTGAATGTAGTACGTTCTCCTTTCGATCTGGATTCGCTGTAAGCGGTGAGGTTGGTTGTGAGCCGAAGCATCTCAGTCAGCTTTTAATCGCTGTTTTTTGATTCTGTAAACTTTCCAGATTTGTCATATTTCCGAAAAGACTCAATTCATTGGAGTCTTCTTTTGGGTTGATTGCTGTAAGACTCGGTCTTCCAGAATCTTCTCTTGATCATGTTGCTTGATATATTCCAGTAGGAGTATGATGGTTGACTATCATCATCAGTTTTAATTCGAGAAACGATGAGTCTAACCTAATACGACTACTTTGAACCACTCTGCTTTATACCCTTGCGTAGTCTTTCATTAGACTAACCAACCGTAATTATTCTCTGCATGGTTGGCTGGTGTCATCCGTTCGATTCGGCACATCAGATGAGTCGAGGACCCATGAAGGCTAGATCGACTATGAACATGAACGGTATTTGAAAATGTTTTAATCAGGCTACGATCTTTGGGCGTTGACTACTGAAGTCAATACTCTTGTAAATTATTTTAAGTCTTTCGATGTATTGTAATAACTCTGTATTTTGTCGCATTTGGAATTTTGTTGAAATTCCGCGACTATGTTTAAATGAAAGTTATGGTAATTTTGTATCATAATTGTTCTTTATGAATTGTGTTTCAATGGTAAAGCCTAGGGTGGCTTCGGTGTGGAAACTGAGGTCACTGGCGGTAATACAATTCCAAATGAGTTAAAATTTGGGGGTGTTACAGTGTGTTAGTATTTCTTTGCTTTTGTTGAGTTGAGTTAGGGCGGAGATCGAGTTGTTCCAATTGTGGTTGTGTTTGGGCTCCTAAAGATCCATTGAAGGGCAACATCAGGGTAGTCGAGACCCCTGAAGATCCTTCATTAGGTGAAGGCAATGTCATGGTGGTCCATTCAACACTTGTTCATGATTAATCTTATTTGACCCATCTTCTAGTAGTATTGTCTTATGATTGTGCTTGACTCACCACTCTCCCTAATTCAATTAACTCACTTTTGTTTTATTGTATTTTCATTTGTTTGTATTTGTTATTTTTTAACAGATTTATCTGGTTGTCGATTTATCGACCTCTCAAGTTTTCCGATATTATTTTGTCAGTAATTCAAATTCTTAAATTATAAAAAAAAAAAAAAAAAAAACAATCTGAAAGCCGAAGACCGATCAACCCGTTCAGGCGGATTGTTGGTCCATATCTATTGGCCCACTCAGGCCTCTACCAAATTTCCGAGCTTATTTGGATGGCGAATCCTCTCCTTTTATAGGGTTTTTGACGATTATTATGTTCGAATTTGGCGGATGGTCATGGATGAGTTTGCGGCAACACCACCGCCTGCTTCCCATCGAAACTCTTACATCATAGTTTTGGGTTTGCCTTCATCCTCTGTCACTCCTATACGACGTCGTCGTCCAACTGTTCCTGGGAAGGAGAGGAAGAACCGAAGCAAGCGGGGGAGAGACGATGCTGATGCTGGAGGCTTGAAGCCTTCATATTTGGGGCAAAATCAAGGTAGAGATCTAATCGCTAATGCTTATTTGCTCTTGTTCACTTTTTTTAATCCCCAGTAAGTGAAACTCATACTAATGGGTGATTGATTGGTGATGGATATAATGGTTTTGTAATTTACTTTTCTTTTTTGTTTTGGGTAGCACCAGCTGTGGTGCACGATGAGTGCAGTCTGATTTAGGCAACGGCACACTTGCGAATATTCCACCTTCCTTGTCTTTGTGCTGTGATTTACTTGTGAAATTCAAGGTGGTTGTGCCATTTTTGGCCTTAAGCAATTAGCAGTCCTTGATCAAATTACCCCTGGTTTTGGGTTGCCAATGCCATTCTTTATTGTTTGTACATCTTAAAATGCTAATGATCAATTAATGCTTTCATCTTGGTTTGTATTTTTGCAGAGACTGAAGAACATGAGTTGTGCCTAGAAAAGGAAGATGAAAAGCAGGGGAAGCAAGGTCAGAGGTTTCTTAGAAAATGCACTAACATTGCAAGTAGTGAGTACTTGGACACGAAGATGCAAGTGCCTGGAAAGATTTCTCCTCCATGTCAAAATGGAGTGATATGCGGCTCTGAGAATAAACATGATGTTTTCAGAAAAGTTGTTTCTCCATATTTCCAAAAGGAAGTAGCTATTGGGTATGAGAACTTTGTTGATGGAAATAAGAAAGAGGGTACCCAAAAGGACAAGAAAAGGCGGAAGGCAAAGAATAAGCATAGAAGAAAGAGAGATGAAGATTGTCTTGATATGGAGAAGGATGACGTGGATTTGCAGTTAGAAGCACATAGAACGGTTTCCCCATATTTTCACCAAAACCTGGAACTTGAGAAAGAAAAGGCGAAGAAGAGAAAGAGGTCAAAAAGATGGAAAGATGATGAACCACTTGGTGACAGGGATGAGGAGCAAGACTACTGTGGCTCCAATTCAGATAGAGTCTCTCCCTATTTTGAAAAAAAGAATAAGGTTGCAAAAAATCTTGAGAGCACATGGCAGAATTGTAAAGATAACAGGGAAATCGTAGTTAGTGTTGGGCATCAAGGTGGCGATTATAACACAATGCGCATCAGCAGTATGAACAACATGGAATCCCTACCTCTGTACAGTGTACAGTTAAAACTTGATCCCTTTGTCCACTTGGAGATTGAAAAACCAAATGCTGATTTGTCTGCTAATAATGGCTGCGTGATGCAAGTTAAACGCAGTCAGAGGAAAAGAAAGAAGAAGAGTAACATTGAAGTAGATGCTGTTTCTGGCACTGAATATTTGTTTGTGAAAACGGCATTGCAAAACACGCATGATGCTGAAGAGAAGACAAAAAGTAAAGCTAAGGCTAGATATATTGAATTGGAGGTACTTTTTTCCAAGTTCTGTTACAAAGGTGGTGTGAACATCAGTTGTAGAGATAATTTAAATAAAGAAAAGTTGGGTGGCTGTGCAGTAAAACAAACCAAAACAAGCAACGGTCTTACTGCTTCAGAGAAAAGAGCTGAAGCTTATAAAAGAAGAAGCCTGGATAACACATGGAAGCCCCCACGCTCCCCCTATAATCTTCTGCAAGAAGAGTATTCCCATGATCCTTGGAGGGTCTTGGTCATATGTATGCTTTTGAATATCACAACCGGACCACAGGTTTGTGTCTTCTTTCTTTGTTACTTACCATTTCAGTCTCGTAGTCTATTCGATCATCTAGTTTAGTTTGTTGCAATTGTCTAATTCCGTGTATTTTTATTGGAAATATTAAATATGCAGGTCCGCCGAGTTCTGGAATCCTTCTTTGCTATGTGCCCTGATGCACAAACCACAATTGATACCCAGACCTTTGAGATTGCTAGAGTAATACAAAGCTTAGGCTTGCAACATAAGAGAGCAGCTATGATTCAGCGATTCTCTCGCCAGTATCTATCTGACCACTGGACCCATGTGACCCAGCTGCATGGCATTGGAAAGTAAGTAAATCTTTTTCCATTTTATTTATGCCACAATATCTGGAGCTTACTCCTCTATTCTTTTAAGCAGATATGCTGCAGATGCATATGCAATATTTTGCACTGGAATGTGGGATCAGGTCAAATCAAATGACCGTATGTTGGATTACTATTGGAAATTCCTGAAAAAGCGGGGCCTAAGATTGTACAAAACTATGTGAGTTTTCTTTGACATATTATCATCATGTTTTGTCAAATATCTAATCTTGTTTTTTAAATTCTTCTTAATTTGTCAGCGGACAGTCGGAGTGAGTTTGAAGTAGTCCTCGTGTTCCATTTGGCATCAGGGTGGTGTCCTAAAAGCGGGTATGAATAAATGGTCGTCTTCCTCACTAAACATCGTCTTGTTAGCAGTGTTTGGTGATACATCTGCTTATGCCAAAATGTATTAAATGTGACTTCTTTTGCACTGATATGAAAATGTATTTGGTGATACATCTCGAGGTTAAGGAAAAAAGAAGGTATTGCAATGATTTCCGACTTCTTTTGCACTGATATGAAAGGAGTATAAAGTTGACCGCTTCTGTTTTAACAGTGAGTGATTACATTTGAACCGGTTGAATCAACCTCAACTTTCTTTTTGCTAGAACAAAGGATTAACGGGTCTTTGCAATAATACTTAACTACCTTATTGTCCTGTGCCTCGCTAATTTGTGTAAGTATACATTGAATATTTTTATAATTATAAAAATCATATAAATTTACATTTAAAAACAACTTATATATTGAATAATGTAATTTGTCTTTATCATCACTTGTTAATTGCAAACCTTTTTCAGCTATAGTTCAAGACATATGGAAGGAGAATAGGTAGCTTGTCCAATTTCGGAGAGAATTAATTACAACCCATTAGTATATAGACACTTACCTCAGAACTGACAACACATATTAACCTTTTATGTCTCTTTCATAAGGGCGGAGAACATGCGTGTCTCCATCTTTGTAATAGGCGTATGTATGTCTTTCTTCTTCGTTTTATCATCTGGCTAGTTGTAGTTCACGAGCACAATTCAACCGATTTTTTTCCTTCGTTTCATTGGGCTAGAATCTCATCATTTTCATAGAGATCTTCTGTTTAGAGTAGGTTTCACCAAATAATTACATAGACCTTGTCTGTTAGATTGATTTTTTTCGTTTCTTAGGCTTAATGTTCTTCTTTTTCGATTGTTAGTATTTTTCTTCTTTTCGATTGTAGATTTGATGTTTTTATAAAGAAATGTATCGATCTTTGAGCTAGGATTTGTTATGGATTCAAATATCTAAAAGTAAAGGAATTTAGAGTCATCATATTGATTTTGACCCCCATAAATCCTATGTGTCAATTTGTGATTAATTCACTTTTTTTATTAATAATTCTATTCAGTTTAAATCACAATATCTAATCACAACTAACTTTAAATATTTAAAAAGCTAAATCACAATATCTAATCACAACTAACTTCAAATATATAAAAATTATATACAATTTTTTTATAAAATTTAATTTCTACAAATTACACATACAATAAGCTTATAATATATGTCAAAATAATATATGATAGATTTCCTACTAAACTTATATATAAAATAGAGAAATTTGCGGCAAACCACCCATTATATACGCGTTTCTGCGGCAAACCACCCGTTCTATTCGAAATTATTTTAAACCACCCGTTATTTATATTCCGTTAGCGAATTGCCACTCACATGTCTCTGCCGTCCAAATTTCCGTCAAAATGAGTAAAATGACCCTTATACCCCTCTTATTTCTCCAAAATTACCGATTTTGTCTAACTTTTAATAACATAAATTGAACCCGACCGAACCCGAATTTAATTCCCTAAACCAAACCGGCTAAAATTATAACAAACCTTTAGGAATAGGTTTACACTTGGGGGCACATTTCATGACATTCAAACCATATGATAAAATTAATTTGAATAAAATACCTTGTAAGAGATGGTACCAGCAAGGACATCGAGATCCTCGACCAATTTCCCCATCTGAATCTCATTCCAAGGGTTTCGATACTGTTCTTTGAGCACATAATCGTTAGAGAATCTGTAATCGATGCTCGTTCTACTTTGTCCCGGCGTTTTCAACAGTATTCCCCCTTCATCTCTGCCATCGCTGAGATCGCTGCCCGTCTTCGATTCGAAGAAGTTCGATCGCGCTTCCCATAGAGCGTTGGTTACAGGCGAATGGTACATTCAATGCCAGAGGCTGACTATCGGTTTACGGATCGAGCATCCGACGTCGATGGATCCAGATGAATCGGGATTCGGATCGGGTCCGGGGCTGGTAGTCGAAAATTGCCTGATTGGGGTGAAATTAGGGTTGATTGATTCGCCATTTCTGGGCAAAAAGAGAAGACGAGAAACGAATTGATTGGGGTTGAAGGGGAATTTACTTGGCATGGTTCGTTGAGGACTGAGCGGGAGTAGCGATTGGATGAGGAAATTGTAAATGCAAAACATCAACTACCAATCGAACAGTGTAACAAAAAGGGGGTTTTGAGGTTTGGTTTGCTAAAATCTATGGATAAATCAAATAAAGGAAAAATGCTCCTCCTAACAAATATCCACAATCACTGAATATGGTTGATCATAGATTATCTCGAGTTCTTCTTCCTTCCTATGGTTGTTCCTGTCCCGATCTTATGTAGATTCAAAGGGAAACCTTCCACTAAGAACCCTTACCAATGAATAACCCTAGTACCACTAAAAGTTCAACCCAAAGGCAGCAATGCATATAAGAATTAACTAGGATACACAAAATGCTCGCTCAGATGCATTTACCATGTAATTATCTCTCCCTACAATAGAACAATTTCAACCAGAGCATGTAAATTGTAGTTGCTACAGCAGAATATGACGTTAGCCCAACAGTTTCCTAATCCTAGCAATATGAAAATTACCAATAACAACTAGTTGCGCGGGCTAGTGCAATCAATGAAATCCAATGGAATAGGCTTAGAAGAGATAATACAAACCAATAGGAACTCAAACACGAAAGATAATCTCACAACCAAAATCCAATGAATGCTTCAATTGTTAGGCGGAACCAAGAAGGTTAGTTCCTCCTCATGTTCTTCATAAAACTCTGAATCAATGAATAATTTAACAACGTAGTCATTCTCCAAACTAAAACTTCCTTCTCAAAACCTAAAAACTAAGAGAGTATATATATGTGGGCTTAACAAATGACCTAGCCCACTGAAAATAGAAAACGGAATAAATAAACTGAAAATAAAGAAAAACAGATAAGATAGGTTCGGGAAATTCGAAATAACTCTGCCGTGCTGACCCCCGATCGCGGGTGATGGACCTTGATCGCGGGCCACGTAGTTCCGCACTCCTTGCTCTCCTCCGTGCCTGCAGAAGTGTCTCGAATGCCTCGAAGTCCCGCGATCGCGACAACCTCACCCGCGATCGCGGTTAATGCTCGACCTGCTACACCAGCATTCTCCTCTTCTATTCTTCCATAGGCTCTCTCGTGGCTGCTTCTTCTTCAATGTCTCCAACAATCTTCAAGTAAGCTCAAAACATCTCCAAAACACCAAGACTTCGCCTCCATACTCCATGCACAAGAATGTGTCTAAAACTACCCAAATGACACCAATAAATCCTCTAATGACTCTTAGTTAAGCTCTACAAAGTAGTGCTTATCAAACTCCCCCACACTTAGACCTTTGCTCGTCCTCGAGCAAACTAAGAGAAAGTCTACTCCCCCAATGCAGCACCCAAGGTCTCAGGAAGTGCGTCCTCCTACTAAGAGTCACCTAACCCATGTCAAGCTCCTAGCGTCAATCCACCATCATACACATTCTCAATCAACAAGCAAAAGGGGCAAGCAGAGTACTTCCCCTAAGCCTAACCCGGACATCTAATAGTGTGAGTAGCCTCTATTCCTAGCCTTCATCTATGACTCCTTATGACTCCCAAAGTGACCTACCCGACAATCCTTCTTTGTCTCCACTTATGTCGCCCCGCCGGTAAAATGAGATCCTAGAAAAACACTCTTCTTCTTTTCACTTATTTTGCCTAGGAGCCCTTTTGGGGTTTTCATCCTAGCCACTCATATTTTTGTCATAGATGTGCTCACGTAAGCTCACGCCACTCAGATACCTTTTTACCCCAGCCTAGCGCTGGTCCGGGTCACTTGCTTTTTACCCAAGCTGCCCTTTTGGGTTTTCAGCTTGTCCTAGGATTTTCAGAGATTTTTTTTTTTTGCTTTACGAAAATACTGAAATTCGAAAATACTGAATCAAATATGCTGAAACAAAATGCAAAAACTGAATACAAAGATAGAAAGTGAATAGAGACTCATCCCCCATACTTAAAAGATCACATTGTCCTCAATGTAGAAAAGACAGAGACAAGAAATTGTGGGGGGGGGGGGGGGGGGGAGCTACACTCACTTTGGGGGTGTGGAAGGTCCCGCTAGACCATGTCCCTTGAAGAACTCCTCCTGTCTGTGGCGTAGAAGGGCCACTTGTCCCTCAATATCATCAAAGCGCGTTACCGAATACTGGTGTAAACGGTCCAAGTCCAGCGCAATTGTATGCACGGCTGCTGCCGTGGTGGTCTGCTGGTTGTAGATCTTCGCCTGCCTGGCCGCAAGGCGATCTAGGCGGTCCAGCATTTGGCTGAGTGAACCAGACGATGGAGCCTCCTTTCGCGCGGGTGGTCGGGCAGGTGCTTCTCGTGCGCCGGGTTCATCCGAAGGTAGGGCAAAATCTTTTGCTGTTGGACCAAAGGGTATTGGTCGCGGCAGCTTCATCCTGTGGTCCCCTACTGCATGAGATAACCAAACGAATCCGTCCTTACGATCACCATAGATGAGTCTGGACTTCCTCAATTGGTCAATGTTGTAGATGAAGGAACCAGGGACCGACTCTAGTGTAGTCTCTTCCGGATCAAAGTACTTCAAAGCGATGAGGGTGATCATACCCCCAAAACCAATTCTTCCTGCGGCCTTCTTTTGCGTCTTCTGGACAGAAACATGAAAATATCTGCCCAGTCCGGAACGGCCTCACTCTCTGGGGTGAGACACCATAGGATCGCCAAGTCGACACATGAGATCTTGTTCACCTCCCCTTGACCCAGGAATGCAAGTGCAAGCACTTTGTGGATCAAACGTAGGCAAGGGTGGGTGATCTTGTAGTTGTATTCTCCTCTAGTGTCGAATTTTGCCCCTGTAGCTTGCAGCCAGAAGTCCAAGTGTTTGCCATTAGTGGACTCCCACCCAGGTGTAGGTTGGGCAGACACACCAAAAAGCTCTCTGAGTTCTTCCTTGGTTAGGGTATGCTTCTTGTCCCGCAACTGGAAGGAGAACGCCTTGCCCTTGTCCTGTGGTTCGAAAGTAGCAACGAATTCATAGACTAGAGAGTCATACGTTGGTACCTTCTTCCACAGGAATCCTCCCAGTCCGCCTTGATCGAGGAGTTGCTTGGTGCAGTCCCAAAGTTGGAGAACTGTTAGGGCTGTCACATCGAAGAACTTTGTTGGGATCACTTGCTTCCTCTGTAGATCCTTCCAGATCTGGATCTGCGGTTTGGACATCTTCCGGGGCATGGATTGTGCCATGGTTACTGCTCTTTTCGGCGAGGGCATGGTTCGGTATTGGGTAGGCCGCGATCGCGGGGCTTAGGGCGCGGTCGCGGGTTGCTCTCGGTGGTGGGAGACGACAGGTGGTGTTCACTGCGATCGCGGTTAGAGGGGCGCGATCGCGGGGAGTAGGGTTTGGTGCGGCGACGGGTGGGTGTGGGAGAGAAAAAGAGAATGAAAGGAAAAGTGGAGGAAAGGTGGTTTAAGAAAGGTAAAACGAGGGTTTGGAAAGATAGGAGTTGGCTAAAAGATTTACTTACAAAAAAGAAAAGAAAAGATTATGCTGCCATATATTCCAATTTTTTTTTTTCGAACTAACTGAAATCCCGCTGCTTCTGAGGGGCCGCGATCGCGGGTTGAAAACCGCGATCGCGGTTTGCTTTCGACTTATCCGCATGAGGTTAGTTCGTACGAAAAAAAAATGGTGGCAGAAAAAGATTAATGTACAACAATTTAAAGTGAAAATGAGAAACAGAAATGCACCTCAGGTTGCCTCCCGAGTAGCGCCTTGTTTAACGTCCTGGCTTGACGTTACTCCCTTCTTCTTAATCTGCATCAGGCGGATCTTCTAGGGTGAGATCTTCCTGCTCTGAGGGGTGTGGTCTTTCGTGGTAAGGTTTCAGGCGTTGACCATTCACCTTAAATGTGGAGCCATTGGTTGGGTTGTACAGGTCCACTGCTCCGTGGGGGTATGCATGGGCGACCATGTAGGGACCCGTCCAACGAGACCTGAGCTTTCCTGGAAACAGCTTCAGACGTGATGTAAAAAGGAGGACCTTGTCGCCAGCCTTGAACTCTTTCCGGAGAATGTGCTTATCATGCCACGCCTTTGTCTTTTATTTATAGATGACTGCATTGTCGTATGATTCCAGGCGTAACTCTTCTAATTCCTGTAGCTGCAGTTTCCGGAATGCTCCCACCTCATCAAGTTTCATATTGCAATTTCTCACAACCCAGTGGGCCTTATGCTCTAGCTCCACAGGGAGATGACATGCCTTTCCGAACACCAATCTGTATGGAGACATTCCAATGGGTGTTTTATAGGCTGTGCGATAGGCCCATAGAGCGTCGTCCAGCCTCAAGCTCCAATCCTTTCGGTTCGGCGAGACTGTCTTCTCTAGGATGGTCTTTATCTCTCTGTTTGATATCTCTGCTTGGCCATTTGTCTGGGGGTGATATGCTGTCGAGATCTTCTGCGTGACATGGTACCTTCTGAGTAGTGCACTGACTGTCTTGTTGCAGAAATGAGTACCCCTGTCACTGATGAGTGCTCGTGGGATTCCAAAGCGGGCAAAGATGTTCTCCTTGAGGAATTTAGCCACAACTTTAGAACCATCTGTCCTGGTGGCCTTCGCTTCTACCCATTTTGAGATGTAGTCTACGGCCAGCAGTATGTACGTGTTTCCGAAAGAACTGGGGAATGGCCCCATGAAGTCAATTCCCTAGACGTCAAAGATCTCGCAGAAGATCACGAGTGACTGTGGCATCTCATTTCTTCTGGATATGTTTCCCATGCGCTGACATCTATCGCAAGCCTTGCAGAAGGTGTGTGCGTCGTGAAATATGTGAGGCCAGAAGAAACCGGACTCTAACACCTTTCGGGCTGTTTTATGGGGCCCAAAGTGTCCGCCATAGGCATGAGAGTGGCAGAACTCTAGGACTGAGCGCATTTCATCATTTGGCAGGCATCTGCAGATTACTTGGTCGGCGCAATGCTTCCACAGGTATGGGTTATCCCAGACAAAATGTTTAGCCTCGCAGCGCAACTTATCCCTTTGAGCTTTTGTAAGGTGTGGGGGGAATTCACCCTTGGTGAGAAAATTGACTATGTTGGCATACCAGGGTTTAGGTTCATTCAGCGCCCACACGGTTTCCTCGAGCTGAAATGGGGAGCCACGATCGCGGTCATCACCCCGCGATCGCGGTTCCTTCTCGACCAAGTTTATGCTACAGACGGATTCATGCTTCAAAAACGGCGCCCCGCGATCGCGGTCATCACCCCGCGATCGCGGTTTCTCTTCGACCTGGACGCTGAATAGCGTGTCGTCTGGAAACTCGCCCCGAATGAGTGCTTGATATTCGGACTTGTCCTCGCCCTGCACCAATCGACTTAGATGATCAGCGACTAGATTTTCCACTCCTTTCTTGTCTTTAATCTCTACATCAAATTCGCTGAGTAGGAGAATCCATCGAATCAGTCGGGGTTTGGCCTCCTTCTTCGCCATGAGATAACGAAGTGCAACATGATCGGTGTAGATAATCACTTTAGTTCTGAGGAGGTACGGTCTGAATTTCTCCAGTGCAAACACCACGGCCAAAAACTCATTTTCTGTGGTGGAGTAGTTCCTCTGTGCTCCGTTGAGGGTCATGGATGCATAATGGATGACATGAGAGGCTCTCCCCTCCTTCTGTCCCAGAACCGCACCGACCGCATAGTCACTTGCATCGCACATGATCTCAAAGGGCCGCGTCCAGTCTGGCGCTTGGATGATTGGTGCACTGGTGAGGCGGGTCTTCAGCTCGTCAAATGCCTTCTTGCATTCCTCATTGCAAACAAAGTACACATCCTTCTTCAGCAGCTCGCACAAAGGCGCTGAGACCTTGGAGAAGTCCTTGATGAACCTGCGATAGAATCCTGCATGGCCTAAAAAGGACCTCACTTCACGCACGTTAATAGGATAAGGCATAGATTGAATGACATCAACCTTTGCCTTATCGACCTCAATACCCTTTGCGGAGACAATATGACCTAAAACAATTCCATGTTCTACCATGAAATGGCATTTTTCCGAATTAAGACATAAATTGGTTTCCACACATCTCTGTAGAACCCGGGAAAGGTGATCTAGGCATAGGTCAAAACTGTCTCCGTGTACTGTGAAGTCATCCACAAAAACCTCAATAAAGTCCTCGACAAATTCAGAAAAAATACTTACCATACACCGTTGAAATGTGCCGGGTGCATTACATAGGCCAAATGGCATTCTGGGGTATGCAAATGTGCCAAATGGACAGGTAAATGTGGTCTTTTCCTGGTCTTCTGGTGCAATGGGGACTTGAAAGTACCCTGAATATCCATCTAGGAAACATTAGTATGGTCGGCCTGCCAGTCTCTCCAACATCTGGTCAATGAATGGAAGGGGGAAGTGATCCTTTCTGGTTACCGCATTTAGCTTGAGGTAGTCTATGCACACCCTCCACCCAGTCTGTGTTCTGGTGGGGACTAGCTCGCCGTCCTTGTTTTCTACTACCGTGATCCCGCCTTTCTTTGGCACCGCCTGAGTGGGGCTCACCCATTTGCTGTCTGAGATAGGGTAGATTATTCCAGCTTGTAGGAGTTTTAACACCTCCTTCTTCACTACCTCCATCATTGGTGGATTGAGTCTTCTTTGGGGTTGCCTGGATGGCTTTGCTTCCCCTTCAATGAGGATCCTGTGCATGCATGTGGATGGACTGAGCCCTTTAATGTCTACAATGGTCCATCCCAGGGCTATCTTGTGCACCTTGAGTACCTTGACCAGCTTGTCCTCCTGCTCCTTGGAGAGTTTGTTTGAGATGATGACTGGTAGTGTGTCATTCTCTCCAAGGAATGCGTACTTGAGGTGGTCTGGTAGTTGCTTGAGTTCGACCGGGGGTGCCTGCACAATAGAAGGAAGCAGCTTTTCGCTGGGTACAATTAGTGGAATGGGGCCATCGCTCCATCTGTTATGGGCGGGGTTATCCCCGAATGTGTCCATGTCTGCTACCTTCTCCTGCATGTTAGTAGATACTGAAATTTCTGCACAAGGACTAACTATCTCATTCTCCAAATCAGCATATAGTTCCTTTAAATAAGAATTATCAAAAACATCTTGAGCAATAGGATCAATCACATCAATAGCACATAGAGAATGTTCGTCATTGGGGTGCTTCATAGCTTCGTTAATGTTGAATTCTATCTCGTCCCCTTCGAATTCCATAGTGAGTGTCCCAATACTCACATCAATTTTAGTACATGCAGTTTTCAAGAAAGGTCTTCCTAGTAGAATAGAGGCTCCATGAGGATCATCATCATGTCAAGTACATAGAAATCAGCTGGGAAAATTAACCTGTCTACCATAACTAAGACGTCTTCTACCACACCTCTAGGGTAGACATTAGACTTATCCACTAATTGCACTACTATCCCAGTTTCTTGAAGTGGTCCTAACCCCATGGTTTTGTATATAGAATAAGGTAACACATTAATGGAGGCGCCTAGATCTAGCATAGCTTTTTCTACATGGGTGGTACCGATTGTACAAGGGACAGTAAACATACCAGGGTCACCACATTTGGGTGGCATTCGCTGCTGAAACACTGCAGAAACTCTCTCACTGACCTGGATCTTTTGATGTCCCTTCAGCTTTTGCCTTCTTTTGTTTGTACACAGCTCTTTCAGGAATTTGGCATAGCTGGGTACGGATTCCACCAGTTTCAGGAGAGGAATATTCACCTCGCATTTGCTGAAGACGTCAAAGATCTCCTGATTGGTTTTTGGTCTTCTCTTCTCCCTCAATGCCTCAGGAAAGGGTGCCGGTGGCTTTTCAGGGTTGAGCGGGGGAAGTTCTGGCTGGATATAATCTGGGTAGTCATCCGTAGTCGACCCGCGATCGCGGTTCTCACCCCGCGGTCGCGGTTCTCTGCTGATTGGTTTTGGTTCCATATCCGACGCCCCGCGATTGCGGTTTTCGACCCGCGATCGCGGTTCCTCTACGACTTCCCTTGTTTTTTCCGTGAAATAACCGTGATCGCGGTTTTCAGCCCGCGATCGCGGTTCTTCCCAGCGTTCGCCTCTTGTTGGTTCTTCATCCCTTCCCACAGCATAAGGGTCACTTAGCTTCTTTCCACTTCTCAATTTGATTGCATTGGCTTCAAGTTGGTCTTCGCAGTACTCGCTTGGGGACTCCGTTATTGCAGGTGTACTAGGCATCAGCTGTCCCAGTGATGCACCCAATTCTAATATAGATTGCTGAGAGTCCTGGTGCAAAGTGTAATTTTGTTGGGTGAGCTGAGAGAATCCCTCTTTCATTGCTAGTGCATTGTTTACACCAGCTTGAATCACTGCTTGTGTATTATTTGCACCAGCTTGAATCACTGCTTGTGTATTATTTGCACCAACTTGAATCACTGCTTGTGTGAGTGCTTGAAGCGTCTGTGTGAGAACTAGGAATGTACTCTCACCGGCTAATGGTTGTGTTTGTTGAGGCTAGACTTCTGTGACGTTCACTTCTTGTACAACATGCACTCTTGCTCTGGGAGTGTCTGTGGTGCTTGCCTTACTCCTTGAGCGGTATTGCCTTGAACTCTCAGAGAGCTCGGAGAAGACCTCAAAGGCTTCCACGAGGTTTTTGTTCAAGATGTTTCCCCCGCAGGTAGCATTCACCAACCTACGGTCTTCCTCTAGCAATCCTCCAAACAAATACAGTACCAGATCCTGGTCTGCGTAACCATGAAATGGGCAGTTGATTACTAGCCTCCTGAATCTCTCATAATAGTCATACAATTGCTCGCCCTGAAATTGTTCAATGTCACTGATGCTTCTTTTCAGGCTATTGAGCTTGGTTGTAGGAAAAAAAATTTCCAGGAAAGCTTGCTTCATTTTTGCCCACGTGACTATGCTGCCCGGGGCCAAGTAATAGAACCACTCCTTCGCTGCATCCTTTAGAGAGAAGGGAAAGGCTCTCAGTTTGATTTGATCTTCAGTAACTCCCCGGGGTTGCATACTATTACAAACAGTATCGAATTCCTGGAGGTGTTTGTTCGGATTTTCCTCATCGGTTCCTCTGAAGTGAGGCAATAAACTGATCAAACCCGATTTGAGTTCAAAGTTCACGCCCTCCTGGATTTTCAGGAATTGAACAGCTAGATGTTGCTGCTCTTGATATTGCGCTGTCAATTGCCTCAATGTTCGGTTTTCTTGTGCCATAGCTGAATTCTTTCACCGAACTACTAAATTGTGAATCACACTTGACAAAACAAAGGTTAGTAACGTTAGAGGGAACCGTAAGATAGGTTCCCTACAAGATCAATATTTAATCAATTCACAAGAAAACAGACAATGATTCCCCGGCAACGACGCCAAATTTGACGTGGCCTAAGGTCGTTATGCCAAATCAAAGTAACCTCAACTTCCAAACTAGAATAGTGAGTAAGTAAGGGTCGAAATCCCAAGAGAATCACAGGTGTCT
This sequence comes from Rheum nobile, assembly GCA_027886185.1. Classification (NCBI taxonomy): domain Eukaryota; kingdom Viridiplantae; phylum Streptophyta; class Magnoliopsida; order Caryophyllales; family Polygonaceae; genus Rheum; species Rheum nobile. Next base: position 847,103 of record WOAB01000593.1, on the reverse strand, counting down.
ATTTTCTTGTGAACAATCAACTACCAATCGAACAGTGTAACAAAAAGGGGGTTTTGAGGTTTGGTTTGCTAAAATCTATGGATAAGTCAAATAAAGGAAAAATGCTCCTCCTAACAAATATCCACAATCACTGAATATGGTTGATCATAGATTATCTCGAGTTCTTCTTCCTTCCTATGGTTGTTCCTGTCCCGATCTTATGTAGATTCAAAGGGAAACCTTCCGCTAAGAACCCTTACCAATGAATAACCCTAGTACCACTAAAAGTTCAACCCAAAGGCATCAATGCATATAAGAATTAACCGGGATAGATAGAACGCTCGCTCAGATGCATTTACCATGTAATTATCTCTCCCTACAATAGAACAATTTCAACCAGAGCATGTAAATTATAGTTGCTACAGCAGAATATGACGTTAGCCCAACAGTTTCCTAATCCTAGCAATATGAAAATCACCAATAACAACTAGTTGCGCGGGCTAGTGCAATCAATGAAATCCAATGGAATAGGCTTAGAAGAGATAATACAAACCAATAGGAACTCGAACACGAAAGATAATCTCACAACCAAAATCCAATGAATGATTCAATTGTTAGGCGGAACCAAGAAGGTTAGTTCCTCCTCATGTTCTTCATAAAACTCTGAATCAATGAATAATTTAACAACGTAGTCATTCTCCAAACTAAAACTTCCTTCTCAAAACCTAAAAACTAAGAGAGTATATATATGTGGGCTTAACAAATGACCTAGCCCACTGAAAATAGAAAACAGAATAAATAAACTGAAAATAAAGAAAAACAGATAAGATAGGTTCGGAAAATCCGAAATAACTCTACCGTGCTGACCCGCGATCGCGGGTGATGGACCTTGATCGCGGGCCACGTAGTTCCGCGCTCCTTGCTCTCCTCCGTGCCTGCAGAAGTGTCTCGAATGCCTCGAAGTCCCGCGATCGCGGCAACCTCACCCACGATCGCGGTTAATGCTTGACCTGCTGCACCAGCATTCTCCTCTTCTATTCTTCCATAGGCTCTCTCGTGGCTGCTTCTTCTTCAATGTCTCCAACAATCTTCAAGTAAGCTCAAAACATCTCCAAAACACCAAGACTTCGCCTCCATACTCCATGCACAAGAATGTGTCTAAAACTACCCAAATGACACAAATAAATCCTCTAATGACTCTTAGTTAAGCTCTACAAAGTAGTGCTTATCACTAGCCTTCATGGAAAGGGAGTTTACCTGATGTGTCGTAAGAGACGGATGACACCAGCCAACCATGCAAAAGAAAAATAACCAGTTGGTTAGTCTAATGAAAGACTACGCAAGGGTAAAAATAGAAAAAAGGTTCTAAGTAGTCGTATTAGGTTACACCTGTCGCTTCTCGAATAATAATCGATGACGACAGTGAACCTCAATACTTCCACGGAAACATACGAAAAGGTATGAACAAGAGAAGACTCCAAAAGATTGAGTCTTTAAGGGAAACGTATGAAGAGAAGACTCCAAGAGATTGAGTCTTTCGGAAAAGTATGACAAGTGTTTGGGAACGTTATAGTTTCACACAAGCGTTTAAAAATGACTTGATCATTTGGGTCCACAACCAACCTCACCGCGCAATGCGAATTCAGATTTAGAAGGAGGACTTACTCTAACCGAAGTCCGGGCGGGTTCCAAGTTGTACTTCTCGCCCGAAGGTTCATTAATTATGTGCATAACCGCACTTATCTTATTTAATTGCAAAACGTACATTCACGTTAAAGCTTTTAATATATATATCATCTCGATACGAGAGATATCTAGGGAATAAATCCCGATTGTCGGCACCAGTTGGGTGCACCTACCATGAGTAAGGGTACAGTCATGACCAGATAGTACTAGGGCAAAAATCCTCCTAATACTAGTTATAAAGAAACGACTAGACCTCGCGTGGTACATAGCGTTCCTACGAATACTCGTTCTAACTACCCAGTTAAGTTCACACATTAATCCACACCAATACCATCACAGTAATAACAAATATAATAGCGTTGTTTCTAGAAATATATACAACCTATTATAACACCATATTTTAACCACATCATTTATAGAATATGTTCCCAAACGAAAACAACACTGCATTCCAATTTAATTAACAATCAGAAATAATTGATAATTAACGAAATTATGGAATAATAAGCAAGAGTGAACCGCCACTTGCCTTAATCTAGCTGACTTGACGAAAACGGGTTTCGGGATCTAGAACTGGAATCTGATTACGGATTCCTACGACAACGACGAACAACGGCGAAACCCTGGGTAAGACACAATACGGACGAAACGATACGCATTGAAAATGATACGAATCGAAAGGAATAAAGCCTGAGTCGTGACAGTGGTTGTCCAAGCCATGATCGCGCTTGCCAGAGCAAACCGCGGTCGCGGTTTGGACTTCCGCAGTCGCAGAATTCTGGGCAGCTTCCGCGGTCGCGGAATTCATCTCCGCGATCGCGGATCCCTCCTTCCGACGTGACTCAAAATCGAATCGAGGCTCACCGACGACGACCTCCTTGGCTTCGAACGAGGCTTACTACCACTCCAAGCTTCCAAGGCACCACTTCGACCACCAGAAGCTCCGGCGAACAACTCCGACAAGGCACAAATTCCGGCGAAGGCAAGAACGAGAGAAAGATGGGCGGATGGAGCTGTGGATGAGATTCCAAACTTGCTCCGACCCCCTTTTATAGGGCAAATGGGAGTCCAATGCCGAGAAGATGGATCGATCGGCCTCCCACCAACGGCGAAGTTACACACGAGGCAGAAATCGAACCGGCGAAATGCGAAGAAGACGAAGGGGACGAAGAACAGTGTTTCTGCGGTCGCGGAAATTCCGCGAGCGCGCCCTTGGTCTCTGGTCACGGATTCACTCGCAGACTTGAGCTAGAATGTATTTTTAGTACCCATAAAAATACTCTAAGACCCACAAATGCATAAACGTATATTATAACGTTCAAAAGATTATTACAGAGATCATAAAAGTTACAGAAATTCCGAATACGCCAAACGCGTCTTGCTTATAGGACGAGGGTTGGGAAAATTACCCAAATACCCTTACTAAAATTGAGGGGTATTACATCACTACCCCCTTTAAAAAAAAGTTTCGACCCCGAAACTTGGCCGAAAACAGCTTGAAAATGAGGGATATTACATCACCGCCCCCTTAAAAAGGTTTCGACCCCGAAACTAGGCCGAAAACAGGTCGGAAAAACGACTAAGCATATCAGCCTCAGTCTCCCAGGTTTCCCAAGTAACCTCCTCAGATCCAGACTTGGACCAGAGAATCCGTATAAGTGGTACCACCTTGTTCCGCAAGTGCTTCTCGTGGAGTTCGAGAATACGCACATGTATCTCCTCGTAGGTACCATTTGCCCGAATCTCGATGTCTTCATAACTCAGCATATGAGACACATCTGGCACGTACTTTCTCAGCAAAGACACGTGGAACACGTTATGCACTGGATGCACCGATGGCGGCAATGCTAAACGATACGCTAGAGACCCCACTCTGTCAAGGATCTCAAACAGTCCCACATAGCGAGGGTTAAGCTTTCCACGCTTGCCAAACCTGAACAGACCCTTGGATGGCGACACTCTGACAAATACCTTGTCACCAACCTCAAACTCGACATTCCTGTGCTTCAGATCTGCGTAAGAATTCTATCGACTCTAAGCTGTCAACATCCTCTGTCTGATCAAAGCAATGTCCGAGGCAGACTTTTCGACTAACTCCGGTCCGAGCAGAACCTTGTCGGCATTCTCATCGTAACAAATTGGAGATCTGCACTTCCGACCGTACAAGGCCTCGAATGGAGCCATCTTAATGGTAGAATGCCAGCTATTGTTGTACGTGAATTTGATCAGACTTAAACTGTTCCCCCAGCTGGTCAAACGATCTAGTACGCAAGCTCTCAGCATATCTTCCAGTGTCTGGATGGTCCTCTCAGACTGTCCATCCGTCTGAGGATGAAACGCAGTACTGAACCTCAACTCAGTTCCCATGGCCTTGTGGAGTTCCTTCCAGAATCTCGACATGAATCGGCCGTCACGATCCGATACAATGGTTTTTGGCGTACCATGCAAACGTACAATCTCGTGTAGGAACACCTCTGATAGCTTTTGGGTTCCCCATGTTGACTTGATGCAATGAAATGAGCACTCTTCGTGAGCCTGTAAATGATTACCCATATAGCATCCTTCTGACTCTGAGTCTTCGGCAACCCCGTGACGAAGTCCATAGCGATATCCTCCCACTTCCATTCTGGCATTGGGAGAGGTAGCAATTCACCACCTGGTCTACGGTGTTCTATCTTGACCTTCTGACATGTCAAGAATTTTGCCACAAATTCTGCTACGTCCCACTTCATATTGGGCTACCAGAATTTCTTTCTGAGGTCTTTGTACGTCTTACTAGATCCTGGATGTATAGAATACGCTGATGAATGGGCCTCCTTCATCACCAACTGGCGAAGGCCATCCACGTCAGGTACACAAATCCGGTCCTGGAACCAGAGTGATCCATCATCCTGAATCACAAATCTGGGAGCTTTACCGTCCATCACTTCACTGCTTAGCTTCACCAAAATTGCATCATCAACTTGCTTCTCCTTGATCTGATCAAGTAGCGTAGCCTGAATCTCCATCATACTCAGGCATTCTCGACGCTGATCGTACAAGACGTCAATCTCGCACAATCCTTGGTTCAGTTTGGTCTGAGCAGTGAGTAGAGCTACTACGGTCTCGTGTGGCGTCTTCCGGCTCAATGCATCGGCCACTACGTTAGCCTTGCCCGGATGATACAACAACTCGATGTCGTAGTCTTTGAGTAGCTCCAACTAGCGACGTTGTCTCATATTCAACTCCTTCTGAGTGAACACATACTTGAGACTCTTATGGTCGGTAAAGACCTGGCACCTAACACCATAGAGGTAGTGCCTCCAAATCTTCAACGTGAATACCACAGCCGCTAACTCCAGATCGTGTGTCGGATAGTTTGCTTCATAGGTCTTCAACTGTCGAGATGCGTATGCAATAACCTTTCTATTTTGCATCAGTATACGTTCTAACCCATGCTTTGAAGCGTCACTATAGACCATATAACCATCAGTTCCCTCTGGTAGCGCCAAAACTGGTGCGGACGTCAAGCACTTCTTCAACTTCTGAAAGCTTGTCTCGCACTTGTCGTCCCATGTGAACTTCTTATGGACCTTGCGGAGCAAACCGGTCATTGGTAGAGCGATTTTAGAAAATCCCTCCATGAACCGTCTATAATAACCTACAAGTCCCAAGAAACTGCGCACCTCCTTCACATTCTGAGGTCGCTTCCAGTTGGCTACCGCTTCAATCTTCTGAGGGTCGACCATAACCCCATCCTCATTGATCACATGGCCTAAGAAAACCACTTCTAGGATCCAGAAATCACATTTAGACAACTTCGCATACAACTGATTTTGTCTAAGGACAGACAAAGTGATTCGAAGATGCTCCTCGTGAGCCTCCTCGCTCGGGGAAAAGATCAGAATATCGTCGATGAATACCACCACAAACTTATCCAGGTATTGGTGGAAACATCGATGCATCAGATCCATGAAGACTGCTGGAGCATTGGTAAGCCCAAATGGCATGACTACGAACTCGTAGTGTCCATACCTCGTCCGGAATGCAGTCATCGGAATATCTTCCTCACGAATCCTGAGCTGACGGATACTTATTTTTTATCGTGACTTTGTTCAACTCTCGATAGTCGATACAAAGTCGGAACGACCCGTCCTTCTTCTTGACGAACAAGACCGGAGCGTCCCAAGGCGATGCACTCGGCCTTATATACCCTTTCTCAAGAAGGTCCTCGAGTTGCTTCTTCAACTCTTGTATCTCCGCAGGAGCCATCCGGTACGGTGCTTTAGAAATTGGCGTGGTACCAGGCTCGAGATCAATAGTGAACTCCACGTCACGATTAGGGGGTAAACCGGGAATCTCCTCCGGAAAAACATCTGGATACTCGCAAATTACAGGAATATCAAGAACTGAAGTCTCATCCCTCTTGAGCTTATCCAGATAGCACAGGTACTCGACACAACCTTGTCGAAATAGCTTACACGCAGCCATCGCATTGATGAGCTTCCCGTTATCAACGTCATTACGACCCTTGAACTTGCATACAAACTGCCCCCAGATGAAACTGTCACAGTCCTTGAGCTAAAATCGATTACCGCCCCATGACGCGTCAGCCAATCCATCCCAAAAATAATGTCGTATGGAGCCATGGCTATACAGATCAAATCTGCCTCGAAATTCCTGAAAAATGTTGGTGATTTTAGTGTCATCGGTCATTTGGTGTAGTCGGGATGTGCTCAAGCTTTAAGGAGTTCGTTCGGCGCATAACGAGTTTCGGGGGTGCGGAGTGCACACTCGTGTGCGTAGATTCGGACTCGGGGTTGCGGATCTTGTTGGTTTAAATAAGAGTAGTTTGGCGGTTTTTTAACCAATTTTTAGTGGTTTTTTTACCAATTTTCAACCGCCATGCAACCGCCTAACCGCCATGCAACCGCCCAACCGCCATGCAACCGCCTAACTACTTATGCTCTATATAAGGGTGAGGTTGGGGCAAGTCTTGGGACATCCGAAAAGAGAACGATTTCTTGTATCGAACAAACACAAAAACACCAAGTGCTCTCTATTGATATTGCCTTGTTTAATAGAGGTTTGATTGTCTTATTCCGAATCGAATTTCGTGCAACCCTAAGGCTACAAGAATAAGGGTCGAAATATTGGTTTTGGAAAGTGCGTTGGCACGATTCAATCTATATCCAAGTCGAACCGAAGTTTGATCAATGTTACACCCTTCTACAACATTCAAAACCAATAATTTCCATGTTTGATCAATGGCGGCTGCATCGGTTCGTGAGATGACATCCAAGTTTGGAAAGTTGGAGAAGTTCGAAGGCGTGGACTTCCGGAGATGGCAAAAGAAGATGCACTTCCTCCTCACGACGCTCAAGGTGGTGTACGTTCTTAGTATGCCAATGTCACCCGCGCCAGAGGATCCGGAGAATGAGCCCTTGGAGGAGACAAGGAAGCACAACAAGTGGGAGAATGACGACTACATATGTCATGGCCATATTCTCAACGGTATGTCGGATTCGCTCTTCGATGTCTACCAAAATGCCAAATCCTCAAAAGAGTTGTGGGATGCGTTGGAGTCGAAATACATGGTTGAGGATGCTTCTAGCAAGAAGTTCCTTGTGAGTAATTTCAATAATTACAAGATGTGTGATTCCAGGCCGGTTATGGAGCAATTCAATGAAGTGCTTCGTATCCTAGGGCAATTCGCCCAGCACAACATGAAGATGGATGAATCCATCTCGGTGTCGAGCATTATCGACAAGTTGTCACCTTCATGGAAGGACTTTAAACACATGCTGAAACACAAGAAGGATGAGTTGTCTCTTGTGCAACTTGGAAGCCATCTGCGCATAGAGGAATCTCTAAGGGCGCAAGAGGGCGGTAAACCAAAGGAGACTCCCGGATCTTCCTCCATGAACATGATGGAGGAGGATGGGAATTCTAAGAAGAACAACAAGAGGAAGAAACAATCTTTCAAGAACACCAACGGTGGATCTAACAAGAAGCCTAAGGGCGCTTGTTGGATATGTGGCAAACCGGGTCACTTCAAGCGTGATTGCCGGGATGCAAAGGATAGGAATGGAGCGGGGCAAAACCGTTCGGGGCAAGGGTCTAAGGACCAAGGCCCATCCACTCATCAAGGTCGGTATTCAGATTTTGGTTCAAGTTCGGTTGTGAATTATGCACCATTAATTTCTGAGGCATTTTATGTGCATGATGATGAAGTGGCTTGGTGGATTGACTCGGGTGCAACAATACATGTTTGCAAGGACCGTAGCTGGTTTAAGACATACGAACCGGTTAAAGATGGGTCTGTCCTTCATATGGGCAACGAGTCAACTGCCCCTATCCTAGGCCATGGAAAAGTGGTATTAGAATTTAGTTCCGGGAAGACCCTTGAACTCAAGGATGTCTTACATGTACCCGGAATTAGGAAAAACTTAGTCTCCGATAGTGTTTTAAATAAATGTGGTTTTAAGCAAGTCTTTGAATATGATAAGTATATCTTATCGAAGTGTGGTGTGTTTGTAGGGTTTGGATACTTTTGTAATGGCATGTTTATGCTAAATATTAATAAAGTGGTCAATTCTATTTATATGGCATGTTCTAGTATGAATGAATCTTCTCTATGGCGTGCAAGATTAGGTCATGTGCATTATAAGCGAATGACGGATATGTCTAAGGAAGGATTAATCCCTGCATTTGACATGAATTTAGAGAAGTGTTGAACTTGCATGTTGACTAAATTTATTAGACAACCATTCAAAGGCATTGAAAGAAATTATACGGTGCTTAGACTTGTACATAGTGATCTATGTGATTTGCATGCTACTCCGTCTTTAGGAAACAAGAAATATGTCATCACTTTCATTGATGATTATTCTCGTTATTGTTATCTGTATATATATTGCATGCTAAAAACGAGGCCCTAGATAAGTTTAAGGTTTATAAAACCGAGGTTGAATTACAACAAAATGACTTGATTAAGAAACTACGCACCGATAGAGGTGGATAATTTTATGATCCTGTATATTTCCAATCCGTAGGCATTATACATGAGACTACGGCTCCCTATACACCACAACAAAATGGTGTATCGGAGAGGAAGAATCGAGTCCTAAAAGAGATGGTTAATTCCATGTTATCCTACTCGGGATTGAGTGACGGATTCTGGGGTGAAGCCATGTTAACGGCTTGCTATTTATTAAATAGGGTTCCTAACAAAAGGAACAAGGTCACCCCTTATGAACTTTGGTACAAAAAGAAACCAAACTTGAATTATCTTTGAGTTTGGGGATGTAGGGCGGTCGTTAGACTACCCCAGCCTAAGATTAAAACCTTGGAGGAAAGAGGTATTGATTGCATCTTTATTGGATATGCAGAGCATTCCAAGGCTTATAGGTTTTATGTAATAGAGCCTAATGATTCTATTTCGGTTAACACCGTGATTGAATCAAGAGATGCGATATTTGATGAGAATCGGTTCTCGTCCATACCTAGACCAAAGGATTTGGTTCCAATTACTATTGGGCCCAAACTTATCCCATGAAAACAGACCAATTGAATTGGGCCAAGATCCAAGCGGAATCGAAAGCTAAGAGAAACCAGGAAGAAGTGTCGGACTCCCTGCAGTCGAGTGCCTCCCGACCAACTGCGAAGATCACGCTGGAGCATTGAATGCTTGATTGAGGCAACGACAACAGCATTCAAACACTCAGATAATGACGGTAATAAAGAGCAAATCCAAGCAATCACTCCCAGCATTAAGTACGAGATAATATCATCAATGAGCAACGGCCACAACATTCAACACAGAGATTATGGTGGCAATCAAGAGTAAATCCCAAAGATCTCGCCTGGAATTAATAGAAGATATTGCAACAATAAATGACGGACACAAGATAAAGCTACCATAAATAGACCACGAAGAAGAAAACAAAGGGACACTCATCTACACCTGACATCTACCGACTTACTCTTCGGAAGTCTTACGAGTACACCCACTCCAGCTTACTCTCCTCGAAACCTCGCTCAAATCTCCACCGGTCGAGCCCCAGAATCATCGGTCGGACCCGATCCGATCTTCTGTCCTCCAAGGATAAGTTGTACTTTGGTCCGACTCAATCGTCAATATATCAATAAAATTACCTTGCTATTTCGCATTTCTTCTTCATTGGTTGATTGTCTGTTTGAATTGGTTTGATATCTATAATCCGATCGACTAGTTACCCCGTCTAAGGCGATTTAGGTCATCTGATCTTTTTGCCCCAAAACAATTACTAGTGGAACTAAAGAAGGAGACGGTTCGGTCGTACCTTCTAATGAGTCACATGTGCTCCGTAGGAGCAAGCGATGGAGGATTGAAAAGTCTTTCGGTCCAGATTTCCAAGTTTATTGGGTTGAAGGATCTAGAGATGAAGTTGGGTTCTAATATTCATATTGTTATCATATTGATGAGGATCCTAGGACTTTTAGTGAGACAATGAGGTCTCAAGATGTTGCTTTCTGGAAAGAAGCAATAAATGATGAGATGGATTCCATCATGGGAAATAACATGTGGGTCTTATCGGATCTCCTACCGGGTTGCAAGCCTTTGGGCTGCAAGTGGATCTTCAAGAAGAAGATGAAAGTCAATGGTACTATCGATAAGTTTAAGGCCCGATTGGTTATCCAAGGCTTTAGACAAAGGGAAGGTATTGACTATTTTGATACCTATGCTCCTGATATGTGTTATTTCATACACCTTTTCTAGCATCTATTAGCATGATTTGGAGGAGTTTTGGAGTTGTTTTAGTGCTAAGTCTGCGATCCAGATATTATGGAGAGAAGTGAAGAAATCCAAGGATTGGCAGCTTAGTTGGAGCTTAGAGATGGAGCTGCTGGAACATCTATGGAGAAGGCTACCAACACTTGGTAGTATTTGGAGAGCAGCTGGAGAAGAGAAGAAGATGAGAGTTGAAGTCTGGAGTTCACCGCCCCGCGTTAGCAGTGACGCCCCGCGGTGATGACTCCCAGTGATGATGAAGCCCCGTGTGAGAGGAGGCCACCGCCCAGCGGTGGAGAGCAGAAGCCCCGCGGTGGATCTTTACCGCCCCGCGGTGGACGTGTTTATTGCCTCGCGCCAGACTATATTTATTTCCTTTTATTTCTATTTCAGACTTTGTTATTTTATTTGTTTCCTTTTGGATTGGTTTTGTGATCTTGGGCTTTAGGTTAACTCTATTTAACCTAATGTTCCACAGCCTCCAAGCGAGTCTGCGAACACTTAGACACATCTTGTTATCGAACTACTTTTGATCGTTATTTCATATTATAGTTTTTCATCCCCTTTGATGGAGAACTAACTTTCCTTTGTTCTGTTAGACGATTGAAGCAGTACTTTGATGTGTTTGTGAGATTTTTATTCCTTGTTCTTATCCTTATAATTGTTGGATTGATTCTCTTGCTTACCACGTCTACGATTTCTAGTTGTTCTTCTTAGCCTGATCACCTAGGTTGAATGCTTGTTATCAATTGCTAGGATTGCATATAGGGGTTCCGAGTGCATATCTAGTGGCAAACACGTTTGTGCGTATAGGGGTTCCGAGCGTACACTTGTGTGTGAGAATCAATTGCATGTTAAGTAGGGGAGTGAGTACTTGTACGTCTTTCTACTTGCATGTATCCTAAATCCTTGTGTGCATCGCTAGGTGCTAAAGTACGCTGACAACTGTGAGAATCAGTTGTACTTTATCATTGGCATAGTGATAAGTCTATTGACAACTGTGAGAATCAATAGTACTTACGATTAAGGTGGGAACGGCTATAAGGATAAATAATTAAACTTGGATTGAATAGATTTCAGGGATCAAACTCTATCTTTGTACTATGGATTTCTCTCTAACAGGACTACTTTCCCTCATATTATTCTCTCGATTTTACTAAATCTGCATGCTTATTTGCTTCGTTCTCTTGACTACAAAACCCCCAGTTGCTTGTTACTTGTCATTCACGATTGCATATTACATCATACCTTCTCTGTGGGATTCGACCCTTACTTGTCTGCTATACTTTGTTTAGTAGGTTTGTTAGGATAATTTATTTTGATAAGGCTAATCAACGACATTTGCTTGTGCATCTTTAGCCCCGTCAAATTTGGCGCCGTTGCCGGGGAAGGTTTTTGTTTGTTGTGTGTTTTCGTGTTTTATTTTTGGGTGGAGACCTATCTTATGGTCGATACCCGTGCTACTGACTCCCCACTCTTAGCTTTTGATCCAGAGATTGAATGATCGTTCCTTGGACGTCTGCGCGATCGAAGGGAAGAAGCCGAGATTGAGACTGTGTTGGCCGCTGAGACTGACACGACCGAGAACGTTGAGACTGAAACCGCTGAAGTTGCTACTATCCCAGCTGCTGCTATGGCTGGAAACGGAACTCTACGAGAGCTTACGGCACCGAATATTGGGGCTGAACCCCTAGTTGTGATCATCCCTGCGCTGGATCAAGGGGTGAACTTCGAATTGAAGACTGGAATTGTTAACTACCTGCCTAAGTTCCACGGTCTGAGTGGAGAGGATCCGATTTCTCACCTGGGCAAGTTCCACAATGTCTGTATGACGATGAAGCCCAGGAACGTGACTGAAGAGCAGTTCAAGATGAGAGCTTTTGGCTTTTCTTTACTCGATAATGCGAGCGACTGGTACTATCACTTGCCACCAGGAACCATAGATACATGGGCGAAATTGCACAAGGCGTTCCTGGATAAGTATTTTCCGACAAAGAAGGCGAATGCTTTGAAGAAGGCAATTGCCAACATTGAGCAGGCTTGTGATGAGACACTGTATGATTATTTGGAGAGGTTCAAGAGGCTCTGCTCCAGCTGTCCATTCCATGGATACGCCCAGCAGGATCTTGTCCTTTATTTACACAACGGTCTACAGGACCAAGAGAGGAGAATGGTCGATGCTGCATGCGGTGGCAGTATTCTGAATCTGACACCGAAGGAAGCCATGGACCGAATCCAAGAGATGAGTGAAAGCACCCGAAACTTCAGAAAAACTTACCAAAGAAAGGCGGTCAATGCTGTGACCCCTGCAGGACCGAGTCCGGTATTATCTGAGTTAGCCGAGTTGAAGGAGATAGTCATGAAGATGGCGAATCAGAATGCTCCTCAACAAGCCAGACCGTGTGGCCTTTGTCCTAGCCAGGCCCACCATACAGATACATGTCCTCAGCTATAAGATGATGGTGTTGCTGAAGTTAATGCTATAGGAGGCTATGGATCCCCTAGACAACAGTATGGTGGCCAGCCCAATTACAACCAGAGAGGGCGTGACCATCCAGGATTTAGATGGAGTAACCCTCAAGGTGGTCAGCAGCCGGCACAACAGCAATATCAGCCGGCTTAGCAACAACAGTACCAGCAACGAGCTCAGTACCAACAGAGGCCCCAAGGCCAAACTTCTGGAGCCTCTACTGAGGATATGCTGAAGACCTTGACTCAACACTTTGCTACGCATGTGCAGGCTACTGAGTCGAGTATCAAGAATATAGAGAGGCAGATTGGCCAGTTAGCCGATGAGGTGACTAAAATCAACCAGAGGACCTCAAACTCTCTGCCGTCCCAGACCACTGTGAATCCCAGAGAGAACGTGAGTGCTATCACGCTGAGAAGTGGTAAAGAAGTTATGTCTCCTAGTGCTGAAGAGGAGAAAGAAATTTCCGAGAAAAAGGAACTCACCGCACCGCCCTGCGGCAATTCCCGCCGCGACCCGATGCCTATGCCCAATAATGTCAACGCGACCCCACCGCCATGCGGTGACGATTTACGCCCCGCGGTGGGCTCGCCGCGAGCTGCTCCTCAGAAATCTGTTCCTACTGACGATGTCTATGTTGATACCTACGTTCGTCCAGTGTTTCCTCCCCTACGTTCAGAGAAGCCCCCATCACCTTTTCCAGAGGCGCTAAAGGCTAAAAGAGTTGTCGATGACAGAGACCTGTTCGACACGTTCCAGAACTGTGAGGTGAACATTCCCCTGCTGAAGCTTATCAAGGCTATCCCGCGATATGCCAAGTTCTTAAAGGAGCTCTGCACGGTGAAGAAAGCTCAAAGGCAGAAGACTCAAAAGAAGAGTCCAGTGGGCGAACAAGTGTCAGTTGTGGTTCAGAAGCGTCTACCTGCGAAGTGCAAGGATCCAGGTACATTTACTATTCCTATTACTATAGGTGAGCATGTTTTTGAGAAGGCCCTACTTGATTTGGGTGCCTCAATTAATGTTTTACCCTATTTTTTACTTGAGAAATTGGAATTAGGACCCTTGCGTGAGTCTAGTATTGTGATACAACTTGTTGATGGATCGTGTGTACCCCCTAAGGGTGTTGTAGAAGATGTCCTTGTTAGGATAGGCCCTTTGATATTTCCTGCTGATTTCTTTGTTATGGATATGGATTATGATGAACAAGTTGCCCCGGTTATGCTAGGGCGACCTTTTATGAAGACTTCCATGACTAAGATAGATGTTGATAGTGGTACCCTGACTATGGAGTTTGATGGAATAATTTTTCAGCATGATATTCATAAAGCTAATTCCATTAAGTCTCCTCCTCCTCTCTGCATTAATGACTTTGATGATTCTGTGCATGATAATGTTAAGATTGATACAGTAGAGGCCGTAGTTGAGTGTTCCACTAGTGATGGACCCATTGAGTTGCATGATTTTCATGATTTACCTGTGGATGATGTCTTATTAGCTGATATAGGATATTCCTCTACTTTGGGCACTTGCCCCCCTGCACTAACCACACAAGGCTGCAAGCCTTTATCTAGTGATGTGCAGCATGTTCAGGTTGAGCCATATCGGCCCCCGCATCGTTCTAAGTATGGGGGCGACACTCCGAAGAGAATGCACATGGAGTGGGTGGCGAAGAAAGACCATGGTCTAAGGTTCAAAACTTTCCATGAAAGGTCTCACCAGGAAGAGACAAGTTGGAGGATTTCGAAAGAATCCTACCCAAAATGGTAGTTGATCTGCAATACGTCGAGCCGACGACGATAACCAAGGCGCTGTCCGGGAGGCAACCCGTGTTTGTATTTCTTTGATCTCTTTTTCTTTTTATTAGATTATTTTCGTAGTTTATTTTGCTTTGTTTCGTTTACCTGTTACTCATATTTCAGGTACGAAAGTAAACCCGAAAAGAGATGAAGTGCCCAGTCTTTCTCACCGCCCCGCGGCACTTTCCTACCGCCTCGCGGTGGAGCTGCCGCCCCGCGGTGACGGTCAGGTATCGATTCTCAACTTTTTTTTTTAAAAAAAAAAGCAAGAATAATGGGCCCCGAAAAAACCTTAAACGGGTGAGTAAAAGCTTATTTCTTAAGTAGTTACTAAGGTTTTGACGAATTGGGCTTCATTTTTGGGCCAAGATTTCTCATATGGGCCATGGTACATGACCGGCCCATCAACCCTTTCTTTTCACCTTACCCTACCTTGACCTAGCCCCACATAAAATTTCCACCGCCCCCCCTCAATTCTCCTTCTCCTATTTTCCATTCACTCTCCCTGAATCCCCTCTCGACCTTGAGCATTTCCTAGCCCCCATACCCCCATTTGGAGTCTAGACTCACAAC
The DNA here is from genome assembly GCA_027886185.1 of Rheum nobile. Classification (NCBI taxonomy): domain Eukaryota; kingdom Viridiplantae; phylum Streptophyta; class Magnoliopsida; order Caryophyllales; family Polygonaceae; genus Rheum; species Rheum nobile. Next base: position 831,847 of record WOAB01000593.1, on the reverse strand, counting down.
CCAGCCCAAACACAACCCCCACCGCGCCGTTGTTGTCTCGCCTCGCTTTAGCTCCGCCTCGCGCTGCCACCGCTTCGCGTCTCTGTTGCTACCGCCCCACGCCGACCTCACCGCGACCCGGTGACCTATTGTCAGTTTCTTGCCGCGATGCTACCGCCCCGCGTTGAGTCTCTACAGAACCTGTGTTTGCTTGATTGTGAGTATTCTTTGCTGTCTTCTGATTTGAGCATTTCAATTCTTCACTTATGGCTCCCAAAGGCAAGAAGAAGGCGTCGACGAGTAGGGATGAGAGTGAGCTGTACGATATTGTGAAGGGGAGAAAGGTGGTGCCTTCTAAATTTTTCCACACGCCGACTCTAGAGCAGATGGGAATGCTCGCGTGTGTGACGATGTGCCTAACGCAGTGTGGGCTGGGAGGATTTCTGGGCAAGGCAGCCCCCGCGTATCCTGAGCTATGCTTCCAGTTCATTTCTTCGTTCCGGTGGTTCAACCGCGAGGAGGGTGATGATAGCTTCATGCGCAAGATCGCGTTCTCCTACAATGGACGTGAACATTCTCTGTCGAGGAGGGCGATCCACGAGGCCCTGGGCATTACGAAGAAACCGACCCCTGGATGGTCGAATGGGCTTCAGGAGGACGAGATGTTTGCTTTCTGGTGGGCTGCTACTAGGAGGACTTTCAAGACGGGGCATGAGATGAATTCGAAGTTGGTGAACCCGTGTCTGCGGTTGATCCACAAGGTGTTGATGAGAGATTTCTTTGGCCATGCTGACGATGGGAAGGTGCCCATGAAGGACTTCCAGTGGTTTTTGAGCATCCTGGGAACGGTTGAGCTTACTCCGTGTTGGGCAACTCTTTTCCTGAGTTCCCTGCGGAGGATTCGTGAGGGCGAGCCTAGAGATATTTGTGGGGGTAGCTTGATTACTCTCCTCTGCACTGATGTGATTGCTTGCGATCGGAATGCTCGGCCGGTTCCCTGCGTTTTATATGATTCTGCACACATGAGGGTGTGCTCTATGGTGAAGCCGCTGGGGAAGGATGGTGATGTGGCTTGGACGGCTTACGAGGGCCATATTTTGAGTATTCCGCGAGAGTTCACTTACTCGCCTTCATACGCAGGCTGATGGATTGATAGCGATGGCCAGACGCCTGCTGCTGATGCCACTGCCGTTGTTTCTTCGGGTCCATATGGAGAGGGCCCTAGTGGTGGATATGCTGCTGCTGATCGCGAGGAGGGGGACGACCCCAGTGTTTCACAGTTTGAGGAGTCCTCATCTGTGTACGGACCTGTCGCACCATGGAAGGAGATGTACGCTAGATGGGATAACTTCTCTACGCGCCATGATCAGTGGACTTCCAGAGTAGAGACCGGTCTGCAAACTTGGCAGACCCAGCTTCACGATGAGATAGATGAGCGTCTGGAAACTATAGACACTCATCTGCAGGACTACTTTGGGATGTACCCACCACCACCTTCCGATCCACAGTCAGTTTATTTCTCTCTTCCCCTATCATTTGACGTTCTCTTTTCACATTGAGGACAATGTTCGGTTTAAGTATGGGGGAGGGATATAGACTTGCTATTCTTGCTAGCTAGTGTACATAGCTTTATTTCTGCATTCGTTTTCTGCAGTGTTGATTCTGTTTTCGAAAAAAAAAAGCCAAAAAGAAGTAAAAAGGCAATCAAAATCCTGGGATGGACTGAAAACCCGAAAGGGCGATTCAGGTAAAAAGCAGGTAGTCCGGCTGGTATTAGACCAGGGCAAAATTGGACTAGAGTGATGCGAGCTTATGTGAGAACGTCTATTGGAAAACGAAATGAGTGCTTGGTGAAAACCCGAAAGGGCGCCTTGGCAAAATGAGTGAAAAAGAAGAAGAGTGATTTTAGGATTTATCTTATCTTTCGGCGAGGCATCATAAGAAGGGTGACATAGAAGGATTGTCGGGTAGGCCACTCATGGAGCGATAAGGAGATAGACGGGAGTTAGGTTAGATTGTTCTTGCATCACTTGTTTTGGTTGTTTTGGGCGTATTGTTGATGTGTTGTAGTTGTTGGAGTCACATTTTCTTGTACTTCCTGAGTCCTTGGTATTGATTGAGAGGGTGAGCTTTTCTTTAGCTTACTCGAGACGAGTAAAGGTCTAAGTATGGGGGAATTTGATAGGTGTTATTTCATACACCTTTTCTAGCATCTATTAGCATGATTTGGAGGAGTTTTGGAGTTGTTTTAGTGCTAAGTGTGCGATCCAGATATTATGGAGAGAAGTGAAGAAATCCAAGGATTGGCAGCTTAGTTGGAGCTTAGAGATGGAGCTGCTGGAACATCTATGGAGAAGGCTACCAACACTTGGTAGTATTTGGAGAGCAGCTGGAGAAGAGAAGAAGATGAGAGTTGAAGTCTGGAGTTCACCGCCCCGCATTAGCAGTGACGCCCCGCGGTGATGACTCCCAGTGATGATGAAGCCCCGCGTGAGAGGAGGCCACCGCCCAGCGGTGGAGAGCAGAAGCCCCACGGTGGATCTTTACCGCCCCGCAGTGGACGTGTTTATTACCTCGTGCCAGACTATATTTATTTCCTTTTATTTCTATTTCAGACTTTGTTATTTTATTTGTTTCCTTTTGGATTGGTTTTGTGATCTTGGGCTTTAGGTTAACTCTATTTAACCTAATGTTCCACAACCTCCAAGCGAGTCTGCGAACACTTAAACACATCTTGTTATCGAACTACTTTTGATCGTTATTTCATATTATAGTTTTTCATCCCCTTTGATGGAGAACTAACTTTCCTTTGTTCTGTTAGACGATTGAAGCAGTACTTTGATGTGTTTGTGAGATTTATATTCCTTGTTCTTATCCTTATAATTGTTGGATTGATTCTCTTGCTTACCACGTCTATGATTTCTAGTTGTTCTTCTTAGCCTGATCACCTAGGTTGAATGCTTGTTATCAATTGCTAGGATTGCATATAGGGGTTCCGAGTGCATATCTAGTGGCAAACACGTTTGTGCGTATAGGGGTTCCGAGCGTACACTTGTGTGTGAGAATCAATTGCATGTTAAGTAGGGGAGTGAGTACTTGTACGTCTTTCTACTTGCATGTATCCTAAATCCTTGTGTGCATCGCTATTGCTGTGTTGGTGCTAAAGTACGCTGACAACTGTGAGAATCAGTTGTACTTTATCATTGGCATAGTGATAAGTCTATTGACAACTGTGAGAATTAATAGTACTTACGATTAAGGTGGGAACGACTATAAGGATAAATAATTGAACTTGGATTGAATAGATTTCAGGGTTCAAACTCTATCTTTGTACTGTGAATTTCGCTCTAACAGGACTACTTTCCCTCATATTATTCTCTCGGTTTTACTAAATCTGCATGCTTGTTTGCTTCGTTCTCTTGACTATAAAACCACCAGTTGCTTGTTACTTGTCATTCACGATTGCATATTACATCATACCTTCTCTGTGGGATTCGACCCTTACTTGTCTAGTGATGTGCAGCATGTTCAGGTTGAGCCATATCGGCCCCCGCATCGTTCTAAGTATGGGGGCGACACTCCGAAGAGAATGCACATGGAGTGGGTGGCGAAGAAAGACCATGGTCTAAGGTTCAAAACTTTCCATGAGAGGTCTCACCAGGAAGAGACAAGTTGGAGGATTCCGAAAGAATCCTACCCAAAATGGTAGTTGATTTGCAATACGTCGAGCCGACGACGATAACCAAGGCGCTGTCCGGGAGGCAACCCGTGTTTGTATTTCTTTGATCTCTTTTTCTTTTTATTAGATTATTTTCGTAGTTTATTTTACTTTGTTTCGTTCACCTGTTACTCACATTTCAGGTACGAAAGTAAACCCGAGAAGAGATGAAGTGCCCAGTCTTTCTCACCGCCCCGCGGCACTTTCCTACCGCCTCGCGGTGGAGCTGCCGCCCCGCGGTGACGGTCAGGTATCGATTCTCAATTTTTTTTTTATAAAAAAAGCAAGAATAATGGGCCCCGAAAAAACCTTAAACGGGTGAGTAAAAGCTTATTTCTTAAGTAGTTACTAAGGTTTTGACGGATTGGGCTTCATTTTTGGGCCAAGATTTCTCATATGGGCCATGGTACATGACCGGCCCATCAACCCTTTCTTTTCACCTTACCCTACCTTGACCTAGCCCCACATAAAATTTTAACCGCCCCCCCTCAATTCTCCTTCTCCTATTTTCCATTCACTCTCCCTGAATCCCCTCTCGACCTTGAGCATTTCCTAGCCCCCATACCCCCATTTGGAGTCTAGACTGACAACCCAGCCCAAACACAACCCCCACCGCGCCGTTGTTGTCTCGCCTCGCTTTAGCTCCGCCTCGCGCTGCCACCGCTTCGCGTCTCTGTTGCTACCGCCCCGCGCCGACCTCACCGCGACCCGGTGACCTGTTGTCAGTTTCTTGCCGCGATGCTACCGCCCCGCGTTGAGTCTCTACAGAACCTGTGTTTGCTTGATTGTGAGTATTCTTTGCTGTCTTCTGATTTGAGCATTTCAATTCTTCACTTATGGCTCCCAAAGGCAAGAAGAAGGCGTCGACGAGTAGGGATGAGAGTGAGCTGTACGATATTGTGAAGGGGAGAAAGGTGGTGCCTTCTAAATTTTTCCACACGCCGACTCTAGAGCAGATGGGAATGCTCGCGTGTGTGACGATGTGCCTAACGCAGTGTGGGCTGGGAGGATTTCTGGGCAAGGCAGCCCCCGCGTATCCTGAGCTATGCTTCCAGTTCATTTCTTCGTTCCGGTGGTTCAACCGCGAGGAGGGTGATGATAGCTTCCTGCGCAAGATCGCGTTCTCCTACAATGGACGTGAGCATTCTCTGTCGAGGAGGGCGATCCACGAGGCCCTGGGCATTACGAAGAAACCGACCCCTGGATGGTCGAATGGGCTTCAGGAGGATGAGATGTTTGCTTTCTGGTGGGCTGCTACTAGGAGGACTTTCAAGACAGGGCATGAGATGAATTCGAAGTTGATGAACCCGTGTCTGCGGTTGATCCACAAGGTGTTGATGAGAGATTTCTTTGGCCATACTGACGATGGGAAGGTGCCCATGAAGGACTTCCAGTGGTTTTTGAGCATCCTGGGAACGGTTGAGCTTACTCCGTGTTGGGCAACTCTTTTCCTGAGTTCCCTGCGGAGGATTCGTGAGGGCGAGCCTAGAGATATTTGTGGGGGTAGCTTGATTACTCTCCTCTGCACTGATGTGATTGCTTGCGATCGGAATGCTCGGCCGGTTCCCTGCGTTTTATATGATTCCGCACACATGAGGGTGTGCTCTATGGTGAAGTCGCTGGGGCAGGATGGTGATGTGGCTTGGACGGCTTACGAGGGCCATATTTTGAGTGTTCCGCGAGAGTTCACTTACTCGCCTTCATACGCGGGCTGGTGGATTGATAGCGATGGCCAGACGCCTGCTGCTGATGCCACTGCCGTTGTTTCTTCGGGTCCATATGGAGAGGGCCCTAGTGGTGGATATGCTGTTGCTGATCGCGAGGAGGGGGACGACCCCAGTGTTTCACAGTTTGAGGAGTCCTCATCTGTGTACGGACCTGTCGCACCATGGCAGGAGATGTACGCTAGATGGGATAACTTCTCTACGCGCCATGATCAGTGGACTTCCAGAGTAGAGACCGGTCTGCAAACTTGGCAGACCCAGCTTCACGATGAGATAGATGAGCGTCTGGAAACTATAGACACTCATCTGCAGGACTACTTTGGGATGTACCCACCACCACCTTCCGATCCACAGTGAGTTTATTTCTCTCTTCCCCTATCATTTGACGTTCTCTTTTCACATTGAGGACAATGTTCGGTTTAAGTATGGGGGAGGGATATAGACTTGCTATTCTTGCTAGCTAGTGTACATAGCTTTATTTCTGCATTCATTTTCTGCAGTGTTGATTCTGTTTTCGAAAAAAAAAAAGCCAAAAAGAAGTAAAAAGGCAATCAAAATCCTGGGATGGACTGAAAACCCGAAAGGGCGATTCAGGTAAAAAGCAGGTAGTCCGGCTGGTATTAGACCAGGGCAAAATTGGACTAGAGTGATGCGAGCTTATGTGAGAACGTCTATTGGAAAACGAAATGAGTGCTTGGTGAAAACCCGAAAGGGCGCCTTGGCAAAATGAGTGAAAAAGAAGAAGAGTGATTTTAGGATTTCTCTTATCTTTCGGCGAGGCATCATAAGAAGGGTGACATAGAAGGATTGTCGGGTAGGCCACTCATGGAGCGATAAGGAGATAGACGGGAGTTAGGTTAGATTGTTCTTGCATCACTTGTTTTGGTTGTTTTGGGCGTATTGTTGATGTGTTGTAGTTGTTGGAGTCACGTTTTCTTGTACTTCCTGAGTCCTTGGTATTGATTGAGAGGGTGAGCTTTTCTTTAGCTTACTCGGGACGAGTAAAGGTCTAAGTATGGGGGAATTTGATAGGTGTTATTTCATACACCTTTTCTAGCATCTATTAGCATGATTTGGAGGAGTTTTGGAGTTGTTTTAGTGCTAAGTCTGCGATCCAGATATTATGGAGAGAAGTGAAGAAATCCAAGGATTGGCAGCTTAGTTGGAGCTTAGAGATGGAGCTGCTGGAACATCTATGGAGAAGGCTACCAACACTTGGTAGTATTTGGAGAGCAGCTGGAGAAGAGAAGAAGATGAGAGTTGAAGTCTGGAGTTCACCGCCCCGCGTTATCAGTGACGCCCCGCGGTGATGACTCCCAGTGATGATGAAGCCCCGCGTGAGAGGAGGCCACCGCCCAGCGGTGGAGAGCAGAAGCCCCGCGGTGGATCTTTACCGCCCCGCGGTGGACGTGTTTATTACCTCGTGCCAGACTATATTTATTTCCTTTTATTTCTATTTCAGACTTTGTTATTTTATTTGTTTCCTTTTGGATTGGTTTTGTGATCTTGGGCTTTAGGTTAACTCTATTTAACCTAATGTTCCACAGCCTCCAAGCGAGTCTGCGAACACTTAGACACATCTTGTTATCGAACTACTTTTGATCGTTATTTCATATTATAGTTTTTCATCCCCTTTGATGGAGAACTAACTTTCCTTTGTTCTGTTAGACGATTGAAGCAGTACTTTGATGTGTTTGTGAGATTTCGATTCCTTATTCTTATCCTTATAATTGTTGGATTGATTCTCTTGCTTACCACGTCTATGATTTCTAGTTGTTCTTCTTAGCCTGATCACCTAGGTTGAATGCTTGTTATCAATTGCTAGGATTGCATATAGGGGTTCCGAGTGCATATCTAGTGGCAAACACGTTTGTGCGTATAGGGGTTCCGAGCGTACACTTGTGTGTGAGAATCAATTGCATGTTAAGTAGGGGAGTGAGTACTTGTACGTCTTTCTACTTGCATGTATCTTAAATCCTTGTGTGCATCGCTATTGCTGTGTTGGTGCTAAAGTACGCTGACAACTGTGAGAATCAGTTGTACTTTATCATTGGCATAGTGATAAGTCTATTGACAACTGTGAGAATTAATAGTACTTACGATTAAGGTGAGAACGACTATAAGGATAAATAATTGAACTTGGATTGAATAGATTTTTCAGGGATCAAACTCTATCTTTGTACTGTGGATTTCGCTCTAACAGGACTACTTTCCCTCATATTATTCTCTCGGTTTTACTAAATCTGCATGCTTGTTTGCTTCGTTCTCTTGACTACAAAACCACCAGTTGCTTGTTACTTGTCATTCACGATTGCATATTACATCATACCTTCTCTGTGGGATTCGACCCTTACTTGTCTGCTATACTTTGTTTAGTAGGTTTGTTAGGATAATTTATTTTGATAAGGCTAATCAACGACATTTGCTTGTGCATCTTTAGCCCCGTCAGCTCCGGTTGCTCGAATCTCCACCATTAGGTTGTTGATTGCCTTGGAGGCTATTAACAATCTTGTGATTCACCAAATGGATGTCAAAACGGCATTCTTGAATGGTAATTTGGAGGAGGAGGTGTACATGAAGCAACCTGAAGGGTTCATTATGCCCGACAATGAGCATAAGGTGTGTAAGTTGGTAAAATCATTGTATGGGCTAAAGCAAGCACCTAAGCAGTGACATCAAAAGTTTGATGAGATTGTCTTGTCGAGCGGATTCGAGTTAAATCAGTTGGACAAGTGTGTATACATCAAGTTTGATAAATCCGGTAAAGGAGTAATCATTTGCTTGTATGTTGATGACATGTTGATCTTTGGTACAGATCAAAAACAAGTGGACCTTACAAATGCCTTTCTGTCATCAAGCTTTGCCATGAAGGACATGGGGGAGGCGGATGTGATCCTCGGTATTAGGATCAAACGTGAGAATAAGGGAATCTCTTTGTCACAATCTCATTACATCGAGAAAGTGCTTAAGAAGTTCAATTGTGAGACTTGTTCTCCGGTTAGCACTCTTATGGATCCGAGTGTGAAGCTTATGCCTAATACGGGTAGAGCGGTATCATAACTCGAGTACTCACAAGTGATTGGTTGCTTAATATATGCCATGACGAGCACAAGGCCGGATATTACTTATGCGGTAGGCAGGTTGAGTAGATACACTAGTAATCCTAGTACTCACCATTGGCAAGCAATAAGGCGGGTACTCAAATACTTAAAGGGAACCATGAATTATGGTTTGTCATATGTCGGATTTCCTTCGGTTCTAGAAGGGTATTCGGATGCGAGTTGGATCACTAACGTGGAAGATCATTCTTCTACTAGTGGTTGGGTATTCTTGCTTGGGGGAGGTGCCATTTCATGTGCTTCTAAGAAGCAAACTTGCATTACAAGTTCGACTATGGAATCGGAATTCGTAGCATTGGCCGCTGCCGATAGAGAGGCGGAATGGCTAAGGAACTTAGTCTACGAGATTCCTTTGTGGCCGAAACCGGTGTCACCCATATCTATCCATTGTGATAGTCAAACTACTTTGGCTAAGGCTTATAGCCAAGTGTATAATGATAAGTCGCGACACCTGGGCGTTAGACATAGCGCGGTACGTGAGTTGATCACTCATGGGGTGATTACTATTGAGTTTGTTCGGTCTCAACAAAATTTGGCGGACCACTTGACAAAGGGGTTAGCCAGGGACTTGGTGATCAAGTCGTCTATCGGGATGGGTTTAAAGCCCGTTTAAAATCTCTAATGGTAGGATACCCAATTCCCCTCTAATATGACGTTGGAGGCTGAATTCAATGTGGAAAGCCTACACTTAGAGTTTGGAGCACATGTTTAATATCATCCCAAGGTATGTGCTCGGACCTGCAAGTAAAGTTAGGTTGAAGTTTATCTTCTTAATGGGTCTTTTGAAAAAATGCATTTGCAGGTGCATGATTGAAAAGAGTCCACCTATACGAGTGTGAAGTGGTGCCGCTTCAACTAGCCCGGGTTTGGCTTTGTATACGATCATGAATGGATAAGGACACATGGCTAGAATAGTGTCAAGTTAGCACTTAGAGTAGTGTAGAAACTTGTGTATGTTGTATCTTCAAGTATTCAGATGAGTTGAAGGGTTCAATCCATAGGACACCCTGATTCACGATTATTTGAAATGTGTACTACACTAATGTGGAAATTCAATCCTAAGGACATTTTCATTTATGCATAAGTTTGTGTTTGATGTGTGTTTTTAAGTGAATCAAGGATTACACTAAAATGGGGGAGGAATGTTGGTGATTTTAGTGTCATCGGTCATTTGGTGTAGTCGGGATTCGCTCAAGACTTAAGGAGTTCGTTCGGCGCATAACGAGTTTCGGGGGTGCGGAGTGCACACTCGTGTGCGTAGATTCAGACTCAGGGTTACGGATCTTGTTGGTTTAAATAAGAGTAGTTTGGCGGATTTAAACCAATTTTTGGTGGTTTTTTAACCAATTTTCAACCGTCATGCAACCGCTCAACCGCCATGTAACCGCCTAACTATGTATGCCCTATATAAGGGTGAGGTTGGGGCAAGTCTTGGGACATCCGAAAAGAGAACGATTTCTTGTATCGAACAAACACAAAAATACCAAGTGCTCTCTATTGATATTGCCTTGTTTAATAGAGGTTTGATTGTCTTATCCCGAATCGAATTTCGTGCAACCCTAAGACTACAAGAATAAGGGTCGAAATATTGGTTTTGGAAAGTGCGTTGGTACGATTCAATCTATATCCAAGTCGAACCGAAGTTTGATGAACGTTATACCCTTTTACAACAATTGATACCCAGACCTTTGAGATTGCTAGAGTAATACAAAGCTTAGGCTTGCAACATAAGAGAGCAGCTATGATTCAGCGATTCTCTCGCCAGTATCTATCTGACCACTGGACCCATGTGACCCAGCTGCATGGCATTGGAAAGTAAGTAAATCTTTTTCCATTTTATTTATGCCACAATATCTGGAGCTTACTCCTCTATTCTTTTAAGCAGATATGCTGCAGATGCATATGCAATATTTTGCACTGGAATGTGGGATCAGGTCAAATCAAATGACCGTATGTTGGATTACTATTGGAAATTCCTGAAAAAGCGGGGCCTAAGATTGTACAAAACTATGTGAGTTTTCTTTGACATATTATCATCATGTTTTGTCAAATATCTAATCTTGTTTGTTAAATTCTTCTTAATTTGTCAGCGGACAGTCGGAGTGAGTTTGAAGTAGTCCTCGTGTTCCATTTGGCATCAGGGTGGTGTCCTAAAAGCGGGTATGAATAAATGGTCGTCTTCCTCACTAAACATCGTCTTGTTAGCAGTGTTTGGTGATACATCTGCTTATGCCAAAATGTATTAAATGTGACATGTATATTCTGAATCTCGAGGTTAAGGAAAAAAGAAGGTATTGCAATGATTTTCGACTTATTTTGCACTGATATGAAAGGAGTATAAAGTTGACAACTTCTATCTATAATACAATTAAAACAAACCCCTTCTCCACCCCCTCCTTCTGTCATGTCACACCTCTTTCAGCCCAGTTTTTTAATTTTATTTTACTTTTCTTTTGCATCTTTTATTCCAGACTTTTCCTCTTTTCAAACTTCCTCTACCAGTCAGTTTTTTATTACCCACGTTCTCTTCCATATTCTCTCTGACCAGTTATTTTTCTCCATCACCGGATTGCCAGTTTTACCAGTGGCCTCGATGGGATTGGTTTAGTGATTAGCTTCAATTCATTGTTTCTTTCCCCCAATTTCATACCTCCATGGATCGATATCTCCTTCGCTTCTGGTATCTTAATTGTCCAATTCGATTGCTAGGGCCTAGGGTTTCCAATCAACAACTCAAGTTCAAACCTCCAATAATTGATTTCTGCGATCAATTTCAGAAAATCAAATGGACCGAATCCGGATCGTCTAAAGATGTTAGTGTTTGGTTTGGACTTGGGCAACGCTTTCAAGGTGCCTTTCAAGTCTAAAGATGTTCTTCTGGTGCTTCCCCATCAGGTTTGTGACATGAATATTTTCCGATTCGGATCGTCTCAGATCTCTGTGATCGTATCTTCGTCATTCTTGACCCGGATTATTGAAGCGGAGGAGGAGACCGAGAGTCCTTACTTTTGTGGCATAATAGGCGATCTCTATCTCGGAAGCGTAATTCCGGTGGAGGAAGACATGTTTCTTGACGGAGGATTCGGAGACGGAAGGAGGTACGACAGAGATGGCGGCGATGGCGGACGAGATGATCGGAGCGAGATCGGAGAGTATTATGAGCGGGTGTTGAAGGCTAATCCTGACGATGCTCTGCTCTTGAGAAACTACAACAAATACTTGCATGAGGTAACAAATCTACCAATATGAATCGATCGATGGATATTCGATGAAATTGAACTAATTCTATTTTGGATCTATTGATCAATTTTGAAGGTAGAGAAATAGTCTTGAATGATTGTCATAAGAGTTGTGAAGAACTTCAGAGTCTGTGCAGATTGCCATAACACATTCAAGTTTATCTCTACATCAGTGCCTTTCACACTTACTCATGCTTTCCTGCAAAAAAAGGTATTATATAATGCAAGTAAATTTGCTCCCTAATTCCATGAATCTCTTTTCTCAAACCATAGTTGTCATTGCCAGAACTGCTTCTTTATTGTCAAGACAATACGAGATTCTTGAGTTGCATTGCATTGCTGGCTTTAAATAGGTCTTGGATGAGGTATATGCTGACTTTGCAAGCATCTGGATGAAGATGAAAGTTGAAGAAGAGACCACAAAAACCACTAAAAATGAGGGACATCTGTTCAAACCTCGTGCATTTAATATTGAAGATGTCTATGTTTTTGATTTATCTACACTTGAGGGATCATTTTCAAACAACAGCTTTGCTGAATGGAATGAATCTCTCTGAGGAGATGATATGGAAATGGTAGCGTCCACATAGGCATATTGCAAATTCATTTACTTCAAAGATTTTAGCAATTACAAACATTTATATTTCCTTGCATACAGAAGGGATCTGTTGATGCGCCTGGAACTTTGAAGATGTGGCATGCCATAGAGGAGTCGGCTTTGAGAAAGATGGTGGCCACACACAATGAGTTATTTGGCTCCATCAATCTCATTAAGAATGTGAGGCCATGTTATATAGTGATATTTCATACGTTGTTGCGCTCATGTTGAACATGTTGTCTTTCCTTGGTTAATCAGTGCACCGCACGGTCCAATGTATTGCCTCACCTCTTGATTTGTAGTTGAATGTGTCAGATTAAGCACAAATATTCGTGCACTTTTTTAAGTTTGTTTCCTACATGGATACATCATGGTTTGGATTGCTGTCGATGAGCATTAGGTCTTTTCCATTTGTTCAATTCTTAAGATTTAGAATTAGGGTTCTTCCATGGTGGTGACACAAAATTTGGAAATTTAGAAAAATTGGAGGGTCTAGAATTTTAACCCTTCTAATTATTGATGTTCCTCTTTTAGTTCAACAAAAATGCAGCTATCATTATTGTTTTCTATCTTATGTTTAACAACTATTTTTATTTAAAAAATAAAATCTCAGGATGTGTGGTTGAATGTAAATTATTTTGCTTTAACAATAATAAGTAATAATGGTAGCTCTCAGTTTGATTTTTGTAGAAAATGTATAAGGTTTTTGTAACATATTGTTTGCTTGGTCCCCTTCCTCTTTAGATCGTTACCTTTGCTCTGTTCTTAATGTCATTCTATTATGCAGCCTAGTATTATAGGAGTTTCTGATGCACAAAAATTGGTTGCTTTACTATAGGAGCAAGATGTCCTCAAAGGCAATGTTACTTGAGAATTCTGATGGATGTGTTTGATCAATGGTCATATGCACTTATCTATTGACTTTGTTGGCAAAGTTGAAGGTAATATCTGCATCCTGTTTGGATGCAAAACTTGGTCCATAACATTTATTGCGCATGTGTTTGGGTAATGAGTTGCACTTGACGTTTCCTGGTAGTTCTACACATGTGTTCTGATGGATGTTTTCTCTTTATTGATTTGTATAACCCAACAAGCCTTTTTTTCAATCATCTCATGTTGATCCATGTATTTCATTGTTCTTTCTAGGATTCAAATTCATAGTACTAGGCAATTTGGTTAAGTTGCTTACTGCACTTCAAAGGCAAGTTCTAGATCTATTGAACAAGTGGGAGGAGCATCCCAGACTTGAAATAAGCTTGGATATAATTGAAATGTTTTTTTGTATTCTTCTAAAAACCCCTCTTGCCAAGGTAGTAATCTAAATAATTATCTACTCAACATTTTTACTGGAAGTTTAACTTATAAATGAAATTGAGTAAAAAAAATCATCACTCCTTTTTTTACTCTAAGGCTCTTTCGGGATTGTAATTCCTATATAGCGATGTTAAAATGCTAGAGGAAGAAGGCCTGTTCGGTGGAGTTTAAGGGGGAAATGAAGGAGGAGTTTAAGGGGGGAGATGGAGATGAAGTTGAAGCAAAATTTTAATATTGGGGGATGACATTAAGGTTAAAGTGTGAGTTAAAGTATCAGTTCAAGCAAATGCTTTAACTTCAACTTACTTTTACTGTTTCATACTGAGCTGACACTAAGTGTAGGAATTTTTCTTACATAAAGTAAATGGGTAGAATAGGAAAGTAAATTAAAAAAACTTTTTGGTATTGAAATCAGATAAAGTAAAAAAATATTAATAAAATAACAATACCTATACCTTCAATCTTCTTCTTGGCCGGTCCCTGCTTCTCTCTTTCAAGCTTTTTTTTAATCACCCTCCCCTTTGAGATTTTTAGGAATTAAAAATTCTAATCACAACCTCCCTAAACCCACCACACCACCAACCAGTACCATCAACTACGAACGAATTCTCTCCGGTCATTTGAAACCCTTTCCAACCCTAAATTCAAAAGTTCAGATCCAACGAATTTCAAATAATCTCTCTCTTCTCTTGCCAAAGTCCAAATTTGAAAGAACCCATGAATATATTGCACAAATCCAACGACACAAACACCAAAAGATGCAAACAACAAAAGATGAATAATTTTTAGATCTAGTTAACAAACAACAATAGATGAAAAAAAAATTGAAATTCGTTGCATTTGGTTGTAGTAGGCGTCAGTGAAAGTCGGGGCGGCTCCGGCTGTCGGAGGGAGGCAGGGGCGTCGGTGAAAGTCTGGGCGGCGCCGACTGTCGGAGGGAGCCAAGGGCATCAAAGGAGGGCTGGAGTAGGAATCGTAGGAGGTGATGATGGCGGCCGCGTGGAGGAAATACTCTGTTTACTTTTTGAGTAAAAGAAGCCATGGAAGATGAAAAATGGAGCATGAGAGAAGAGAGACGAGTGAATAGTCTGAACTCTAAAGGGGCAAAAAGTAGGGTCAAAGAAGGAAAGAGGAGAGAGAAATAAAAAACGTTAATTAAAGTTAGTAGGGATACAAGGAAAAGACGAAAAGAGACGTATATTAAATTAATATAATTTTAATTTTTGTTTTGTTTTATAGTTTAAATGCCAAATGTCTATTATATATTGGATAAAAAATTTACAAAGATTTACAACTACTGTAAATGTATAATGATCCTCCAAGTTTCCTCTAAATGGTGAGAAATAGAGCTTGGAGGTTTCTTTTTAAACTAATAAATTTGTTCTTTTTTCACCATCTCTCTCTTCCTCTCTCATAATTTGCTTGTAACAACAGATCAATTAGAACCTATACTTGCTCTGGCATGCTCTTGGCAAAAGATGGAGTTTGATTATTGGCATATGGTGCTCAATGAAGTGGACCGTCAATTTGAGATGAATGCTGCAAAGGTATGATAGATGAACTAATTAATAATATGTACTGGCTACATTTCTCACCAGTTGTGCTTGAAATAAATAACTTGCATAGTTGCATCCTATTCTATTTAGGCACTAGATTTGGTGTTAGGTAAACTTAATTGTACCTAGATTTTCATTGTGTTCTTAGATGCTAGAAAAAGTCTCTATTTTTTTTTTATAAGGTAACAATTCAAAGTTACAAACTTTGATAGGCCGAAAACATCGGTTGTCAGGAAGACTGATAAAACACCAAACAAACACAAAACACTAACAAACAGAAAAAAGACAAAACAATAACAAGAGAAACACACTAGAGGAAGAAAACAAAAGAACCCAGAAGAGAGGTGAGTAAAGCACAGACGAAAACTGCACCGCCGGAAGGATGAACATCCTTGATCTAACCCGGAACTACAACTCGATTCACCGTCTAGGAAGCTCCCTTCACCAAAGAATGCATCTCATGGAGTCAAGACCAACGGAAATCACACAGACAAAGAATTTGGTTGACAAAAGCACAAAAACCAGATCTGAACACAAAAGAAGAACTAAAAAAAAGAAGAAGAAACGGACAGACAAGAGAGGGGCAACGACGCCGCCTCCATCCTTCGCCAAACGTCACCGGCGGCGTCGTTGGGGGTCGGTCGGAGCGGAAGCTCAGAGCGGAGTCGGGACTCGGTCGGAGCGGGGGGGGGGGGGAAGGATCGGACCATGGCTGGATCTGGGCTAGGAGCACACGGGCCATCCTTGTCCTTGGCGGCGTCGACGGAGGCTTGGTCAGAGCGGCGGGGGTTAGGGCTCGGTCGGAGCGGCGGAGGTAGGGCTCGGTCGGAGCGGCGGGATAAGGGCAACCTTCGTCAGCCCAGCCAAGGGCTAGGGCCGACTCCCTGCTCCCATTGGGAGAGAAAAGTTTTCTCTCTGTTTACCATTAGAAAAAATCTCTATGTCAGAGCTCTCTCAGGATAAAGCAACAAAAAAAATACTCTTACCTAAAATTACTTTTCTAAACATAATCATTTATACGAAAAAAAAAAAGGTCATATTCTCCGGCTATCAATAGACCAAATACATTTCTAGCTAGTTGGTCTTATGTGTGATCATTTCATGTAATTGCTTATATAGGATATGATGACTCCTTCACATTTCCCTCCTCGGTTATGTTTCTATGTTTCTATATTCAATGAATTTTTCTTAATGTGGTGAACTATATAATTACTTTGTGCAGTTTGGTTTCCTCTTTACTCTATTTTACATCCTCTAAGATGACATTGGAGATAGTAGAGTTGCATGTATTGTTCACATATCGTTTGATACTAAGGATATATTTGTTCCAAAGGAAACACTCTGGCCCCACAATTTTATTTTATTTTATTTTTAATGAGGAAAGATTTCAAGGTACCCGACATAACAACATCGGGTAGCTCGAGAGGCCGATAAAATTGGCGTCGGTACAAATCGAACAGCAAGAACCAAAGACAAGCAAAGAAATTACAATGAAGCAAAGAAGAAAAACAAATCTAAGGCAGGCAGGGAGTCAAACACGACTCAAAGGTGCCACCGTGAAATGGTCAAAACAGGAACACCTGCGGAAGTGCTGAATGGGCTACCTTGACGTTGCCTTCACCTAGATGAAGGATCTTCAGGAGCCTTAACCATGACGTTGCCCTCGTTCGAGAGGGGTCTTCATTCAGTCACAGACACGACTACGACCACACCGGCGACTTTGGCCCCACATTCTTGTATTGCTTGAGTTTGAGGTATTTACCTAATTATTCTAATTTTTTATCCCCCTCTCTTTTGTTTCCGTTTGATCAATAGGTTGATTAATCACGATGCTTTCCAACGCATCTTCCAATTAATATGATACAAAATTTGGATTTTTTTTCACTTCTTGAATCTATTTTGATGCAAAAGTATGCTTATTTTTTTAGTGCATCTTCTACAATTGATGTAAGATTAAATCATGATGTGTCAACAATAAACATTGCTGCTTTTCAACAGCATGTTTAGCATGATTCAAATTTCATGGATCAATTGTTTTGGCCAATGTTGGTGTGTAAAATTGGATAAAATTTGAAATTAGCATACTAGCTAGCTTCAGTTAGGTACCTTTTTAGCAACATATATGATAGGACCGTGATACATGTACACTCTGTGTACAATTTATTTCCTACACTAGATGACACGTGTTATTCTAATTCTGAAAGTCATTATGAAAATTGAAAAGCACGGCCCACAAATTTATGTTTTTACTTTATAACCCTTTTTTTACCTTTTCTATTTTCATACCTTTGCCCTCACCCTTTCACATCTCTTCTTCTTCACTCTTCAGTACACCTTCCTCCGTAAACCCTTAAAATCTAAATAAAACTTAACAATTTAACCTACCATCTATTTTGGTTTCCCATTTTTCTAAATTCAACCTCCCCAAGCTGCAATCAATTTCAATTTTGTGTAATTGAATCCATTCTTCTCCAGAATCCCCAAAGCTTTCAATAGTGATGATTGGTGTCGTCCAATTGGGGGTGTTGGCGGAGTCCATAGTGATTCTTGTTCCCATGGGGTTGGTCGGACCGACATCTAAGCCGCAACCCTCCTCCCCGCCGCCGCCTATCTTTCATCTTCTTCATCCTCTGTCGGTCGTCGTCCAAAACCGCCATTATTGCCTCCCCTTCCTCCACCACCTCAAATAGAGCAGTAGTGGTTCGAACTCGACCCAGTCGAAGCTTTCTTGGAGTTCGGCCAGATCCGACTTTTGCGTGCTTTCCCGTCGTCACCAACTCCTTTGAGGCGGAGGAAGAAAATGAGAGGCCGGAGGTGAATGCGATGGTGCCGATGACGAGGTTGAGGACCACGAAGAGAACAGCGGGAGTGAGCCAGCTGTTGACGGAGGTCCAGATGGACACGGCGGATAAGGTTTCGTCCAACATGAGCACAGGCGGCGGCGGTTGAGAGATCGGTCGACATCGAGGATTAGGGAGGAGGAAGAATTGGAGGATTTGAGAAGAAGGGAATTTGGGGCTTTTTGGTTGTGTGGGGGACACTGGAAAGTGATAACAGAGAGGGGGAAATCAAATGTTGTGGTGTGGTGTGGTGAGATGAAGTGTTAGAATTAAATTATTAAATTTCCACTTTTTTATTTTTTGAAATTGTACAACCGAAAATCAATTTTCAAATTTGGATTTCAGGTTCAGTCATGGAGTAAAAAGGTAGAGATTGTGATTGTGGGGATAAATAATAA
This sequence comes from Rheum nobile, assembly GCA_027886185.1. Classification (NCBI taxonomy): domain Eukaryota; kingdom Viridiplantae; phylum Streptophyta; class Magnoliopsida; order Caryophyllales; family Polygonaceae; genus Rheum; species Rheum nobile. Next base: position 813,362 of record WOAB01000593.1, on the reverse strand, counting down.
AAGGATAGTATAGTAATAAATTTTAATTTTACTTTTTATAGTTTCAATGATCAATTATAAAATAATAGACGGTTTTTGTGATTGACATTTGGCAGAATTATAGAATAATTTAAACTTAGTTTTAGAATTTTAATGGCAAATGGCAAAATGTGTAAAAATTATTCCTACACTTAGTATAGGTGTAGTTTTTTCGTGTATGTGAATAGAAAAGAAGAATGTCCGATGAAAGCAAAGAGAAAGCCCTATAATTTGCTTACATTTACAGTTTTGTGCATTGCTGAAAATGTCCATCATTCTGTCTCAAATCTTCTAACCGATCAAAAAATTGATTTGTGTGTCAAGGGTTCCTTTTTTTATATACATGCAAGAATTATATCAGAGGCCTATGTTTTAAATTTCACACTTTTTCTTTTACTATTTTCTTCAATTTCAGATGTTTTTGATTTATATTGCACGAGTATTTTAAGTCCTATCGACTCTTATGTGTGTTTTCATCAATTCCCAGGCATGTTCATTTGCATATGGAAATTCAAATTTATACATATCTGCTTAGACTATTATTTACTTATGGACCTATTGTCGTTGATTATCTCACTTGAAGGTGTTATAGCGGAAAGGGTAGCATATTCCTTATGTGAGTGTCATATAGAAATTTAAATATGGTAACTAGCTTTATGGATTATAATGAACTTTCTTAGAAAACTTTGAGTTGGTAATGCCAATTCTCACTTATTTCTTCTCAAGTCATACAAATCTTTCTTCGTAATTTTTTCAGTTCAATTTTCTGATCCCTTTTAAATGTTAGTCTTGCATTGAAGATTATGTTATTTAGAGAGTCAAAATTATATAATCAAGCTACCCATTCAAACTAATTTATGTTCTTCGAACCTTCTATGTTATCTTAGACCTTTGAATATGTTTTTGTTTGTATATATAGCTCGCTTTGATAGACCATGTAGTTTACTTTTACAGTTCATATTTTCATGGAATAATTTAGTTGAATCATGTCTGTAATGTCTTTTTTTTAGGTTTCAATGATTCTCTTGCTTGGTTTTCTTAGCAAGTGGTTCCGGAGATCAACGGAACTCGACACATGGTGATTGTCATGACAGTTGACATTCCTAGACGGCTAGACGATGGGTGCAGACGGACACTTTCTTTGAGAGAGAGTGGAGATGCTTTCCATTGTGACAGAGAAGGAATGAATTTTGTGATTTAATCAAATGTGTAATTACTGATTATAAATTGAGATCATTTATGAAGATATTTAATTCGGTGATTTTATATAGTCATAATGCTTTGCTAGAAGTCAACTATGATTTATAGACTATATGTTATAGAGTATGTCATAAAGTCTATTGCTATTGTTATCGGATCCTACGAGGTCACACCCTTAGAGTTTGGACTGGATCAGTTTATTGGGAGATATATTATATAAAGTATATAATATAAAGTTATATATGATATAACTTGGGAGATAAGGTTTGTTAATAATAAAGAGTTATTATTAATAATAAGAGATATATTTATTTAGAAAATAAGATATCTACACATGGCAATATAAAATGAGGGCTTTTAGAAAAATTCCATAACCCTAATTTACACCAAGAAATACGGTTGCCTCCTTCTCCCTGGAGCTCTCTTCGTTCGCCTTCGTTCCTCGCTCTAGCAACCGAGTCCCAGGCGATCCAGATTCAAGCTCGGGTGGACCAAATAGAGGAGTCACACGTGAGGCTCTACTCTCTCTATTCCAGCAGGTTGAAACACGCATCAAAAGATATTTGATTCTTCATATATATGATCTATTTGGTTTATGCATGAGATCCTTGGTTAGATGTTAGGAAATCATTTCCTGAAATTCCGCTTTACGCATTTAAAATCCCTACAGTGGTATCAGTTGCCTCTTGCATAAATTGATTAGATCAAGTTCAAAGTTTTAAATTTTGATGCATGTTCATGATTATCTTGATTCAAATTAAGTGAAAAATTGATATATAGGTTAATTTGCATGATTAAAATTATGATTTTAATTGATTGGATTAGTAAAATTAAAAAACTTTATGAATAAATATGCATGTAAAATCATACTTGATTCATGTGATTTAATTATATAAGAGATATGATTTTTTGACATATTTTAAATCATTAAATGAAGATTTGATTTTCATAAGATGAATCAATTACCCAAATTCTATTTTTGATAAATTCCATTTTTTTTTATCGAATTGTTCTAATCCTGGCATGTTCGGTGGCTGATTTTACAAAATGAAATTCTCGTTAATTGTTAACGCATTCCACTTTATTTTCCGAACATGCGGTCTGAATCATTAATTGTTAATTGTTCGAATCGATTGGTCATGCGGTCTGATTAGATCAATTACTTAATTCCGAACATGCGCTTCCCACTTTACTTTCCGAACAATTATGCGGTTACTTCATAGTTCATATGCTGTTAATTGTTAACGCAGCAACATGCGGTTGCTTAATTCCGAACAATTATTTTTAATTAATTTCCTGACTTAATTTTATAATATATCGATATCCACTTTAAAGAATTGTTCGATTGGATCAGGACTATTGCTATTATATGAATAGCAATAATAGAATTGTTCGTTGGTATTGGTCCGCCGGGTCGGCCTGCAGGGGCTGCGTGGTTCGGTGGGAGCGGGTTGGTCCGGGTTTGACTCGGGCGCGACTCGGTTCGGTTGGATAGATTTAGCGTTTTAGGATAATTTCCTAAACTATAAGATGAGATCTTATTTATTTAATTGGATAATATTTGATATCATCTAAATTATATAATTTCCTAAAAATTATTAGGATAAATTTCCACTAGATTTAGATAAGATATTTGATATCTTATCTTATTTATGCATATCTTATCCAATAATGCATTTTAATAATTAATTATGATTAATTCTATATATTACGTTTAATTTGAATTAAGAATTTGATATTAAATTATTTATGTCATGAGATGATTTATTTAATTTTAAAATGGTTTTATTTAAATTAGTTAAATTGGTTATTACTATTAATTAGATTAATAATATTGATAATATTTGATATTATTATTGCATGCATGTGTTATTATATTATGATATTATTATTGCATGAGGTTACTAGTATGACCCACATTAGGATAGATAAATACGGTCTGCGTACCGTTATATTTTTCTTGTACACGATCTGCGTATCGTTATGTATTTTTGTAATTTAAATTTCTGCAAGAGAGTTTATTTCAATTATATGTAAGACAAGAAGAAGAAGATCCTAAGAAGACCAAAGGATGAAGATCCATGGAGGATACTAAGGATGGAGATCCAAGAGTAACAAGATCCATGAAGATTAGATCTTTAATTTTGGTTTTTAGGGGCCATACTAGGATCACATTTAATTACTGCATTACTTGAATGCTTTATTTCCCACTTTGCATGCTTGCTTGTTTGTTTATGCTATTTTGTTCACTAGTAAATAAACAACCATTGCATGCTTAAGTCCCTTAACAGAATATTGAGATCATGCCTTTCCATATCATAACCATGAGGCCATTGGGATTCGTTGGATAGTTTTCGCCCTAACGAGGTGTCCTTCCTTGATCTTGGAATAGTGCGGGTATGTCTAATAGGGGCATGCTGCATTGGTATGGTTACACTCAACAAGAGACCAAAAGGCTCAGTTTTGAATCTTGAGGCATAAGGATGAGTCTTACATAAGATGTGGCCATCAACCAAGAATTATAAGGTGTTATAATTAGTAACGGGTTTACTTACCTTGATTACATGAGACTTGGGAAAGTGCCTTAGTACGCTCGAGTTTCATCTAAGATATGATCTTGGAATCATTTTACTCATAAGGGACAATATAATTGAGTAGAATGTGCAATAACTTACTGTTTATAGCTTGTCTAAATTTTAAGTTCTTGCATGTCAAACATAATTTATCTGCATGTTTTTTATTCCGTTTTGTAGTTACTATGTCTTCTAAACACCTCAAATTCACTCTCCGCTCAATAGTTGAGAAAAACCGTTTGAACTACAAGAATTTCCTTGATTGGGAAAAGAATCTGAGAATTATTCTCAGGTCTGAGGGACAAGAGGATGTCCTTGAAACCCCCATCCCAGAGCTGACTGCCACCTCATCTGATGAGGAAAAGGCACGTCACAAGAAAATATGTGAACGGGCAATGCAAGTCACTTGCCTGATGCTGGCTGCTATGGAACCTGCTCTTCAACAAAGGTTTGAAGCACAGGATGCTCATACCATTATGAAGAATCTTAGAGATCTCTTCAAGGAGCAAACCAGAATTGAGAGGTACTTGACCCTCAAGTCCATATTGCAATGCAAGCTCGAGAAAGGGAAACCAGTTGGGCCACATGTTTACAACATGATAGGCTTGTTTGACAAGATGGCTCGACTGGGTAACCCTTACAATGTTGAGACAGCTACAAATATGATCTTATACTCCCTGCATGATGGATTTTCCCATTTTAGGCAGATGTATCACATGGGAGCTATGAGCAAGACTCTCAACGAGCTGTACGTGATGCTCAAAACAGCTGAGCAAAACGTCATGGTTGACCTATTGAAGGAAGTTCTAATGGTCAAGGGAAAATGGTTTAAGAAAGGGCCCCAGAAGAAGCAACAACACCAAGGGAAGGGCAAGCAAGCTGCCCAACCCCAAGGGAACACCCCTAAGGTGAAAGTGGCTGCTGAGCACGACTGCTTCTACTACAAGGCCAAGGGGCACTGGAAGAGAAACTGCCCCAAGTACTTGGAAGACAAGAAGAGGGGAACAGTCTCCACTTCAGGTATTCACGTTACTGAAATCTTATCAACCAAGTCTCATTATTGGGTATTAGATACCGGATGTGGTTCTCACATTATTCTGAATGTGCAGGGACCAACAAATAAGAGACGGTTGCAGAAGGATGAGATAGATCTGCGCGTTGGAAATGGAGCAAGGGTTGCTGCACTTGCCATTGAAGATCATAATCTACCTCCACCTTCTGGCTTAGTTTTAGAACTTTATAATTGTTATTTTGTTCCTTCTATTACTAAGTATTTGATTTCAATTTCAGTTTTGAACCTTCAGGGTTATGATTTTGTCATTAAGAATTGATTTTTCATTTATAAGAATGACATTTTCTATGCTCGAGCCCATATGAGTAGTAATGGACTATACATACTGGATATCAAATCTGAAAATTATAACGTTGATCTTCCTACATCCTTTTGGGGATATGCCCTCACCACTAATACGTTCACACTAAACAGAACTCCGTCACAATCAGTTGACAAGACACCATATGAGATATGGTATGGAAAAGTTCCTAGCTTGTCACTTCTGAAGGTCTGGGGATGCAAGGCTTATGTAAAGTGTTTACTACCTGATAAGGTAGTACCCAAATTAGACAAATACTTCTTTATAGGTTATCCCAAGAAAACAAGGGGATATTAATTATACAATTCCGCTGAGAACAAATTGTTTGTTGCTCGGGATAGTGTATTTTTGGAAAAATATTTATTTTCCAAGAAGCCAAGTGAGAGAAATGTTCAGCTTGATGAGATTCAAGCTGAGCAACAAACCCAACAACACGAGGACATAGATGATGTCACTGAGGAACTTGACTTTGGAGGCGTACATTCTCAAAGGAAAACCGCCGAGATTCAAGATGCAATTCTTCAAGTTGATGAAGCACCTGAGGTCCCGCATACAGATGTGGTCAACCCAGCAGCTGAAGTCTCTCCTATTGTTGGACTACTTTGGAGATCAGACAAGCTAAGGCAGTAGCCTAGACGTTATGAGGATTACGTCTTGACTGCTAGCATTGACGTTCTACTTTTAGAGAATGGTGAGTCTGCGACCTATAAGCAAATGATGGTGGACCCCGACTCCGAGAAATGGCTGGTAACCATGAAATCCGAAATGGAATCCATGTGATGTGACCTCGCCTACCATGACAGCTGCAGACGAGGAGGAGGCTATGAGTCTTAGGTCCGCAGGTCCCATTACTAGAGCACGAGCCAAAGCTATTCAAGCTGCGACTCAATCACTGGTGACCAGACTCGTAGCAGGTCAGGGACGTCCAACTACAGATGAGGGATCCATTCTGAGTTTAGTGACAGTTGGGACGTCTACACAGTCTGCAGAGATCCCGGAGCTTACAGATTAGAGATATTGATCGCTATTCGCCTAGTTATCGATATTTCTGATTTATGACATTTATCAGTATTTTTCCCGGATATTATTTATTATTATTTTCAGCATTTTTAGGGAGTTTAGGAGGTCATTTCTATACTTAGAATGACCGAAATTCCTTAGGGTATTTTTAGTATTTTATTTGTTTTATTTTTAATCTTTTTGGTTAAGGAAAAGGAAAAGTCTTCCTTTTACTTAACCTAGCTTGTAGTTCCCTTTCTTCTCGACGTTAATATTACAGACTTATTGTTGAGAGAAACTCCAATTGAGCCTCCATTAACGTCCTCCTTGATTCTCTTGGTTGAGCTTGCTCCCTCGCGTTTCTGCCATTAATTCCGCTAGATCTAGGTCGAGCTTGCTCCCTTCTTCTAATCCGCCTCAAAATCTCCATTCTTTTCCAGCCCTAAACTGGTCGTGGCCCCCTTCACCCATACGGTCAACCCCTCAAATTTCTATCGCTTCCGCAATCGCTTCCGCCTCGCCGTCGTCTTGCAATCTCCATCAACGCAGACGCCTATTCAAGGAGTTGTTTCGCCCCACTACGGATTCACCACGATCTCATCCGGGACTTGAGACCTTCTTCATAGCAAGGTCACATCAACTGGCATCAGAGCCTTCGAATCTGTAAGTCGAATCGATTCCTTGCTTATCACAACCTTATTTCCGTGTCAAAAAATTCCAAATTTTTTTTCCCTACATTTTTCGTGATAATTCTGATTGTTCTTATTCAGTTCAGTTTTTAGAGTCAAAAAATTCAGAATTTTTTTTTTATTCCCCTTCAAAACCGAATTGATTCTAAACAAAAATTGGGTGATTTTCTCTAGTTCTTCACGGCTCTAGTGAATTTCGTCCTCAAAAAATTCGTTGGCTTGATTTTTAGAGTTCTTACCTTGTCCCCTACACACAACAATTGCTTCTTGTGTTGATAAATTGGTGATTGAATTATAGATCTAGATTTGCATGCATATACGTTGAATTGCTGTACTTGACCTATTTTCCATTAATTTGCATCTTCTTTGATCTCTTCGTTTCCCACTTGAATCAATTGAGTGTGTTGGTGTCTAGAATATTTTTTTTCAAATTTTTTGAATACCGATCTGCGCAAGGAGGCTGAAATTCTTAAAGATTAGGGTTCTTGAGTTCTTGTTGTAATTTCTCTAATTCAAAAAAAAAAAAAGGCTGAGATCTTTCCTTGTAGAAAAAGCCAGATCTGAAGAATTGCCAAAAAAATATCAATCAAAAAAAAATTCAAGGCAATCAAACAATTGTAATTAGGGCAAGTTCTTAGGGCTGGCCGTCGGCGCCAACAAGAACCGAAGCCACGACACTCGCAGCGTCGGCGCCCAGCAAGTCGCGCCCGCGCGCGCGCGCCCAGCCGCCCAGCCTTCTATCCCGGGTGCTGACGAACCGGGTTAAAAGCCCCCCGCCCAGCGCAAAGAGCACGGCCATCTCTGATCCGGGTTCTTTTCGTGGGTTTCGAATTTTGCACCCTACGAAAGGTCTTTGGTATTTTAATTTTAATTTTTTTAAATTTATTTTATTTCTTTCTTTTTGTGTCGATTTCTACATTCGCTTTTTACAGTTATCCTTCTGACTTTGGTGTGAGTTATCCGCTTTTGTTAGTTTGCAGCTGTTTAGCCGGGACGCCTAGGTTTACGCCGGATTAATTTCTATGCCTACCGTTATATCCGGGCGACAGCAGTTGAGGTTACTGTAGGAGTCTTAGATTGCAGGGATCTGAGTCCTTTTATTTTTATTTTCCCTTTTGTGTCGGTTTCTGCATTCGCTTTTTACAGTTATCCTTCTGACTTTGGCGTGAGTTATCCGCTTTTGTTAGTTTGCAGCTGCTTAGCCGGGACGCCTAGGTTCACGCCGGATTAAGTTCTGTGCCTACCGTTATTTCCTGGCGACAACAGTTGAGGTTTCTGTAGGGGTATTAGAGTGCAGGAGCTTTTTGTGAGAAAAGCCGAACTTAGGTGGCAACGGTGAAGAGATATAGGGTGCGCAAAGCCAAAATAAGGTAATCGTTACCCTATCGTTATTGATTCAATTCCCATCTCCTCTCTCTCACTGTCTTGGTTGTTATAGTCTTGTTGGCATATCTAGGCTTATATTGCTGCAATTTATATCTACAATTTGTTTGCTGAGTTATCGCTGCAATTTGTGATTGTTGTGTGATTATCCTTAGCCTTCCCGCCCTCACGGCCATATCAGCTTTGTTTTCAGTTGTGATATCTTGGTAGTTCGACTTCTCTTTCGTTTCTGTTGCTTTGTTTTTGTTTTTCCTTTGCTCTGTTGGGGTCTGTTGTCTTTTCAGGATAATGGTGAACTCCAATGACGGACAGGATACGGGTCGGGTCGATCAACTGGCTACGGCCATTGAGCTATTGGTGGCCAATCAGCAACGTTCCGATGAACGTTCAGAAGCGAATTTTGCAGCCATGCGTGATCTGCTCAGTAGAGTGATGCCGTCTCCGTCACCGAACAATCGTGACGACCAGAGTACCCTAGCCCAGAAGCAGAAAAAGGGCAAGGGCGTTCTGATATCCGATCCTCCTACGCAACATCAGCGGAAAGGATCGCAGAAAGAGAGTAGCGCGTCGAAGAAGAAGGTGCGCTCCAAATCAGCCCAGTTGACAATTCCTGAACGCAACTCTCAGGACGAGGACGAGCAGGACGATGATGAGTCATCTTCAGAGGAGGATGCACCGGTCGATGACAGTGCCGTCAAACGCCAGAGCAGACGCACAGAACCACATGCTTCCACAAGCAAGCAAGGGAAACACTCCACGGCTCGTCCAAGTCGACATCAGGTAAATTCTGAAACCTTCAATGTCCATTCTTTTGCTGACCATCAGAGTACTGTTTCTCCTGTTGAGTCAGATTCAGATGAAGGATTCCAGGAATTTGATCTTGAGGATGAGGAAGAAGGGGCCTATGGGTTTTCTGCAGGTTATCACCCACCCCTACAGGACCCACCAGAGCAGCAGTTTCATCGTACAGGTTGGGTTCCTCCTCCACAGCAGCCACATAATCAGGCTGCTTATTACGCTGCACAGGGTCATCCACAACAATATCAGCAGCAGCGGGTTGCCGGTCCTCCACGAGCGCAGCGACGGCAACAACTACCAGTTGGACAGCAGCGGCAGGGGCTTCCACAACAGAATTTCTATGCTCCCGCTGCAGCCCAACAGCGATACCCACCCCCAGCTACGTATCGCCAAGAAATTAAGGTGAAAATCGAACCCTTCCTTGGTACTTATGATCCTTCTACTTTCATAGATTGGTTGCAGAGTACCTGCCATGTTCTTCAACACTATCAATATGAGGAGCATGCGAAGGTGGAGATCGTCACCTTGCATTTCCAAGGAGCAGCGCGCACCTGGTGGAACCGACTGGTCCAACAGCAGGCAAGCATGGGGTGGCCACCTGTGACAGAGTGGCAACAGCTAGTAGCGCTCATGACGCGCAAGTACGTGCCGACAACATACCGAGAGGATATGAAGACGGCCATTGCACTTGCTACTCAGGGTCGTGATACGCCACAGGAGTTCTTTGCTCGCTTAGAAGACATGTACTTCAAAGCCGGGGTAAGTGTTACTCCGTCTACTCTACGTACACGTTTTATCACGGGTTTGTCACAGCCGTACAGGGATCAGGTTGACGTTCTGCCAATCCGAGACCTCAACAACGTAGTACATACTGCGCAGAAGCTCTATCTTCAAGCGCAGCGACGTCGACAGCAGCCTTGGCAGTCTTCGTCTTCTCCCTCACCAAGGTATACCTCGAACCCTGTCAATTCTTATCGCACTAACTCTTCTTCTAGTTCTGTGTCTAGACAGGATCGTACAGGTATTGCGTCTACTACGACGCCGCGGCCGGCGCCCCCTTCTTCCGCGCGCCAAAAGCCATCGGCCTCTGCTGAGACAGGCCGTACAGATCATTCCAGCGGTCGAGAGTGTTACAGATGTGGTGGACGAGGACACTATCAGAAGGACTGCCCCAATCAGAAGCGTGTCCTCTACTCCGCCAAAACTGAAGACTACGAGAGCCTCTCGGATGAAGAGGAGAACGTCCCGGAGGAGTCTGCAGAGCTGACTGATGAGGTGATCCGGCCGAGTGACCATGATACAGACGTCATGCATTATGCCTTGGTCACCAGACGCGTCCTCAGCGTCAAGGAAGGAGGTCCGCTTGACCAAAGGGAGAATCTGTTTCATTCCCGGTGTCGTATGAAGAATGCGTCGCTGAGTCTGATAATAGATGGCGGGTCGTGCTGCAACATTATAAATGAGAGAGTCGTCCGCGACTTCAATCTTCAAACGCAGCCACATCCTCAGCCCTACGGTCTGCAGTGGATTTCAGACCAACCAGGTAACAATGTTTCTTTACAGTGTCCCGTTACTTTTTCCATAGGACCATATACAGACACTGTTTTGTGCGATGTTACCGCCATGGATGCCACCCATATTCTGTTAGGGCGTCCTTGGCTATTTGACCGTCGCGTCTTCCATGATGGGTTTTTGAACAGTTACATGTTCACTCACCATGGCAAGCGCGTGACGCTCTTACCTATGACTCCGAATGAGATTTTACAGGACCATGCTATTAGACAGAGGAATAAGGCTATACAGGCTGCAAAGGACGCATGAAAACCCCCTCCAGAGTCCCCTACAGCCTTCCAGCCGAGTTCCCTACAACTTCCTGCAGCATCTTCTTCGGGTACCCAAGGCAACTCAGGACAAGTAAGTGACCGGCCCATTAGTCTTAAATTTCCTCACTGTAGTGGTAATGGTCAACAGGTACCTTCTGGAGTCCATCATCAGAAGGGTGGACAAGGTAGTTCTGCGCTGAAAGGCACTTGTGAGCAGCGCCTTCTCTTGGCGCGACGCCGAAAGGTTTCCAACGTCATCCAAGGCAAGTCTCCCTGTTTCCTACTCATTGCTCTTCCTACTGCCCTACCTGTTTCAGAGTCCGCACTTCCCTCTTGTATTTTGTCAATTTTGCAGGAGTTTCAGGATGTGATGCCGGACGAGTTGCCAGATGGTCTTCCACCACTTCGTGGCATTGAGCACCAGATCGATTTTGTACCAGGAGCTACTCTTCCCAACCGAGCTGCCTACCGAACTTCTCCAGAGGAAACAAAGGAGTTGCAAAAGCAGGTGCAGGAACTGTTAGAGAAGGGGTATGTGCGCGAGTCTCTTAGCCCGTGCGCTGTTCCCGTCCTATTGGTGCCTAAGAAGGACGGTTCTTGGAGGATGTACGTGGATTGTCGTGCCATCAACCAGATCACCGTCAAATACAGACATCCCATTCCTCGCCTCGACGACATGCTTGACGAGCTGCATGGAGCGCAGTTCTTCAGCAAGATTGATCTGAAGAGCGGCTATCATCAGATTCGCATGAAGGAGGGGGACGAGTGGAAGACGGCTTTCAAGACGAAGTATGGTCTGTATGAGTGGCTAGTCATGCCATTTGGACTGACCAATGCTCCTTCTACGTTCATGAGGCTGATGAACCATGTCTTGAGAGCTTTTCTGGGTAAGTTTGTCGTTGTCTATTTTGATGATATTCTTATTTACTCTAGGACTTTAGATGACCATGCTGAGCATCTTCGCCTTGTTTTAGAGTGTTTGAGAGTAGAGAGCTTATACGCCAATCTTGGCAAGTGTGTATTTTGTTCTCCTTCTACAAACTTCCTAGGTTTCGTCGTCAGCAAGGACGGCCTACAGGTGGATGCAGAAAAGATCCGCGCTATCCAGGAGTGGCCGACGCCAGCTACTCCTACTCAGGTACGTTCGTTTTTGGGTTTGGCTGGTTTTTATCGACGGTTTGTTCGTGATTTCAGCACTATAGCCGCCCCATTACACGAGCTGACCAAGAAGGCAGCGTCTATCACTTGGCTTCCACGGCATGATGCTGCTTTTGCCGCCCTGAAGGATGCCTTGTGCCACGCGCCACTGCTGCAGCTTCCTGACTTCACCCGTCGGTTCGAGGTGGAATGCGACGCTTCTGATTTCGGCATCGGAGGTGTCTTGCTGCAGGAAAAGAGGCCGATTGCCTATTTTTCAGAGAAGCTGGCAGGTGCCCAGCTGAACTACCCGACGTACGACAAGGAGTTGTACGCGCTGATTCGGGTTCTGAAGACGTGGCAGCACTATCTGTGGCCTGCAGAGTTCGTGATTCACTCAGATCATGCATCTCTTAGTTATCTGCGCAGCCAGACGACTCTTAACAGACGCCACGCTCGCTGGGTTGAGTTCATGGAGACGTTCCCCTACCTCATTGTTCACAAGAAAGGTAAGGAGAATGTGGTAGCCGACGCCCTTTCTCGCAGGTACGTCCTCATTACTCAGCTTCAGTCTCAGTTATTTGGGTTTGCATTGCTCAAGGATCTTTATGCTGTTGATCCTTTCTTTTCTACATTCTATGAGCAATGTAAATCCACTGGTCGTGAACATGCTACGTATTTCCTTGATGACGGATTTCTGTACAAAGGTGGGAAGCTTTGCGTTCCTTCATCCTCTGTCAGAAATTTGCTGATTGAGGAAGCACATAGTCGTGGTCACTTTGGCGTGTCTAAGACGCTGGCAGCACTTCACGAACACTTCTTCTGGCCTAAAATGGCCAACAATGTTACGAAGTATTGTCAGAGTTGTGTGACATGCCATAAGGCTAAGGCCAGGTCTAGTCCGCATGGTCTCTACACGCCTCTGCCGATTCCAGCTGGCCCGTGGGAAGATCTATCCATGGATTTTATCACTGGGTTGCCTATGTCTCGGCGTGGTAGAGATTCTATATTTGTGGTCGTAGACAGGTTCTCTAAGATGGCACACTTCATTGCCTGTAAGAACACTAGTAACGCCACTGACGTTGCTAATTTGTTCTTCGACAATGTCGTGAGACTGCATGGTATTCCGCGCACTATTGTTAGTGATCGGGACACCAAGTTTGTCGGCCATTTCTGGAGAACCTTGTGGGGTAAGCTCGGTACTAAACTCCTATTTTCTACGAGCTACCACCCACAGACGGATGGTCAGACAGAGGTGACCAACCGCACTCTTGGAGCCCTCCTTCGGACGGTTCTGAAGAGTAACCCACGCAGGTGGGAGGACTTACTGTCTACTGTGGAGTTTTCTTATAACAGGTGCAGGCACAGCGCGACTAAACTGACCCCGTTCGAAGTTATCTATGGACGGAACCCGCTGACGCCGCTGGACTTGACTCCCTATCCTCGGAAGGATACAGACAGCACCACAACTGGCAGATTGGCCGTTCACATCAAGGAACTGCACACTCGGACGCGCAACCAGCTGGAGCGCAGAGCAGCACAGTATGCGGCCCAGAAGAACAAAGGACGACGCATGATTGTCTTTGCTCCTGGCGACTTGGTTTGGCTTCACTTGCGGAAGGAGCGTTTTCCTTCCAACCGCAAGTCTAAGCTCGACCAAAGGGGTGATGGACCATTCCGTGTTGTCAAGGCCATCAATGACAACGCCTACCAGCTAGAGCTCCCAGACAAGTATGGTGTTCACCCAACCTTCAATGTTGCTGATCTATCACCGTACGTGGAGCCAGAGTATGATGAGGGTGAAGCGGGGACGCTTCACACTCAAGTGGGGGAGGATGATGTGACCTCGCCTACCATGACAGCTGCAGACGAGGAGGAGGCTATGAGTCTTAGGTCCGCAGGTCCCATTACTAGAGCACGAGCCAAAGCTATTCAAGCTGCGACTCAATCACTGGTGACCAGACTCGTAGCAGGTCAGGGACGTCCAACTACAGATGAGGGATCCATTCTGATTTTAGTGACAGTTGGGACGTCTACACAGTCTGCAGAGATCCCAGAGCTTACAGATTAGAGATATTGATCACTATTCGCCTAGTTATCGATATTTCTGATTTATGACATTTATCAGTATTTTTCCCGGATATTATTTATTATTATTTTCAGCATTTTTAGGGAGTTTAGGAGGTCATTTCTATACTTAGAATGACCGAAATTCCTTAGGGTATTTTTAGTATTTTATTTGTTTTATTTTTAATCTTTTTGGTTAAGGAAAAGGAAGAGTCTTCCTTTTACTTAACCTAGCTTGTAGTTCCCTTTCTTCTCGACGTTAATATTACAGACTTATTGTTGAGAGAAACTCCAATTGAGCCTCCATTAACGTCCTCCTTGATTCTCTTGGTTGAGCTTGCTCCCTCGCGTTTCTGCCATTAATTCCGCTAGATCTAGGTCGAGCTTGCTCCCTTCTTCTAATCTGCTTCAAAATCTCCATTCTTTTCCAGCCCTAAACTGGTCGTGGCCCCCTTCACCCATACGGTCAACCCCTCAAATTTCTATCGCTTCCGCAATCGCTTCCGCCTCGCCGTCGTCTTGCAATCTCCATCAACGCAGACGCCTATTCAAGGAGTTGTTTCGCCCCACTACGGATTCACCACGATCTCATCCGGGACTTGAGACCTTCTTCATAGCAAGGTCACATCACCATGTCTGAGAATCAAGTATGGGACTTGATAGATTTGCATGATGGGGTAAAACCTATTGGATGCAAATGGGTCTTTGAGATCAAGACTGACAAGGATGGAAACGTTTATGTCTATAAGGCAAGACTAGTTGCAAAAGAATTTAGACAGGTTCATGGAACTGACTATGATGAAACGTTCGCATCAGTCGTTATGATCAGGTCCATTAGGATACTCCTACCGATTGCCGCTTATTATGATTATGAGATTTGGAAAATCCTAGGAGAATATGCAAGCTTAAGAAGTCCATCTATGGACTTAAACAAGCATCCAGGAGTTGGAATCTTCGTTTTGATGAAGTGGTCAAAAAGTTTGATTTCGTCAGATGTGAAGAAAAGCCTTGTGTCTACAAGAAGTTTAGTGGGAGCAAAAGTGGCCTTTCTAGTTCTATATGTGGATGACATATTAATCTTTGGGAACGACATTCCTATGCTGGAGACAGTTAAGGAGTGACTTAAGAAGTATTTCTCAATAAAGGACTTGGGAGAGGCTGAGTACATACTAGACATTAAGATCTATAGAGATAGATCTAAGAGACTTATTGGTCTAAGTCAGGGAACTTATGTAGATAAGGTCCTTGATAGATTCAATATGATGAACTGTAAGAAAGGATTCCTGCCTATACAGCATGACTTATATCTCAGCAAAAGCCAGTGTTCTAAGACACTTGGTGAGACTGAAAGGTTGAGCAGGATTCCCTATGCCTCAGCCATAGGATCCATCATGTATGCAATGACTTGTACTCGCCCAGATGTTGCATTTGCTTTGAGTATGTGTAGCAGGTACCAATCAAACCAGGGTGATGCACATTGGTGTGCAGCCAAGAACATCCTGAAGTACTTACGAAGGACTAGGGATGATCTCTTGATATTTGGAGGTAATGACGAGCTGGTCGTCAAGGGCTATAATGATGCAAATTTTTCAGACAGACATAGATGATTTTTGAATCTCAGTCTGGATATGTCTTCATTCTGAATGGAGGAGCCGTCAGCTGGAAGAGTTCCAAATCCAGACATGTTCTACGGAATTACCACATGATCAGACACTATGTTGATAGTGGAGATGTGAGGATGTGCAAGGTGCACACAGATGACAACACTGCAGATCCTTTGACCAAGACTATGTCTAGGCCCAAGTATGACAGTCACACTAGGGACAAGGGACTCACGCACACTAGAGAGTTCTTTTGAGACATTATTTGTTTTATGATAAACTTTGTTTATTGTTATTACAGACAGTTATGCTTGATTTATATATGAGTTTCATATTATTATTTAATCATTGCTTGGGATTAGATAAAGTATCCAAACAATTTAATAGTTATCAAATGGGCTCATCAAAACTGTTTTGGTGAATGAAACCCCATTAAGTGAACTGAAATTATAAAATTGTTAGAAGTCCATGGTCTAAGTTGTTAACTTGGATACAAATGACTTAATCAAAAGACCATATGTGAGATTGATTGATAACACCGGGTTTCATGTGTCATAGGGACATGGAGATGTCTAATCGATTACATAGATGTGTATACTGATACACATCAGACATACCGATGTTAGGATTTCTCGGGACTTTACTGCGGAGTTCTAGGATTACTAATGATTAGTGAGTTCCTTAGACATGAGTATGATATAGTTATCATTTGACTGCTGGTATGTCTTTGACGCTGTCAAACGCTGACCGTAATAGGCAGTTATAAATGCAGTGATTGGGATTGCCAAAAGTTGAGTGGGAGTTGTAGTCTTACAAGATTGAATATGTCCTCCTATTCCATGTATACCATGATACATTTGGAAAGGATTGGTGTCTCGGCCACTTGAAGAGTGAGAACTGTGAAAACGCATGGCCATGCTCAGATGGATTATTAGTAATCATATGTACTGACAGTTTGATCTCAAGAGTTCAAGAAACGTATTTGGCGGTAAAGATGAGTTTCATCATATAGTCAAATAAGACACCAAGTGACAAAGGAATTTTAACATTGCACACTTGTTTTAAGGACAAGTGGGAGATTGAAGGAATTGTGTCCTTTAATCAAATGTGCAATTACTGATTATGAAGTGGGACCATTTATGGAGATATTTAATCCGGTGATTTTAGGTAGTCATAGTGCTTTGCTAGAAGCCAACTATGATTTATAGACTATATGTTATAGAGTATGTCATAAAGTCTATTGCTATTGTTACCGGGTCCTACGAGGTCACACCCTTAGAGTTTGGACTTGATCAGTTTATTGGAAGACATATTATATAAAGTATATAATATAAAGTTATATATGATATAACTTGGGAGATAAGGTTTGTAAATAATAAAGAGTTATTATTAATAATAAGAGATATATTTATTTAGGAAATAAGATATCTACACATGGCAATATAAAAGGAGGGCTTTTAGGAAAAAGCCCATAACCCTAATTTACACCAAGAAATACGATTGCCTCCTTCTCCCTGGAGCTCTCTTCGTTCGCCTTCGTTCCTCGCTCTAGCAACCGAGTCCCAGGCGATCCAGATTCAAGTTCGGGTGGACCAAATAGAGGAGTCACATGTGAGGCTCTACTCTCTCTATTCCAACAGGTTGAAACACGCATTAAAAGGTATTTGATTATTCCTATCTATGATCTATTTGGTTTATGCATGAGATCCTTGGTTAGATGTTAGGAAACCGTTTTCTGAAATTCCGCTTTACGCATCTAAAATCCCTATAGAGATTTGATCTCATGTCTCCCCGAAATTCTCTCACAAAATGCATTTATTGAATCATTAACTCGTGATTGTTAATCGACTTTCTGTCTCATCTTTGATTTTGAATTGTGGCTATGTTGTTTGGTTGTTTTGGTTCTACGTTTTTATTTGAAAGTAAGTTGATTCATTGGTTTGGTTTATATGTGTTTGAAATGTACATTAGTTATTGTTAGAATGGAATACTTAAGCTTATATGTTCAGGAGCTCAAGGTAATGATGACTTTTATTATGGATAAGATATTTGGATTTCTTTTTTATTAAGAAGATATCTGAACAATGAATTTAACGATATAAATTAGGGGTGTTCATGGGTGGACCGGACCGGAAATGACCGGACCGGTAAAATTCCGGTCCGGTCTCCGGTCCACCATTTTCCCAAAATCGGTTTCCGGTCCGGTCCGGTCCAAATCCGGAAAAAATCCGGTCCGGACCGGAATTTTAAAAAAAAATATTTTTTTTGTAATTTATATGTTTTTTATATATTTTTTTAGAGATTTATATGTATTTTTTATAGATATTTTTTTAAATCTAATAAGTTAGGAGTATATATGTTTTATAAATATTTTTTTAGATATTTTTTTATAGATTTTAAATAAGAATTTAATTTTTTAATTTTTTAAAATTAAATCTGATCCAATCCGGTCCAAGACCGGACCGGACCGGATTAAGACCGGACCGGACCTATCCGGTCCGGTCCGGTCTTCGGTCCACATATGCCCAAAAATCCGGTTCATCGGACCGGATGAACACCCCTAATATAAATCTTTCTTCATTTTCAAATTTTCACTAACAGGTGTCTTATTCTAATGAGATAAATAGTAATAAATCTTTCACTTATTTTTTCTATATCTTTGAATTCTCACGACTCAACTCTTCTATGCTCTATAACATAAATTCCGAATGAGATAGAATAAGATAATCACAAACTCAAACATTGTGCTTGAATTTTACAGGTCAACCTATATACGACATTATCCAAAGAATTGTGAGGTGTAGATGTCTAACTTTAGAAGGGTATTTGCCAGTTATACCTCCAAAAAGTTTGCTTTCAGTTTCAGGTTTAAAATCTAAGATCACATGGCTCAACTTGTGTAACTTCTTGTGCTCATTGAACTAGTGGGAGGGAGATTATTGTTGTTATTTTATGTATATGAAGTGGAAAAAAACTCTTCACATAAATTTGAGCTTTTATTTCCATGTATATTGATCTACTTTGAATAAATACATAACTTTTAAGGGCTTTTGAGAATATATAATTTTTTAAAATTTGACCGGTTAATATCGCATATTTCTAGGGTTTTAACTTGGAGAATTATTTTATCAAAATGATTTTTTATTATACCCATTTTTATTCGAATTAGAGTTTTACTATTTAACTGAAGTTATACATGTTCAAGATGTATGTATGATCTTCTTTGCTTTATTTGTAGCGTGATTTATAACTTATGTTGTTACATCATTATGCACATGGTTAATTTTGTGTTATATCGTAGCTCATAAATAAAGTTTCCACTTATATTTATTGTGATTAATTTTTTTTGATAAATAATTGCTACTATTACTGATGGTTCAAAGACTCGAAGATGCTGGGGGACATGATGGGTAATAATTAATACTGAATAATAATATTGAATAAAGACTCGTAAATTTGTATGTATGTCGTAAAATAATATACACTCATATACCTTGTTGTAAATTGCATTTATGTCATAAGAAAATATACCCCTGTATACTTAATGTCATGTAGACCATTCAAAATTTACGACATGAATATAAATTTCATCACTTTTTACAGCAAGACATGTGTATATTTTCTTACGACATTAATTCAAATTTAAATTTTATCACTTTTTTCAGCAAGAGATACATGCGTATATTTTCTTACGATACGAATGCAAATTTAAATTACATCACTTTTTACAGCTTGGTATACGGGTGTATATTGTTTTACGACATGCATGTAAATTTAAATTTCATCACTTTTTACAACAAGGTATACATGTGTATATTTTCTTACGACATGAATGCAAATTTAAATTTTATCACTTTTTACAACAAGGTATACATGTGTATATTTTCTTACGACACGAATGCAAATTTATATTTCATCACTTTTTACAACAAGGTATACATGTGTATATTGTTTTACGACATACATGCAAATTTAAAGTTTATCACTTTTTACGGCAAGATATATGGGTGTATATATTCTTATGACATAAATTCTTTAGAATAAATAACATCTTCTATACATGTAAAATTGCATATAGGAGTATCATCATTTGAGACATAATGTTACATACTAAAAATCTACCAAAATATAAGTCTGGTTGATTTTACCTACTCAAAATCATATATCATATCAAATATCAGTAAATCTTCTACGATCATTAATAAGTTGGTTTTCAAGCTATACCTTTCATAAAATAAATTGTTCGATAAATTGGTTTCCAAGATAGATGTTTAATGCACGCCACTTTCTTATTCTGTTTTTCTCTCCAATTTTTTTTTTACTATTATAAAACTAATTGTAAAACTAACCAAATCATGTACAATCAATTAATTGTACAATTTATATACCAAATTCTATCATTACTTCTGATATAAATGTGACTTACTAAATATTTATTAATTTACCAAACTTTTAAGTTGTATTTACCCTCAAAAGACAATATAATGTACAAAATCTATACATTTGTTTTCAAAAACAAAATCCAATATAACTACTTTTTCCATTCAAAAGATTGACATTAAGAATTCATATATTTATTTATTTTGTAAAAAATCTATGTAAATGCATGTGCCAGTGAATTACCAATGAAAGTCTACCAATGAATCCAATCTAACTACAATTAACTCATTATACATGTTTATCTTACATATTTTTTATTTTTATTTTACATCACTATGTTGATAATTACATATTGATACGTACTTTATATGATATAATGATCTTATCTTAAGTTTAAATAGTATTTATGTATATAAAATTTATATATAACCTTATTGTTATTAAAACATAAAATTTTAAAATAAAATCAAAATCAAAATCTTAGCCCGTGCCTAAGGCACGAGCACGCACACTAGTTTTAACAGTGATGAAACCTATACATTTGTTTTCAAAAACAAAATCCAATAAAATTAAAGTTGACCGCTTCTATTTTAACAGTGAGTGATTACATCTGAACCGGTTGAATCAACCTCAACTTTCTTTTTGCTAGAACAAAAGATTAACGAGTCTTTGCAATAATAATTAACTACGTTATTGTCCTGTGCCTCGCTAATTTGTGTAAGTATACATTGAATATTTTTGTAATTATAAAAATCATATAAATTTACATTCAAAAATAACTTATATATTGAATAATGTAATTTGTCTTTATCATCACTTGTTAATTGCAAACCTTTTTCAGCTATAGTTCAAGACATATGGAAGGAATGATTTACTTAAAAAAACGAGCCCTCAAAACGCTCCCCGTACAACTCACCCTCAAACCCTAATCTTGCACCCGCCGCCGCTTAGCACCACCCCCATTACCCTTAAGATCGAGCTCAAACACGTCAAAATCAACCTTGTAATCCAACGAAAACAATCGATTCTGCCTCTCCACCATTCTCTAGCAACCCAAATCATCTCTATTGATGGAGCAGAGCAATATACCCCCTCAAAATGGCAACACCAACCTCGACAATCTCGACAAGCCGATCAGTTTCACCTCTGGACATGGATGACTGGGCGGAGGCGTTGGTTTGTCTTCCATGTCCATGCTCATCTCCTTCCTCTGGGTTGTGGGGTGTTTGCTTCCTTTTTCTCTTTCCTCTCATGGTTCTGGAAATGGGGTGGGCGATGACGTCTTTACGTCTTCAAACCGCCGTCTAAACTTGTCAAAGGAGGGCCTGTTTGTAATACCCCTCATTTTAGTAAAGAGTATTTTGGTAAGTTTTCCAAACACTCGTATTGTAGTCGAATTATTTACAGAGAAGTTCAGACTTTCTGTTAAATACTTGATCTCCGTAATAATTCCTTGAGTGGAATAAAATACATTCGACGTATTTTTGGGGTTTAGAATAATTGTTCGGGTACGAATATATTTAACCCGGGGTTAAAACCCATACCGTAATTCTTCTCGGTCAAAAGTGGGCTTCTCGGTCAAAGAATGGGCAAAAGGCACAAAAAATGCCTTGACCGCACTTGCGGTCATACCCACCGCACCCAACGGTCAGGAATTGGTCGCCACCGCACCCCGCGGTGAGACCCACCGCACCCGCGCCGTCATGATTTCTTTTCTGCTCCATCGAACATCGCCTGAGCTGCTTGCCGTTTCAGTCGGCTTTGAGGCGGTGGGGAGGTGCCAGCTGGGCTCCTTGCTTGGCCTATAAAAGGAGTAGGCTTGGAGGAGGAAGACCGCTCCAATCTCTCTCTCTCTCCAATCTCTCTCTCGTTCCATTGTTGCCGGAGTTGCAAGCTTTCGCCGGAGTTCTTCAAGGTCGTCGCCGAAGCTACCAAAGGAAGAGGAGGTGCTCTCAAGGTGGTGCTTGGGTGGTCCAGGGAATCCAAAAGTCGGAGCCACCACGAGTCGAGCCCCCATCTTCTTCCCCGGTGAGTTGTCGTCGTCGTCGTCTCGCCTCTGTAGCTTTGCCGCACCCGCGGTGGGCCTGGGCGTGTGTGGTTGTGGCTTGGGCTTTGTGATCTCGTTTGGGACTTTTGTTCCTTCGATTGTGTTCGTTTTTCTTTAGATTCGTACTATTTATTGTCGAATCTAACTTAGGGTTTCGTTATGGGTCGTTCCATAGGAAATCATAATCCGAGTTCTTCCTCGTTTCGGACCCGAAAACCTGTCGTCTCGAGCTTCATTGAGTTTCGTCTAATCTAAGACAAGTGACGGTTCGCTCTTGCTTATCATTCCATATTTATATTAATTATCAATTGTTTAATTGTTAATTAATTTGGGATGAATATTGTTTTCGTCTGGGAACAGTTTTGATAACTGTATGTGATTTAAAAAGAGATATTATAATAGGTTGTATATATTACTAGAAACAACTCTATTATATATATATATGATTGAAATACAGATATTATAATAGGTTGTATATATTGCTAGAAACAACGCTATTATATCTGTTATTGGCCTCAATGGCTTTGATGTGAATTATTGCTCTTATGTTTTAACTGTTTAGTTAGAACGAGTATTTGTAGGAACACTATGTACCTTGCGAGGTTTAGTGGTTTCTTGATAATGGTGCTAGGAGGATTTTCCCTAGTATATTCGGTCATGACCTTACCCTTACTCAGGGTATGTGTACACAGCTGGTGCCGCCATTTGGGATGTATTCTCTGGGATGTATTCCCTTTGATATCTCTTGTGAGGAGATCCGATATCTCTTGTGAAGAGATATCGAATCTCCTCACAAGCATTGAGTCTTATCGGAACCGTATGAAGACTGTTTGGGAACGTTATAATTTCACACAAGCATTTAAAAAGACTTGACCATTTGGGTCCACGACCAACCTCACCGCGTAATGCGAATTCAGATTTGGAAGGAGGACTTACTCTAATCGAAGTCCGAGCGGTTTCCACATTGTACTCCTCGCCCGATGGTATATTAATTATGTGCATAATCGCACTTATCTTGTTTAATTCCAAAACGTATATTTACGTTATAAGCTTTTATCATATATCATCTCGATACGAGAGATATCTTGGGAATAAATCCCGATTGGTTGGCACCAGCTGAGTGCACCTCCCCTATACTCGGATAGGGGATAGTCATGACCAGAGAGAGTATTAGGGAAAAATCCTCCTAATACCAGTTATAAAGAAACGACTAGACCTCGCAAGGTACATAGCGTTCCTACGAATACTCGTTCTAACTATAATGTATAAGTTCACATATAGAATCCACACCAATACCATCATGGTAATAACAGATATAATAGCGTTGTTTCTAGCAATATATACAACCTATAATAATATCACTTTCTTAATCGTATCATTTATAAAATCTGTTCCCAAAGAAAATAATAGTTCATCCCAATTTAATTAACAATTAAACAATTGATAATTAATGGAAACATGGAATGATAAGCAAGAGCGAACCGCCACTTGCCTTAATCTAGACGAACGATTGAGCGACGATGGGTTTCTGGGTCTGGAACGGGAATGGAAGACGGATTACAGATTCCTACGACGACGACCCATAACGAAACCCTAGGTTAGATTCGACAATAAAATGATACGAATCTAAGAAGGAATGAACGAAATCGAAAGAACGAAGGTCCCGACCGAGACCGGCATGCCCAAGGACACGATCGCGATTGCCAGAGCAATCCGCGGTCGCGGCTGGGATTCCGCGGTCGCGGCCATCGAGGACAAGGCCACCGCGGGTGTCATGACAGCGGCCGCGGACGCGGCCGACCTTGTCACTGCCGCAGTCGCGGCAGTTCCTGTCCGCGATCGCGGCTATGAACTCCGGCGACTCTAAAGGGAGAAAATCTCACCGGCGACGACGCGACGGGGCTCGATTCGAGGGGGCTTCGACTCCAACCTCCCTTGTGCCTCCAATGCACCACTCCAAGGTTGCTACAACTCCCGGCAAGGCCTCCGGCGACACTTCAAAGATTTTGGCGAGGCTTGGAACTCCGGCGAGCAAGAAAACGAACGAGAGAGATATCAGATTTGGGTGCCCTTAAACCCTCCCAAATCGACTCTATTTATAGCCCAAAGAAGGATCTCTCCCATCCCAGATCAACGGCGAGTCAGACGATCAACGGTGGCGCAAACGGCGAGGCTCTGCAGACGACGCGACATTGGCATGTTGGAGTTTTCCGCGGTCGCGGAAAATTCCTGTGCCCAGCCCTTTTGAAACCCATTTTTCCGCGGTCGCGGAAATGCTGCCGCGGTCGAGGAAATGCCTTTTCCGCGTCTATTTGCCCGGGGAAAGGTTTGGCGTGGGTTTTAAACCCCGAATTAAATATATTTGTACCCAAACAAATATTCTAAGCCCCGAAAAATACATTGAATGTATTTTATATCACTCAGGGAATTTTACAGAGATCAATCTCGATACAGAAATCCGAACTTCTCCAAAAACGATACGATCATAGAATGAGGGTTGAGTAAATTACCCAAATACCCTTACTAAAAAATGAGGGGTATTACATCACTTCCCCCTAAAAAGAAGTTTCGACCCCGAAACTTGGCCGAATAACCCAAAAAAAATGAGGCGTTACAACACTACCCCGTTAAAAAGGTTTCATCCCCGAAACTAGGCCGAAAACAGCTCGGAAAACAGCTAAACATATCCTCCTCAGTGTACCAGGTTTCCCAAGTAACCTCTTCAGATCCAGCCTTGGACCAAAGAATCCGTACTAATGGTACTACCTTGTTCCGCAATTGCTTCTCGCGACGCTCGAGAATACGCACATGTATCTCTTCATAGGTACCATTTGCCTGAATCTCGATGTCTTCAAAACTCAGCACATGAGACGCATCTGGCACGTACTTTCTCAACAAGGACACGTGGAACACGTTATGCACCGGATGTGCTGATGGCGGCAATGCCAAACGATACGCTAGAGACCCCACCCTGTCAAGGATCTCAAACGGTCCCACGTAGCGAGGGTTAAGCTTCCCATGCTTGCGGAACCTGAATACTCCCTTGGATGGCGACACCCTGACAAACACCTTGTCACCAACCTCAAATTCGACATTCCTGTGCTTCAGATCTGCGTAAGACTTTTGTCGACTCTGAGTTGTCAACATTCTCTGTGTGATCAAAGCAATGTCCGAGGCAGTCCTTTCGACTAATTCCGGTCCGAGCAGAACCTTGTCGGCATTCTCATCCCAAAAAATCGAAGATCTGCACTTCCGACCATACAAAGCCTCGAATGGAGCCATCTTAATGGTAGCATGCCAACTGTTGTTGTATGTGAACTCAATCAGACATAGGCTATTCTACCAGCTAGTCGGATGATCGAGTACACAAGCTCTCATCATATCTTCCAATGTCTGGATGGTCCTCTCAGACTGTCCATCTGTCTGAGGATGAAACGCAGTACTGAACCTCAACTCAGTTCCCATGGCTTTGTGGAGTTCCTTCTAGAATCTCGACATGAATCGGCCATCACGATCCGATACAATGGTCTTTGGAGTACCATGCAAATGGACAATCTCGTGTAGGAACACTTCCAATAGCTTCTGGGTTTCCCATGTTGACTTGATAGCCACGAAGTGAGCACTCTTCGTGAGCCTGTCAATGATTACCCATATAGCATCCTTTTGACTTTGAGTCTTTGGCAGTCCTGTGACGAATTTCATAGCAATGTCCTCCCATTTCCACTCTGGCACTGGAAGAGGTAGCAATTCACCACCTGGTCTACGGTGTTTTATCTTGACTTTCTGACAGGTCAAGCATTTCGCCACAAATTCCGCTATATCCCACTTCATGTTGGGCCACCAGAATTTCTTTCTGAGGTCTTTGTACATCTTACTAGAGCCTGGATGTACCGAATAAGCTGACGAATGGGCCTCCTTCATCACCAACTGGCAAAGACCATCAACGTCAGGCACACAAATTCGGTCCTGAAACCAGAGTGATCTATCCTCTTGAATCACGAATCCGGGAGCTTTCCCGTCCATTACTTCACTGCTTAGCTTTACCAAGACCACGTCGTCAACCTTCTTTTCCCTGATTTGATCAAGTAGCGTAGCTTGAATCTCTAGCATACTCAAGTATCCTCGACGTTGATCGTACAAGACTTCAATCTCGCACAATCCTTGGTTCAACTTGGTCTGAGCAGTGAGTAGAGTCACTACAGTCTCGTGTGGCGTCTTCCGGCTCAATGTATCAACTACTACATTAGCCTTGCCCGGATGATACAGCAACTCGATGTCATAGTCTTTGAGTAGCTCCAACCAGCGACGTTGTCTCATATTCAACTCCTTCTGAGTGAACACGTACTTGAGACTCTTGTGATCGGTGAAGACTTGGCACCTCACACCATAGAGATAGTGCCTCCAAATCTTCAACGCAAATACTACAGTTGCTAACTCCAGATCATGCGTCGGATAGTTTGCCTCATAGGTTTTCAATTGCCGAGATGCGTACGCAATAACCTTTCCTTTCTGCATCAGTACGCACCCTAACCCATTCTTTGAAGCATCACTATAGACCACATAACCAACATTCCCTTCTGGTAGTGCTAACACTGGTGCGGAGGTCAGACACTTCTTCCATTTCTGAAAATTGGCCTCACACTTGTCATCCCAGACAAACTTCTTGTGGACCTTGCGGAGCAAACCGGTCATAGGTAGAGCAATCTTAGAAAATCCCTCTATGAACCGTCTACAATATCTAACAAGTCCTAAGAAATTGCGCACCTCCTTCACATTCTGAGGCCGCTTCCAGTCGGCTACCGCTTTAATCTTCTGGGGATCAACCATAACCCCATCCTCATTGATCACATGGCCTAAGAAAGCCACTTCTTTGATCCAAAAGTCACTTCTTTGATCCAGAAGTCACACTTAGACAACTTTGCGTACAACTCATTCTGTCTAAGGACTGACAAGGTTATCCGAAGATGTTCCTCGTGAGCCTCCTCACTCGGGGAATAGATCAAAATATCGTCGATGAAGACCACCACGAACTTATCCAGATATTGGTGGAAAAATTGATGCATCAGATCCATGAAGACCGCCAGAGCATTGGTAAGGCCAAATGGCATGACTACGAACTCATAGTGGCCATACCTCATCCGGAACGCAGTCCTCAGAATGTCTTCCTCATGAATCCTGAGCTGATGGTAACCAGATCTCAGATCGATCTTGGAAAAGACTTTTGCTCCTTGCAATTGATCCAACAAATCATCAATCCCCGGCAACGGATATTTATTCTTGATCGTGACCTTGTTCAACTCTCAATAGTTGATACAAAGTCGGAACGATCCATCCTTCTTCTTGACGAACAAAACCAGAGCGCCCCAAGGTGATGCACTCGGCCTTATATATCCTTTCTCAAGAAGGTCCTCGAGTTGCTTCTTCAACTCTTGCATCTCAGCTGGAGCCATCCGTGATGCGTTCCTACTATGATTGAAGGATCTCAGATCTTGTTTGGGAAGTCGCGCGTGTCTTGCTGGAGGAAGATAGGGTGGAACGCGGGCTTCGGAAGGCGGCAACGGAGGAGAACGACTCGAAAGAGATCGAGTTCTTGGCCGTAGCGTCGGCAGCGGAGGGATAATCTCGATGAAGATCGAGTGGTGGCCGTAGCGTCGGCGGAGGAGGAAGGGGTTTAGAAGACAGAGAGTGTTTGACGTTCGATCAAAGGGGAGGAGGCAAATGGCTCTCAATACTCAAGCTTTGATTAAAATGAACGTAACCTAATACAAAAGAATGAGTTGTCCTTTTATGCTAGGTCGTGGGACTCGGATGGGCCGAGTCTCGATTAGTGGGCCAGCCCACGCAACATGCGGGGAGCACACGCCCCAAAAAGAAATAAAACCATTAATGTCTCAAGAGATTACATTCTGTTCAAAAAGAACGCGTTCATTGGATGGTGGAGAGAAGACAGACAGAGAACGCGTTCTCTGGGCTTGGTTGAAGACGCTTCAAAGAGAACACGATCTCTTGGGTGCCTTGGCTCTGGACGACGCGAGCGACCAAGGATTGCGTCGCGTTGGCGATGGCGATGGCTTTAGCGCGTGCTCTTGTGATTGGCCCATCTGAGCGAATGCTCATAGCCTCTTCTTCCTCAGAGGCATTCATGGTGGGCAGGGGCGCATCACCATTCCCCACTTGGCTGTAAAGCGTCCCCGCTTCACCTTCATCGAACTCAGGCTCCAAGTCGGCGACATTGAAGGTCGCGTGGACACCGTAGTCTGGTGGCAGCGCGATCTCGTATGTGTTGTCCCCAATGGCCTTCACAACTTGAAAAGGGCCATCACCACGGGGGGCCAGCTTGGATTTGCATTTTGTTGGGAAGCGGACTTTGCGAAGGTGCACCCACACTAAGTCTCCTGGGGCAAATATAACGCGGCGGCGCCCATGGTTGTGCTGTGTGACATACTGTTCAGCGTGGTGCTCTAGATGTGCCCGCGTTCTTTGGTGCAACTCCTGGATCATCGCGGCGCGGTTGGCCGCGGTGGGGTGCTCAGTATTCTTCAGTGGACGCGGTAGCATGTCCAGCGGAGTCAATGGGTTGCTTCCATACATCACTTCAAATGGAGTGAGCTTTGTTGCTGAGTGCTTGGACCTGTTGTAAGAAAACTCAACAATGGCAAGTAAGTCCTCCCAACGTTTTGGATTGGATTTGAGCATGGTCCTAAGCAGGGCTCCTAAGGTTCGATTGGTCACCTCAGTTTGACCATCAGTTTGGGGGTGGTAGCTAGTGGAGTATAAAAGTTTGGTTCCCAACTTTCCCCAAAGTGTTCTCCAGAAAACTCCTACAAATTTTGTATCGCGATCACTCACTACAGTACGCGTTATCCCATGTAAATGAACCACGTTGTCAAAGAACAATGCGGCGATATCACTGGCAGTGTGTGTGGTCTTGCATGCGATGAAATGGGCCATTTTGGAAAACCGGTCTACAACTATAAAGATAGAATCCTTACCCCGGCGAGAGAGAGGTAAACCTGTGATGAAGTCCATAGAAAAATCTTCCCAAGGGCCTAAGGGGATAGGTAGAGGCGTGTAGAGACCATAGGGATGGGAAGTGGATTTGGCGCGTTGACAAGTGACACAACTGGTGCAATAGCGCGTCACCTGGGTGGTCATACGCGGACAAAAGAAATGCTCGCGAAGAGTAGCTAATGTCTTGGTGACCCCAAAATGACCGCGTCCTTCATGGGCTTCTAGGATGAGGAGTTTCCTAATTGGAGAGCTAGGAATGCACAAACTGCCTGCTTTGTAAAGGTAACCCTCATGGAAGAAGTAGGTTTCGAACTCGCGGTCCCTAAGGCATTGTTCAACAATGGGCTTAATACCCATCGTGAAGAACGCGCCTGTCAAATTGCCATGGGCGGCCCAACAAAAGATGTGTCGCGTCCATGGTAATGACATCACATAGAACATAGTCTGTATATTGACCAATGGAGAAGGAAATGAGACATTGATGAGTTACAATGTTACCAGAACTCGAGGAAATCCATTGGAGGCCGTATGGTTGTGGGTGAGGAGTGGTTGGCAGGTTGAAATGAGTGACCACCTTCTCATTAATGATGTTGCAACAGCTGCCTCCATCAATGATTACGCTCAAGGTCGCGGTCTTGACCAAGCAACGCGTGTGGAAAAGATTCTCGCGTTGATCACCAAGGGTTGCTTCCTTGACAATGAGCAGACGGCGCGTGACAAGGCTGAGAGTTGTGCCTTCATGCAACGCGATGGCTTCACAGGTGTAAGCATCCTCGTCATCTTCGAGCCCTTCCTCGATGGTCTCAAGCGTGGCGTCGTCCTCCTCAAAATATTCATAACCCGCGGAGGTTGTGGAGAAGAGGACTCTCTTGTTGTTTGGGCAACTCCTCATGATGTGCCCTCTGCCTCCACACTTGAAGCATTCTATATCACGCGCGCGTTCCTGGGTTGGTGATGTACCCTTTGGTGGTGGCACGCGTGGAACAATGGTGGGTATTGCCGCAGTCTTTCCTTGTCTATTGGGATTAGACGCAGTGGTTCCTGGGGAAGGACCGCGCACATTAGTAGAAGGAACTTGACTAGTTTGAGAGTCATACCTTCTTTGACCATAGGGTTGGTAGGGTCCTTGACGCTTGCGCACAATCTGGTTATGGAGTTGCATTGCAGTGTGCGTTAGCGTGTTGAGGTCCTTGATGGGAAGGATCTCCAACTGGTCTCGGATGTTGGTGTTGAGACCACTCAAAAACTTCATCCTCATCGTGGAGGGAGCCACGCTAATGGACGCCTTGTAGTACATATCCTCAAGTTGCGAGAAGAACTCAAGGGGGGTCTTCGAGCCTTGTTTTGCCATGGCAATGTCTAGGCGCATTTGGTTCTTGTAATCCTGGGGCACGTACTTGAGTGTCATCACAAACTTGAGCTGGTGCCATTCGGTGAGGGGCACCAAGTTCCTCCTTATCCGATCATCCACGAAGCGATGCCACCAAACTCTCACGGCGCCACGGAAGTGGACTGTGGCGGCGGCCACGTAGTCCTCTTCTGGGACTTGGCAATAGATCAACGTGTACTCTGTGGCCTGCAACCATTCAAGAAAAACTGCAGGGTTGTATTCACCAAAAAAGAATTCAACTTTTACCTTTATGTCGTGGCAATTGAGCTTGAAAGCATTGGCTTGAGGCCTTTGTTGCAAACGCGACGCTGGGATATCCAGGGGGCATACCCGTGGCCTTGGGCCGGTGGAAAGTGGGCATGTCTTTGCTGTTGCCTTCACGCCCCAAAATTGCCGCGTTCATTGCCAAGCGGGGCATGTTGCTCCATCTCCTGGGCGCGTCGGCTTTGGTGGTGTCCTTGTTGGGCCGCGTCGTGGCGAACATCATAAGGCATGTCATTCCTTCTGTCCATGTTATCGCGCCTATGGAAGGACGCGTTGGCCATGTTTGCGCCTAGCTGAGGGGATCCAATCGGCTGGCCTGTCTTGCAACTCCATAGAGTCGCCGAGTGGTGGATGGAAATTTCTGGGATTGATCATCCTTGAGTCCTCCATCTCTTCATCATCAAACTCCTCGAACTCGTCTTGGTGGAAAGGAGTGTGGGAGAAGTAGCCATCTGAGCCATAATGAGGCGTCCGCGTACTTTGGTGGACCAGATGGTCCTCCACATTGAATGGGACTGGGGTGGGAGCATGGCGACGTTGATGCGGCACTATGTCTTGGGCGCAATTGGATCGTCGCGGTCTGCCTTCGTCGCGTTCTGCTCGTCTGGCTCTGCCGGCTAGCGGTGTAGAGACAATCTCGCGTTGGCGCCTTGTTCCTCTGACTTTGTACCTGTCATTGAAATCATAAGGTTCAGAAAACTCACCATGGGAAACCTCTTTGCGGTCGGAGTCGGTTTCATCGCGGACTGGTGTTGCCTGTGGTGCATAGCGGTCGCGATGCGAGACGTAGCCTTGGCGGCTTTCTATCATGGATTGGATCCGTTGAAGACGCGGTTGCAAGTTGGAGGATGAGGGCATCAATCCTTTGCCCTTGTCGACGCGTTGTTTGCTTGGCCCGACTTCTTTTTGTCGCGGTGCGACTAGAGGAGCCATGGGTATTTGCAAAGTTGGTGTTGGTTGTACCATCGCAGCGCGTTCCCTTGCCTGGAATTCGGCAAGTTGGCGCAGAAGGGCTTGGATCTCGCATTGTTCCTCCGAGAGCTCCAGAATGGGTTCTGTTGGAGGATTTGCGAGTGGCACCACTTCATGTTGGGCGAGCTGTTGTTGTTATGGGGGATGATTGTTGCCGTCTCCTTGAACATTCCCACCAGTGGGTGCCATAAGGCTACCTATAACAATATGTCCATCCATCGCGAGTAAAAATGCACAAAAGACAATATAAAATCAATGAACAAGTAAGCACTCAGCAAGTAGCAAGTGTTCACGTAGGATAGCGCGTTCTTTTGGCCTTGAGGGCGGCTAGTAGGCAAGCAAAGCAAGTGTGATATGCAAGCACAAAAGCAACGAAACCAAAAGAAAGAAGTCTTAACCTCTTGCGTAAAGAACGCGTACACACAAGACACACTTACACGCGTGACACTAGACGGTGGAGAGGTGAAGAAGATGAGCCTAGCCGTTCTGGGAAGAAGGTTGCCTTATTTTGGCTTTTCTTCTCTTGTTTCTGAAAGTCGCGTTCTTTTTTTTTTTTTTTTGATATGCGA
This sequence comes from Rheum nobile, assembly GCA_027886185.1. NCBI lineage: Eukaryota > Viridiplantae > Streptophyta > Magnoliopsida > Caryophyllales > Polygonaceae > Rheum > Rheum nobile. The sequence continues at coordinate 781,068 of WOAB01000593.1, read as the reverse complement.
CTTGTTTTTTTTTTTGAATTTGAAATTCAAATCCGAGATCTTAGTCTTAAATGAAGATCGGATAAGAATACAATAAAAATAAACGGCTAAGTAACTTAAGGAAAGAAATCGCTAGATTTACGCGATAGGAGAGAGAAAGTGTAATGCAGATTTATGACGGTCACACAAGCAAATATGGCAAGATGTGAATGCGAGATTCACGCGATCAATTAAGGCAATTTTCGAATTAATTACGCAGATTTCATGCAAACAAATCACACAATTTTCGCTAGGTGATCAAACAATTATCGGCCAAGAGATTATCTTGTAGACACCGATGGGACAGGCATGTGTATGAGAGAGGAAAAATTTTCAGTGATTATGGCGGAAGCAAGGATGATGGGTGATTAAAAAAAATTCGTGAACAATTGAGAACTTGATAAGCGACTTACAAGATCAAAGGCTCTGATGCCAGTTGATGCGTTCTTACTAGGATTGAAGGATCTCAGATCTTGTTTGGGAAGTCGCGCGCGTCTTGCTAGAGGAAGATAGGGTGGAACGCGGGCTTCGGAAGGCGGCAGCGGAGGAGAACGACTCGAAAGAGATCGAGTTCTTGGCTGTAGCGTCGGCAGCAGAGGGATAATCTCGATGAAGATCGAGTGGTGGCCGTAGCGTCGACGACGGAGGAAGGGGTTGAAAAGACAGAGAGTGTTTGACGTTCGATCAAAGGGGGGGAGGCAAATGGCTCTCAATACTCAAGCTTTGATTAAAATGAACGTAACCTAATACAGAAGAACGAGTTGTCCTTTTATGCTAGGTCACCGGACTCGGATGGGCCGAGTCTCGATTAGTGGGCCGGCCCACGCGACATGCGGGGAGCACACGCCCCAAAAAGAAATAAAACCATTAATGTCTCAAGAGATTACATTCTGTTAAAAAAGAACGCGTTCATTGGATGGTGGAGAGAAGACAGACAGAGAACGCATTCTCTGGGCTTGGTTGAAGATGCTTCAAAGAGAACGCGATCTCTTGGGTGCCTTGGCTCTGGACGACGCGAGCGACCAAGGATTGCGTCGCGTTGGCGATGGCTTTAGCGCGTGCTCTTGTGATTGGCCCGTCTGAGCGAATGCTCATAGCCTCTTCTTCCTCAGAGGCATTCATGGTGGGCCGCGGCGCATCAATCTGGTACGGTGCCTTGGAGATTGGCGCGGTACCAGGCTCGAGATCAATGGTAAACTCCACGTTACGATTCGGGGGTAAACCGGGAGTCTCCTCCAGAAAGACATCCGGAAATTCGCGAATGACCAGAATATCAAGAACTGAAGGCTCATCTTTCTTGGGCTTATCCAGATAGCACAGGTACCCGACACAACCTTGTTGAAGTAGCTTACACGCGGCCATCGCATTGATGAGCGTGCCGTTATCAGTGTCATTACGACCCTTGAATTTGCATACGAACGGGCCCCCAGATGACACCGTCACAGTTCTTGAGTTGAAATCGATCACCGCCCTATGACGCGTCAACCAATCCATACCGAGAATAATGTCGTATGGAGCCATGGCTATACAGATCAAATCTGCTTCGAACTTTCTACCCTGAATTGTAATCGGAAATTCTGACAGACGCTTGGATCCTACTAAATGTTCACCATTGGGAAGATTGACTACGGAAGGCTCACAAGCCTCATTGCATACTAATCCTAGCATACTTATGCAACTTTCTGAGATGAAAGAATGGGTAGCACCCGAATCAAAAAGTATACACACAGAAGTAGAATGAAGGTATAGAGTACCTTGAGCAGTAGGAGCATTTGGTACATCAGCCTCACGCATCTCGTAGAGTCGCTGACCTTGACCTCCTGAAGCAGTTGGGGATTTCCCCTTGTTCTGCGCAGTTGTCTGCGTCGAAGGGCTAAGAGCCTCCACTGGTCTGAATCTGGGTCGGTTGTTATGACTAACAGACCCTTGCTATGACTCAGCTCCTTTCTGCCTCCTCTGCGGACAAAAAAGTCTGCAAGTGCCCCTCCTTTCTGCAGCCAAAGCACATCTTTCTCTGCTTCGGACACTCATTGCTCTTGTGCCCGGGTGTACCACAGTTGTAGCACTGGATCAGATTCTTGCCCTGGCCCGAACGTTGCGTAGACCATCCATGAGTCATCTCTGTTCTCGCCCGACCAGATTTGGCAAAGTTTGATGATGGCGCGAGTCGCTTGAACCCACTTGCCTGAGGCTGGCTCTGTGCCGATCTCTGGCGATTGCACTTTTTAGCCGACTCTTCCAGAGTCACCTCCAACTTATACGCTGCATCCACATACTGCTCTAAAGTAGAGCATTCGTGACGTACCATCAGTTGCTTGATGTCTGGATTCATCCACTCGTGGAAATGCCAGATTTTTTGCTCATCACTGGACACTTCCGGCCCAGCGTACTGCAACAGGTGATTGAACTTGGCCGCAAGCTCAGTCACTTTCAATCCATCCGTCCTCGGATAGAGAAACTCCTTATGCTTCTCTTCCCTCATAGCTCGGGAAAAGAATCGATCAGTCATTTTTGCCTTAAACATTTCCCAGTTTAACCCAGGGTGATCAGCTAGACCGGTGCTTTCCCATCACTCACTAGCCACCTCCTTTAGTTGAAGGGAAGCAATGTGCACCTTTTCAGCTTCTGTGCACTCGACGTTTCTGAACAGTCGTTCCATGTGCGAGAACCAATATGCCACTCTGACTGGCTCTCCCTTCCCATCATAGATGTCAGGCCTCATAGAGCTAATGGCCTTCAATGCTCGACCATAATTGCCTCTGTTCCTGACTGCATCTTCATGGGGTACATGGACAGCTGACTCCTCGAATCTAGGAACCACAGGAGGAATTGGCACACCTTGTGCCTGAGGCGCGATTGGTCGCATAATATCGGTGACTGCTTGCATCATAATCCCCCGAATAGCCTCAATTGCCGCAGCATCGAACACCACTAGAGCGTGGACCGGAACTTGGTCACTGCCCACAGGATTGTTGTGAGAAACAGACTCGTTCTCATCCAATGGGTTTGCGGCATTCCTCAAATTCGATTTGGGGTTATTGCTTGGCCCAGCACCAACACGAATGGTATTCCTTGTGTTTACCATCTGTTTATCGATCAAATTCCAAGTATTTTATAACATTAATATCATTTTACATGCACAACGTATAAAATCAACTTAGAATAGACCAAACTTGGTAAACTTTCATTGATGAACTGAAATTGAGTTTAATAGGTCTACATCGGAAATTCTTCCAAGCGACAAGGCAAAATTGCTTGGAGAATACAATGCTATCAAAATGAAACAACCAGAATACTAGAAAAAAAGACTGCTAAACTTAACACTGGCCCCCATCATGGTGCCCTGAAAAACTTCCTATAATCGGGAACTCTCATGCACTGCTTCTTCGCACGTGGTCTATCATCGGGGTTTGGTGTCAGACTTCTGGACCTACTCGGCCCTGGAGCACATGGCTCACCTCTCGGCCTTGGTGCCCTCGGCCTTTCCCTAGGCGTGGGAACACTTGGTCCAGCCCCATCAGATCCCGGTGGGTAGCAAAACTCCTCCAGAAATCCTGGTTGGAAGTCTGCCCTGTTCACCTCGTACAAAGGGTCAAGTAGCAATCTTGCTTGGCGGATATACTCCTGGAGTTCGCGGACGTCCACAAGCATTCGGGAGAGACCGAGCTCAGCCTCGTATGTCCTCTCCTCCATGTCGTCTAGGGTGTTCGACCACTCCTCCAGTCGCTCCTCCAGCATTTGGGGCCTTGGCCTGGCCTACTGGGTCGGGACCACCCTCGGTGTACCCATCGACTCACACGGCTTTGCCCTCCTATGACCATTCTCAACCGCTTCGTCCACCAGGCAACGCGCTTCAGAGGAAGCCATCTGACTCTGGCGAAACACCTGTCGCGAGTCAGGACTCATCACTGGCCTTCTCCTTATGGCGGTACTTTCACCACTAAGTGCCTCCCAAGTGGTAGGGGACAATGGTGAATACTCCCGCTCAAGTGGCGACATCGGACTCGGGAAGATGAATTCCATCTCCGGGTCCTCCTCCGGATCTTCTTCCGGGTCTTCTTCAGGATCCTCCTCCAGATCTTCTTCCGGGTCTTCTTCAGGATCCTCCTCAATTTCGAAGTCGTCGTCGTAGTACCCTCCAAGGTACTGCGCCAGATCCTCCTTTTCCTCTATGTCTTCCCTTGGGTCCGCTTTAGGCTACACCTCGGGAACCTCGGCCCTAACGGATACTAACACCACCGACTCCTCGAGTACGGTCTTCACCTCCTCGGGTGGACTACTGGGCTCCCCGACCTCAAAGCACGGCAGGGGAACCGAGAACTTAAGCCTAACTGGAGATGGCGGGGCCACCTCGGCTTATTTCGGGTTCCTCAGATGAGAGATGATTGCGCCCATACTCCGCGGGGCGACGAGAAAAGGGTTAGTCTTTCTAAATATAGAAGCGAACTTGCTATATCAGACTGGAAAGAAGACACGACTAGAACGGCAGAGATTTCAAAACAACACATTTTCTAGTCAAGTATGGTTTATTCAGAAATTCAAAATTTTTGAATAAAAATAATAATTCTTAGTTCAAAACGAGTAAATGGTTTATAAAATCTTCGTTTTTAATAAAACGTTTTTAAAACCCAACCCGTTTTAAAAAAAAATCGGCTCTGATACCAGATCTATAACACCCCCAAATATATATCCTTGAAAGTATTACTGCCAGTGACCTCATATTTCACATCCAAAGCCACCCAAGGATTAACCATTCATACAAATCATAAAATACAATGATAAAACGAAATATCATAATCTTTATTGAAACCAAAGTCTCGGAATTACATCTGTAAATCCCAAATACAACAGAAATACAGAATACGTTTAATACAGCGGAAGTCTTTTAAATAAATAACATAAGGTCTTGATCGAAGCAATCATCCGCCTAGGATCTTCAACCTGGATAAAACTCTTAAAAACTTCATCTGCCTTCATCGTCGATTCTAGCCTTCATGGAACAGAAGATTACCTGATGTGCCGTATGAGACGGATGACACCAGCCAACCATGCAAGGAATAAAACCCGGTTGGTTAGTCTAATGAAAGACTATGCAAGGGTAAAACAGAAAGGTTCTAAATAGACGTATTAGGTTAGACCTATCGCTTCTCGAATGAAAGCCGATGACGATAGCAAACCTCAACACTTCTACGGAAAGATACGAACATAATGATCAAGAGAAGACTCCTAAAGGTCGAGTCTTATCGGAAACGTATGAAGAGAAGACTCCAAGAGATTGAGTCTTATCGGAAACGTATGAAGACTGTTTGGGAACGTTATAATTTCACACAAGCGTTTAAAAAGACTTGACCATTTGGGTCCACGACCAACCTCACCGCGTAATGCGAATTCAGATTTGGAAGGAGGACTTACTCTAATCGAAGTCCGAGCGGTTTCCACGTTGTACTCCTCGCCCGATGGTATATTAATTATGTGCATAATCACACTTATCTTGTTTAATTCCAAAACGTATATTTACGTTATAAGCTTTTATCATATATCATCTCGATACGAGAGATATCTTGGGAATAAATCCCGATTGGTTGGCACCAGTGATAAGTACTACTTTGTAGGGCTTAACCAAGAGTCATTAGAGGTTTTATTGGTGCCATTCGGGTAGATTTAGACACATTCATGTGTATGGAGTTTGGGGGCAAAGTTGGTGTATTTGGAGGTGTTTGAGCCATTTTGGAGATCATAGTAGACACTGAGGAGGAAGCCACCAGAAGTAGACACCAAGGAGCTGAAGAGACGAAGACTTCGGAGGAAGTACCTTACGGCGCCCGCCGTAGAAGCCACGGCGACCGCCGCCTAAACCCTCCCAACAACGATGGCTACGACTTGGCCACGGCACCCGCCGTGGAAATGCGGCGCCCGCCGCCATTACGACGCCCGCCGTGGAGGTTGCAGCGCCCGCCGCCGCTATTCAGAAGTCCGTCGAGCCATTTCCTTATTTGCTTTATTTTGCATTATTTTATTACGATTTATTATTGCGTTTTAGGTTAATTCAGACTTTGTTTCCTTGAGTATTTAAGGGTAGAGAAATGCTTGTTTTCCTATCAGCTAATCTCTCTCGAACCCTAATTTCATTCTACGTACTTTGCTATGAAGAACTAAGTCCCCTTGGCTTAGTCAGACGTTGAAGCTTTCGTTTTGATTCAGTTGTGAGACTCTCGTTCTTAATCTATTGCATGGTTTTTATCTATTCTCTTGCTTGATTGCTTATGATTGATATTGATAATCTCTATCTTGGACGCAACTAGGGTTTGTCGTTATTGATCTATTGCTAGATTTAGATTGTTACTGGTTGAGCATATCTATTTCAGAGTAGCAACTAAATCGTACTAGTATCTGGTTATGCTAGTCTTATGCAGAAGAGAACTGATTTACATTCTAGGATAAAAGCTGGTTGTTTTATGCTAGAATTGTATCCAACTATATTCCTATCCGTAAGGCTGCTGTTAAACTGAATCTTGATAGTTTCAGGGTTGTTTAATTAGTTAGTGCTAATAGTATCTGGTTGTGCTATTAGTTATATCTGAAAAGGAATTGGAATTTCCATTGCATGAGATTTTGACTGAGTATCTAGGATCAACTTGTCATATGAATAGTGGATGTTGTTTGACTAAGTGCTTTTCCCATCACTGAATTCATCAACTTATAGTTTGTTTACCTTTTGCATGTTTAGAACTTACAAAACTCACAAAACCCCCCCCTTTGGTTACGTTTGATTGACATACGAATTGCATATTTAGATAGAATTCGCCTCCCTGTGGATTCGACCTTTACTTACCTAGGACTACAGTTTAAGTTTTGTTTGGATATTTTGCATAGCAGTTTTACACGACGAAAACCTGTTATCAAATTGGCGCCGTTGCCGGGGAGGCAATACTCTATTGTGTGTGTGATTTGTGTGCCAATCTTGGTGTGAACCTATCTTATGGTTCACACCCGTGTTACTAATCATCTACCTCTAGTTTTTGAGCCAGAAATCGAGAGAACTTTCTTCAAGCTCGCAGGGCTGCGAATATACTACTTCAGGAAGCTTATACGATGGATGATCAACGTGTTACTCTTGAATCTCTAATAGCTCCTAACTTGGAGCAACCAACTCGTGTTGTGCAATTCCCTGCCCTGGGTGATGGGGTTAAATTTGAGCTCAAGACAGGAGTAGTCCATTTACTCCCGAAATTCAGTGAAACCCCGCTTGAAGATCCTATTCAGCACCTGGATGAGTTCCTTGAGGTCTACACCAATATGAGGCCATCTGAGATTACTGAAGATCAGATGAGGTTGAGAGTCTTTTCCTTTTCTCTGAAGGATTCTGCTAAAGACTGGTATCATTTTTTACCACCAGGGAGCATCACTACTTGGGTGAATTTGAAGAAGGTGTTTCTTGATAAATACTTTCCGGCAATCAAGTCCAATCAGCTCAAGAAGAAGATCTGCAACGTAGAGCAACTGTCTAATGAGTCTTTCTATGACTACTATGAATGCTTCAAGAAACTGGTGAAGAGTTTCCCCTACCATGGCTATGCTAATCATGATCTGATTCTTTATCTGCATGGAGGACTTCGTGAAGATGATCGTCGGATGGTAAATTCTGCATGTCGTGGGAATATTCTGAAGAGGACTTATGAAGAGGCTCAAGAGATATTTGCTACTTTGGCTGATGACTCTAGACAGTACAGTGGGAGAGGTTCCCAAAGCTTGGTAGTTGCTAGTTCTCAGTCAAAGATTGATCAGGCTGATTTTGATGTGCTGAGAGAGGAGGTGAGGCGCCTGAAGCTGAAAGGTACACCTCGGCAGGCTAAGGCCTGTGAGATCTGTCATGACGACTTGCATCCTACTGATTCATGTCCTACTCTACAAGAGGAAGTGAATCATGTAGGAGGATATCAACAGAGGCCCAGGCATGACCCTTATTCTAATACATACAATCCTGGTTAGAGGGATCATCCCAACTTCAGATGGAGAGACCCATAGCAAAATCAACCACAGGGTAATCCTCAACAGCCTAGGCAGCCATTTGTGCCACAACCTCAAGGGCAGAGCTCAAATCCTTCATCTTCTATGGAGGACATGATGAAGATGCTGATGCAGAGCCATGTAAACCTCAATGAAAATGTTGCTAAGTTGTCTAAGAGCCAATTGCAGTTCCAAGAGACAACTCAAGCTAGCATCCAGAACTTGGAAAGGCAATTTGGTCAAATTTCTCAAGTGGTGAGAAAGCTTGACGCAAAGGTCTCTGGTAAACTTCCATCTCAAACGGAAGTGAACCCGAACATTAGGAATGTCAGTGCTGTAACGCTGAGGAGTGGAAAGAGGCTCGAGGAGGATAATTTCGAGGTCAACAAAGAAGAGAACGCGGACCTGGAGCAGAACAGCGACGGCGATCACTGCAATTCTTACGGCGACCGCCGCCCAATTCACGGCGACCGCCGTGAACCTTACGGTGCCCGCCGTGACGGTGAGCCAAATCCCGAACTTTCTGATGATGTTCACGGCGACCGTCGTCCTTCTTACGGCGACCGCCGCCCCTCCGAAGCTGATCCTGAGGCTGAGAAGGAGTATGAACCTCCGATTTTTCCTGATTGGAAGCCTGTTGCACCATTTCCGTCTGCTTTGAAGCGTACCAAGCCACTTGCGCAGGACAATGACATGTTTGAGATGTTCAGAAACGTGGAGGTCAACATCCCTCTCTTAAAGTTGATCAAGTCTATCCCTCGTTATGCCAAGTTCTTGAAGCAGATGTGCACCACAAAGAGGAATCAGGATAGGAACAGCAAGAAGAAAGTAAAGGTAAGCGAACATGTTTTTGCTGTGTTTCAGAAGCGCTTACCCAAGAAGTGTGGCGACCCAGGTATGTTCACCATCCCTATTACTATTGGAGGTACTAAGTTCAATAAATCCATGTTAGATTTGGGTGCTTCCATTAATGTTCTACCTTCATCTCTTTGTGAATCCTTACGATTAGGACCCATGCATGCCACTAATATTGCCATTCAGTTAGCTGATAGATCTAGTGTGCGTCCTATAGGGATAATGGAGGATGTTTTGGTTAGGGTTGGTGATCTTACTTTCCCTGCTGACTTCTATGTGCTCAATATGGAACATGATAAGCATGCATCACCTATTCTGTTAGGGAGACCTTTCCTGAAAACTGCCAACACTAAGATTAATGTGAGTACTGGTGCTTTAACCATGGAATTTAATGGCCAAACTATTAACTACAATATCTATGAAGCCATGAAATATCCTTCTGATGATCACTCTTTGTGTGCAATTGATGTACTTGAGCCTGTGGTGCGAGACATTTTTGATGAGGACCACCTAGATGACAAGCAATCTATCATTGTTGATTCTAGCTTGGATTTTGCTTCATCTACTAACTCGCAGGAAGTCGTCACTGAGTTGGACGCTTAATATAAGCTTCCTCTGGAGCTACCAGGCAAATCGCCTTTACCGCTAACTCCGAGTGAGAAGCTCGTTCCCTCTTTGGTGCAGGTCCCTGAAGTTGAGGCTAAACACCCCCCTGATCGATCTAAGTATGGGGGAGACGCGACTAAGAAGGTCAAGGTGGAGGAGCCGCTGAAGAAGAAGAATGGTCTAAGGTTCAAACATTTCCATGAGTGGTTCAGGAAGGAGGTAATGAATGAGAAGGTTCCTAAGGAACCTGATGATATGGATTGAGGTTGTTCGAGTAGTATGTCGAGCCAACGACATTAACTAAGGCGCTGCTCGGGAGGCAACTCGATGTTAGGTAGTTTATTTCCTTTCCCTTAGTCATTTTCTTTTGTTTTTCCTTTTAGTTTTTGCTTTCTGTGTCGAACTAACCTGCAGGAAGCGTGACCAAGTGACGAAGGAGAAGCGGCGACCGCCGCCCACCTTACGGCGACCGCTGCCAAGGCCTAGCCAAGCAAGTTGGCTACGACATCCTGGTGGCGACCGCCGCAATTACGGCGACCGCCGCCTTCCTTACGGCAACCGCCGTTTTCACCACCCTCCGTTCATCTGGCTACGGCAAATGGCAGCAACCGCCGTTTAATTACGGCGATCGCCGCCATCCTCAGGTTCGACTTCTTTCCTTATCTTAAATAATAATAAAAAAAAATATAAAAAAAATAGGCCCGAAAAAACCTTAAACGGGGAGCAAAAGAAGAAAATAAAATATCCCGAAAAGACCTTAAACGGGGAGAAAAAGCTAAAAAAAAAAGAGTTCTACCGGAGACCAGCTGCCCAGCGTTTCCTATGGAGAGATGGTGCGCATCATGTTGTCAAGGAGGAGACATTAGCCCCACTTTGTATTTGACAACGATGATGGCCCTCTAATTGGCAGCTGAGGAGGAGGAACACTAGGGCCCACACCACAATTACATCTGGGCCCCATTTTTGTGTTCGTTGACGGCCGTGCAACCCCGCCATACCTGACATACCACTATTCACCATAGTGGTTCCCTATGGTTGCACGGTAGATGAAGATTATGTCGTTGATGCCGACACCCGAGACATGGACGTTTATTGAGAAGACCGCCAGCAACAAAGGAAGTGTCCAAGCCAGCTCGGCGACGTTGTGAGTTAATTTTTTTGCTTTTCCCTGTGCTTCTATTTTTTGTCTTTCATTACATTGATGACAATGCAATGTTTAAGCATGGGGGAAAGTTCTATCCTTGCTACGTCGTTGAGGAGAAAAATGAATAAAGAGAAAAAGCCAAAAATTTGAAAAAAAGGCTATCATTGAAATCCTGGGATAGGTCGAAAACCCGAAAGGGTGGCCTAGGTAATAAGCAGGTGGCCTGGACTAGCATTAGGCTGGGGTAATATGTGGTCAAGAGTGACGTGAGCTTATGTGAGTACATCTATTGGAAAATGAAATGAGTGGCTTGGTGAAAACCCGAAAGGGCGCCTTGGCAAAATGAGCGAAAAGAAGAATAGTGATTTTAGGATTTCTCATTATTCTTGGAGAGGCGTCATAAGAAGAGGAGACAAAGAAGGATTGTCGGGTAGGTCACTCTAGGAGACATAAGGAGCAATAGATGGAGGCTAGGATTAGAGGTTACTCACGCTATTGGATGTCCGGGTTTAGCTTGGGGGAAGTACTCTGCTTGCCCCTTAAGCTTGTTGAGTTGTTGATGTGTTGTAAATGAGAGTGGTGCCAGGAGCTTGGCATGGGTTAGGTGACTCTTAGTTGGAGGATATGCTTCCTGAGACCTTGGATGCTACATTGGAGGAGTAGGCTCTTTATTAGTTTACTCGTGGACGAGCAAAGGTCTAAGCATGGGGGAGTTTGATAAGCACTACTTTGTAGGGCTTAACCAAGAGTCATTAGAGGTTTTATTGGTGCCATTCGGGTAGATTTAGACACATTCATGTGTATGGCGTTTGGGGGCGAAGTTGGTGTATTTGGAGGTGTTTGAGCCATTTTGGAGATCATAGTAGACACTGAGGAGGAAGCCACCAGAAGTAGACACCAAGGAGCTGAAGAGACGAAGACTTCGGAGGAAGTACCTTACGGCGCCCGCCGCAGAAGCCACGACGACCGCCGCCTAAACCCTCCCAACAACGATGGCTACGACTTGGCCACGACACCCGCCATGGAAATGCGGCGCCCGTCGCCATTACGGCGCCCGCCGCCGCTGTTCAGAAGTCCGCCGAGCCGTTTCCTTATTTGCTTTATTTTGCATTATTTTATTACGATTTATTATTGCGTTTTAGGTTAATTCAGACTTTGTTTCCTTGAGTATTTAAGGGTAGAGAAAGGCTTGTTTTCCTATCAGCTAATCTCTCTCGAACCCTAATTTCATTCTACGTACTTTGCTATGAAGAACTAAGTCTCCTTGGCTTAGTCAGACGCTGAAGCTTTCATTTTGATTCAGTTGTGAGACTCTCGTTCTTAATCTATTGCATGGTTTTTATCTATTCTCTTGCTTGATTGCTTATGATTGATATTGATAATCTCTATCTTGGACGCAACTAGGGTTTGTCGTTATTGATCTATTGCTAGATTTAGATTGTTATTGGTTGAGCATATCTATTTCAGAGTAGCAACTGCATCGTAATAGTATATGGTTGTGCTAGTCTTATGCAGAAGAGAACTGATTTACATTCTAGGATAAAAGCTGGTTGTTTTATGCTAGAATTGTATCCAACTATATTCCTATCCGTAAGGCTGCTATTAAACTGAATCTTGATCATTTCAGGGTTGTTTAATTAGTTAGTGCTAACAGTATCTGGTTGTTCTATTAGTTATATCTGAAAAGGAATTGGAATTTCCATTGCATGAGATTTTGACTGAGTATCTAGGATCAACTTGTCATATGAATAGTGGATGTTGTTTGACTAAGTGCTTTTCCCATCACTGAATTCATCAACTTATAGTTTGCTTACCTTTTGCATGTTTAGAACTTACAAAACTCACAAAACCCCCCCTTTGGTTACGTTTGATTGACATACGAATTGCATATTTAGATAGAATTTGCCTCCTTGTGGATTCGACCTTTACTTACCTAGGACTACGATTTAAGGTTTGTTTGGATATTTTGCATAGCAGTTTTACACGACGAAAACCTGTTATCAACCAGCTGAGTGCACCTCCCATATACTCGGATAGGGGATAGTCATGACCAGAGAGAGTATTAGGAAAAAATCCTCCTAATACCAGTTATAAAGAAACGATTAGACCTCGCAAGGTACATTGCATTCCTACGAATACTCGTTCTAACTATAATGTATAAGTTCACACATAGAATCGACACCAATACCATCATGGTAATAACAAATATAATAGCGTTGTTTCTAGCAATATATACAACCTATAATAATATCACTTTCTTAATCGTATAATTTATAAAATCTGTTCCCAAACGAAAACAATAGTTCATCCCAATTTAGGTAACAATTAAACAATTGAAAATTAATAGAAACATGGAATGATAAGCAAAAGCGAACCGCCACTTGCCTTAATCTAGACGAACGATTGAGCGACGATGGGTTTCTGGGTCCGGAACGGGAACGGAAGACGGATTACAGATTCCTACGACGACGACCCATAACGAAACCCTAGGTTAGATTCGACAATAAAATGATACGAATCTAAGAAGGAACGAACGAAATCGAAAGAACGAAGGTCCTGACCGAGACCAGCATGCCCAAGGCCACGATTGCGATTGCCAGAGCAATCCGCGGTCGCGGCCGTCGAGGACAAGGCCACCGCGGGTGTCATGACAGCGGCCGCGGACGCGGCCGACCTTGTCACTGCCGCGGTTGCGGCAGTTCATGTCCGCGGTCGCGGCTATGAACTGTGGCAACTCTAAATGGAGAAAATCTCACCGGCGACGATGCGACGGGGCTCGATTCGAGGGGGCTTCGACTCCAACCTCCCTTGTGCCTCCAATGCACCACTCCAAGGCTGATACCCCCGGCGAGGCCTCCGGCGATACTTCGAAGATTCCGGCGAGGCTTGGAACTCCGGTGAGCAAGAAAACGAACGAGAGAGAGAGATATCAGATTTGGGTGCCCTTAAACCCTCCCAAATCGACTCTATTTATAGCCCAAAGAAGGATCTCTCCCAGCCCAGATCAACGGCGAGTCAGACGATCAACGGTGGCGCGAACGGCGAGGCTGTGCAGACGACGCGACGTTGACGTGTTGGAGTTTTCCGCGGTCGCAGAAAATTCCTGTGCCCAACCCTTCTGAAACCCATTTTTCCGCGATCGCGGAAATGCTGCCGCGGTCGCGAAAATGCCTTTTCCGCGTCTGTTTGCCCCGGGAAAGGTTTGGCGTGGGTTTTAAACCCCGGATTAAATATATTTGTACCCAAACAAATATTCTAAGCCCCGAAAAATACGTCGAATGTATTTTATATCACTCAGGAAATTTTACAGAGATCAATCTCGATACAGAAATGCAAACTTCTCCAAAAACAATACGATCACAGAACGAGGGTTGAGTAAATTACCCAAATACGCTTACTAAAAAATGAAGGGTATTACACAAACAAAGAACCTCACAAAAAAGTTTGGAAGAAAGCATGTTTTGACCAATTCGTTTTTGTGCCAGCTACTGGTTTTTCGGGAGGGATTTGCGTTATGTGGAAAACTTATCAACTCACAAAAGAAGTACTCGAACTTGATCACACTGAACCGAGATTTGTTAGCATCAAATATACAAATCTTTGTACAAACGTTAAAGTTCTAATCATTCTTACTTATGCACCCCCGTATGAATCTGGCAAAGAGGATTTCTGGAATGGAATCACCTCCTTTGTTACAAATAGTGCATATCCATGTATCTTTATGGGTGACCTAAACGAAATTCAAGACCCTAGCGAAAAAATGGGTGGAGTTCCTCCACCAATTACTAAATTTACCAGATTAAGAAAATTTAGTAATGATTGTGAATTGATGGATATTCCAACCCAGGTAATAAATTCACTTGGAGGAAAAATAAAACAGAAATTGACAATATCTACAAAAAATTAGACAGGGTACTGATTCATCACCAAATTTTACAATGGTACCCTAACCTCTACACAAAACACTATGCGTTTACCAGTTCGGATCATTGCCTAATTTCTATTGATCTGACCTTATCTCTACCCTTTAAAAATCAACCCTTCAAGTTTGAGAAAAAATTGGATGACCAAAAATGACTTTAGAAATATTGTCAAACAAACCTGGAGAACAAACTTTCATGGATCTAGATTGTATGATTTAGTAACCAAAACAAAATTATTAAAAAATAAAGTAAAAATCTGGAATAAGAGTACATTTGGAAATGTATTTACCTAACTTCAAACCATAGAACAACAATTGACTGACTTTCAAATAGATATATGTGCTAATGCTAATAACACTTTGGTCTAGAAACAAAACAAACTCATTAAAAAAAAAAGCTACTTAGCTTTCAAAAGATTTTTTGGAATCAAAGAGCCAAAGTTAAACACATAAAATATAACGATACTAATGCTAGTTATTTTCACAAAATAGCAAATGGGAGACGAAATAGAAAAATTATAAAAGAAATCAAAATCCAAGAAGGAACTAGCATTATTGGAGAAGAGAATATCAGAAATGAAATTAGAAATGATTTCATAAAAAGATTCAAAAGTGAGGAAATGAACAACAGATTACTTCGGGATAACCTTGATTTAATTCACACTGAAATTTCTGCGGAGGATAATGCAGAATTAACAAAGAATGTTTCTAATGAAGAAATAAAGAAGGTTGTTTTTGACATAGGATCAGATAAATCACTGGGTCCTGATGGTATGACAACAGAATTCTATCAAAAATATTGGGACATTGTAGGGCCATCTGTGATACAAGCAGTCTAAAGTTTTTTCCTCTCAGGGAAATTACTCAAACAAATCAATCATACATTTATCTCTTTAATCCCAAAACGTGATAACCCCAACTCAACAAACCACTATAGACTCATAAGTCTATGTTCTATAATTTATAAAATTATATCAAAAATCTTAACAACAAGACTAAAAAGTACTATGGAAAAGTTAATTCATCCCTTGCATGGTGCTTTTGTGGCAAATAGAGCTAGCCAAGATAATATCTTAATAGCTCATGAAAATTTTCATTCCTTCAAATCAAAACAAGGAGCTGAAGGATTTATCGCCCTAAAATTAGATATGGAAAAAGCGTATGATAGAATAGAGTGCAATTTTATTATTAAAATAATGGAGAAGTTTGGATTCCGTGAAAAATTCATCAACTGGATAAAAGAATGCATTACGACTGTATCATTCTCGGTGCTGATCAATAATGGACCCACATAAATATTTAAACCAACCAGAGGACTTAGACAAGGCGATCCCCTCTCACCTTTTTTGTTCATTCTAGGATCAGAAATCATAGCTCGAAAACTACAAAGAGCCTCTGAGAGACCGCGAAACCCTTTAGGTTTCCAAATATCCAAACAAGGAACGCAGATTCCTTTCTTGGCATTTGGGGACGACATTATGATATTCTCAAAAGCTAAACAAGAAAACTGTAAGGAAATTAAGGATATTGTAGACGAGTATTGCAAAATATCTGGACAAAAAGTAAATTTTTATAAATCTGCTTTTCAAGTGAAAAAAAAAATAACCAACCCAAAAAATGGCAATCCAAGGTATTCTCACAGTCACAAATATGATATCTTTTGAAAAATACCTTAGATGCCCTATCATTAATGGTAGAATCAATTATAACACCTTTGATGATCTATTAATTAGCCACAACAACAACTAACCAAATGAAAGGCTAATTCTCTTTCCCAAGCAGGAAGAACAACTTTAATAAAAGCTAACCTTGCATAAAGACCTAATTACCTTATGCAGAGCTTTATGCTACCTACACATACCCAAAGTTTTGGAAGAACGAACAATGATACAGACTTGATAAAGGATGTACCAATCTATATTAAAAAAACAAATCCATAATTGGAAACAAACAAAGTATTGGAACCCAGACTGCCTGGCAAACGAAAAATAAAAAATAAAAAACAATAATAATCTTAGACGACCGAAAAGAAAATGGAAAAAACCACCGGAGAATATCATTAAAATTAATACTGATGGATCCACCAAAACCAATGGGGACTCGAGCTTTGGCTATATCTTCAGAAACAATACAGGTGAACCAACTTTCCTCTTTGGTGACAAATGTGGAAATTCAACCCCCTTAAGAACATAAACCTTAGCAGTTAGAAATTCTATGGTAAAAGCCTATGAATTAGGCATTACCAACATTCAAGTTAAATACGACAACCTTACTATTGTAAATGTTCTGAATAAAATCTGGCACTGTCCTTGGGATATTGAAATTTTAATTTCTGATATCCTTTGTGTTTTACAACTGTTTTCTTCAGTGCAGATTTGTCATATCTTTCGAGAAACAAACGCGGTTGCCGACTGCATTGCAAAGTTGGGCCATCGGAGTTCCTTGGAAGATATTCAAGCCAACCTAGAGCTTTTAGTTCTCATCCACAAGGATGCTATAGACTGATCAAAAACTGTTTCTTCTGCGGTTTCCGGTCTAATTTTTACCTAATAAAAAAAAGACATATGGAAGGAGAATAGGTAGCTTGTCCAATTTCCGAGAAAATTAATTACAACCCATTAGTAAATAGACGCTTACCTCAGAAGTGACAACAAATATTAACCTTTTATGTCTCTTTCATAAGGGCGGAGAACATGCATGTCTCCATCTTTGTAATAGGCGTATGTCTTTCTTCTTCGTTTTATCATCTGGCTAGTTGCAATTCACGAGCACAATTCAATCATTTTTTTTCCGTTTCATTGGGCTAGAATCTCATCATTTTCATAGAGATCTTCTGTTTAGAGCAGGTTTCACCAAATAATTATATAGATCTTGTCTGTTAGATTGATTTTTTCGTTTCTTAAGCTTAATGTTCTTCTTTTTCGATTGTTAGTATTTTTCTTCTTTTCGATTGTAGATTTGATGTTTTTGAAGTTTTTATAAAATAAATGTATCGATCTTTGAGGATTTGTTATGGATTCAAATATTGTTTTTAATGTTTTCAAGTTAATAGAAGTGTTTTTGTTCGCAATTGATTATTTATGTATAGTGTTTTGATTTGTTAAGTATGAACACATAGTTGTAATCCCATAAAAACAAAATTAAATACATGAACACATATTGAAAAACACATGGAGACATTATTATAAAAACATAGTTACATAGACAAAAACATATGCATACATAGCTAACAATATATGAACACATATGAAAATATATGCACATGATCACAAAGTGAATAATGCATGAACACATAGATGAAATGCACATGAGTTATTCATATATTACACATATTCTATATGATATGCACACATATGTTATTTCATATGAATACCTAAACAAAGAATTATGATCATATTGGCTAATATATGTTAACATATAAGTGAATAAGTATGAACACAACAACAAACATCTAAACATACAAACATATAATATGAACACATAGATAAATAAGTATAAACCACATGCAAATATTTTATATATGTTACATTGAACATATAGAAAACATGTATGAACACATAAAAAAATATGTTTTTTTTTGGTCGAAACATAAACAAATATGTATGTACAAATAAGCAAAGTGCATTCATGTCAAACATATAAACACATAAGCAAACTAATATGAATACATAAGCAAACTGATATGAACACATAGACAAACAAGTATGAATACATTGATAAACATATATGAACATATTAATAAGTCATTTTGGTGAAGTATTATAATGCACATTCATGTCAAACATATGAACAATAATCAAACTAATATGGACACGTAGCCAAATTGATACGGGCACATTCATTTGTTTTGATTTTAGTTGTCTTCATGAATTTTGAGTTAAAGCGAAAACAAAGTAATTCAGTAAAAACAATATAATCTAATATAATTAAACTAATAAAATATTTAGAGAGTGTATTAAAGATTTGGAAATATAATCTTGTAGTTGTAGAGAGTAAGAGACACTAATGAGAAATGGTGTGAAAAAAATTGAAGAGGAGTGTGTGTATTTATAGGATTTTTTAATAGTTTTAGTTTTTTTCTTAAATACACTTCCAAGTAAAAAAAAAACTAGTCATTGGAACCGGCGGTTAACCACATATTTGTATTAGTTGAACCGGCCACTAACAGCAAGTTTGAAGTAATAATGTCTTTCAACGACGGTTAAGTTTAGAACTTTTCTTTTTTGAAAAACAATTTTATTTTAAAAATAAAACAAGATTATTTAAAGAATTTACTTAAATATTGTAATCTAACTTATAAGTTAAAGTTAAACCTAAACCTTAAAGCTTAAAATGTAGGCAAACTTAAACTTGAAATATAAAACATAAACTTCAACTTCAATTTTTTTAATTAAAATATAA
Source organism: Rheum nobile (assembly GCA_027886185.1). Classification (NCBI taxonomy): domain Eukaryota; kingdom Viridiplantae; phylum Streptophyta; class Magnoliopsida; order Caryophyllales; family Polygonaceae; genus Rheum; species Rheum nobile. The sequence continues at coordinate 762,115 of WOAB01000593.1, read as the reverse complement.
AACTGAAACTTAAAATATAAAAGTTTAATTTAAACTTAAAATATAAAACTTAAACTTAAACTTCAAATATAAAACTTAAACTTGAAATACAGAACTTAAACTTGCAATATAAAACTTCAAATATCAAACTTAAACATGAAATATAGAACTTAAACTTGCAATATAAAACTTAAACTTAAATTAAAACTTCAATTTATAACTTAAACTTATAATTTATAAGTTAAAGTTAAATTTAAAATATAAAAATTAAGCTTAAATTTAAAAATTAAACTTAAAATGTAAAAGTTAAAGATAAAATGAAAATATAAAACTTAAACTTAAAATATAAAATTTAAACTTAAAATATAAAACTTAAACCTTAAAATATACAACTTAAAGTTCAAATATAAAAATTATACTTGAAATATAAAACTCAAACTTGGAATTTAGAACTTAAACTTGAAATATAAAACTTAAACTTAAACTTAAATATAAAACTTAAATTTAAGATGAAAAGTTACACTTAAACTTAAAATATAAAACTTAAAATATAAAACCATAAATTTAAAATCATTTGATAGTTATTAATGATATTTAGAAAAGTTGAAAAAATAAGGGCTTGAACTTAATAGTGATTATTAAGTTCCCTACGTATCCTCTCGGGGTTAGAGGAATCAAAGCCCACATAGTTCTCTTACCTTTAGTGTACGGACCGCACTTATCTAAGTCGAGTCCGCGCCGGAAGAATTAGAAGTGTTAATCTTTGTAGCGTCTCCAATCCATTTGTCCGATAATGAAGACGAAGCTACATTTGTTTGGGCTTTTAGTTCGGCTCTCTTCCAATCATTGATGCAAACTTGGGCCTCCAATGACTCCAGTCCCAAGGATGATCTCTTTTGGTCCAAAATGTGTCCACCTTGACTAAAGGTTTGTTCTACCGCTACAGTTGAGTCGGGTACGACAAGAACTTGAGCCGCAATCTTGGCGAGTATTGGAACATCTTGGAATGAGTTTTCCACCACACCAAAACATCAAAATCTTCAATATCATCAGACTCAAAACAAGTGTTAAGATAATTATCGAGCTCCGTATGTGAATTTGATTGTCTCAGTCTTTTATGTATTCCTTATAAATATCTAGAACCAAAAGCTACTCTTCTAGAAGAAGAAGAAGACAAGATTGGCGGTAATTGAGACGATGATGAATCAACATTAACATTAAAATGTGTAAATAAACTTTCAACACTTGTTTTAGTTGTTCTAATAATAGATGATACATTTGCTTATACTCAAGGGCGGAACCAGGGGCAAGGGTCCGATGTCCCCCTTTCGTTCATGGTTTTTTTTTTCCGTTTGTTATATTATTTTTTATTAGGAAATTTCGTTGTGTATCCCTGAGTTTAGGGGTACTCCGGTTCAAGATCACAATCACGTTTTTTGTCCTCAAATTAGTAGGATTTGACTCATAAAATAGTCAAATTCATACTCGAACCATCTTAATTTGAATTTTGAAAGAACAACTCATTTTCGATCTTATGAATTCAAATCGTGATGGTTCGGGTATAGATTTGCTTGAATTAATTTGTTTATAATTCAACTTAATTTAATTTGATTGCCGTGTTCAATTGAACAGTGTTAAATCTAATTATTTTAAATAGGAATGTAGACAAATTTGTTGTGCGAAGTAAGATATTATCGGTTTTAAATGTTGAGTCTTCGACTATTCCAAATGAATCTGAAAATGTTGATGGAGATGAATGTTGATTTTCAAGAAAAAAGTACGAAGTGAGAATGCATGTGAGATATATTAATATTATTTATAGCTATTTTTATTTAATATTAAAAAAAGTTTGCCCCTCTTTCATAATTCTTTGGTTCTGCCACTGCTTTTACTCCTAAAAAAAGTTTGCCCCTCTTGAAATGGTATAATAATTTAACCATTTCACCTTTATTTGGGCGATTGCACCTTCGATTTTGGGAATTTCCTCCACCTCATGAAATTCATTAGCAACATTCATAGCTTCAAGAACAAATATAGAAGAAGGGTTTATAAACATGACTAAAACTAGGAGTAGCATCATTAAAACTTTTAAGAGATCCATAATTTTCATACAAGTTTGTCAAACTTCATCGATAAAACATAAATGAGGAATAAAATTAGCGGCAAAAGAAGATAGCATTTGTTTATATTGCATTGATTGACAAAGTAATTTGTAAGTAGAGTTCACCGATGACCAACGTCTTTTGAAAAACGTTTTTAATGCACCCAATTTTGATCACAAAACTTCATCCATTCTCTTAAAATATTTTCATGTACCCAAATATACTTAATAACATCTCTAATTGGATCAAAATAAGGACTCGTACCATTTAAACCATCTTGAACATATAAGTTTAAAATATGACAAGCACATCGTACATGAAAAAACATACCTCCAAAATGTGGTTAACAACCTGCTATCAAATCTCTTATGGATGCGGTGCTAGATGATGCATTATCAAACGAAATAGAAAAAAATCTATGAAGAAGTCTATATTCTTCTAAAATTGCACGTATAATTCTTAAAATGTTTTGTGTGTTATGCGACTCATCAAATTCTCTTAAAGCCAAAACATGTTTATGCATTTGGAATTTTTTATCAATAAAATGACATGTAAGACCCATGTATGAATGAATTCGTTGATGATCACTCCATATGTCACTACATATAGAAACATGTATGTCATTCCCTCTAAAAAAAACAACCAAAAGACTCTTACGTTTTTTATATCCTTTAACAGTGTTTCTGTTAAAGAGGGTTGAGAATGAGTTATCATCCAATCATTAAAACCTACATACTCACTAAATTGAGATGCTAAATGATCAACACTAATAGCTTCGGCTAATGCATAACTACTACTAGCATGATCATAACGAAATAATGGAGATTGAGAAGATGAAACCCGGAAAGTTGAGATTCTCCACGTTGCATTCCCACCTTGTCGGGGTGTTTTGTCATCGTTTGCCTCGTTAAAGTGTCATAGCCTCCTCCCTTCGACCAAGAATACTTCTTGTCACAATACCTACAAAAAACATCGATTTTGTTAATTTTCACGCAAATCTCCCTTTCTAAATTGAATTCTAAAAACACCGACCTTTAGAATTCTCCCATCTACACCCTCGTCATCTTGTCCTTGGGTGGTGGGAGGTTGAGTGACATTTTCACTCTCTTGGGTGCCAACAACATTTTCAACACAATCCATTTTATAAATGAAGTGTAAATAAGAAGAGTATAAGAATTATAAAATAAAGACAACTAAATTAAATACAATTAAAATAAAGGCAATTAAAGAACTAAATGAGATCAAGTAAATAACTTCATAATATAAAAAGAATGACTAAGACACTTATAAGTAAGAGCAAGTAAATAAATTATAAAGAGAGTATTAGAATTCTTGTAAGAGAGCTTGAATGCTTGAGAAAAGAGAGATTAGGGAGATTGTTGGATGGTGTGGAAAGAAGTGTTGGGTGGTGTGTGGGTATTTGTAGTAAATTTGGGGGATTTAATAACAAAAATAAACAAAAAATGTCACATGGCTAGTTTTCTAGTAGTTTGAACCGACGGTTCAAGTTCAAACGGCTAGAAAACTTACCGGTTTTGACCGTTGTTGTAACACCCCCGATTTATGTCGGTAGTGGCACACGCCAATGACCTCAGACGTTAATGTCTAAAATCACCCTAGGCTTTAATCGAAATAATTTAGCTTAAAAAAGTAAATAAATGTTAAATAATGATAAAATAAATAACGGAAGACTTTTTAAATGAAACTCAATACTTTATTAAAATTTCTCTTGAGAAGAACGGTAATACAAATAATGTGAAAATACAGCAGAAGACTTTTAAGTAAAACCCAATACACCTGACTACGTGTTATATTTATTTCAAAAACATACAAACCTTTGAAATATTAGTTCTTAAGACGCAACATTCAACTGCAAGCCTTCGTCTTCGAATAGTTACTTCAAATCTTCGGGGACCAACCTCTAATGTGCCGTATAGGACGGATCACACCAGCCAACCATACAAGGAATATAAGCGGTTGGTTAGTCTAATGAAAGACTGTGCAAGGGGGAAAACAGATTGGTTCTCGTAGTCGTATAAAACCACTACCCTTGTTTCCCGAATAAAACTCAGTAAACGTCATATGACTATGGACTTCTACCGAAAAGAATGAATATGTATGATTAAAGAGAAGATTCCAATGAATTAAGTCTTATGGGAAATTACATGAATTTGTTTGGGAACATTATATTATCACACAAAGTTTTAAAAACATCTCGTTGCATATTTGGGTCCTCGACCAACCTCACCGCGTAATGCGAATCCAGATTGGAAAAGGTACTTACTTTAGACAAGAGACCGGGTGGGTTCTACGTTGTATTTCTCACCCGATGGTATATTAATTATGTGCAAAACGGCACTTATCTTATTTAATTTCAAAATGCGCATTTTCATTAAAGCTTTTAATCCACACCAATCTCGCAATGAGATATACAACATGGGACGAATCCCGAATTTCGGCACTAGCTAAGTGCACCACCACTTATATAAAATAAGGGTAGGTCATGACCAAAAGTATTAGGACATTTATCCTCCTAATACCAAGTTATAAAGAAATAGCTAAACCTCGCAAGGTATATAGCGTTCCTACGAATATTCGTGTTAACTATCAATTATATCCACACCAATGCACAACAATTCACACCAATTATTATCTAGAATCCTATAATAATATTATATACATATATATAAGGGTTATAACTAGCATATATACAACCTATTAAAAATGTTCATTTTATACAACACTTTAACACACAAGTTTCCAAACGAGAAATTAAGAATATTTATCCCAACTTAATTAAGACAATAGATTAATTGTCAATTAAGAGAAATGTGTAATAAATTAGCAAGAGTGAACCGTCACTTGCCTTGAATCACAAAGAGATGAACGGTATCACGATAATGATTATTTCCGAGTAGCAACTTGAATCCCTTCTCTATTTCCGTTCTAGAAGCAAATCCGAGACGTACCCGAATCACACACAAAAATAAATTAATTATATGATTTGTATAATACTGAATTTTGAAGGGTATATGTCTCAAGATTTAAATTGAATTATCCCAACTAATTCAATTTCAAGGCTTAATCGGTAGAACGATTATCTATACGATTAAAAATCAATTAGTCATATATTCGAAATAATATTTTCATGAATAAATAAATCTCATAATTTATTTATAAAATCCAGAAAATTTTCTCCAAAATATTATCCAAATGAAAAGTTAATATTTTAACCATTCATAGTCTAAGATAATACACAAAATAATTTTAATTAATTTAATTTTAATTTTATAAAATAAATTCTATATTATTATTCAGTATTTAATATTAATTTAATTAACCTTAATTAAGCCAAATAATAATATAATAAAATAAAATAAATTGGAAATCGAACCAAAATAAACCCGAAAATACCCAAACGGAGGGCTGCTTGTGTTTTCCGGTCAATTGGCGACCCGGTGGTGGTTTTCCGGCGGCGAAGCCTTAGGGACTTTGTAGAGGACTCAAATACTAAGTTGGGGGTACCACCAATTGGAGGATTGAAGCACCCAAGTGCTCGAATGTTGGCCAAGAACAACCGGTTTTCGAAAATTAGGGTTCTTGAGATTAGGCTTCGAAATTGGATGAATTAGGGGTCCAATTTGTTAGGATTCAAACACGGTAACGAATAGAAAATGAAGCAAAGAACACAAGAATTGTTAACCCAGTTCGTCAAGAATTGACTACGTTTGGGGGCACTACCAAACCAGGATACTTTTCTCTCTTTAGAATGTGATAAACGACGACTTTCAACGACTTAAGATTACAATTGATCAACTAGGGTTTAAATAGCAAGACACGGATTAACCTAATGGGCCCAAAAAACACAACACGTGAGAATTGGCCCAGCGCCCACCGCGGGGCGGCAGTTCCTACCGCGGGGCGGCGACCCCCACTGCGGGGCGGTGACTCCCACCGCGGGCTTCCACCGCGAGGCGCCAATGCCACCGCGACCCGGCAGTAACTTCCAGTTAACCTCTCTTGCAAAACCGGCGTCTTCCGTGGGACGTCCAGTTCCACCGCGACCCGGCGGCAACTCTCAGTTGCCTTCTCTGTAATCCCTAGCTTCAGGCTCCACAAACCCAACAATTTCCCACCTGGAGACTGACTCCAATCATAATCGTCCTCCTCATCAATCCATAGCTGGTAGTAGTGCCAAGCCTTCAACTCAGTTACCAAGGCCAGTTGAAGCCATGCAAAGCTTCAACTTCTCTAAGGTCACAACCTTAGTCAGCATGTCTGCAGGATTCTCAGTTCCACGAATCTTCATCAACTGCAAGACCTTGCGAGTCTTTCACGTCACAACCAGCCTTGCTTTGTAACGCTTCCTTCTATTCGCCTCCTCATTGATCCTGTAAACCTACTTGTTATGCAATGCCTTCTTGCCTGCTGGAAGCTTAACTAGCTCCCAGGTTCCGTTGGTCATCAACGAATCCATCTCATCATCCATGGCGAGCTTCCACTCGCTCACATGTTCTCCACGAGATGCCTCTGCATAACACTCTGGCTCACCACCATCTGTCAGCAACAAATAGTAGTTTGACGGAGAATATCTATCAAGCGATCCACGCTCTCTAGTGGACCTCCGCAGCGGAATCACTGGGGTACTCGGATCCTCTTCAATTACGGCCTCCTGGTCATTTCGAACCGCCTTGCTCCCACCCGAGTTTGAGATATCTAACTCCACAACCTCAGGTTTAGAACTAGCTGTTTCTGATGCACCCAGGCTATCCTTGTACATCACCTGCTCATTAAACACAACATCTCGACTGTGAATAACCTTCCTGCTCTGCTCATCCCAGAACCGGTATCCGAAATCATCACCGCCATATCCAATAAACATGCACTTGACAGACTTTGCATCCAGCTTGCTTCTCTCAACAGGAGCAATATGAACATATGAGACACACCCAAATATCTGAAGGAAAGACAAATTTACCTCTTTGCCACTCCAAGCTTCCTCTGGTATCCCATTCTCCAAGGGAGTTGATGGCCCTCGGTTGATCAAGAATGCAGCAGTGTTGACTGCATCCGCCCAGAACAACTTTGGAAGTCCACACTTCAGCCTCATGCTCCTAGCACGCTCATTCAGGGTCCTGTTCATACGCTCAGCGACACAGTTCTCCTAAGGGGTTCCTTTCAAGGTTTTCTCCATGCGAATCCCATTCTCCGCACAAAACTCCTTGAACTCGCGAAGCTCATACTCCCCACCATTATCAGATCTCAAGCACTTCACCTTAAGACCTGTCTCAGTCTCTACTAGGGCCTTCCACTTTCTGAAGGAATCAAATGCATCAGATTTTTGCTTCAGAAAATAGACCCATACCTTTCTTGTAGCATCGTCAATGAAGGTCATGTAGTATGACGCTCCACCCAGAGATGTCACAAGTGCTGGCCCCCACAAGTCGCTGTGGATCAACTCCAACTTCTGCTTCTTCAGGGTTCTGCCTCCCCTCGCAAAGCTCACCCTTTTCTGCTTCCCGAGTACGCAATCTTCACACAACCCGATCTCAACGGACTTAAGACCTGGCAGCAAACCCTTCGAGCATAGCACCTGCATCCCTTTCTGACTCATGTGGCCCAGACGACAGTGCCACAAATCTGCGTCACAGTTTACTCCTGCAACGGCAATGCTATCACGGACGTTGCTCGTCATGTACAACGTCCCCTCCTTCTTTCCACGAGCTACCACCATAGCTCCCTTGGTTATCTTCCAGCTGTTACAGCCGAAGGTTACTTCATAGCCCTCGTCATCCAACTGACCAATAGAAAGCAGGTTTCTCTTCAAACCAGGAATGTGCCTTACTCCATGCAACTGCAGCACAGATTTGTTCGGTGCCTTGATTCTGACATCACCCTTCCCTACGATTTTCAAAGCCTCATCATCAGCAAGATAGACCTTTCCAAAATCCCCAGAGGTGTAACGATCCAAAATATCAGCACTGCTGCAAGAATGAAACGAAGCTCCAGAGTCTAACACCCAAGACTCCAATGGAATGCTCGCGCTCAGAATAGATGCATCTGCAGTGGTTCCTGTCATTGAATCGCTCAGAGTCAACGCGTCTGCAATATCCTCACTGGCTGAATTCGCTGATTTATCCTTTGACGGTGCATTACATTCACTCTTGTAATGACCGTTTTTATCACAATTCCAAGACTTGATTTTGCTCTTGTCTTTGGGCTTATCCTTCCCTCTAGACTTTGATCTGCCACGATTCGACTTCTTAGAGTCTGACCTACCCCTGCTATCCGTATTCAAGGCTGATCCAGAAGCAGTACCTGACGCCTTCCTGCGAATTTCTTCGTTGATAATCAGATCCCTCACTTCATCAAACTTGATCTTCGCCTTCCCCGCCGAAGCACTAACATCAGTAACTGTCCCGCTCCAACTTTCTGGTAAAGAAGACAATAGGATTAGGGCTTGTACCTCATCGTCGAAATCAATCTCAACTGAACTCAGTTGTGCGATCGTCATGTTGAACTCGTTCAAGTGATTGGTCACTGCTGTACTCTCCGTCATTCGCAGATTGAATAATCGCCGCATCAGGTGAACCTTGTTCACCGCAGAGGGATTCTCATACATCGCGAAAAGAATATCCAGCATGCCCTTCGTCGTCTCTGCCTTGACCATGTGATGTGCCACATTCCTGGACAGCGATAGACGGACCACGCTCATTGCTTTCCTGTCCAGCAACTTCCACTCTTCTTCCTTCATGTCTTTCGGCTTCTCACCCATCGACAAATACAAATCTTTACCGTACAGGTAGTCCTCGATCTGCATCTTCGAGAAGCCAAAATCTGTTCCATCGAACTTCTCCACCGGTGATTTTCCGCTTCCCATCGTCACCACCAGAACCTCGCTCTGATACCAGTTGTTAGGATTCAAAAGCGGTAACGAATAGAAAATGAAGCAAAGAACACAAGAATTGTTAACCCAGTTCGTCAAGAATTGACTACGTCTGGGGGCACTACCAAACCAGGATACTTTTCTCTCTTTAGAATGTGATAAACGACGACTTTTAATGACTTAAGATTACAATTGATCAACTAGGGTTTAAATAGAAAGACACGGATTAACCTAATGGGCCCAAAAAACACAACACGTGAGAATTGGCCCCAACGCCCACCGCGGGGCGGCGACCCCCACCGCGTGGCAGTGACTCCCACCGCAGGCTTCCACCGCGAGGCACCAATCCCACCATGACCCGACAGTAACTTCCAGTTAACCTCTCTTGTAAAACCGGCGTCTGCCGCGGGGCGTCCAGTTCCACCGCGACCCGGCGGCAACTCTCAGTTGCCTTCTCTGCAATCCCTAACTTCAGGCTCCACAAACCCAACACAATTGGGAGGGATGTTATAGGGTTTTTGTATGTGGGAATTCCATTAACAAAATCCCTCTCATTAATCCCTCCAATTGAAGACTAATGGATCCAATTTTGGATTTGTTCAATTCGGCCACCTAGACGACGCGTGGGTTTTGGGGCTGAAATTCCACGATTGTAGATGACATTCAATCCAATTAAATGATGAATTACGTGTATGATAAGGTCCTCTTGAATTCCCAATAGTTATTGGCTTCAATCGGATCCAATGAGGTCGAAAATCCGCCATTAAAAGGGAGCTTGGAGGTGCCTTTTAATGGAGAAATGAGGGCTGGAATAAGACAGCTATAATTTGACTATTTACACACGGCCCCCACACATTTGCTTTATTTACGCATTTGTGCCCAACGTTTCTAGTTGTGGCAAAAATGCCATTTTTTAACTTTTAAAAATTACACAATTTACCTAAGCTTTCCCAAACTCATTTATTTTATAATTAGAAATTTCTAATATTATTTTAACCCAAAATTAATATTTATAACAATTAACTTAGGCTAAAATAATGCTTAAGTTACCCTTTCTTATCATTTTAACCATACTTAACTCATTTTTAACACTTTGTTAATTGGGCTCAAGCATTTCTAAGTTAAAATTGTTAAGTTTATTTAAATTACAATTAACTTAGAATTAATCATAATTTAGACCATCCATAACATACAAATATAACATACTTAAGGTATTTATTATTTTATCCCCTCATGGATAAACAATGAATCATATACCCTTTATTATTATATTTAAAATCATAAACTACATTTATTATTATAATTATTTGTTTATTTCTTCACCATGCTCTTATAACCATTTGATAATTTGTACAAAATAAACTTTTATTTAGCCCTTGAACCTAAGTTCACGAAAATTCAAATTACTCCTCTAAAAGAAATAAAATAAATTTAAAAACTTTTATTTTTATCACTTTAAAATTACCATTTTATCCTTCTAATTTTAAATGTGTAATACCCTTCATTTTAGTAAAGAGTATTTTGGTAAGTTTTCCAAACACTCGTATTGTAGTCGAATTATTTTCAGAGAAGTTCAGACTTTCTGTTAAATACTTGATCTCCGTAATAATTCCTTGAGTGGAATAAAATACATTCGACGTATTTTTGGAGTTTAGAATAATTGTTCGGGTATGAATATATTTAACCCGGGGTTAAAACTCATACCGTAATTCTTCCCGATCAAAAGTGGGCTTCTCGGTCAAAGAATGGGCAAAAGGCACAAAAATTGCCTTGACCGCACCCGCGGTCATACCCACCGCACCCAGCGGTCAGGAATTGGTCGTCACCGCACCCCGCGGTGAGACCCACCGCACCCGCGCCGTCATGATTTCTTTTCTTCTCCGCCGAACGTCGCCTGAGCTGCTTGCCGTTTCGGTCGGCTTTGAGGCGGTGGGGAGGTGCCAGATGGGCTCCTTGCTTGGCCTATAAAAGGAGGAGGCTTGGAGGAGGAAGACAGCTACAATCTCTCTCTCTCCAATCTCTCTCTCTCTCGTTCCATTGTTGTCGGAGTTCTTCAAGGTCGTCGTCGGAGCTACCAAAGGAGGAGGATGTGCTCTCAAGGTGGTGCTTGGGTGGTCCAGGGAATCCAAAAGTCGGAGCCACCACGAGTCGAGCCCCCATCATCTTCCCCGGTGAGTTGTCGTCGTCGTCGTCTCGCCTCTGTAGCTTTTCCGCACCCACGGTCAAGCCGCCGCACCCGCGGTGGGCCTGGGCATGTGTGGTTGTGGCTTGGGCTTTGTGATCTCGTTTGGGACTTTCGTTCCTTCGATTGTGTTCATTTTTCTTTAGATTCGTACTATTTATTGTCGAATCTAACTTAGGGTTTCGTTATGGGTCGTTCCATAGGAAATCATAATCTGAGTTCTTCCTCGTTTCGGACCTGGAAACCTGTCGTCTCGAGCTTCGTTGAGTTTTGTCTAATCTAAGGCAAGTGGTGGTTCGCTCTTGCTTATCATTCCATATTTATATTAATTATCAATTGTTTAATTGTTAATTAATTTGGGATGAATATTGTTTTTGTCTGGGAACAGTTTTGATAACTGTATGTGATTTAAAAAGAGATATTATAATAGGTTGTATATATTGCTAGAAACAACGCTATTATATCTGTTATTGGACTCAATGGCTTTGATGTGAATTATTGCTCTTATGTTTTAACTGTTTAGTTAGAACGAGTATTCGTAGGAACACTATGTACCTTGCGAGGTTTAGTGGTTTCTTGATAATGGTGCTAGGAGGATTTTCCCTAGTATCTTCGGTCATGACCTTACCCTTACTTAGGGTATGTGCACACAGCTGGTGCCGCCATTTGGGATGTATTCCCTTTGATATCTCTTGTGAGGAGATCCGATATCTCTTGTGAAGAGATCTTAAAAGCTTATAACGTAAAATGTACGTTTTGGAATTAAATAAGATAAGTGCTTTAGTGCACATAATTAATGAACCTTGGGCGAGAAGTACAACGTGGAAACTCGTCTGGGCTTCAATTAGAGTAAGTCCACCTTCCGAATCTGAATTCGCATTATGCGGTGAGGTTGGTCGTGGACCCAAATAGTCAAGTCGCTTTTAAACGTTTGCGTGAAACTTTAATGTTCCCAAACATTGTCATACTTTCCGATAAGACTCAATCTTTTGGAGTTTTCTCTTCATATGTTTCCTTAAGACTCATTCTTTCAGAGTCCTTTCTCTTGATCTTACCTTTTCGTATATTTCAGTAGGAGTATGGTGGTTGACTATCGTAATCGACTTTTATTCGAGAAGCGGTGAGTCTAACCTAATACGACTACTTAGAACCTTTCTGTTTTACCCTTGCATAGTCTTTCATTAGACTAACCAACCGGTTTTATTCCCTTGCATGGTTGGCTGGTGTCATCCGTCTCATACGGCACATCAGATAAACTGTAGTTCCGATAAAGGCTAGAAACGACAATGATGGCAGTTGGAATTTTGAAGAGTTTTACCAGGTTGAGATTCCTTGGCGGGTGATCGTTTAGATCAAGACCCTTGTGTCCTTTTTGTATTAAGACTTCTGCTGTAATATATTTGATTATGTATTTTGAATCATGGATGTAATTCTGAAACATTTGCTTTAATCAAAAGTTATGATATTTTGTATTATAACTGTTGTTTTATGATTTATATAAACGGGTTAAGCCTGGGGTGGCTTCGGATGTGAAGTCCGAGGTCACTGGCGGTAATACATTTCAAGGATATATATTTGGGGGTGTTACAAAATGAGATATTACAATACCTCCCCCTTAAAAATAGTTTCGACCCAGAAATTAGCGCTAACAAGGTAGAGAACAATCACACATGTTCCAACAATTTACACTATCCTTTATGAGTCCAGACAGTCTTTATCAACACGTGACTTGTACTATTTTTGGTGCTCAAGGATTCTCGTATGAACACATAACTCGAAATAGTAACGAAATTAGTAATTTTCGAAACAAGGAAACACTTCTTTATCATTTGAAACATTACATCAAAACAAACTGAATGAATGTCAAATAGACAGATTACTAAACTATGGAGACATTAGAAGTACAAGTCATTGCTCCTTATTCTTAAAACAAACTCAACAAAATACAACTACTCGTTCAAGGTTTCCTTCTCGTCGGATTGACGCATCATGAAGAGTCGTTGCCCCTGACTCGAAGATTCAATAGGCGCCTTACCTTTTTTTTTTAGCAACAGATTGCTCCGAAGCGGAGACTTTCGGCTTTGGGTTCTGCCTACTGCCAACATTTGAGGCCTGGTATGATTGTGTTGGCCTTTGACCCTTCTGCCTACAATATGTTTTCATGTGACCTTCTTTTCCACAATTATAGCATACCCGCTTCTTTTTTTGGCATTTAAATTTTTTATGCGCATCTTCACCACAGTTGTGGCATTGAATTACACCGCTACTCCAACCTGAGCCTTTGGTGGAGTCAAACTGAGTTGTCTCGGTCTTAGCACGACCAGACTTCTCAAACTTGGTAGGTGATGTCGGCCGCTTAAATGTATTGGCCTTCCAGTTCTGTTGCCCACCCTTAGCCTTATTTCAGTTCCTCCCGCTTTCGGGCGAATTCTTCCAGCGTGACCTCTATTTTGTAGGCCGCATCAACATACTGCTCCACAGTAGAACAACCATGACGCACCATCAGAGGTTTGATTTCCGAATTCATCCATCCATGGAAGTACCAGATCTTCTGTTATTCAGTATGCATTTCAGAACCAACATAATGCAGCAAATGATTGAATTTTGCCACCAGCTCAGTCACCTTTAGCCCCTCCGTTTCTGGGTAGAGGAACTCTTTCAGCTTTTCTTCTCTCATAGAACAAGAGAAGAACCGATCAGTGATCTTGGCCTTGAACATTGCCCAACTCAAATTTGGGTGGTCATCTAACCCAGTTCCTTCCCACCACTCACTTGCTTCGTCTTTCAGATGTAACGAAGCAATATGCACCTGCTCAGCCTCAGTGTAGATCATATTCCGAAACAGTCGCTCCATGTGGGAAAACCAATAGGCAACCTTGACTGGTTCCCCAGTCCCATCGTAGCTATCTGAGCGCATCGAATTGATCGTCTTCAATGCCCGGTTGTAGTTCCCGTCGTTTCTTTCGGGAACCACTGGAGGCGCAAGACCTTCACGTCCCTCAACATCAGCTACAACCTGAGGAATGGGAGCCGCTTGAGCTTGCGGTATCCCATGGGCCGTCAATACCTCGACCACTTGCCTCACTATCTACCCAATGACTGTCACATCCAACACGATCAGGACATGAGGTGGATTGAGTAGAACTTCCCTCGCAGCTTGAGGGTCCACTTGTTCTTGACGAACATCTTCTCGCAGGGGCGGGTTATTATTATGTGAGCTAGACCCCACGTCATCCCCTTGCTGAGCAGCACTCATCAGCTGAATTCGGGAATCGTCGCTAGGACCTTCATTATCCGCTCGATTGGTGGATCGGGTGTTCACAATATGTTGATGAACCATAGCGTCAAATTAAAAAATTTCCAATTTGTACATGATACTTAATCAATTACGTTATGATACCAATTGTAAGGGCCCAAACCAATAAGTTATATTAGATTAACTGACCCTCCACCATTACCCTTAAAACTATCTTATCCTCTTACTTGAGAATAATTCACATAGGAGAAATGTCAACCTTAGGATGACATTAAACCTAAGAATGAACGATATCCTTACGAATGGATTTAAAGAATAAGTAACAAAATCGAAACTTGCAGAAGTTTGAAAACCACTTATTACTTAAACTTTATACTTTCAAACTTTAATCTTTTAATTTACTAGAATAATTATTTATATAATTAGTTTCTTAAACTAGTGACATTTACAAACTTTAGCAAAACCGAAACTACACTTTCAAAGTTATAATCATAAACTTTTAAATTTTACCGTTATAACACCATTTTATAAAGGACTATAAAAATAACTATTAAAGTCCTAATAGTTAAACCATTAATTTTTTTTAAACCTTAAGAAATTTCAAAGCCTTAAATTTAACGGTTTAATTTCTTCGAAATTCATTTATAAAAATAAAATAGTTTCAAAAATAATTTTGAAATTTCTCAAACCAAAAAGTAGGCCAAGAATTTTAAAACCATTGCTCTGTAACCATAATTGTAACACCCCCGACTTATGTTGGTAGTGCCACACGCCATTGACCTCAACGTTAATGTCCAAAGTGACCCTAGGCTTTAATCGGAACAATTAAACTTAAATAAGTATATAAATGTTAAATAATGACAAAGTAAATAGAGGAAGACTTTTTAAATGAAACTCAATACTTTATTAAAATTCCTTTTGAGAAGGACGGTAATGCAAATAATGTGAAAGTACAATGGAAGACTTTTAAGTAAAACCCTATACATCTGACTACGTGTTACATTTATTTCAAAAACATACACACCTTTGAAATATTAATTCTTAAGACGCAACCTTCAACTACAAGCCTTCGTCTTTGAATAGTTACTTCAAATCTTCGGGGACCAACCTCTGATGTGCCGTATAGGACGGATGACACCAGCCAACCATGCAATGAATAGAAGCGGTTGGTTAGTCTAATGAAAGATTGTGCAAGGGGGAAACATATTGGTTCTCGTAGTCGTATATAATCACTACCCTTGTTTCCCGAATAAAACTTGGTAAACGGCATATGACTATGGACTTCTTTCGAAAAGAATGAAGAGGTTTGATTAAAGAGAAGACTCCAATGAATTGAGTCTTATGGAAAATTACATGAATTTGTTTGTGAACATTATATTATCACAGAAAGTTTTAAAAACATCTCGTTGCATATTTGGTTCCTTGACCAACCTCACCGCGTAATGCAAATTCAGATTGGAAAGGGACTTACTTTAGACAAGAGACCGGGCGGGTTTCACATTGTACTTCTCGCCCGAGGGTATATTAGTTATGTGCAAAACGACACTTATCTTATTTAATTTTAAAACACGCATTTCCGTTAAATCTTTTAATCAACACCAATCTCGCATTGAGATATACAAATGGGACGAATCCCAAATTT
Source organism: Rheum nobile (assembly GCA_027886185.1). NCBI lineage: Eukaryota > Viridiplantae > Streptophyta > Magnoliopsida > Caryophyllales > Polygonaceae > Rheum > Rheum nobile. Next base: position 746,068 of record WOAB01000593.1, on the reverse strand, counting down.
CGACACTAACTAAGTGCACCACCACTTATATAAAATAAGGGTAGGTCATGACCAAAAGTATTAGGACATTTATCCTCCTAATACCAAGTTATAAAGAAACACCTAAACCTCAAAAGGTTTATTTTATACAACACTTTAACACATAAGTTCCCAAACGAGAAATTAAGACTATTTATCCCAACTTAATTAAGACAATAGATTAATTGTCAATTAAGAGAAATATGGAATAAATTAGCAAGAGCAAACCGTCACTTGCCTTGAATCACAAAGAGATGAACAATATCACGGGGATGATTGTTTCGGAGTAGCAACTTGAATCCCTACTCTATTTCCGTTCTAGAAGCGAATCCGAGACGTACCCGAATCACACACAAAAATAAATTAATTACATAATTTATTTAATACTGAATTTTGAAGGGTATATGTCTCAAGATTTAAATTGAATTATCCCAACTAATTCAATTTCAAGGCTTAATCGATGGAACAATTATCTATACGATTAAAAATCATTAGTCGAATATTCTAAATAATCTTTTCATGAATAAATAAATCTCATAATTTATTTATTATATCCAGAAAAGTTTCTCCAAAATATTATCCAAATGAAAAGTTAATATTTTAACCATTCATAGTCTAAGATAATACCCAAAATCATTTTAATTAATTTAATTTTAATTTTATAAAATCAAATTAATTCCATCTTATTATTCAGTAAATAAAATTAATTCAATTAACCTTAATTAATCCAAATAATAATCAAATAAAATAAAAGAAATTGGAAATCGAACCAAAATAAACCCGAAAATACCCAAACAGAGGGTTGCTTGCGATTTCCGGTCAATTGTCGGCCCGGAGGTGGTTCTCCGATGGTGAAACCTTAAGGATTTTGTATAGGACTCAAAGATGAAGCTAGGGGTACCACCAATTGCAAGATTGAAGGTCCCAAGTGCTCGAATGTTACAGGGATTTATATGTCACGATTTAGTAAGCCAGCTTTGATTTAAATAAACTCGGTTTAGTTTTAAACTACCGACTTAGCATTTTATCTGAGTTTGAAATTCCATTTGAATAGTGCATGCTTCTGGCACTTTATGTATTCTGTTAGGCAGTTTTGCCAAATTATCAAATTCCAGAATATTTTCCAATCCTCCAAACTCTCTCTTCTATCTTTGTTTCCAGTGTTCTTTGAGTCTATCCTTCTCTGTCGAGATCGTCTTCTAGATCTGGATTCCCCAATTTCATGTTCGATTGATCATCTAATTGGGTTACTTTGTTTTTCTATTTCAGTGGTATCAGAGCTTTAAGGTCCTGCAGATCGCTTCCCATGGCTGAGATGAGAAGCCATACTCTTCAGGAGTTGAACAAGCAATTTGAAGAGGTGAAACTCAACGTTGTTCGCCAAGCTGAGGAGAACAACCGACAATTTGAGCAACAGAAACTGCATGGCTTGGAGCTGGAAAAGCAGATGGCAGAACTAAAAGAGATTCTGGTCACCATGGCTATGAATCAACGCCCTCCAGCCTCCCCATTGAACCAGTCGGTTCGTGGAGATGCCTCATCACCGGTGATGAGTTGACCGACTCTCACACTTGATCCACCTCCAGATCAACTCAGATCTGCCCCCTGTTCACTCTTCACCACCAACAACAGGCCGCCGTGAGTACTCTGTTCTTCCCCGGTGGATTAGCTTTGAGGTTATCCACGGTCGAATTTCCCAAGTTTGATGGAACGATGACCCGTGAATGGATTTATCGATGCGAGCAGTTTTTCCTCTTGGACAACACCATCCCTGAGATGAAGGTCTGGCTGGCTTCCCTCCATCTGGAAGGTAAGGCCCTGCAATGGCATCACAACTACATTCGTAATAAATTTGATCAATATCCAAGTTAGCCTGAGTATATTGTTGATATATCGGCTCGATTTGGTAAATTGTTTGGCGATCCCCTTGCTGAACTGGTGAATTTGAAGTAAACTGAGCCTATGGATGAGTACCTAGACAAATTCGAATGTGCTCTTACACGTTTTACCCTACCAGTTCCACATGCCCTCAGTATCTTCTTAGCAAATATGTATCCTCACCTTCAAATGCACGTTCGACAATTTAACCCAACTTCCTTGAGTGAAGCCGCTCGTGTAACACCCGCAAATAACCTCTTGAAAGTATTACCGCCAGTGACCTCAGACGTACTGTCCGATGTCACCCAAGGCTTTTCCAGTTGATATAAATCATTAAACCACAGTTATAATACAACATATCATAACTTCCATTAAAACCAAGTTCGGAATTACAGCATAATTCCAAATACATCAAAATACATTATCAGAATTATTACAGCGGAAGTCTTAAATACAAAACATAATTAACACAGCGGAAGTCTTAAAATAACAACAAAAACATCGTTCGCCTTTATAGTCGTTCTAGCCTTCTCGGATCCGCAATTTATCTGATGTGCCGAATCGAACGGATGACACCAGCCAACCATACAGAGAACAATTGTGGTTGGTTAGTCTAATGAAAGACCAAGCAAGGGGTACAAAGCAGAGTGGTTCGAGTGATCGTAACCGTTTACTATCATTGTCCCTCGAATAATAATCGACGGAACGATACATAACCCGGTACTTTCACTAAATGAATATTAAATAAGATATACACTAAAGAGAAGACTCCCAAGGAATTGAGTCCTATCGGAAATATGACAAATGTTGGGAAACTTAATTAATCACAGAATCACAGTATCGCATACGAGCTATTTAAAAGTTAAGACGAGTTTTCCTAGTTGCACTATCGCCTAGCTGCACTACTCGCCGAAGGTATATTAATTATGTGCGACTAACGGCACTTATCTTATTTAATTCCAAAACACACATCACGTTATAAGCTTTTATATCCACATCGCAGAGTCCAAACCTCTATATCCACATCACGGTTGGTCATGACCAGAAAGTTTGGCTTAGGGTCTTGATCGCCCTGTTATTTGCCAAGTTATAAAGAAACGAATGGACCTCGCAAAGTCCAAGCGTTCCTATGAATACTCGTGCTAACTAACAGTTTAACACAGTAATAATCCACATCAAAGCCAACATGGCCAACATTATAAACATATATTTATACTACCGTTGTTCTAGCAGATATACAACATAGTATAATATCATCTTTTAATCAATTATTAACAAAGCTATTCCCAACGAATAATAAATCAGTAAATCATCCCAAATTAATTAACAACTAAACAATTGATAATTAATTGAAATATGGAATGATGAGCAAGAGCGAACCGCCACTTGCCTTAGATTAGTCGAGCTCGAACAAAGCTTAGAAACGTCGGGTTCCTGGATCTGGAACTGGGATAGATCTCGGATTAAAAATCCCTAAGAAACGACCCATAACGAGATCCTAAGTTAGATTCAATATCCACAAATATGAATCTAAAAGAATACGAAAAGAATCGAAGGAACCGAGCCTCGCTCAAGACCACAACTCCCAAGAACACACACATACGGACAGCTCGCCGCAGGTGCGGTGGAGCTCTTACCGCGGGTGCGGTGGGGTCACAGTGGCGAAGGCTTCGACAGCACAGTTCAGAAAACTCACCCAACTCGACTCGTTTGGGGTTTGATCTTAATACTCCTTGCACCTTCAAATACTACTTGTGAGTACCTTTGTAAACACTCAAAGGGAGGTTCGACCACCTTCTCAAACAAAGCTCAAAAGCTTGGTTTCAATGGAGATTTTCAGAGGAGAAAACAGAGGAGAAAGATGACGCTCCTTCCCTTTTTGATTTCGACCCCTTTTATAGCCAACCAAGAGCTCCCCCAGCAGGGAACAAGCAGGAGACCAGCAAGGGAGGCTAGGCGAGGCTAGGCCTGACAACCGGCGCCACTTGCAGGGGAAGAGGATAACTCTGCCGAAGAAAAATATCCCACCGCGGGGTGCGGCAGGGTGCGGTGGAGTCCAGTGACCGCCTCACCTGATTGCTTCAGAACTGGTCCTCGCCGCGGGTGCGGCCACTTGACCGCAGGGTGCGGTCAAGGCCATTTTTCACCCTCTTGTCCGTTTTAAAACTTGGGTTAAATATCTTAACTCCGGGTTAAATATATTCGTACACGAACAACTATTTAACCTTGAACATACGTCAACTGTATTTTATATTACTCAGAAAAATATTACAGAGATCAAACAATTTACAGAATGTCCGAACCTCTCTAAAATTAATCCGACTTGTAATACAGGAGTTGGAAAATTTCCAAAATATCCTTATAAAATGAGGGATATTACAGCTCGCCTCGTAAAACTCCATGAACCCTCCCTCCTATTAGCTCCACATAAATTCCCTAGACCATCACAAAACAACCCCAACTCATACACACGCATTCCCTCACAACCCTACAAAAATACCCCTTTCCTTCCTACACCTAAGCCATACAAAAACCCACAAATACGTTCTCCTTTCCCTACACCAAAGCTGCTCACTGACAGACCTGGGTGAAAGTATTCCTACGAGGAGATGCAGGAGCACCGTACTAAGGGTTTGTGTATGTTTTGTGACGAACCATACACACCGGGGTATCACCTTAAACACAAAAATGGGCAGATATATGTGATGGAATGCAAGGACGACATGGAGGATGGCTCTGTGCAACAGATAGAACTTGAGATTGAGGACCCTGCAGCAGAGGAAAAAGATCAACCCCAAATCTCAGTGAATGCCCTCAGCGGCTCAACTACTTTCAATTATATGAGAGTAGTGGGTCAATATAACAAATGCAAGATACACATCCTCATCGACCCAGGGAGTACACATAATTTCCTTGATTTGGAGATTGCTAAGACCTTAGGGTGTAAATTGGAATCTGTCAAACCTATGCTAGTGGCTGCTACTAATGGTAATACCATGTGTTCTAACTTCAAATGCGATAATTTTTCTTGGCATATGCAGGGTTATGAGTTCACTACTGAGTTGAGGACTCTTCCTTTGGATTGCTGTGACCCGATCCTTGGCATTCAGTGGCTTACTGTGGTTGGTCCTGTGTGGTGGGACTTTGTGAAAATGCGCATGGAATTTGTGCACAAGGGTGTCAAACATGTCATCAGGGGTGTTAGCAATCCAGGCAACAAGCTCATTAAGGGTAGTAGTGTACATAAAATAATTCAACAGAACCCACAGATAGCTCTCTTGCAAGCATGTGCACCAGATGAAGGAGACAATATTAACCCCAAATTCCGTCATCTAGCCACCTCTGGTGATCACCTCGCATCAGATGAGAAGTTGCAAGCTCTGTTGTCCATTTTCTCTGATCTCTTTGCTGCGCCAGTTACACTACCACCATTCAGATATGGTTTTAATCATCAAATTCCGCTGCAAACCGATGCTAATCCTATTAGCAAACGTCCTTACCGTTATTCCTCCCTCCAGAAGGATGTCATTGAGAAACTCATACAAGAGATGCTCAATCAGGGCATCATTCAGTACAGCAGCAGCCCTTATGCCTCTCCTGTAGTGCTTGTCAAGAAAAAGGATGGGTCCTGGCGGTTGTGTGTCGATTATAGGGGACTTAATCAACAGACAATAAAGGATAAGTATCCAAATCCCCTTCTTGATGATCTCCTCGATGAGCTAGGTGGATCAAAGTATTTTTCTAAGCTTGATTTGCGAGCAGGTTTCCATCAGCTTAGACTGGAGCCTAGGGATGTATACAAGACTGCCTTCAAGACTCATTCAGGCCACTATGAGTATTTGGTTATGCCTTTCGGCCTAACTAATGCCCCTTGTACGTTCCAAGGCCTCATGAACCACATTTTTCACTCTGTGGCACACAAATTCATTCTCGTCTTCTTCGATGATATACTCATTTACAACAGTACTTGGTCAGATCATCTCTTACATTTGGAAGTTGTGTTCCTCCTGCTCAAAGAACAACAACTCTATCTTAAGCCATCCAAATGTACATTTGGGGCTACTATAATTGCATATTTGGGGCACTTTATCTCCGCAACAGTTGTTGAATGGCCTACACCTACTACACAAAAACAACTCCGGAGCTTCCTTGGCCTTGCCAATTATTACAGGCGATTTATCAAGGGCTACAACATTATTGCTCACCCTCTTTCTGCTCTCCTCAAGAAAGATAACTTCGTCTGGGATGATTCTGCTGCCACTGATTTCTCATCTTTAAAGTTGGCCCTATTATCTTCACCCGTTTTAGCCTTACTTGACTTTGATAAGCCCTTCGTTGTTAAAACAGACGCCTCCAATCAGGGAATTGGTGTTGTCCTTATGCAAGATCACCATCCCATATGCTATATCAGCCGCGCTCTAGGCCTTCCTCACCAATCCCTCTCTGTCTATGAGAAGGAATTAATGGATGTCATGCATGTTGTACAAAGTTAGAGTTCATACTTAACTCACCGCCCTTTTATCATCCGGACAGACCAGAAGAGTTTGAAATACCTGCTTGAGCAGCAGGTCACTACTTCGTTCCAGCACATGTGGCTATCTAAGCTCATGGGCTACTCTTTTGAGATCCACTATAAGCAAGGCAAAGAAAACGTTGTTGCCGATGCTCTCTCTCGTGTTACTGGCTCTCAGCTTCTGCACATAACCCTCTCCCAAGAACACCAAGGTTTTTATGACTCCATCAAGCTCCTTTGGCAAATTTATCCTTCCATGCAGAAGATAATCACTGACCTCCAGAACAACGCCCATTCTCATCCCAAATTCTCCTTTATTAATGGGGAGCTTCGACGTCATGGGAAATTAGTCATTGGCAATGACCCCACGGTCAAACTCTACATTTTTAAATGGCTCCACGATTCTGTTATTGGAGGCCATTTGGGCCGTGATGCTACTCTACATCGCATCAAATCTTTGTGTTTTCTGGAATGGAATGCACAAGGAGGTCCAGAATTATGTCTGAAACTGTGTTGTCTGCCAGCGCAACAAGTATGACCTTGCTGCAAAACCGGGGTTGCTCCAGCCCCTGCCTAGCCCTGCTGGCATTTGGCAGTCCATCAACTTGGACTTCATCGAGGGCATGCCCCCCTCTTTCCAGAAGCACACCATCCTTGTTGTGGTTGATCGCTTCAGCAAGAATGCTCACTTCTTGCCTTTATCGCACCCCTATACTGCCCTGGAAGTGGCTCAACTCTTCATTGATCATGTCTTTAAGCTACATGGAATGCCATAGACCATTGTTAGCGACAGTGATCCAATCTTCCTAAGAGACGTTTGGAGAGAGTTTTTCGCGTCCATGGCGTCGACCTCAACTCTGTTTTCTGCTTCATCGAATGTTAGCCAAGAACAACTGGTTTTCGGAAATTAGGGTTCTTGAGATTAGGCTTCGAAATTGGATGAATTGGGGGTGTGATTGGGAGGGATTTTATAGGGTTCTTGTAGTGGGAATGCCAATAACAAAACCCCTCTCAACACTCCCTCCAATTGAGGACGAATTGATCCAATTTTGGATTTATTCAATTCGGCCACCTAGACGACGCGTGGGTTTTGGGGCTGAAATTCCACAATTGTTGATGACATTCAATCCAATTAAATGATGAATTACGTGTATTATAAGGTCCTCTTGAATGTCCAATAGTTATTGGCTTCAATTAGATCCACTGAGGTCGAAAATCCGCCATTAAAAGGGAGCTTGAATGTGCCTTTTAATGGAGAAATGAGGGCTGGAAGAAGACAGCTATACTTTGACTATTTACACACGCCCCCCATACGTTTTCCTTAATTATGCATTTTGCCCAACTTTTCATGTTGTGGCAAAAATGTTCTATTTTAACTTTTAAAAATTACACAATATACCCAAACTTTCCCAAACTCATTTATAATTTTAAATTTCTAATATTATTTTAACCCAAAATTAATATTTAGAACAATTAACTTAGGCTAAAATAATGCTTAAGTAACCTTAAGTTACCCTTTCTTATCATTTTAACCATACTTAACCCATTTTAACACTTTGTTAATTGGGCTCAAGCATTTCTAAGTTAAAATTGTTAAGTTTATTTAAATTATAATTATAATAGAGTTAATCATAATTTAGACCATCCATAACTTAAAAAGATAACATACTTAAGGTATTTATTATTTTATCCCCTCATGGATAACCAATGAATCATATACCCTTTATTATTATATTTAAAATTCTAAACTATATTTATTATTATACTTATTTGTTTATTTCTTCACTATGCTATTATACCCATTTGATAATTTGTACAAAATTATCTTAACTCAACCCTTGAACCTAAGTTTACGAAAATTCAAATTACTCCTCTAAAAGAAATAAAATAAATTTTAAAACTTTTATTTTTATCACTTTAAAATTACCATTTTATCCTTCTAATTTTAAGTGGGATATTACAATCGGTTCACAATGACTAGTTTTCTCTTCTTCTTTTTTTAAAAAAGGGTTTATCATTTAAGGTTTTGTATTTTAAGTTTTGTAGGGTTTAGTTTTTTTTAAAAAAAAATTGTTTGAGCATGTGTTAATGTGTTTATAATTTTTGTAATTTTTAAAAAGATTTTAAGGGTTTAAACTTTCAAGGGTAAGGGTTTATAATTATACGATTCAGGTTTTAGTGTTTAGGGTTTTAGAGTATATGGACTAATTTTTTCTATTTATAGATTTTTTTGTTTTTGTTTTTGGGGTGTACCGACAGTTCAGGGAATAGGTGAACCAGACCCTAAACCGGTCGGGATCTTGAACCGTTGGTCCAGTTCCGGTTCATTTCAAGGTTTGACCGGATTTGACCCGGTCTGGTTCCAGCTGGTTCACCGATTCCAACTAACCTTTGGACAACTTTAAGCGAGGGCGGCCGCTGCCACCAGAGGTAGTGACGATGGTACAATTAATGGTGTAGGAAAGTCGTGTTTTGGAGAAGATATATTTATATTTGCTTTATATAATAAAGATTCTATCAAATGACATTTTTCAAATTTCAGTGGAACTGTAGGATTTTTAATAATACATGCAATATAATAGGACAATGTTACTTTGGTTAACAAACAAGGTTTTTTTATTACAGGAAAACATTAGGCCCCATCCGAGACAAATGATAATCAAAAATCATTCCAATGGATGATCTTTACAAACTTTGTACAAAAATAATCAAAACTAGAGTTCAAGTTGACGAACTCATATCTAGAAGTAATCTGAGACTGTGCATTGTTTGGAAATGTGGAGGAAATGAGAATACACTGAAAGATTTGAAGAGCAGAAGGTGGAATAGTATTGTCGGCAAAGAAATTTGTTGCGCGGTTGGCTTCTCAAAAGCAATGATGTACCTGAAAATCAATAAAGGACGATAAAAGCAAAATAATGTATTGAGTAATCGAATAAATTTCCCATGGAAATTTCCAAATTCCTCTTATAGAGTTAATGTAAACTAAATTATCTCCCTCAACAATTAAGTGAGTTAAACGCATCCTGACCACTTGCTGAATTCCATAAAGAGCTGCAAGGGCCTCAGTACGTAGGACAGAAGTATATGGTATGGATTCCTTGTGGATTGAAATAACATTTCCATTATAATTGCTTATTAAATAACCTATTGATCCGCTCTACTTTGTAGTGCATAACTAGGAGTTGTTATTGGATATTAGGTATCATTTTGTGTGGGTTTAGAAGATATTTGGGGAGAATGGAGTTGTAGAGAAGAAGTGGCGGAAAGGAAGATTTTAGTACATATTATGACGACATTAAAGATGAAGGCGAAGCCACCAAGGAATGACGCGGGGAGAGCCTCAACGGAAGGCTTGGCTGCGGGCGCGGAAGTCTTGGCCGCGGGCGCGAAAGGCTTGGCCGCGAGCGTGGAAGACTTGGCCGCGGGCAAGGAAGGATTGGCCGCGGGCGCGGATGGACGACAAAAGCAGATGAAGACTACATGCATTTCCGCGGTCGCGGATTTCCCTTCTAACGCGGAGCGCGTCGACGATTCGTCCGAGATCTTTAGTTTACTTTATTTCCTTTTATTTTATTTCCTTTTAGTTCGTTTGTTTTATTTTTAGAAGATTGTTATCGTTTTCTTTTAGAAATTAGGTTTTGCTAAGTCTTTATATTCATTCTTTAGAACATTAGATAGGGAGTTCGTTTTTCTCCTTCTTCCTCTTTTTCCTTTTCTTTGTTTTTATCTTTGTTTTGTTTTTGGCTAGACAATTGAAGCCTTGATTTGAATTTGATTGTGAGATTATTCCTTTACTCTATCCTTGAATGTTATTGATTTTCTTGCTCTTCATCCCATTGATTTTTATTGATTTCTCTAGCTTGATCAACTAGTAGTTATTGGTATTATTCATACTGCAGGATTAGGGTTTTGAATTCTATTGGTTTATCTAGTTCACCGTTTCGTTGTGATTAGTATTATTAGTATTAGTTTCCCTAGCCTGACAAACTAGTTGAGATTGGTATTATCTATAGTGCTAGTTCCCCTAATCTGGTCAACTTGTTGAGATTAATATTGTTCATCTCTAATTCAGAGTAGCAACTACGATATTCTAGAACTGGTTGGAATAGTTTATTGTAGAGATAATTGATTGCATGTCGAGTACTGACTGGTTGTTAAGTATTGCATGAGCCTATCTATTCCTGAGTTTACTGCTGCTGTTAAATTGAATCTTGATAGTTTTTTGATTGTTTAATAGTTAGGATTATCAGGACTAGTTGGACTGGTAATTAATTTAGAACAAGGATTAGGACATTCATGAGAATTGAGAACTAGGGATAATCAATTATCGATCAACCAAACCGAAGGTGGATATTTGTCTAGCCAAGCTATTTATGTTTTATTTATCATTTTCTTAGTTAGATTCATATAAACTCCCCCTCTGTCTTTGTTATCAATTGGTGAACGATTTGACAAATAGGATATAGCTTGATTCTCTGTGGGATTCGACCCTTACTTACCAAACTACATTAGTTAGGCTTTTGAGGTTTACTTTGTTAGGTGCATGCGACAAAACTCCTATCACCTATATTGGTACTTGCATCATTTTTTCTTGATCCATCAAAGTTCAACTTAAGCCATTGGTGGGGAGGTTTTATCCAAGTTCGATTGGTAGGTCGTTAGCGGTTACGCTTAACATGAGCTTTAGTAGGAGTAGATGTAAGCGTCAACCACCCTTGAAAATAGTAAAAATCCTGAATTGTTGGGTAAGGGTGTGTTGTATTATTTTGTCTTCCAAATATAAGATTGTTACGATGATTACAAGTAGAACACCATAGGAAAAGTAGAGGGGTAGGATGTTGGTTAGAGTGTCTAAGAAATTCAAAGTTATATGCAAAGTCAACCGAAGATTGATGAGAGAAGGAACAATTCATTTTAGATTCAAATTTTGTGATCATAGATAAAGTGAAAGGACATGTAAAAAAGAAGTGATTACAATCCTCATCACCCGAATTGCAGAGAGTGCATGTATATGGAACCGTGGAAAAGTAACGGTTTAAACGTTCAGTAGAAGTAAGAGCATCCACCATACATTTCCAAATGAAGTTATGAATTCTGGGCGGGATTTTCAATTTCCAAAGCCAAACAAGAGAATTCGATTGGAGGATGTGTCATAATATTCTAGGTGATCTTATGAGAAGATTTTACTGTAAAATTACCATCAAAGTTGGGTTTCCAAATAAGTTTGTCCTCTGAAGGAATTAATGAAATATGAACAGCCAAAGTTTTGGAAATGATGTGAGAAGGTAAAAGATTTTAAAGTTGATGTACATCCCAATTGATTATTTGAAGTAATAAAGGAGACAACTGTTATTTGGGGATATGTGCTGTTATTAAAATAAGGAAAGAGCTCACAGTCAGGTATCCATGAGACAGACCAAAACTTTTCCGTTTTTCCATTACCAATTTTCCAACCCAGACCTTTTTTGGAAATCAGTACGGAGATGTAAGAGTTTTGAGAATTGTCAGGGTTGTATTTGTTTTTTCCTGTAGGAGAATAAATCAGAAGAGCGAAGATATTTTTCAGTAATGACATGGCTCCACGAATTGTCTGGTTTAGTGAGAATTTTCCACATAAGTTTCATTTGTAACGACTTATTCATATCAGCAGCCTTATGAAGCCCTAAACCGCTAGAAGATTTGGGTTGACAGATAGAGTCCCAACTAACCAAAGGGCGATAATTTGGGTTAGTTTTATTCCAAAAAAAGTCTTTAAGAAATTTATAAATTTCATTGCAAATTCCAAAACTTTGCATTAAGTAATTAGCTTTGGAGAAAAGGTTTGATTGAATCAAAACTAGTTGACCAACCTAGGATAATGAATTGGCCTTCCATTTCGATAATTGTTTTTTCATTTTTTGAATGTAAGTGTCAAAAATTTCCTTTTTAACTCTACCTCTGACAATAGAAATACCCAGGTATTTTTCCAAAGATTTGGCGACTTGTATATTAAGAATGGAAGCAAGCGCGGTGGTTTGAGTAGTAATACTGGAAGAGGTCTGGAAAGAGTTTTGTGAAAATTAATGAAAAGGCATGAAGTATAGCTGAATTTGTAAGTAGATCTTTGATGTAAAGCATATTTGCTAGACTAAGACATTTCAAAAATGAATGTGAATTATTGGATATACCAATACAAGGGAATAACTTTACCTGGCGGAAAAACAAAACAGAAATAGATAACATATGTGAAAAACTAGATAGAGTTTTGATTCATCACCAAATCTTACAATGGTATCCAGACATCTGCATCAAACATTATGCTTTTACTAGCTCTGACCACTGCCCCATATCCATTGACCTAGCTACGACAATTCCTTTCAAAAATCAACCTTTCAAATTTGAACAAATTTGGATGACTACAAAGGATTTTAGAAATGTAGTAAAACAAGCTTGGAGAACAAATTTTCATGGATCTAGATTGTATAATTTAGTATCTAAGACAAAGTTATTAAAAGGGTCAATTAACGAAAACCACCCGTCCAATAGGCCATATTGCCCAAAACCACCCCTTTAATTCGATATTACCGGAAACCACCCATGTATCACATGCCGTTAAACACTCGCCACCTGACGTCTAACTCCGTTTCAATTCTGTTAATTCTGCTTTTTTTTATTTAAAAGTAATTAAAAAAAGAGTAAAAAAAGAGTAACAAATTGGGTCTTCTTCCCCATTGCTCCTCGCTCGCCTCTACTTCCTGGCACTACCGGTGGCTCCGGGGATAACGGCCGGATTTTGGTCTCCGGTCAATGGCTTTACCGACCGACGTCTTCTCTTCTTCGTTGCTTTCGCCGGAGGGTTTCCGTGGCTTCGATAATGTTGATTTCAAATCCAAATTATGTGCAAAATCAATCAAAATTGTGAACCGCTGTTTGCGCCACAGCCTCACCGGAGCTTCACCGTTTCCTCCTTTCATATACACAGACCACCGGAGCATCACCGGCGCCACAGCCTCGCCGTCTCCGCGGCTCGTCCGTGTCTCTTTCACTGACTTCGACGCTACTGACTCCTCCAGCAACGATGACGACAACGGAAGAAGCTATGACGGCCCCGGGTGAAGAAGCACATCACTGGGATCGGGATAGATCGGGAGAAAAGAGAGAGGCCGAAACGGAATACAAAAGAGAGGGCTTTTCCGGAGGGGGATTTGTGTTGTGGCAAAACAGGGGAGGATCTGACTCCATCGGGGGAGAGGAAGTTCCGGGGAGTCAGGCGGAGGAAGTGGGGGCGGTGGGCGGCGAAAATTAGGGATCCGTCGAAGGGGGCCAGGATTTGGCTTGGGACTTACAACACATCGGGGGATTCGTTGCTCGCCTCGCTCCCTCCATTCGATTCGGAGGTGAAGAGGTGGACGGGGGAGTGGCCGGCGAAGACGAGGTCGGAGGGGAACAGAGGGGAATCAAAGGAGAAGAGGAGGAAGAGGGAGAGAAGGAAAAGAAAGAGGACGGAGGAGGACTCGAGGGAGGCGAATAGGTGGACAAGGGAGCGGCCGGCGACGAGGGGGTCAGGGGTGGCGGCGGAGATGAGTTGCAGGGATGTGGGTTGTAGGGGACGAGTTGCAGGGATGTGGTTAGGGGTGGAATTAGGGTTAATTAATTTTCTTTTTCATTTTACTTTTAAAAAATTCAAAAATAGGGATGTGGGCCCGGATTAAACGGATCTTAAACGGAAGTGAAGGATGGGTAGCGAGTATTTAACGGCACGTGATATACGGGTGGTTTCCGGTAATATCAAATTAAAGGGGTGGTTTTGGGCAATATGGCCTATTGAACGGGTGGTTTTCGGTAATTGACCCTTATTAAAAAAACACGCTAAAAGTTGGAACAAAAGCACATTTGGCAATGTGTTCACCCAGCTTCAAAACATTAAAAAACAGCTCTCTGACATGCAAATAGAAATTTGTACAAACTCTAATAATAATATAATCCAAAAACAAAATAGACTAATTGAAAAAAAAGATAAACTCCTTAGTTTCCAGAAGATCTTTTGGAATGAAACAGCAAAAGTAAAACATATTAAATTCAATGACACCAACGCAAGCTACTTTCATAAAATTGCAAGTGGTAGAAGAAATAGAAAAATTATAAAAAAAATCAAAACCCAAGAAGGAACTAACATTATTGGTGAAGAGAATATTAGAAATGAAATCAGGAATGATTTGATAAAGAGATTTAGAAGTGAAGAAATGAATGAAGGGTTACTTTGGGATAACCTAGAACTAATTCAACCTAAAATTTCAACAGAGGAAAATGCAGAATTAACAAGAAATGTCTCTAATGAAGAAATTAAGAAGGCTGTTTTTGACATTGGGTCGGATAAGTCTCATGGACCAGATGGTATGACAGCAGAATTCTATCAAAAATATTGGGTAATTGTAGGTCCGTATGTGATTCAAGCCGTTAAGAGTTTTTTCCTATCAGGAAAATTACTCAAACAAATCAATCATACATTTATATCTTTAATACCAAAATGCGATAATCCTAACTCTACAAACCATTATTGACCTATTAGTCTATGTTCTACAATTTATAAGATTATATCGAAAATATTAACAGCAAGACTGAAAACTACTATGGAAAAAATAATCCATCCTTTGTAAGGAGCCTTTGTAGCAAACAGAGCTATCCAAGATAACATTTTAATAGCTCATGAAATTTTTCATTCCTTTAAATCAAAACAAGGAACCGAAGGATTTATAGCTCTTAAACTAGACATGGAAAAAGCCTATGATAGAATTGAATGGAAGTTTATTATTCAAATCATGAAAAAATTTGGATTCCATGAAAAATTTATCATCATTCTCAATGCTAGTCAACAATGGTCCTACAGAAATTTTCAGACCAACAAGAGGACTTAGACAGGGAGACCCCCTATCACCATTTCTCTTTATTCTAGGATCTGAAATCCTAGCATGAAAACTACAACGAGCATCTGATAGACATCGCAAACCTATCGACTTTCAAATCTCTAGACATGGAACTCGAATTCCTTTTTTGGCTTTTGCGGATGACATTATGATATTCTCAAAGACCAAACAAGAAAACTGTAAAGAAATCAAGGACATAGTGGATAAATATTGTAAAATATCTGGACAAAAAGTAAACTTTCATAAATCTGCATTCCAAGTTACGAAGAAGGTAACCACTATAAAAAATTGGCAATCAAAGGAATACTTACAATAACAAACATGATATCCTTAGAAAAATATCTAGGATGTCCTATCATTAATGGTAGGGTCAATTCTAATACCTTTGTTGATCTTTTGATTAGTACACAACAACAACTAACTAAATGGAAAGCAAATTCCTTGTCTCAAGCAGGGCGAACAACACTAATCAAAGCGAATCTTGCATCTAGACATAACTACCTGATGCAAAGTTTCATGTTACCAACACATACCCATAATGAACTAGATAAACTAAACAAAACTTTTTTTCTGGAATAAGGACCCCTCATACATACCTCTTATAGGTTGGGAAAAGATTTGTAAACCAACTCAACAAGGAGGACTTGAATTGAGAAAAACAAAGGATATGAACAAAGCACTATAATTTAAATTGTTGTGGGAAATCTTGTCCGAACCAGACAATTTTTGGGTGAAAATTATAACCGAAAAATACCTAAAAACACAAAATATCTTACATTATGAGAAACAAGGAAACTGTTCTTGGCAGTGGTCCAAAATGATTGAAATTCTAGACGAATTCAAAAAAGGCCTTATTTGGCAAGTTGGAAATGATAGAACCATTAAATTCTGGACTGATAAATGGTTCTCTGTAACTCCTTTATGTGACATTATCAACATACAACCAACTCAGAATAAAGATGCTTTGGTGGCAGATTTTATTTTACCAAATAATACCTGGAACAAGGAAAAGATTGAACAACTTCTACCAACTCAAATATCTACACAAATAATATCCACTCCAATTCCCTTAAACAATATACATGATAGAATATATTGGGAAGCCAGTAAAAATGGCTGGTTTTCCACAAAATCTGCCATGGATATGATCAACAAGAACAAAAGATATACAGCGTATGACTCTTCTTGGATCTGGAAGTTGGACACTTATCCTAAAGTAAAAAATTTCCTCTGGAACATTATGAAAAATGGGCTACCAACCAAAGTCAGACTAGCTGAAAAAGGAGTAGTACTTCCTCAGGGATGTGTCTGGTGTAATGCACAAAACGAAGATTATAATCACATGTTATTCCAATGTATTCATACACTAAAAACCATAGAAAAAATGAACAACCACACACATGGAATTATTAGAACACTAAATATAGGTAACAAAAAAGCCTCTGAAATAATTGAGGAAATTCGCCGGAAAATTGACAGAGCACAATTTGTAGAATTGGCAGTCTCTTGGTGGGGAATCTGGTTCTATAGAAACTAACAAAGTTTTGGGAGACCAACTAATGATACTGACATTATAAAAGATGTACCTAGTTACATTAAAAATCAAATCCATAACTGGAAACAAACAAAGATCTGGAACCAGACTGTCTGGAAGAGCCTAAACAAAAAAAGAACAATAACAATAAAAATAGACGACCAAAGAAGAAATGGAAAAAACCTCCGGATAATGTTATTAAAATTAATACAGATGGCTCTACCAAAGCTAGTGGCAACTCTAGTTTTGGCTATATTTTCATAAATAGCACAGGTGAATAAATTTTCCTCTTTGGGGATAAATGTGGTCTCTCAACCCCTTTGAAAACAGAAACTATTGCAGTCAGAAATGTTCTGGTTAAGGCTTATGAATTAGGCATTACCAACATTCAACTTGAATGCGACAACCTTACTATTGTGAACGTTCTTAATAAAATCTGGCACTGCCCTTGGGATATTGAAATTTTAATTTATGATATCCTTTGTGTCTTACAACTGTTTTGTTCAGTGTAGATTTGTCATGTCTTCCGAGAAACGAAGGCGGTGGTGGACTTCATTGCTAAGCTGGGCCAGCATAGTTCCTTAGAAGATATTCGAGCTAATCTAGATCTTATAAATCTCATCCGCAAGGATGCTATAGACTGAGAAACCATATCTTCTGTGGTTTCCAGTCTAATTTTTACCTTATCAAAAAAAAATGTCATCAGCAAAGGTCAGGAAAGGAATACAAGTTTCGTTCGGTGTAAGTTGTATTCCAACTTTACAATTTCTATGTTAAGATTCGATTGTTAAAGATCTAGAAATGAATTCTATAGCTAGGATGAAAATAAAAGGATCAATTGGATCACCTTGTCGTAAACCACACAAAGTGATGAGAATCAAGCCTCTTAGACAAGGCTTTTCTTCCTAAGGAGCTAGATCGTGACCAAGCAAGGGCTTCTTCCTTCTCTCTTGGGGGTGGACGACCTCCTAAGGCTCTTGGGAGAGACTCAAAGGCCGGGGAAGGTGGAAGCGCATAGGGAGCCAAGGGAGCCTCCCTTGGAGGTTCCTTGGTGAGAGTGACTTTGGATCTAACGTGTTTGATTGATTTGCTTGAGAGAATGAGAGATTGAGATGGAGAGGGGAAGAGATTTGAATGCTTGAGTTGAAAGAAATAAGTGGAGACCTTAGGGGAGGTGTTCCTCTAACCCAAGGTAATGTTTCACTTATCTATTCTTCAACTGAGTTATAAAGAAGCAAGTAAGGCCTATAAATACTAGAGTGCTAGGGTTTTGGCCACATGGCCTTGCTAAGCTAATGGGTCTCTTGGGCTAGAAGTCCATAAACATATGGCTTCACACACCCAAAGAGGTAATGCTAGAAATAAAAGACATAATACTAAAAATAGAAGGATAAGAGCCGAAGCTCGGATAGGCAAGACATCGAGTGTGCCAGAGAGGGCGTCAATGTCTTGAGTTCCATGGCATGTCATGGCGTTGAGGACTTCAATGTCTTGATGTTGAGGAGGTGAGCGGTGCCCGGCCAAGTGATTGCATTGGTGAGTCCCCGAGCGCAAAGGTTGTGAGGGTCCGGCCAAGGCATCTTCGAGCCATCATCATTGATGGAAGTCAATGGAGGTTGGCATCCATCACCGGGACCCATCACTCTCCCCTTCTTAGCTTCGAAGCATCCTCGCTTCGAGTGTGTAAGAAGTACGGGAAGTGGAGAAAGTGTGTTGACGCGTCTCCCCTTCTTAAAGGTGAAGGTGTAGTGAGGGAGACCGTCACTAACATAAAGAAGCATGAGCATACGAGAGTCGTCGGGCGGCTCCTTGGGCACAACAATATGGGAGGGCTCATGGGCGAGCCACATGCGTGGGTCGGGTGTCGGTGTCATGCCAAGAGGCAGCACATGGTCAAGGGCGCGCCCTAGGGGAAGCAAGGCGCAAGGCGCGGGCACCGAGGCCGGCACGGGCACGGGCATTGGGACCGGTGCGGGCGTGGGTACCGGGGCCGGAGCGGGAGTGGTGATGAAAGCTAAAGTCGTATCGCCTTATCAAAATAATCCTAAACAAACCTAACTCAGTAGAATAGTCAAGCAAGGGTCGAATCCCACAAGGAGGAGTTGTCTTTCTTTATGTAAGGTTGCATGCACAAGTAACAAAGGGGGGGGGGTTTGGTTGATTTGGTTGTAAAAAATTAAACAAAGTAAAGTAAAACAAAGGTTGTAATCAATTACGGAAAAAACACTTAGCCAAACAAATATCCACCATTCATTTGATTGATTGGTCCTAGGTTATCTCTATTGCTTCCTTTGATTATTCCTGTCCATATTCTGAATTAGTTACCAGTCCAACTAGTCCTGGCAACCCTTACTATCGAATGCACGAGAAACTATCAAGATTTAGAACAATAGCAGCATAGAGCATAGGAATTAACCAGGATACATACAACACCGATGTTTCACAGCATTTAGCACATAATCAATTCTCTTTCATAATAAACTAGTCCAACTAGTCCTAGAATATCATGGATGCTACACAAGATAAGGGATTTCAACTCGAAATATCCAAACCCTAGCAATAGACAATTACTAATATCAACTAGGTGATCAATCCAGTCAAATCAATAAGAATCAATAGGAATAAGCTCAAGAGAAAAGATATAATCCAAAGGAATAGGAAATAGAGTTATAACCTCACAATCATGAATCAAATGAAGGCTTCAATTGTCGAACTAAGCAAAAGGTGCTTAGTTCTTCATAGTCTTGAAACAATAAAACTCAAAGGGAGAAGAGTATGTAGAAATGAGAGATCCCAAAGTGGCTGCTTGGAAATTAGGTTAAATAACCTAATACCAAAACCTAGTTCTAAAAAAAGATAACAAACTTAATCTAAAAAGGAATTAAACTAATGAAATCGGAATAAAGAAAAATAAAGGAAAAGGGAAATAATAAAACATAAATCTTCGGAAGAAAGAAACACGGACGCGTTGATGCTCATATCCGCGATCGCGGATGAATTTCCGCGGTCGCGAAAAATTCCAATTCTGGCTCTTTGCTCTCGATTTATCCGCGATCAACTCCATTGCTCACCCGCGGTCACGGATTCTCCACTGCTGCTTCGTGTGGCTTCTTTCTTCGACTCTTCCTCGGTCTGCTCAAGTGGTCTCCTCTCCATCTTCAATAAGTATTTGTTTAAGCTTCTCCAAACCACCAAATCCACACTTCTTCTCCAAAACTCCATACTCCATAATTGTGCACTAAATGTCTCCAAATAGCACCCAAAACACCGGTAACAACTCCTAGTTAAACCCTACAAAGTAGCGCTGATCAAATTCCCCCATGCTTAAACCTTGCTCGTCCTCGAGTAAGCTAATGTAAACCTACTCCTCCAATCAAATACCCAAGGTCTCAGGAAGCATAGAGAAACCATCTCCACTAAGAATTGCACCTAAACATGAAACTCCACGGCACCAACACAATAAACAAAATCACAATACACAACCAAACTTACAGGAAAGCATAGTACTTCCCCCAAGCTTATCCCGAACACCATAGAGTGAATAAAATCTAATCCTAGCCTCCATCTATCTTCTTATGCCTCCCAGAGTGACCTACCCGAATCCTCCTTATATCTCCTCTTCTTATGTCACCACGCCAGGTAAAATGATGATTTCTAAAAATCACTCTTCTTCTTTTCACTCATTTTGCCAAGGCGCCCTCTCGGGTTTTCACCAAGCCACTCATTTCATTTTTCAATAGATGGGCTCACATATAACTCACATCACTCTTGACCAGTTATTACCCCAGCCTAATGTTGGTCCAAGCCACCTGCTTATTACCTAAGCCGTCCTTTCGGGTTTTCGACTTATCCCAGGATTTCTATTTTTGTCTTTTTTGAATTTTTGGCTTTTTCTTTTTTCTTTATTTCCTCAACGACTAGCAAGTATAGAACACTCCCCCATGCTTAAATATTGCATTGTCTTCAATGTAATAAAAGACAAAAAAGAATGAAGCACAGGAAAAGGCAAAAGATAACTCACAAACGTCGTTGAGTTGGCTTGGACTGGAAAGTTGTTGCTGGCGGTAAAACAATAAAAGCACATGACTCTGGTGTCGCGCCGGTCTTCGATCAAACTCCACCGTGCAACCAAAAGGAATCCACTGGAAAGTGTAGTGGCATATCAAAGAATTCGGGGCTGCACAACCTTCAATGAACACAAAAAATGGGCCCAGATGTAATCGTGTTGTGGGCCCTGGTGTTCCTCCTCCTCATCTGTCGACTGTAGGGCCATCATCGTTGCCAAATAAAATTGTGGGGCGAATGTATCCTCCTTGGCAGCATGATGCGCACCTCTTCTCGTGTAAAATTCAGACAGCTGGCCTTCGGTGAAACTTTTTTTTTTTTTGATTTTTTTTTTGATTTTTTTTTTTTTTGATTTTTTTTTTCAAGCAGGGAAAGGGAGGCCTTACAATAGGATTTCCGCGGTCGCGGAAATGTTACTGGTGCGTGGTTAACACCGTCTTCAATTTGGCTTGGGCCTCCTTCCTGCAGGTTAGTCTAATGCAAACACAAAAACAAAAACACAAGAAAAAAACAACTAACCCAAAAACAATTAAAGACATGAAATGAAAATACAGGAAAGAAATACATACCTCGGGTTGCCTCCCGGACAACGCCTTAGTTATTGTCGTGGCTCGACCTAGTACTCTCCCATATCAACTTGGGTTGCTCACATCAATTGAGCATTCGGGGTTTCCATCCGGAGGGTGTCGTTTTGAATCATCAATGTTGAATCCGACCCTCACCCCGTCAAATTCCATTGTGAGCGAACCGCTGCTCACATCAATCTTGGTTCATGCCGTGTTCATAAACGGCCTCCCTAGCATCACAGGGGCTGCGTCCTTATCCTACCCCGTATCCATCACAAAGAAGTCGGCAGGGAATATCAACTTGTCCACTTCGACCAGCACGTCCTGCACCACTCCTTTGGGGTAGACATAGGAATTGTCCGCCAGCTGGATCACAATCCCCATCTTCTCCAATGGCCCCACTTCCATAGACTCGTACAACGAGAGAGGTAGCACATTGATGGAGGCACCCAAGTCAAGCAGGGCCTTGTCGAACAGGGTGCCCCCAATCTTGTAGGGAATAGTGAACATCCCCGGATCACTTGCCTTCTTCGGTAACCGCTTTTGCAGCATAGCGGATACATTCTCGCTGACCTGGACCTTTCTCTTTTCCTTGACCGCCTTCTTCCTCTTTAGCGTGCAGACCTCTTTCAAGAATTTAGCAAAATGAGGAATGCTATTTACCAGCTTGAGCAAAGGGATATTTACCTCGCAGTTGCTGAAGGTCTCGAACAATTCCTTATCATTCGCCGGCCTTCGAGTGTCCCTCAGAGCCTCGGGAAAGGGTGCGGGAGGCTTAAATGAGTTGAGCGGAGGGAAATCGGGGCGCACATATCCATCGTGGGCGTCTTCGAGAGGAACAGGGGTTCCAGATGTATTTCCGCGATCTCGAAATTGGGTCTGCGGTCGCGGATTGTCCTCGACTTCGGCCTCGTCTGCAGCCCTTTTTCCGCGATCGCGGTTTTCTGTTCGCGGTCGCGGAATACTCTCAAACAGGTCGGCTTCAGCATGGATTTTTCCGCGATCGCGGAATTCTGTCCGCGGTCGGGGAAAGACGTCGATTTCTTGCTCCTCTTTGCCAGTAGCCAATCCGAGGTCGCGGCTTCCTTCTCCGCGGTCGCGGATTTCTCTCTGTTGTGCTCGACTAGCTTCCAGTTCTGCTCCGCTCCTTAGCGTCATGGCACAAACATTTTCCCTCAGGTTGACTACCGTTTGAGATGGTAGTTTCCCCGATTCCCGAGCTTCCAACTTGCTCACCGCTATAGAGATCTGCCCCATTTGCTTTTCCAGGTTCTGAATACTGGACTTTGTCTCTTGCTGATGTTGGGCCATATTGTTGGCCAACACTTGAATTTGTGACCCCATCGAGGTCACAGTGCTAGCCATGGTTGACATGCCCTGGACAAGGGTCTTGATCTAGTCATCACTGGACATAGGGGCACTGGAACTCTGGCCTTGGGGTCTTTGGTCGTGAGGAGCTCGAAATTGTTGTTGACCCCCAGGCTGTTGGTATTGTTGTGGGCGCTGTAAAAATTATGACGGCCTCTGTTGATAGTCTTGGTTCTCCTGGCCATGATGAATATTCTGCTAGTTCACGTACCTCATATTGGGGTGATCTCTCCACCCTGGATTGTATGTGTTGGAGTACGGGTCATATCTTGGCCTGTGAGGGCCATATCCTCCAATAGCGTTCACCTCAGCAGTAGGCTCCGGCAGCGTGGGACATGCATCGGTTGGATGCATCGTGTCTTGGCATATCCCACATGACTTGACCTGCTGCTGGCCACCCTTCATCATGTACCTCCTCATCATCTCCTTCATCTCAGCCGTCTCAGAGAGTAGAGTGGAATTTGGCTGAGATTCTGCAGCTCTCACTGATTGGGCTCCCGCCCTCTTGCTGAACTATCTTGAGCCCTCAGATAGCTCAAAGAAAACTTCATAGGCCTGGTCTGGAGTCTTGTTCAAGATGTTCCCTCCACAGGTAGCGTTCACAATCCGACGCTCGTCATCAAGTAAACCTCCGTACAAATAAAGTATGAGGTCCTGGTCGGAGTAGCCATGGTAGGGGCAACTAGATATCAGCCTCTTGAACCGCTCGTAGTACTCATACAACGACTCAACAGCTTGCTGTTCAATGTTGTTGATGCTCCTCTTTAGGCTGTTGAGCTTGGTCGCCGGAAAGTACTTTTCCAAGAAAGTCTTCTTCATCTTGACCCACGTGTCAATGCTCCCTGGGGTCAAGTAGTAGAACCAGTCATTGGCCGAATCCTTCAGAGAGAAAGGAAAGGCCCTCAGCTTGATCTGGTCTTCAGTCACTCCTTTTGGTTTCATGCTGGTACAGACGGCATGGAACTCCGGCAGATGCTTATTGGGGTCTTCCCCACTCATCCCATGGAAGTGGGGGAGTAAGTGGATCAACCCTGACTTGAGCTCGAAGTTGATGTCATCCGCCAGCTCAGGGAAGTGCACAGCCAGCGGTTGCTGCTGCAAGTTTGGGGCAGTCAGCTGCCTCAGCATCTGTTGTTCGTCAGCCATCTCAAAAGTTGGGTTATCAAAGACTAAAGATTTGTTTACTCTGTGGCTCTGGGAGAGTGTTCTCTCAATTTCTATATCACAAGCAAGTAGAGGAGAGTCAGTAGCACGGGTGTGGACCATAAGATAGGTCCACACAAAAAATTTACACACAAACACACACAAAGAAAAATCAAAACTTGCCTCCCCGGCAACGGCGCCAATTTGATGAAAGCTAAAGTCGTATCGCCTTATCAAAATAATCCTAAACAAACCTAACTCAGTAGAATAGGCAAGAAGGGTCGAATCCCACAGGGATGAGTTGTCTTTCTTTATGTAAGGTTGCATGCACAAGTAACAAAGGGGGGGTTTTTGGTTGATTTGGTTGTAAAGAATTAAACAAAGTAAAGTAAAACAAAGGTTGTAATCAATTACGGAAAAACACTTAGCCAAACAAATATCCACCATTCATTCGATTGATTGGTCCTAGGTTATCTCTATTCCTTCCTTTGATTATTCATGTTCTTATTCTGAATTAGTTACCAGTCCAACTAGTCCTGGCAACCCTTACTATCGAACGCACGAGAAACTATCAAGATTTAGAACAATAGCAGCATAGAGCATATGAATTAACCAGGATACATACAACACCGATGTTTCGCAGCATTTAGCACATAATCAATTCTCTTTCATAATACTAGTCCAACTAGTCCTAGAATATCATGGATGCTACACAAGATAAGGGATTTTAACTCGAAATATCCAAACCCTAGCAATAGACAATTACTAATATCAACTAGGGGATCAATCCAGTCAAATCAATAAGAATCAATAGGAATAAGCTCAAGAGAAAAGATATAATCCAAATGAATAGGAAATAGAGTTATAACCTCACAATCATGAATCAAATGAAGGCTTCAATTGTCGGACTAAGCAAAAGGTGCTTAGTTCTTCATAGTCTTGAAACAATAAAACTCAAAGGGAAAAGAGTACGTAGAAATGAGAGATCCCAAAGTGGCTGCTAGGAAATTAGGTTAAATAACCTAATACCAAAACCTAGTTCTAAAAAAAGATAACAAACTTAATCTAAAAAGGAATTAAACTAATGAAATCGGAATAAAGAAAAATAAAGGAAAAGGGAAATAATAAAACATAAATCTTCGGAAGAAAGAAACACGGACGCATTGATGCTCATATCCGCGATCGCGGATGAATTTCCGTGGTCGCGGAAAATTCCAATTCTGGCTCTTTGCTATCGATTTATCCACGATCAACTCCATTGCTCGCCCGCGGTCGCGGATTCTCCACTACTGCTTCGTGTTGGCTTCTTTCTTCGACTCTTCCTCGGTCTGCTCAAGTGGTCTCCTCTCCATCTTCAATAAGTCTTCGTTTAAGCTTCTCCAAACCACCAAATCCACACTTCTTCTCCATACTCCACAACTGTGCACTAAACGTCTCCAAATAGCACTCAAAACAGCGGTAACAACTCCTAGTTAAACCCTACAAAGTAGCGCTGATCAAATTCCCCCATGCTTAAACCTTGCTCGTCCTCGAGTAAGCTAATGTAAACCTACTCCTCCAATCAAATACCCAAGGTCTCAGGAAGCATAGAGAAACCATCTCCACTAAGAATTGCACCTAAACATGAAACTCCACGGCACCAACACAATAAACAAAATCACAATACACAACCAAACTTACAGGAAAGCATAGTACTTCCCCCAAGCTTATCCCGAACACCATAGAGTGAATAAAATCTAATCCTAGCCTCCATCTATCTTCTTATGCCTCCCAGAGTGACCTACCCGAATCCTCCTTATATCTCCTCTTCTTATGTCACCACGCCAGGTAAAATGATGATTTCTAAAAATCACTCTTCTTCTTTTCACTCATTTTGCCAAGGCGCCCTCTCGGGTTTTCACCAAGCCACTCATTTCATTTTTCAATAGATGGGCTCACATATAACTCACATCACTCTTGACCAGTTATTACCCCAGCCTAATGTTGGTCCAAGCCACCTGCTTATTACCTAAGCCGTCCTTTCGGGTTTTCGACTTATCCCAGGATTTCTATTTTTGTCTTTTTTGAATTTTTGGCTTTTTCTTTTTTCTTTATTTCCTCAACGACTAGCAAGTATAGAACACTCCCCCATGCTTAAATATTGCATTGTCTTCAATGTAATAAAAGACAAAAAAGAATGAAGCACAGGAAAAGGCAAAAGATAACTCACAAACGTCGTTGAGTTGGCTTGGACTGGAAAGTTGTTGCTGGCGGTAAAACAATAAAAGCACATGACTCTGGTGTCGCGCCGGTCTTCGATCAAACTCCACCGTGCAACCAAAAGGAATCCACTGGAAAGTGTAGTGGCATATCAAAGAATTCGGGGCTGCACAACCTTCAATGAACACAAAAAATGGGCCCAGATGTAATCGTGTTGTGGGCCCTGGTGTTCCTCCTCCTCATCTGTCGACTGTAGGGCCATCATCGTTGCCAAATAAAATTGTGGGGCGAATGTATCCTCCTTGGCAGCATGATGCGCACCTCTTCTCGTGTAAAATTCAGACAGCTGGCCTTCGGTGAAACTTTTTTTTTTTTTGATTTTTTTTTTGATTTTTTTTTTTTTTGATTTTTTTTTTCAAGCAGGGAAAGGGAGGCCTTACAATAGGATTTCCGCGGTCGCGGAAATGTTACTGGTGCGTGGTTAACACCGTCTTCAATTTGGCTTGGGCCTCCTTCCTGCAGGTTAGTCTAATGCAAACACAAAAACAAAAACACAAGAAAAAAACAACTAACCCAAAAACAATTAAAGACATGAAATGAAAATACAGGAAAGAAATACATACCTCGGGTTGCCTCCCGGACAACGCCTTAGTTATTGTCGTGGCTCGACCTAGTACTCTCCCATATCAACTTGGGTTGCTCACATCAATTGAGCATTCGGGGTTTCCATCCGGAGGGTGTCGTTTTGAATCATCAATGTTGAATCCGACCCTCACCCCGTCAAATTCCATTGTGAGCGAACCGCTGCTCACATCAATCTTGGTTCATGCCGTGTTCATAAACGGCCTCCCTAGCATCACAGGGGCTGCGTCCTTATCCTACCCCGTATCCATCACAAAGAAGTCGGCAGGGAATATCAACTTGTCCACTTCGACCAGCACGTCCTGCACCACTCCTTTGGGGTAGACATAGGAATTGTCCGCCAGCTGGATCACAATCCCCATCTTCTCCAATGGCCCCACTTCCATAGACTCGTACAACGAGAGAGGTAGCACATTGATGGAGGCACCCAAGTCAAGCAGGGCCTTGTCGAACAGGGTGCCCCCAATCTTGTAGGGAATAGTGAACATCCCCGGATCACTTGCCTTCTTCGGTAACCGCTTTTGCAGCATAGCGGATACATTCTCGCTGACCTGGACCTTTCTCTTTTCCTTGACCGCCTTCTTCCTCTTTAGCGTGCAGACCTCTTTCAAGAATTTAGCAAAATGAGGAATGCTATTTACCAGCTTGAGCAAAGGGATATTTACCTCGCAGTTGCTGAAGGTCTCGAACAATTCCTTATCATTCGCCGGCCTTCGAGTGTCCCTCAGAGCCTCGGGAAAGGGTGCGGGAGGCTTAAATGAGTTGAGCGGAGGGAAATCGGGGCGCACATATCCATCGTGGGCGTCTTCGAGAGGAACAGGGGTTCCAGATGTATTTCCGCGATCTCGAAATTGGGTCTGCGGTCGCGGATTGTCCTCGACTTCGGCCTCGTCTGCAGCCCTTTTTCCGCGATCGCGGTTTTCTGTTCGCGGTCGCGGAATACTCTCAAACAGGTCGGCTTCAGCATGGATTTTTCCGCGATCGCGGAATTCTGTCCGCGGTCGGGGAAAGACGTCGATTTCTTGCTCCTCTTTGCCAGTAGCCAATCCGAGGTCGCGGCTTCCTTCTCCGCGGTCGCGGATTTCTCTCTGTTGTGCTCGACTAGCTTCCAGTTCTGCTCCGCTCCTTAGCGTCATGGCACAAACATTTTCCCTCAGGTTGACTACCGTTTGAGATGGTAGTTTCCCCGATTCCCGAGCTTCCAACTTGCTCACCGCTATAGAGATCTGCCCCATTTGCTTTTCCAGGTTCTGAATACTGGACTTTGTCTCTTGCTGATGTTGGGCCATATTGTTGGCCAACACTTGAATTTGTGACCCCATCGAGGTCACAGTGCTAGCCATGGTTGACATGCCCTGGACAAGGGTCTTGATCTAGTCATCACTGGACATAGGGGCACTGGAACTCTGGCCTTGGGGTCTTTGGTCGTGAGGAGCTCGAAATTGTTGTTGACCCCCAGGCTGTTGGTATTGTTGTGGGCGCTGTAAAAATTATGACGGCCTCTGTTGATAGTCTTGGTTCTCCTGGCCATGATGAATATTCTGCTAGTTCACGTACCTCATATTGGGGTGATCTCTCCACCCTGGATTGTATGTGTTGGAGTACGGGTCATATCTTGGCCTGTGAGGGCCATATCCTCCAATAGCGTTCACCTCAGCAGTAGGCTCCGGCAGCGTGGGACATGCATCGGTTGGATGCATCGTGTCTTGGCATATCCCACATGACTTGACCTGCTGCTGGCCACCCTTCATCATGTACCTCCTCATCATCTCCTTCATCTCAGCCGTCTCAGAGAGTAGAGTGGAATTTGGCTGAGATTCTGCAGCTCTCACTGATTGGGCTCCCGCCCTCTTGCTGAACTATCTTGAGCCCTCAGATAGCTCAAAGAAAACTTCATAGGCCTGGTCTGGAGTCTTGTTCAAGATGTTCCCTCCACAGGTAGCGTTCACAATCCGACGCTCGTCATCAAGTAAACCTCCGTACAAATAAAGTATGAGGTCCTGGTCGGAGTAGCCATGGTAGGGGCAACTAGATATCAGCCTCTTGAACCGCTCGTAGTACTCATACAACGACTCAACAGCTTGCTGTTCAATGTTGTTGATGCTCCTCTTTAGGCTGTTGAGCTTGGTCGCCGGAAAGTACTTTTCCAAGAAAGTCTTCTTCATCTTGACCCACGTGTCAATGCTCCCTGGGGTCAAGTAGTAGAACCAGTCATTGGCCGAATCCTTCAGAGAGAAAGGAAAGGCCCTCAGCTTGATCTGGTCTTCAGTCACTCCTTTTGGTTTCATGCTGGTACAGACGGCATGGAACTCCGGCAGATGCTTATTGGGGTCTTCCCCACTCATCCCATGGAAGTGGGGGAGTAAGTGGATCAACCCTGACTTGAGCTCGAAGTTGATGTCATCCGCCAGCTCAGGGAAGTGCACAGCCAGCGGTTGCTGCTGCAAGTTTGGGGCAGTCAGCTGCCTCAGCATCTGTTGTTCGTCAGCCATCTCAAAAGTTGGGTTATCAAAGACTAAAGATTTGTTTACTCTGTGGCTCTGGGAGAGTGTTCTCTCAATTTCTATATCACAAGCAAGTAGAGGAGAGTCAGTAGCACGGGTGTGGACCATAAGATAGGTCCACACAAAAAATTTACACACAAACACACACAAAGAAAAATCAAAACTTGCCTCCCCGGCAACGGCGCCAATTTGATGAAAGCTAAAGTCGTATCGCCTTATCAAAATAATCCTAAACAAACCTAACTCAGTAGAATAGGCAAGAAGGGTCGAATCCCACAGGGATGAGTTGTCTTTCTTTATGTAAGGTTGCATGCACAAGTAACAAAGGGGGGGTTTTTGGTTGATTTGGTTGTAAAGAATTAAACAAAGTAAAGTAAAACAAAGGTTGTAATCAATTACGGAAAAACACTTAGCCAAACAAATATCCACCATTCATTCGATTGATTGGTCCTAGGTTATCTCTATTCCTTCCTTTGATTATTCATGTTCTTATTCTGAATTAGTTACCAGTCCAACTAGTCCTGGCAACCCTTACTATCGAACGCACGAGAAACTATCAAGATTTAGAACAATAGCAGCATAGAGCATATGAATTAACCAGGATACATACAACACCGATGTTTCGCAGCATTTAGCACATAATCAATTCTCTTTCATAATACTAGTCCAACTAGTCCTAGAATATCATGGATGCTACACAAGATAAGGGATTTTAACTCGAAATATCCAAACCCTAGCAATAGACAATTACTAATATCAACTAGGGGATCAATCCAGTCAAATCAATAAGAATCAATAGGAATAAGCTCAAGAGAAAAGATATAATCCAAATGAATAGGAAATAGAGTTATAACCTCACAATCATGAATCAAATGAAGGCTTCAATTGTCGGACTAAGCAAAAGGTGCTTAGTTCTTCATAGTCTTGAAACAATAAAACTCAAAGGGAAAAGAGTACGTAGAAATGAGAGATCCCAAAGTGGCTGCTAGGAAATTAGGTTAAATAACCTAATACCAAAACCTAGTTCTAAAAAAAGATAACAAACTTAATCTAAAAAGGAATTAAACTAATGAAATCGGAATAAAGAAAAATAAAGGAAAAGGGAAATAATAAAACATAAATCTTCGGAAGAAAGAAACACGGACGCATTGATGCTCATATCCGCGATCGCGGATGAATTTCCGTGGTCGCGGAAAATTCCAATTCTGGCTCTTTGCTATCGATTTATCCACGATCAACTCCATTGCTCGCCCGCGGTCGCGGATTCTCCACTACTGCTTCGTGTTGGCTTCTTTCTTCGACTCTTCCTCGGTCTGCTCAAGTGGTCTCCTCTCCATCTTCAATAAGTCTTCGTTTAAGCTTCTCCAAACCACCAAATCCACACTTCTTCTCCATACTCCACAACTGTGCACTAAACGTCTCCAAATAGCACTCAAAATAGCGGTAACAACTCCTAGTTAAACCCTACAAAGTAGCACTAATCAAGTGGCCACCGGGGCCAGAGCGGGTGTGGGCACTGAGGCCAGAGCGGGTGCGGGCACCGGGGCAGACGGGGGCGCGAGGACCGAGGCCGATTGGGATACGGGCACCGGTACCAAAGGGGGTGCGAGCACCGGGGCTGATGTGGTCACCAAGACCAGAGCTGGAGCGGATGCGGTAGGCATCGGGGTTGCGGGCGCAAAGGGTGTGAGCACCGAGGCCGGAGCGGGTGCGGGCACCGGGGCAAACGGGGACGCGAGCATCGAGGCCGATTGGGGTGCGGGCACCAGTGCCGATGGGGGCGCAGGCACTGGGGCTGATGTGGGCACCGAGACCGGAGCTGGAGCGGGCGCGGTAGGCGCCGAGGCTGCGGGCACACGCTCCACCAATGGGCTTTTCATATCGGCAAAGCAAGCTTCGGGGGCCTCGCGATGGTGCTCATCTTCGGCATGGAGTTGCTCATTGTAGCGCTTGAGGTCGGAGAGATCTCTCTTGGGGGCATAATGTTGAGCCATCAAATAGAGAAGGTGGGGCAAGGTGACAATGGGAGCTTCACCAAGCCAATGTTGCAATTCTTGGAGCTGGGCCCACCATTGTCAGGCATCGCCGGTGAAGTAAAGGGTGGAAATGCACACGCGCTCCAACTCATCATAAGAGGAATCTCCAAGCACAAGTGCCATGTTCCGAGCCCACACCAAAAATTCATACTCGTCATCGTAGCCAGCGAAGGTGTAGAGGCGCAACCCCTCGCCATGGCTTGCAGGCCGGCTAGGGACATGATGGTACTACCGAGCCAGGGTGTGCCGGTATCCAACATAAGATATGGCTCTATGATGGCTAGACTAGGATTGTGTGGGAAATGGGCAATTTGGATGTGAAAGAGAAGGGGTTGCCATTTTTGGTGTTGACAAGGTCTTGTAGAAGAGAGAAGAAGAAGTTTGTGGCTTTGCCACTTTTGTTCTACCTTGGGAACCCACAAGAGAAGACTCCAAACACTCTACCCAAAGCTAGTCAACCAAAAGGGACAAGTTGTGCAAGACTCCCAAAATGTCCAAATAAGGCAAAGTGGGAAGGAAATGTGTTTTTTGACTTTGCTTCTTTGGGAGGAAGATTCACATGTGTTGCTTAAGCAAAGAGATGCTTCTTCAACCTTTGGAGGAAGGTGAGGATGACTTGGTGGTTATGGTGGGAAGGTGGGCAGCGGTAGGGTGGCAGGCGGCGGAGGTGCGGTGGTCGGTGGTGGTGACAAGGTGGCCGGAGGTAATGTTTTTTGTATTTTGGGCTGAAATTTTGTAGAGATGACGGAAATGGCAAGGGGAATTGGAAAATGAGTGAAATAAGGAAAAAATGAGAGAAGAAATTGCACTTCACTTAGCCGTTGGCTCTTGATACCAATTAATGAGAATCAAACCCCCAAGAGGAGGTTCTTCTTCCCAAGTGAGCTAGATCGTGACCAAGCAAGGTGAGCTTCCTTCTCTTTGGCTTCAAGGTGGCTTCAAAGTGTTCTTGAGGGCACCTTCAAAGGATCCTAAGCTCTTGAGTGAAGATGGCAAGAGGGAGGCGTGAGAGCTTGAGGGTTTGGTCTCGGTTTGGCCGAGACAAGGGAGGGCCAAGGAATCCTCTTGGAAGAGGATTATTGGCTTGGATCTTGAGTTTTGGAAACAAGAGCTAGTGTTTGATTGTTTAAGTGATTCGAATGAGATGGGAGATGAAAGAGTTTGATTGCTTGAGTTGATAGAAGTAAGTGGAGGCCTTAGGGAGATATACTCAACCTAAGGGAAATATTCCACTTCTATAATCTTCAACCGAGTTACAAAGAAGCAAGTAAGGCATATAAATACTAGAGTGCTAGGGTTTTGGCCACATGGCCTTGCTAAGATAATGGGCCTCTTGGGCTAGAAGTCCATAAACATATGACTTCACACACCCAAAGAGGTAATGCTAGAAATAAAAGATATCATACTAAAAATAGAAGGATAAGAGCCGAAGCTCGGATAGGCAAGACATCGGGTGTGCCAATGAGAGCGTCGATGTCTTGAGTTCCATGGCATGTCACGGCGTCGAGGACTTCAATGTCTTGACGTAGAGGAGGTGAGCGGCGCCCGGCCAAGTGATTGCATTGGTGAGTGCCCGGGCGAAAAGGTTACAAGGGTCTGGCCAAGGCATCTTCGAGCCATCATCGTTGATGGAAGTCAATGGAGGTTGGCATCCATCACCGGGACCCATCACGAAGGAGTGAACATCGGCTTAGGTTCATTATTGTCAAGAACTGAAAAGGAAGTTGATTTGATGCATGTCATCAAAAGGTGTACCCATGTTTCTGAAAAGCCAGATTTAAGAAGAATTTGTTGAATGAAGTTCCAATTTAGTTTGTCGTAGGCCTTTTCCATATCTAATTTAATAGCCATCCAACCTTTTATACCTTTGTTTTTAGCATGAAATGAATGGAAGATTTCACGAGCAATTAAAATATTATCTTGAATAGAATGATGTGCAACAAAGGCTCCCTAATACACACTAATGAGTTTGGGAAGGAGAACCTTTAATCTATTTGTCATAAGTTTCGTAATGATTTTATAAACTGTATTATAGGCTGATCGGGCGGTAATTATTAATGGTAAGCAAATTATCTTGTTTAGGGATAAGAGCAATAAAGCAATGTGCACATTCTTTGAGAAGTTGACCAGAGTGGAAGAATGCCTGGATCGCCGAGGTCAGAGATTTACCAACGAAAGACCAATATGTTTGATAAAATTCAGTAGAGTAGCCATTAGGGCCCGAAGTTTTATTAGGTGGTAAATCAAAGACAACCTTTTTATTCTCTACAGTAGTCGGTGTGGCAATAAGGTATGAGTTATCATAAGAAGTAAGGATGGATGGGATAATGTTTAGAACATCGTCAGTTAATGGTTGAAAGGATGTTGGAGTAAATCGGGATTGGAGTTCTGAAGTTATCATACATTGAATAACGTGATTATCAAGAAAGGTACAATCGTCGGAAAGAACTAATTTGTTGTTTATGCATTCTTATTTTTGCTAAAGATTGGAAGTATTTGGTATTTTTGTCCATATTGTTCAAATGAATGGATTTTGCACGTTGTTTCCAGAATACATGTTGGTATTCTATAAGCTTGTTATATTTTAGGAGATGTTTTTTTTATCTCATAAAAAGTTAAGGAGAGTTGTTAGACTGGAGGAGAGCTTTCTGTATTTCTTGAAGTTTGATTTCAGAGGATTTAAGTTGTTCATAGATATTTTGATTCATAGACTTGTACCACGATTTAGAATACGATTTTAAAAGTTATGTTTCCTATAAAGTTTGAACATAAATGAACCATTGTGTTTGTATTGCCATACTTTATGTACAAACGCTTTATACGTGGGGTCATTGGTCCATTCATGTTCAAAACAAAAAGGGTATTTTCTAAAAGGTTGATTGTTGCCTAACAATGAAAGAGTACGCAAACAATGATCAGAAGTAGTAAAAGGGTGGTGGTGAACATTAATCGAGGAAAAGGTATTTGTGAAGACGGGATGGATAAGAATTAAGAACGCGATCGAATCTTTCATAAATAGTATTACTAATAACTATAGATTTTCTCTAGATGAAGGGAAAGCCTGGAAAATTTGTAGAAATTAATCCAAAGTCAATGAGAAAGTTGTTGAGACGGTTAAATTGTGAATACGAAGGTTATGTGCCTCCTAATTTGTCCGCATGAATTAGATTATCATTTAGGTCTACAATAATCATGACTGGAAGATGATGTTGAGCAATTAAATTACCCACATGGGTCCAGTAAGCAATTTTTTGATCTTCTCGACTTGGTGCATATAGAAAAAGAGGAGGAAAGTGATATTGTTATAAAGTAATTGTAATAACAGAATGTTGGAGTCATTAAATATAACAGTCATAGTTCTAACAACAGGTGAATCATTTAAAAGAAGCCAAAGTCCTCCTTTAGCTCCAATTGTCGGTGTAGTAATAATTGACTTAAATCCTAATTTATTGGAAAATGTTGAACTTGGAGTTACGTTGGTTTTAATTTCTGACAAACATAACATATTAAGCTGATTATACCATTTGATAAATGCAATTTCAATCCAAAAATGTGGGTGGCAAAAGTTTCACGAGTTCCAATATCATATCTTCATGATATATATTGTTTGCTAATAATACATTGTTCTTTAAATTTGCACATTGTTAGTGTAAATGTGGTATTTTGCTTAGTTTCAGAAAACCAATGGTGTAATTGCAGATTAATTTTATAATATATTTGAAATGGCCAATTAAAAATTCCGTGAGTCATAATAAATTGATATATGTGAATAATAAATTGATATATGTGATTGGAAAGAATTAAGGTGCCGAGTAATATTGAAGGTGAGAATATAGAAATACTTGGCTGAAGTTGATGTAAAGCAGATAATAGAAAAGTTGTCATAATTGTGTCATGGATACGGGTCAATAATAATTCTATAGGCCGAAGCCAAAAAAGAGGAATAAAGACAGAGAGAGGCGGAGAAAAGAATGAGGAGGCCAACAAAGGCCCAAGCATAACCGTAAAAATACATAGCTTGAAAACCCGGTAAAAAAACATAAGTAAGAGGAAAGCATAACCCAAACAAGGCGACATGAGAAAGTAGGGTTATCAGTCAAGCTCGATCGAAAATAATGTGTCATAAGAGGTGTCCGAGGAAAGTTCAAGTGGCACAAGGCCATTTCATTTCTCCTTATTGTGTACAAACCAACCATATTTGGCGCAACCGAGCTCATTACCTCGATCCTAACCATTAAATGGTCCGACACAACAAGACACGAACCATTCAAAAGAAAGGAGAGCATATGAGCGCTAGGGAATACCAAAAATGGGGCGTACACAGCCAGGAATATAGATACAGGATCACAGTAAATAAACAAGTCAGACTCGCCATAGCCAATGGTACGGGGCACTCCAACATCATCACTTGGAAATCAACTGAAAAAAGAAGATATGGGGGACTCCGAAATAAAACATAAGTGTAAGAGTGAAGCGAAGTCATATGGGAAAACAGAAAACCTATAAAGGGTGTAGGAAGACTGGTAATTAGAAAGCTATAATTGTAGTCACAAAAAAAACAATAATAATTGAGAGAGAAAAATAGGTAATACTAATATTTAGAAGATGACAAAGCAAGTTACAATTTGACAAAAGGATCAAAAGAAAGTTGAGCAGAAGGATGGCAGTCAGACAATTCTTAATAAATACACAAAGCAAAATATAATTGAAATCAAAGTTGAAATATTAAAGAGAGTTCTCAAACAAAAATTATCTGAAGTCGGTGTGTGAACTTGCACTTTAGATTGAAGGTACACGGGCATGGATTAGCTGAAGGCATGTTGCGAGATTGAGAAGAGCGTAAGGGGATGCCGGTGTGGGATGGTCAGAAGCAAAATAAGTCGTTGGTGTTGAAGCGGACTGAGGCGGGGGATTCATTGGGGAACCGGTTCAGGCGGTGGAGCAAAACAAAGCTCCAAGATCTAATAAACTTAATCATGGAGCAGACATCGAGGCTTGGTGATAAACAAAAAGAGAGGCACCACTTAAGGATGAAAACCATTGCTAATTCAAGGCGAGGCTCGACCGCACAAGGAGAGAGGACGGAGGAAGGCTGAGCAGACAAAATGACGGGGAAGTGGCGGCACATCAAATTAGAGGAAGCAGTGAAGCAGGATTGAAATCCCGAGTCGGCGGTGGATCGGTGATGCAGGGCAAAGGTCTCGGCGAAGGTGTAGAACTGAAAAGAGCGATATGGGGGCAAAGAGGACTCAATCAAACGGAGGTTTAGGAGACAAAGGGGGAGGGAGAAAACATAAACATGAAGGGAAATATAATTGGGTATTGGAAAAACCGAAGAAGGGAGGTGTAGTTTCAATTTTGGGTTCATGATAGATTTGAGATTGAGAGGTGGGTGTGAGTTGAAAGAGGAAAGAATGTACAGAAAACCCCCATAGGAGGGAAAAGTCCCAAAGGGCAAAAAGAACGAAGAAGCTCCCAAAAGGCCAAGAGATTTTAGAGAGAGATGCTCTCTATTAGAGAGATATGAACCAAAATCAAAAAGTTGTTGGTTAAAAAACAAGGTTGAGTAATCAGTAGTACGTACGTGTCATCTATCTATATATGATATAAAATAGAGTTATTGACAATAAATGACCTCCTTTTTTTTTAATAAGGTAAGAATTAGACTGATATCAAGATCTACTTGAAAACTAGCCTATAACATCCTTTCAGATGAGAACACGGAGCTCTGGGTTGGTCTGAATATCATCTAGTGAGGTTGAGTGGCTAAGTTTTGCAATGTGGTCAGCCACCAAATTGATCTCACAGAAAATATGACTAATCTGCACTGTCGAAAAGGACAATAATAAACATAGGATATCCGAGATGATAATCTCGATCTCCCATGGACATTGCCAGATTTTATTAAGGACATTAACAATTGTTAGGTTGTCAGATTCGATTTGGATTTGTTCAATCTTCATTTCTTTAGCTTTTAAGACTGCATTTCGGAAAGCTAGAGCCTCAATTCTCAGTGCAGATGAAACACCGCATTTTACAGCATGTATTATAATTGGTTCACCTTTATCATCTCTAAAAATGTAACCAGATGAAGAGTTCCCATTTGATTTAGTGGATCCATCCAGATTAATCTTGACAACCTTGTCTGGTGGTTTCTTCCACCTCAGATTTCTGTGTTTTTTCTTGTCTGCCTTCTTTCTAGCAGTGGTAGTGTTGATTTCTAGGCAATCTGGATTCCATTTTTTTGTTCTATTCTAGCAGGAAATCATATTATGTGTGTATTTGACGAGATCTTTAATAATTTATGTCGCTTGGTTGTCATTAGAAAAAAGTTTTCTGGTTCTATGGTACCAAATGCCCCACCAAGTGATAGCTAGCTCAGAGAATTCTATATTAGTGAGTCCATTCTTGATTTCTTCCATAATGACATCAATTCGTTTATTCGTCGAGTCGGTCGTACTAATAAAATTTGCAGTAGTACTGTTTATTTTGTAAATTGTTTGTAAAGTATGGGTACAATGTAGTAAGATGTAGTTAATATCTTCAGTCGGGTGGGAACATGAGATACATCCCGAAGGAACTGAGATACCTTTTTCCTATAATCTTGCTTTGGTCGGTAATCCATTTTTAATAATTTTCCAGAGAAATTTTTTAACTTTGGGATAATTGTCAATTTTCCAAATCCAGGAGGAATCATAGGCCGGGAAACGTTTGTTTTTGATAATAAGTTACATTGCAGACTTGGTGGAAAACCATACATTTTTGCTCAGTTCCCAATACATTCGATCAGTTATTTGACTTACTGGGGTAAGGATGGCAATGATTAGAGATACAAGGTTGTGTGGCAGTACCTGTTCAAGTTTCGATTTGTTCCATTTCTTATCTGTATCCATAAATTCAATAACTCGACAATTATGGTCACCATCTGGTGGAGGATTTACCATATCACTGAGTGGTTCATTGAGAACCCATTTGTCTGTCCAAAATTTAATTGTTTTACCATCCAAAATGCCATATTAGTCCTTTTCAGAAGTCTTTTTTTATATGCATCATTTTCGACCATTGCCAAGAACAATTGTCTCTATGCTTGTATTCAATTATATGTTGTTCCTTAAGTTTTTTTTCAGTTACAACCTTGACCCAAAGATTGTTTGGTTTAGCTAGGATTTTCCATAATAGTTTGTATCGGAGTGCGTAGTTCATATCTTTAGTTTTTCGAATCCCAAGACCACCAAGGGTAGTTGGTTGGCATATTTTATCCCATCCTATAAGAGGCTTATAGGACGGTTCTTTGTTCCAGAAGAAAGATCTCTTGATACTATCTAATTCGTTACGAGTGTTTGTCGGGAGCATAAAGCTTTGCATTAGGAAGTTAGGTTTTGTTGCAAGGTTTGTTTTCATTAGGGTGGTTCTTCCTGCTTGGGAAAGAGAGTTAACTTTCCATTTAGTCAGTTGTCCTTTTGATCTAGTCACAACATCTTTAAAAGTGCAAGAGTTAACTTTCCCATTAATAATGGGACAACCAAAATATTTTTCAAGAGATACCATGTTTGTGATAGTCAGGATTCCTTGTATTTGTTGTTTTTGAAGGTTCAGAACTTTGAAGGTAACCTGAAAGGATGACTTATGAAAGTTAACTCTTTGTCTAGAAATTTGACAGTACTCATCAATTATCAATTTAATTTTCTTGTAATTTTCCTGGTTGGCTTTTGAGAATATCATGATATCATCTGCAAAATGCTAGAAACGGGATTCTAGTACCTTATCGAGTAAGTTGAAATCCAAGTGGTTTTTTGTGTCGTTCTGATGCTAGGTTAAATCTTCTTGCAAGTATTACGGCCCCCAAGATAAACAAAAAGGGAGATAGGGGTCACCTTGTCATAGTCCTCTTTCCGGTTTATGTAGGTCCATTATTGACAAAGACTAAGAAAGACACAGACGAGATGCATTCAGATATCCAATTAATGAAAATTGGGTCAAATCCAAATTTTCGTAGGATCTCAATAATGAATTTCCGTTCAATGCGGTCGTACGCTTTTTAAATATCTAATTTGATTGCAATAAATCCTTCCTTTCCCTTTCTAGATTTAAAGGAGTGGAATATTGCATGTGCAATGAGTATATTATATTGAATTGATCTATTTGCAATAAAGGCCCTCTGAAGCGGATGAATTAGTTTTTCCATAGTTTTTTTTAGTCGTTCTATTAGAATCTTAGATATGATTTTGTATATCGTTGAGCATAGGCTGATGGGTCGATAGTGATTAGTCGAGTAAGGGTTATCACATTTTGCAATAAGCGTGATAAATGTATGGTTGATCTGTTTAAGAATTTTCCCAGAGAGGAAAATACTTTTTATAGCTTGGATAATTATTGGTCCAACAATATCCCAGTATTTTTGGTAGAAC
The DNA here is from genome assembly GCA_027886185.1 of Rheum nobile. Classification (NCBI taxonomy): domain Eukaryota; kingdom Viridiplantae; phylum Streptophyta; class Magnoliopsida; order Caryophyllales; family Polygonaceae; genus Rheum; species Rheum nobile. The sequence goes on along the minus strand of WOAB01000593.1, from coordinate 706,288 downwards.
TCCGTTGTCATGCCATCAGGTCCAGGTGACTTATCTTGGCCAATAACAAAAGTAACTTTCTTGATTTCATCGTTGGTAACTTGTTTGGTAAGTTCACTGTTGTCTACTAGTGTTATTTCAACTTGTATTAGGTCAAGGTGTTTATTTAAAATTCTATCATTTATAAGAGCACTTTTGAATCTTTTAATAAAACCATTTCTTATTTCATTTCTGATGTTTTGTTCCCCGATGATGGTTGTACCTTCTTGCGTACGAATTTCTTTAATTACTTTTCGGTTTCTCTTACCCGTGGCAATTTTATGAAAGTACCCCGCATTTGTGTCATTGAACTTAGTATGTTTTGTTTTTGCTCGTTGGTTCCAAAAAATCTTTTGAAAATTGAGTAGTTGTTCTTTTTTGGCAATGAGTCTGGTTTGTTTTTCCGCTAATGCTCTATTTTAAGAGATACAAATATTTTTCTGGATGTTTTTAGGTTCTCCTCTATCTTGTGTAATTGTGTGAATAAGTTTCCAAACGTATTTTTGTTCTACTCTTTCGCGAGTCTTTTAAGTAGTTGTGTTTTCTTGGTCAATTCATACATTCTAGAGCCATGGTATCTAACTCTCCAGGCTTGTTTGACAATATTTCTAAAATCTTTACGTGTCATCCACACTTTTTCAAATCTGAAGGGTTGGTTTTTGAATGGTGTATCAGTTGTTAATTCAATAGATATGGGACAGTGGTCAGAAGTTGTAAATGCATAATTTTTGGTGACTATTTCCGGATATCATTGGAGAATCTGATAATGGACCAAAGGTCTGTCTAGTTTTTCATATGTATTGTCAATGTCTGTTTTATTTTTTCTCCACGTGAAGATATTACCTTGGGTAGGTACATCCACAAGTTCACATTCATGTTTTACAAAAAAGTAATCTATTGAATCTGTTTAGGCAGGTTTGAGCCCCCATTCTTTTCCATAGAGTCTTGTATTTCATTAAGATCTCCCATCAGGATACAAGGGAGAGAACAAGTATTGATAAATGGAATTAGTTCTTCCCAGAAGTGGTTTTTTAAGGCTTCATTTGGAGGAGCATATGCAAGAATAAGCATAAGTTTTTTATTTGTACATATATTGGTGTATCTAAGTGCAATGAATTTGTTATTGATAACTTCAGTTTCAATTGTTTCATTGGTCAATTGGTATATTTTCCACATAACACACAGACCACCTGAGAAACCTACTGTTGGGGAAAAGAAGAATTGGTCAAACCAACTTTTCTCCAAAGTCGTTTATTTGGTTGTTTATTTGTTCGTGTTTCAAATAGTGTTAGGAGCTGAATTTTTTCGATTTTACAAAATGATTCTATGTCAATCCAGAGGTTCTTTCGACCAATACCCCTACAATTCCATGTTGTGATCTTCATAAAATAACGTTTTGGAATTTAATTTAGGTCGTTCACAATTGGTCAAGAATATAGAGTTCCTTTGTTCAAAAAAATTGGTCACTGCTAGATTAGCCAAGAGTTTAGATTTAGTATCCTTCAAATTGGTCGATCTTTGTTGCTGTGTAGTAGTACCCTGTACAAAAAACTACAAAAGGTGATTAGGAAGACAGTTCTTAGTGACAAATTGATAGTTTTGTTTGTCATAGGTGTAGTCTGCATCAGGTTTCCTCATTTTCTAATCATAACATACCCCTTTATAAAGCAAACTGTAAGGATTCTGATAGGCAAAATTGTAAGAAAAGTTTGACAAAAGAAATTGTTGAGATGAGTACAATATAAAAAGCATTGTGCAAAGAGAGGGTATGAAGTCATTGTCATTATCAAGCTAAATATCTTTGAAGTAGAGCAAGAATAATACAAGTCTAGAGAATCGGTTCCAAGGGATAATCCAAATAAAAACATCACAACAAAGCCAGAGGACAACATGTTCAGTACGCAAAGCTGAGTCAAAATTGTGAGAAACAACATAGTCCCAAAAGAGGGTATATCTAGTGGTCATCAGTAGCTTTAAAGGAGTAGAGCTAATAATCCATGAAGCTGAAAAATCCCTTAAGGAAACAAAATTGCAGCAAGAATCGATGATGAAGTATGTGGAAAGATCAATAATAGCAAGAGGGTCAATTATTCTTAAGTCATTGGCATGATTCATCTTAACATGACTAAGAATAGAGTAAAGGATCATTGAAACACTTAGTCGAAAAGGAGTTACCACACACATATCTAGATCAGAGTCATTGTCTATCAGATCAAAAGAGTAGCCCACACAAATCATGATCATGTCAGTTGTTCAGTGTCAAGCCTTAAAATAGAAGGGAAATAATGGTTATAATTCATAACAAAGGCAATATCAATATGAGCTAGTTTGTCAAAGAAACTATCACAGAGGATCGTGATCAAGAGATTCAAGGGATCAACAGGTAGCATAGGATTCAAAGCATGATTCAGAGGATCATTTTCATAATAGCATTGTATCATCAGTTTGTCATAACAAATTGTGGTCAAGAAAGCAGGACTCAAACACTCAGATTCGAAAGCAAGATCACTTTGCTGCTTATACTTACACAAGTCAGAGTAAAAAAGTTGTGTCCATCTATTCCATATGAAGTGCAGGTTAGAGGCATAGAGTAAAGAAGTAATTTCAACAAAAGGATTACCAATTAGAAGGTCAGAAAACCAGAACCCGGGATCCCAGATCTGAGCGACAAAGGCCAAATCACAAGCAGACCCATAGATCATCTTCTCAAGCCGCACAAAGAGAGAACAACGCCGGAAAACAAACGCGCTCTCGGCCCCAAAAACTCGCCAACAGCAGCACCCCCTGGCAGAGAGAAAGGAGGGAGAAATCGGCCATCAAGGGAGCACCGCCACCCAATCGCCCAATTCGAGAACAAATACAGCGCCCAAGCTTTCAGCAGGAGGTATCCCGAAGTTGTAGAGTTGATGTTGTCGTTGTTGTGGATTTTTCCATCGGAGAATTCAAGCCTGGAGATGCTTCCTGCGATTTTTTGAGTCACTAAATCCATTGTTGGCATAATTTCTAATGATATGAGTATTCAGAATCAAGAGAGAACGGAAATCTAGTCGATTATGATGAAGATTAAGACAAGAATGAGGGCGGTTGCAGGGGGTTTGGAGGCGGCGGCCAGAAAAATTTTAGGGTTTTCGGGGGCGTTGTAGGGGGAGCGTTTTTTGGAGGCATTTTTCAGAGGAGTAATAAATGACCTCCTCTTAATTACACCTTAGAAGTATCACACCTAAAATCAACACATAAGATTGAAATTAGAAGAAATTAACATATAAGATTAAAATTAGAAGAAAGAGTTATGGGATAAATAAAAACATACAAAATATATAATTATACACTCCTAATTCTAATATAATCTCTTTAATTAAATATTTGTAAAATTAGGATTTTCGGTAAATATTTACTGAAGTAGTATCACATATAAAATTAAACTTATTTCCAAGTTTTTTTGGGCTCTACGATTATTTACATACCATTATAATTTATTTCTTCTCTTATATACAAACATTTTTTATTATAAAATCAACACCACATATCACATAAATGAAAATTTTGTGTACATTAATAATTTAAATCATTACTTTGACTAGAGTTTATCCATTCTATAAGTTATATTTTGGTCTTTATATCTATACATAATATAAAATATAGTCATGCACAATTAATACCTATCTCTATAATTAACATATATTTTCCATGAAAAATCATTTTAATTAAGACTACCACTTATCGTATATGAAAAGCACATATATACTATATATTTTTCATTACCAAAATCATATATTTATGTTTTTGACTTATTTGTTGCGATCCTTCTTTATCACCTATTTCTCCTGAAAAGTAATTACATGATAAAATATTTTGACAAAATATATTATAAGTATATTTTATTGTACAATGCTTTCAATTTTTCAAGGAATATGATTTGTTAGAAATTCCAAGACAAAGCTTCATGATTACAAAAAATATTGTAAATTCCTTAAATAGAAGTTTGATAAGAAACTACATGGAGAATAGGAAGACATTCACAAAAAAATACATGGAGAATAATATGTATTATATACATTCACAAAAAAATATTAGCATATTTGATACAACCCCGACCGTGACATCGACGTCGTGCTTATCCTAGACCTAGTTTTCTATTTTGAGGTTTATTTATGCTACATTAGTGTTTTTGGAAACTTTCCAGTTTTAGCTTGTATTTATTTTTAGCAAAGTCTATTTTTAGTAAGTTTCTATTTTTGGGTGTGTGCGTCTCCTATGCTTAGGAGCCCAGCCCATTAGGTTTGTTTCGGCCCATGGCCGCACTTGTTTGGCTTTAGAAGCCTTGCCGCATGTACTTTGTCTGGTTACGCTGAATTTGAAGCTTAAGCATTTCGTTGAGATTTGTCTCTGACATGAGCCCTTCGACGTCACCTTATCGATCCTCCTAACGGATCAACACAAACACAAACTCTGAATTGCCTCCAAGCGTTCAAACCCACTCGCCCATCCTCGATCTCCATCAAGCGCAGGAGTGCCGGCAGCCTTCGCCCGTGAAGCTTGCCACTTATCCCGGCTACGTGCGAAGAGAAGGAATCCAGGGCTCGCTTTCTACCTAGATTCGGCAACAACGCGTGAACGAGGCTCGTTTACATATCAATATCACTCTGGATGTTGTGATGTGATGAAACAGGCTTGCTAGGTGATTGTAGTAGACTAACAACAAACATTTTGTTGATAAGACTATATCATTAGCTTGTAAGCACATACGTATATATTCATGCATTATTATAACATCTACTACAAATCAATTCATCTTCCTATAACATCCAATATACGAAGTAAATATCTATTTTTAAACATCCAGCATTAACGTAATTGATGATTAAATTAGCATTTATACTAATTTATTTTGTTGATTATAGATGTTAGCTGGTGCCAAAAGGAGAAATGCTAATTTATTACTTACCCATATAAATTGAATCGGTGTAACCTCCACCACAAACCCATTTATTTCCTATAACGTCCAACGTCCATATCTTTCTTTTTGGCCTAGAACGTTAATATCTTTCTCAATTTGAAACAACTAATATTATTGATAGGAAAATTTATAATATTTTATGTTTTTGTTGCTTTAGATGCATGTTCGCTACTCTTTTTAAGTATAATTGGTATCTTATTTCTTCTGTAATTTTTCCTTTGGTTTTGTATGCTGCATAATTAGTCTCTTTTGTTTATTTTTTTATGGTGACTATGCCTATTTTTGAAATAAAATGAATATAAATAAATTAAATATTCTAATAAATGTATAAGAGTTGCTTTTTTGGTTATATATCAAATTTGAGCAGATATATAAAACTTTTTTATTTATAAATTTAAGCCCTTTTTATTTATGTTTTCTATAACCTTTTTTTTATTGAATCAAAGATTTTAAAATTATAAGATGTTTTGGGTATCCAAAATTAATAAGTACGTGATATAGTGAATAAAATTAAGAACATCAAATATATTGATAATATAAAAGCTTAATTTAGGGAGAAACATCTATCTAATCACACCATATATATATTTCACGATCTATGAAGCCGACTTTATGAATCATCTAAAGTTTTTCTAAAGAAATTTAAAAACTATTTTTTATATTTATTTATCACAATATTGTATGATATTATTATAATTTTAGTTATGCTAAAGTCAAAAGTTTATAAAATATAATCACACATATAGAGATAACAAAAAAAATCCAATTAATATCGAACTTTGTAGAGTATATTGTACAAATTATAGGCTTTCAACCATTAAACTACATACTAGTTATTACACTTTTATATTATTTTGTAGAGATTGTCATCATTCCGCAAAGTGATTTGCATTATACTTTTCCATAATATTATACAAAATGTCAAAGCACTATAACAATACATAATATCATTTTAAGAAAAAAAAGTTAAATAGAGTTGAATAGATTTATAATTGAAATTATTTAAGTCTTTTTTATATAAAAAATACAAAATATAAATTGCCCCGTGGCATAATCACTAGTGTGTTAATAAAATAAAGGGACTTGAAAAAAACGCTCCCTTCTGGGAGCAGCCGGCCCTAGAAAGGCCATGGCCACCACCCACAGGAGTAGAGCTGCGGTCGCCGCTACCATGGCGCCCGCCTCACCGGCACCCCCGCTCCGACCGAGCCCGCTTCGCACCTAGCCCGCTTCAACCGAGTCAAGCCCAGATCTCACCTTGCAAGGTGTCCAGATCTACGGCGGTCACCGATCCGCTCCGAGGTCGTCGTTGTGGCTGCTGCTTGTTGTGCCTGGTGGTATTGCGGGTTCCAACAGCCTATCGACGCCTCAATCGACTCGCCTTACCCCTAGATCTACGTCTTCGACGGACCGGACCTATGCTTTCTTGTAGCTCGGCTGCCGCCGCTAGTGACGAGCTTTCTGGTGACAAGCTTTCCAACTCCAACCCAGACCTCGAAGCCGAGGAGGCCCAGACAGCATCATTGGAGCCATGGACTCCCAGTTACGACGCCAGAGCTTTGAAGAGAAGGATCGGCGGCGGAGGAGAAGATCCACCGCGGCTCCCGTTCTCGGCGAGGGCACTCCGGCTAACCACCGACCAACGACTCGCCCCCTCCCACCCGGCTCGCCCCCTCCTCCTTAGCCGCCGTCCACCTCTCTCCCCTGTCCCCCCGCCGCCTCCTTCCTCCCCTGTCCCCCCACCGCTTTCCTCCTCTCCGCCCTCCATCTCTGCCCCGCCGCCGCCCTCCTCCTCTCTGCCCTCCATCTCTGGCCCTGTCCCCCGCCGTCCGCCCTCCATCTGGATCCTGATCCATTTGAGTTTTGTTTCTGTTTTTGTTTTTTTTTTGTTCTTTTGTTTTGTCTTTGTTTTTATTTCAATCATTTGACATAAGATTTCAACTACATTTCAGTTAATAAACTCCAGATTCAGCAAACTATTAAAACATTGTAGCAAGCTTCATAGAAATCCCAATAAAAACTCAAAACACTTCCACTCAATACAATAACATCAAAGTTTAACAATGCAACAGAGACTGAATTAGAACAATGTAGTTAATACAAATTATAGATTAAGAACATTAACAAGTATAAAACAAAGCTTACTTGGTGCTTTGTAAGACGACGAATGCAATACACCCAAAAAAAGACGGCAATCCAATTAAAAGCGAATACCTGATTCTCGAGGGTGATCATGGAAATCAGAGTGCAAAAAGATATCCACGCGAAAAAAGAGCATACATGAAAAAATGGGTGTTGTAGTGCTTCTTCTGCACTAGGCCGTTTAAGTGGATCCCAGGAGCAAAGTCTCTGTCCAGTCAAGAAGGGCACAAAAAATTAATATAACCAATAAAACAGAAGCACAATGTTGGTGTTAGTTATAAATCCAAGGAATAACTACACAAATAATTCCTACCGTAATCAAATCAATAGCTTCCAAGCTTGCACTCGGAATCATCTCCGACATATTAGCCGCAAAGAACTACAAGGAAAAGCAAAACAAATGATTAGCAGCACAAGGGAGTCCATGATAGGCAAGAAACACGCAACATAATGCCATTAACAAGCAGCCACCTCACCTCTGAATGACTAATATTAATCAAGAGTGGGAAGTTCTTTGCTTCAGGAAATGTGGTCCAATCTGGTGCACCAAGAACACAACATATTTTGTACAGTTGATTTGCTTCACTGCCCAATAAATAACATATCATATCAGAAGCCGCCATACATTTTGCATCTAGAATAGCATAAACTATATCACCGTTAGACCAAAAAAGTTAGTTTGGCAGATATAAACACAAGTTATGCTGTTAGAGATAAAAGAAGTATAAAATAACAGGCATAAATGCAGAGCTACAGTTTTGTTTCTCTTGAAAACAGTTTAGATTTAAGGATAACTGGTGAGTAAGAATACTAGCACAATGAAGTTTTTCCACCAAGAACAATGTATTATGGATGTATTTTTTTTATACCTTTCCCCAGGAAAAAGAGGGCACAAGGTGAAAAGCTCAGCAAGTATTGCACCAACTGCCCACATATCTGCATATATTGGATTTTTTTCAGTTAGCAATCCAAAATATATGTTAACTTAATGTGTGCGAACCCTATAGGATTTGGTATAACAAAAAGAGAAAAAAAATACATAGCCTCAACAAGACCACTCCTCGGAATTTTGAAACTAAAAATACCTAAACGATCCTGACAGAAAATAGGCTTTACAACACCAAGAGGAGAACCTAGCCGACCAGTTTTCAACATGGGTGTGAGGTTGTTGAATTCAACTTGTAAGCCATAGTACATAAGTTTATTATGTTCAAAAATCAAAAATTTAGTTGAAAACGAAATAAAAGTTTGGATTCTTACCATGTATTCAAAAATGAAGAACAACTCATTATTCTCCCTCGTGACTTCTTTCAGCTTTATAATATTCGGATGACTAAGTTTGCGAATAGACTGCATAATTAGTAAATTCGAATTAGGTTAGTCTGTTGTAGCATCATAGCCATAATTTCTCATACTGCACACCATTTCAAAAATGTTGTGATTACCTTAATTTCCCGCAAATTCATGAATTCCTCCCAAAAGTAGAACTTCCTCTTCATTTTTTTGACAGCAACCTTCGAGAGATGAACAAATTTTATTTCCACAAAACCAAGAACTAAAATTGGTATAAAGTACAAGATGGAAAAAAGGCAAATTCCATAACAAATTGGTAAAAGAGGCAAATGCACTTGAACAGATGGAAGAGTAACAAAAAGCTTCAGTAAGCCGCTTTGCTCAATAGATCACTTACAGTCTCGTATGTTTGTTTATTGACAGCTTTATATACAGTTCCACAGGTTCCATCTCTAAGCTCTTTCACAAGTTTATATCTGCAGCCACAAAGCAGAATGATATAAAATGCAATCACAATGCGATAAAGATCTTAGAACATTTACACCGAGCGGGTGAAGATTGGGGAGTACATCTGTGCAATTTCCAATTCAAAGCAGCAGACAATTGGTGGCCCTAATTCAATTCAGGGCACGCGCTAATTCAATTCAGTGAAATAGCAACTCTATCGATTCCTCTATATGACAACAATTCAACAATTCAGAGAGAGTAAATAGCAGCTTCATACCTTGGGCGAATGAGACGAGATGAAGGGAGAGTGATATTAGGGCGCGGTGGCTGGCGGCGCTGGCGAAGACGTTGAGAAAGACGATGAAGAGAGAGGGAGATTAGGGCAGAAGCGGAAGAAGCGCGACGGCTTGCGGGGGCGACGAAGAAGCAGCGGTGGCTGGCGGCGTCGTTAGGAGTGCGGAGGGAGACGAAGGAGAAGAGGCGGAGTATGTACAGGAGATCGAGTAGGAGACGATCGAATTGAAGGGGATAAGCCAAGGGGAATTAAAGTTAGGTTATGTTTTTTTAGTGTCTTTTGCAATGACAGTTCGTTGCCAAATTGCAAAATATTAATTGCAACGACAACTGTCGTTGCAACACATACATAACTTTTAATTGCAACGACAAAGTCGTTGCGATATAAATTTTCCAATTTTTACCACCAACCCGCGCCAAATTTGGGTGGAGGGAAGAGAAAAAATTATATATAGCAACAACATTAGCAACGCTTGTCAGTTGTCGTTGCGAAAAATATTATTAGCAACGACAAAATTTAGGTCGTTGCAAAAGCTCGTTGCTATAAATGGTTTTTCTTGTAGTGTCAAGGCCATACGGGGGGCATCTCCGGCAGGTGGAGCATCCTGGGGTGCGGGAGGGGGGACGGGCTCATGGGGTGCGGGAGGGGGGACGGGCTCCTGGGGTGTGGGAGGGGGGACGGGCTCCTGGGGTGCGTGAGCGGGCTCCTCCATGACAATGTCGTCCAATATCGCACACTCCTCTGTGTCGTCAACCGCCTCCTCCGTATCTAGGACGGGACTCTGCGAAGCCGGAGGTGAACACACGTGAGGACGAGGATCCACTAACGGATCGGATAATGTTCCAATAACGGGTTCTGTTATTGGAACCGTATCCGTGAGGACGACCCTAAAATTGCGTTTGCGCTTGGGGGGGTTTGGGGGCTTCCGGTTCTTGCGACCGGAAGCAGTCATGAGTCGAGATTCCACCTTACGACCCTCCCGCATCTGTCGTCTGATTCTCTCGACTACATCTTGTTTTTTCCAAATAATGTCTAATTTATACAAATTTCTAATTGCTATAAAACTATAATATTATAGGCAATTCCCCTATATGCAATAATACTATATTATATACTAACTTAACATTCTAATTCTATACTAACTTATACATTACCTAACTTATGCAATTTTACAATATTATAGGCAAATCATCTATATGCAATGCTACCATATTATATCCATTTCTATTCATGTATATATTAAATTTATACTAATAAGAGAATTACAATAATTTATTCAATACTTTTATACAATTCTAATATTTTCTAATAATTCTAAATATTTTATAAATTAATTATATATATTAAAAATTTTGGTAAATCAATTCTAATAATTAAATATGAATTTTAAACCGATAAAATACGTACCTCATCTCGTTCGCGACGAATATATTTTCGTCTGCTCGCCTCTCCAACCTGGGCCACCGCCTCGACACCAACGGCCGCGGCAACCTCCAACGCATTTTTCGGACACACCGGAAAATCGCTCGCCGCCGTCAACGGAAGATCCCCCGTCGTCGCCGGAAGGTCCGCTGCCGTGTCACCGGCCGTCGCCGCCGCCAGATCGGCCGCGAAGTCTGAATTTCTACCCATATTTGCCTCGCCCGCCGACTCCTCTGCCTCCAGCCGTCGACGCTTTACCTCGCCGCCGACCGCCTGTGCATCGCCGGATCTCCCCGATATCTCGAAGGAGGGCCCACCCTCCTTAATCCGTCGGTCTCCGCCGCCCTGTGCATCGCCGGAATCCGCCATTGATGAAGACAAAGTCAAATCTGAAGGAGGAAGCCGTCGGTCTCCGCCGCCCTGTGCATCTGGATTCAGAGGTGAAGGAGGAAGACGAAGGATGATCGACGCATCCTTGAAGCGTTGAAGTAAATAGGGCATTTACTTGGACGCATCAAGGATGCGCCCAAATTCGGTTTTTTTTTCAACATTTTTAAAAATATTAATTTTTGAAAGTTTTAAAAAAATTTGTAAACCGGGTTCAAATTTTTTTTTTAGTAAACCCTAAACCGGATTAATAAACCCCGATTTAACATTTTACCCAAGGTTACCAAACCACAAATCTTGGGTGCATCAAGGATGCGCCCAAGATTTAACTTTTTTCAAAAAAAAAAAATCCTACTTTTTGGGCGCATTCTGGTTGCGCCCAAAAAAGGGTGTGCCACCAGATTTTCCGGGTGCGAACATTCTATCCGAAAATAAAGTCAATTAATTAAGGATGTGAACTTAATTAGTAGAGGGACCTGTATATACGGAAACTATATAATGCATAATGAAATTAATTTAATTCTAGCCTCTGGTAGATAAATGATACCAAAAGTATTAATTGAACCTGAAAGCCTTTAAACTTTAAAGATGGATGAAAAGTAAAGATATGGAGCTCATATCAAGTAGTGACTCACAAACTTAATTTAGATAGTGCAGTCGAGAGAGAGAAATTAATTCCATCGAAATCACATTACATCACATGTAAAGCCAAAATACCGAGTCTACCTCTCACATCCGCTGCATTTACAATAAGATCGAAGAGCATGCACCAACATAAGGACAAGCAATTAATCAAAATACCGATCGAGTCTAGCTCTCATGTAATGTAACCATTCCATCCCCAAGAGAGTAAACGTACGTAGTAGCTACACATGCTTCAACACCCTGCTGCTGCGCTGCTGCAGCACATCAATAAAACACACACATAATTTAGCAGTACGTTCATACATATATATACTACGGAGTACGGACGGAGTACTAAATAACTATATTCATATCACACGACAATTATAAAGCTTTCTTTCCATTTTCACCAATCAATAAAGTATTACAGCTAGCATAACTTGTAACCCAATGCATAGCAAGCTATATACTCAATCAAGATCAAACAGGTAGGTATTCAAAAGAAATGCCCTTTTTATAGCAGCATAACGTACATGAAGCAGTAACCTAGCTAGTATTAGAGATGGGAGAGAAATTGAATTCAGATTTATTTACCTCATTGAGATACTCTAATTAATTAGTGGTTGATCTCGATCAATGCGTTGACGGTCAGCTCAATCAGTTGGTTGTACAATTCAGTTGAAGCCTTGCGTAGCTCCTGCATTTGACATTCAATCTTCCTGCCTTTCTCTTCCAGCTCTGATCTGCTACTCTCATTCAGCAGCTTATACCCTTCACTTACGAGGACTTTGTCTCTCAAATAACTGCAGGTACCTGACATTCCGTGTGGAGCCCAGTACATATCCAGGATAGAGTTTGGCGAAAACGGTCTCTTACCCCATAGCTTGCGCGACAACCGAAAAAACTCCGAATCGTGCCCTCGTGGTCGTAGAGCAGCTTCTGATTTCATCTTCCTCTTAAACTTCTTCCGCATCCTGATTATCTTATCTTGGATTTGTGTTTTGGTAAAATCAATATCGAGCCTGCCTTGCATCAACTCCAAGAATCTATCATACGAAACTTTATCCACGTCTCCACCAGCATTCTTGAATTCAATTAGGCCTTTCAAGATTCCAATTTCATCTTTCCTGCTCCATATTTGACTAGAAACACCCCTTTGAGCTTGTTTCTTAGTCGCTGCCATTTGAAGCGGAAGAGCACCACCGGCGCCGGCGGGTGATATGTCCATCTCAGCTGGCCGTAACATCTTAGCCCTCGGTGATTGCTTCTCTGCCGGATATTGTAACTCCTTCCCTTGCTCAGGCCTTGCTGATTGCTTCTCTTCACCTGAGTACTCACAACTGCCACAAACATAATTCAGCTCTTTCATGATTGAAATCAAGACATGCTTTAACACTTTTGGAACTGGGAATAAGACATATAATATTATTATTATTATTATATATATATATGAGCAATTAGATGATGATTGATGACAACATATATTTCTGAAAAAAACTGGGGCTAGCAGCAGACGCACCACCACAAGCAGATCGGCTTTGTAACATCCAACATTAGTATTTCAGCACCACAACAGAAAACAATTAAGCACAAGACAAATATTTACACAATATATAGTAGAGTATTACCCAAGCTTCTTCTTCTTGTTGTTGGTTGTCTTCATCTTGTCTCCCCCTTCTCTAAACTTCATCTTCCTCATCCTGAGTTGCTGTTTCTTCTTCTTCCTTATTGCAACCACTCTTCGTAGGCATAATAAACTCCTTAAGAACGGGGCCATTTCTGGGAGGAAGCAACGCTCGATCACACAAACAACAGGCTAGGAAGACGATCAGAAAGCCAAATTGATTAATCTAAATGATGATATGCACATGTACTTTTAAGATGCATGAAACAGGAAGATAGAGATAGGAGAGAATCAGACATTATGGGACTTCAACTTATTCACTATTGAGTTGAAAACCAATTACAATTTGAGTATTGCATCAATTCACTGTCATTATATATCAATGTTTAGCCTTTGAGCAGTTTACTTTGATTGAGTTCTGAAGAATCTCAACAAGTATAAAAAAAAGTGGAAAATATATATTCTCTACCCAAATTTTAATTTATACTACAAAAGAACTAGAATACATTACAATTTAGCTACTAGAATGCTGATAATCATGGCATAACTAAGGTTACCCTTCCATCTTTACATTATAAGAAAACAACAAGGGACAAAACCAAACATTGTGGAAACCAGTTTATGAATTATGACACTTCAGAATTTCCCAAAACAAATCCATGAACTAAAAACCCTCAGCTTTCAATTACAGAACTGTCCAATATGGTTAGTGATCAAAGCAATTTCTATTTTTGTACCATAGAAATTTATATTGTATACAGCATTAGTTTCATAACATATCAAAGTTCTACCATCAAAGTACACACTTTCTGAAATAATCTTGCAAGAAAGATGTACTACAACTACCCATTGCTACTACAACTCTAATGACAAAACGTATAAGTACTACTTAAATTGCCCTCTCCAATCAAAGGAATGCAATTATATACTGTTAATTAATGGCTCCTTGGATCCTAATTAAGATTATGTAGCTCTTGTTCCATGGCAAAAAACACCAATCAAGCTACAAGAAAGAGATGGACTAACCTGAAGATCCTCCTTCGAAACTCAACCCACAACCGGAAATTGGAGTTTCGAACTAATTAAGACTACCGAGTACTATATAATAGTCAAGAGCAGGCTTGGGGAGCTAATTAAATTATTTATATTAAGTGACTCTTCGAATTCCTGACAATTCTTTTTGAAGGAAAAGGTTCTTTCATAAAAAAAAGTGCAATTATTGACTACTTAAATTGCCCTCTCCAATCAAAGGAATGCAATTATATACTGTTAATTAATGACTATATATTATAAAATATGTCATAAAATCTATTGTTATTATTATCGGGTCCTATGAAATTACATCCTTAGAGTTTGGACTGGATCAGTCTATTGGGAGACATATTATATAAAATATATGATATAAAGTTATATATGATATGACTTGGGAGATAAGGCTTAATTAATAATAAAGAGTTATTATTAATTATAAAAGATATAGTTATGTAGGAAATAAGATATCTACACATGATAATATAAAATGAGGGTTTTTAGGAAAAGTCCATAACCCTAATTTACACCAACATACACGGCTGCCACCATCTCCCAGATCTCTCTCATTCGCCTTCGATCCTCGCTCTAGCAACCGAGTCTTAGGTGATCCAGATCCAAGCTCGGTGGACCAAATAGAGGAGTCACACATGAGACTCTATTCTCTCCATTCAAGTAGATTGAAACACGCATCAAGAGGTATTTAATTATTCCAATCTATGATCTATTTAGTTTATGCATGAGATCCTTGGTTAGATGTTAGAAAAACGTTTCCTGAAATTCCACTTTACGCATCTAAAATCCCAACACTTTTTGCACTGATATGAAAGGAGTCTAAAGTTGACCGGTTCTGATGAAACCAGTGATTACATTTGAACCGGTTGAATGAACCTCAACTTTCTTTTTGCCTTCATCCTTAAACTTAAACTTAAAATGTAAAAGTTAAACTTAAAATGAAAATATAAAACTCTTACATCTATAAATATATAAAGTAGACTAAGAGTGCAATTAATGCCTAATAAATATGACAAATTATCTCTTATTTTTTGTTGATCTTTCATTACAAACTATATCTTCTAATATAGCTCATAATGCAAGAGGTATGGGTTCAATTTTCCTTCTTAACAACTTTATTTTATTATTTTATCTTTTATTATTTTTTTATATTAATTAGTAACTCAAATCTTTATATCTAACTATTTATCTATCTATCTTATACATATAAAATAAAATATTTGTCCAATTAATGACTCGTTAATTTAACCTCTAAATAAAATAGTATTTCAATTACAATTTATTTATTAAATCTTTCAAATTCTATTGTACACGTTCAATAAATAAACTTAGCATTATAAAAGTTATTGTCCAATTGAAAACTCATTATTTAGTCTTCAAATTACACAATTTCTCAATTACAATCCATTTGTTAGATCTTTCAAATTATATTGTACAAGATCAATCTATATCTATCTATTATCATATAAAGAAGATTTTTTGAACAATCAATGCTCATTTTTTTAACCTTCGATCTTAATTGTGTTTCACCTTATACTTTCCATCAATTTTGACAATTAAAACAGTTTCCATCTAATCTCAAACGGTTGTATGCTTAATTGCCTGGCCTTTAATCCAATTATATTTTGTTTAAACTCAATTTTGATTACCAATTAATACTCAAATTACGTTACTAATTTTTTACGTTACTTATTTTGTCGGTCATATGTTAATTTCAATCACAATACCTACCCATTCATATTCCAAAACTATTATAAATCAAACGTATTTTAATATTCCGAACATAACACTTATCTATATAATTGGTATTGCATGGGAGGGGGTAGAACACAAGCAGCAAACATGACACGCACAATCAACTTTTTATTACTATTATCATAATCAATTAGTATCGAAGTGAAATTGCAATCCCATTTTACATTGACTTCGTGTAACAGATCACCACAATATGAGGTATTTTAATTTTAATGTCCTCAATCTCTTTATCTATGTGATATCCCTCACTTTTGTAAGGGCAATTTGGAAAATTCTCGAACACTTGTGAGGCACGTCGAATTTATTTCAGAGAAGTTCAGACATTCAGAAATGTTTCTGATCTCTGTAATATTTTTCTCAGTAAAATAAAATACATTCGACGTATTTCAGGACTCATATACTCGTTCGTGTACGATTATTTTTATCCCGGGGCTAAGGCCAAATTGTTCCAAAGCTAACACAGATGAAAAATGGCATTGGCAGCGACCGCCGTAAGGAAAGAGGCGACCGCCGCCAACTAGACGACGTCATCGTCATCCTCATCTGGCCAAGTGGGCTAGAAAGCAGCGACCGCCGCCAGGCACAAAATGGGCGGCGACCCCTTTGCCGACAGCGGCGACCGCCGCCACTGTGCAGGCGTAGCCTCTGTGGCTTGCCGACGATCTGGAGACAACCAATTTGTGGCCATCCACGTTGCATTTCTTGTCCCTTGCCTGTTGATGCGACCCTACCTACTATGACGGCCACCGAGGAGGAAGAGGCCATGTCCGTTCGCAGTGATGGGCCTGTCACAAGGGCTCGTGCCAAGGCCATCTCCAAGGCCACACAATCGCTTGTCACTCGCCTAGTCGCAAGCCAAGGCACCCCGGAGTCAGTGCCAAGCCTACGCCTTCTCCTCACTCTCGAAGGCCAAGATCCGATACAGCCGGGCACTTCTGCATCTGGCTCGAGCACTACTCATGAGGAACCTCAAGAAGACTAAGCCAAGTCAGCGCCACACTTTTGCCCCATCGAGCCGCATCCGCGCCTTCGTCGTCGCCTTCATCGCCGCCGCCGAAGCCTTGCAAGGCACAAGTGTTGGCATTGGCCATTTTAGGGCATAGAGGTTTATTACATGTACTTTGAGACATTTTTGCACACTTTCCAATTTTAGTAACTTTCTATTTTCGGTATTGCTAGTTATGGAACTTACTATGTTTAGTAAGTTTCCATATTTAGGTGTTTTCCTTTTTAGCACTTTCCATTATTAGTACTTTCTATATTTAGTAAGTTTCTATTTCTGGACGTGTGCCCACTATTGCATAGTGGACTAGTCCATTTAGTGTTTCAGCCCATCATAGCCGAAATGCCTATATAAGGCCCTCTCGACTCATTTCCGTTCAATGCGGTCGTACGCTTTTTCCATATCTAATTTGATTGCAATAAATCCTTCCTTTCCCTTTCTAGATTTAAAGGAGTGGAATATTGCATGTGCAATGAGTATATTATATTGAATTGATCTATTTGCAATAAAGGCCCCCTGAAGCGGATGAATTAGTTTTTCCATAGTTTTTTTTAGTCGTTCTATTAGAATCTTAGATATGATTTTGTATATCGTTGAGCATAGGCTGATGGGTCGATAGTGATTAGTCGAGTAAGGGTTATCACATTTTGCAATAAGCGTGATAAATGTATGGTTGATCTGTTTAAGAATTTTCCCAGAGAGGAAAATACTTTTTATAGCTTGGATAATTATTGGTCCAACAATATCCCAGTATTTTTGGTAGAACTCCGTTGTCATGCCATCAGGTCCAGGTGACTTATCTTGGCCAATAACAAAAGTAACTTTCTTGATTTCATCGTTGGTAACTTGTTTGGTAAGTTCACTGTTGTCTACTGGTGTTATTTCAACTTGTATTAGGTCAAGGTGTTTATTTAAAATTCTATCATTTATAAGAGCACTTTTGAATCTTTTAATAAAACCATTTCTTATTTCATTTCTGATGTTTTGTTCCCCGATGATGGTTGTACCTTCTTGCGTACAAATTTCTTTAATTACTTTTCGGTTTCTCTTACCCGTGGCAATTTTATGAAAGTACCCCGCATTTGTGTCATTGAACTTAGTATGTTTTGTTTTTGCTCGTTGGTTCCAAAAAATCTTTTGAAAATTGAGTAGTTGTTCTTTTTTGGCAATGAGTCTGGTTTGTTTTTCCGCTAATGCTCTATTTTAAGAGATACAAATATTTTTCTGGATGTTCTTAGGTCCTCCTCTATCTTGTGTAATTGTGTGAATAAGTTTCCAAACGTATTTTTGTTCTACTCTTTCGCGAGTCTTTTAAGTAGTTGTGTTTTCTTGGTCAATTCATACATTCTAGAGCCATGGTATCTAACTCTCCAGGCTTGTTTGACAATATTTCTAAAATCTTTACGTGTCATCCACACTTTTTCAAATCTGAAGGGTTGGTTTTTGAATGGTGTATCAGTTGTTAATTCAATAGATATGGGACAGTGGTCAGAAGTTGTAAATGCATAATTTTTGGTGACTATTTCCGGATACCATTGGAGAATCTGATAATGGACCAAAGTTCTGTCTAGTTTTTCATATGTATTGTCAATGTCTGTTTTATTTTTTCTCCACGTGAAGATATTACCTTGGGTAGGTACATCCACAAGTTCACATTCATGTTTTACAAAAAAGTAATCTATTGAATCTGTTTAGGCAGGTTTGAGCCCCCATTCTTTTCCATAGAGTCTTGTATTTCATTAAGATCTCCCATCAGGATACAAGGGAGAGAACAAGTATTGATAAATGGAATTAGTTCTTCCCAAAAGTGGTTTTTTAAGGCTTCATTTGGAGGAGCATATGCAAGAATAAGCATAAGTTTTTTATTTGTACATATATTGGTGTATCTAAGTGCAATGAATTTGTTATTGATAACTTCAGTTTCAATTGTTTCATTGGTCAATTGGTATATTTTCCACATAACACACAGACCACCTGAGAAACCTGCTGTTGGGGAAAAGAAGAATTGGTCAAACCAACTTTTCTCCAAAGTCGTTTATTTGGTTGTTTATTTGTTCGTGTTTCAAATAGTGCTAGGAGCTGAATTTTTTCGATTTTACAAAATGATTCTATGTCAATCCAGAGGTTCTTTCGACCAATACCCCTACAATTCCATGTTGTGATCTTCATAAAATAACATTTTGGAATTTAATTTAGGTCGTTCACAATTGGTCAAGAATATAGAGTTCCTTTGTTCAAAAAAATTGGTCACTGCTAGATTAGCCAAGAGTTTAGATTTAGTATCCTTCAAATTGGTCGATCTTTGTTGCTGTGTAGTAGTACCCTGTACAAAAAACTACAAAAGGTGATTAGGAAGACAGTTCTTAGTGACAAATTGATAGTTTTGTTTGTCATAGGTGTAGTCTGCATCAGGTTTCCTCATTTTCTAATCATAACATACCCCTTTATAAAGCCAACTGTAAGGATTCTGATAGGCAAAATTGTAAGAAAAGTTTGACAAAAGAAATTGTTGAGATGAGTACAATATAAAAAGCATTGTGCAAAGAGAGGGTATGAAGTCACTGTCATTATCAAGCTAAATATCTTTGAAGTAGAGCAAGAATAATACAAGTCTAGAGAATCGGTTCCAAGGGATAATCCAAATAAAAACATCACAACAAAGCCAGAGGACAACATGTTCAGTACGCAGAGCTGAGTCAAAATTGTGAGAAACAACATAGTCCCAAAAGAGGGTATATCTAGTGGTCATCAATAGCTTTAAAGGAGTAGAGCTAATAATCCATGAAGCTGAAAAAGCCCTTAAGGAAACAAAATTGCAGCAAGAATCGATGATGAAGTATGTGGAAAGATCAATAATAGCAAGAGGGTCAATTATTCTTAAGTCATTGGCATGATTCATCTTAACATGACTGAGAATAGAGTAAAGGATCATTGAAACACTTAGTCGAAAAGGAGTTACCACACACATATCTAGATCAGAGTCATTGTCTATCAGATCAAAAGAGTAGCCCACACAAATCATGATCATGTCAGTTGTTCAGTGTCAAGCCTTAAAATAGAAGGGAAATAATGGTTGTAATTCATAACAAAGGCAATATCAATATGAGCTAGTTTGTCAAAGAAACTATCACAGAGGATCGTGATCAAGAGATTCAAGGGATCAACAGGTAGCATAGGATTCAAAGCATGATTCAGAGGATCATTTTCATAATAGCATTGTATCATCAGTTTGTCATAACAAATTGTGGTCAAGAAAGTAGGACTCAAACACTCAGATTCGAAAGCAAGATCACTTTGCTGCTTATACTTACACAAGTCAGAGTAAAAAAGTTGTGTCCATCTATTCCATATGAAGTGCAGGTTAGAGGCATAGAGTAAAGAAGTAATTTCAACAAAAGGATTACCAATTAGAAGGTCAGAAAACCAGAACCTGGGATCCCAGATCTGAGCGACAAAGGCCAAATCACAAGCAGACCCATAGATCATCTTCTCAAGCCGCACAAAGAGAGAACAACGCCGGAAAACAAACGCGCTCTCGGCCCCAAAAACTCGCCAACAGCAGCACCCCCTGGCAGAGAGAAAGGAGGGAGAAACCGGCCATCAAGGGAGCACCGCCACCCAATCGCCCAATTCGAGAACAAATACAGCGCCCAAGCTTTCAGCAGGAGGTATCCCGAAGTTGTAGAGTTGATGTTGTCGTTGTTGTGGATTTTTCCATCGGAGAATTCAAGCCTGGAGATGCTTCCTGCGATACAACCCCGACCGTGAAGTTGTAGAGTTAATATGTATTATATACATTCACAAAAAAATATTAGCATATTTGATACAACCCCGACCGTGACATTGACGGAGGCCCAAGAAGAGGACATGATGAGTGTCCCGTCTGAAGGCCCAATTATCAGGGCGCGCCAGAGCCATCACCCAAGCCACATAAAGCATCACGACCAAGGGCTTCGCGCACAACAACTCCATGGCTTCGACAGCGCCCAAGGCCATGTCCTTCTCCACCATCGAAGGTCCTGCGGCCCCTGCAGCGACGCCATGACTTCGGCAGTGGTGGCACTTCCTCAGCTCCCTCGACGTCGTGCTTATCCTAGACCTAGTTTTCTATTTTGAGGTTTATTTATGCTACATTAGTGTTTTTGGAAACTTTCCAGTTTTAGCTTGTATTTATTTTTAGCAAAGTCTATTTTTAGTAAGTTTCTATTTTTGGGTGTGTGCGTCTCCTATGCTTAGGAGCCCAGCCCATTAGGTTTGTTTCGGCCCATGGCCGCACTTGTTTGGCTTTAGAAGCCTTGCTGCATGTACTTTGTCTGGTTACGCTGAATTTGAAGCTTAAGCATTTCGTTGAGATTTGTCTCTGACATGAGCCCTTCGACGTCACCTTATCGATCCTCCTAACGGATCAACACAAACACAAACTCTGAATTGCCTCCAAGCGTTCAAACCCACTCGCCCATCCTCGATCTCCATCAAGCGCAGGAGTGCCGGCAGCCTTCGCCCGTGAAGCTTGCCACTTATCCCGGCTACGTGCGAAGAGAAGGAATCCAGGGCTCGCTTTCTACCTAGATTCGGCAACAACGCGTGAACGAGGCTCGTTTACATATCAATATCACTCTGGATGTTGTGATGTGATGAAACAGGCTTGCTAGGTGATTGTAGTAGACTAACAACAAACATTTTGTTGATAAGACTATATCATTAGCTTGTAAGCACATACGTATATATTCATGCATTATTATAACATCTACTACAAATCAATTCATCTTCCTATAACATCCAATATACGAAGTAAATATCTATTTTTAAACATCCAGCATTAACGTAATTGATGATTAAATTATCATTTATACTAATTTATTTTGTTGATTATAGATGTTAGCTGGTGCCAAAAGGAGAAATGCTAATTTATTACTTACCCATATAAATTGAATCGGTGTAACCTCCACCACAAACCCATTTATTTCCTATAACGTCCAACGTCCATATCTTTCTTTTTGGCCTAGAACGTTAATATCTTTCTCAATTTGAAACAACTAATATTATTGATAGGAAAATTTATAATATTTTATGTTTTTGTTGCTTTAGATGCATGTTCGTTACTCTTTTTAAGTATAATTGGTATCTTATTTCTTATGTAATTTTTCCTTTGGTTTTGTATGCTGCATAATTAGTCTCTTTTGTTTATTTTTTTATGGTGACTATGCCTATTTTTGAAATAAAATGAATATAAATAAATTAAATATTCTAATAAATGTATAAGAGTTGCTTTTTTGGGTATATATCAAATTTGAGCAGATATATAAAACTTTTTTATTTATAAATTTAAGCCCTTTTTATTTATGTTTTCTATAACCTTTTTTTTATTGAATCAAAGATTTTAAAATTATAAGATGTTTTGGGTATCCAAAATTAATAAGTACGTGATATAGTGAATAAAATTAAGAACATCAAATATATTGATAATATAAAAGCTTAATTTAGGGAGAAACATCTATCTAATCACACCATATATATATTTCACGATCTATGAAGCCGACTTTATGAATCATCTAAAGTTTTTCTAAAGAAATTTAAAAACTATTTTTTATATTTATTTATCACAATATTGTATGATATTATTATAATTTTAGTTATGCTAAAGTCAAAAGTTTATAAAATATAATCACACATATAGAGATAACAAAAAAAATCCAATTAATATCGAACTTTGTAGAGTATATTGTACAAATTATAGGCTTTCAACCATTAAACTACATACTAGTTATTACACTTTTATATTATTTTGTAGAGATTGTCATCATTCCGCAAAGTGATTTGCATTATACTTTTCCATAATATTATACAAAATGTCAAAGCACTATAACAATACATAATATCATTTTAAGAAAAAAAAGTTAAATAGAGTTGAATAGATTTATAATTGAAATTATTTAAGTCTTTTTTATATAAAAAATACAAAATATAAATTGCCCCGTGGCATAATCACTAGTGTGTTAATAAAATAAAGGGACCTGAAAAAAACGCTCCCTTCTGGGAGCAGCCGGCCCTAGAAAGGCCATGGCCACCACCCACAGGAGTAGAGCTGCGGTCGCCGCTACCATGGCGCCCGCCTCACCGGCACCCCCGCTCCGACCGAGCCCGCTTCGCACCTAGCCCGCTTCAACCGAGTCAAGCCCAGATCTCACCTTGCAAGGTGTCCAGATCTACGACGGTCACCGATCCGCTCCGAGGTCGTCGTTGTGGCTGCTGCTTGTTGTGCCTGGTGGTATTGCGGGTTCCAACAGCCTATCGACTCCTCAGTCGACTCGCCCTACCCCTAGATCTACGTCTTCGACGGACCGGACCTATGCTTTCTTGTAGCTCGGCTGCCGCCGCTAGTGACGAGCTTTCTGGTGACAAGCTTTCCAACTCCAACCCAGACCTCGAAGCCGAGGAGGCCCAGACAGCATCATTGGAGCCAGGGACTCCCAGTTACGACGCCAGAGCTTTGAAGAGAAGGATCGGCGGCGGAGGAGAAGATCCACCGCGGCTCCCGTTCTCGGCGAGGGCACTCCGGCTAACCACCGACCAACGACTCGCCCCCTTCCCCCCGGCTCGCCCCCTCCTCCTTAGCCGCCGTCCACCTCCCTCCCCTGTCCCCCCGCCGCCTCCTTCCTCCCCTGTCCCCCCACCGCCTTCCTCCTCTCCGCCCTCCATCTCTGCCCCACCGCCGCCCTCCTCCTCTCTGCCCTCCATCTCTGGCCCTATCCCCCGCCGTCCGCCCTCCATCCGGATCCTGATCCATTTGAGTTTTGTTTCTGTTTTTGTTTTTTTTTTTTGTTCTTTTGTTTTGTCTTTGTTTTTATTTCAATCATTTGACATAAGATTTCAACTACATTTCAGTTAATAAACTCCAGATTCAGCAAACTATTAAAACATTGTAGCAAGCTTCATAGAAATCCCAATAAAAACTCAAAACACTTCCACTCAATACAATAACATCAAAGTTTAACAATGCAACAGAGACTGAATTAGAACAATGTAGTTAATACAAATTATAGATTAAGAACATTAACAAGTATAAAACAAAGCTTACTTGGTGCTTTGTAAGACGACGAATGCAATACACCCAAAAAAAGACGGCAATCCAATTAAAAGCGAATACCTGATTCTCGAGGGTGATCATGGAAATCAGAGTGCAAAAAGATATCCACGCGAAAAAAGAGCATACATGAAAAAATGGGTGTTGTAGTGCTTCTTCTGCACTAGGCCGTTTAAGTGGATCCCAGGAGCAAAGTCTCTGTCCAGTCAAGAAGGGCATAGAAAATTAATATAACCAATAAAACAGAAGCACAATGTTGGTGTTAGTTATAAATCCAAGGAATAACTACACAAATAATTCCTACCGTAATCAAATCAATAGCTTCCAAGCTTGCACTCGGAATCATCTCCGACATATTAGCCGCAAAGAACTACAAGGAAAAGCAAAACAAATGATTAGCAGCACAAGGGAGTCCAGGATAGGCAAGAAACACGCAACATAATGCCATTAACAAGCAGCCACCTCACCTCTGAATGACTAATATTAATCAAGAGTGGGAAGTTCTTTGCTTCAGGAAATGTGGTCCAATCTGGTGCACCAAGAACACAGCATATTTTGTACAGTTGATCTGCTTCACTGCCCAATAAATAACATATCATATCAGAAGCCGCCATACATTTTGCATCTAGAATAGCATAAACTATATCACCGTTAGACCAAAAAAGTTAGTTTGACAGATATAAACACAAGTTATGCTGTTAGAGATAAAAGAAGTATAAAATAACAGGCATAAATGCAGAGCTATAGTTTTGTTTCTCTTGAAAACAGTTTAGATTTAAGGATAACTGGTGAGTAAGAATACTAGCACAATGAAGTTTTTCCACCAAGAACAATGTACTATGGATGTATTTTTTTTATACCTTTCCCCAGGAAAAAGAGGGCACAAGGTGAAAAGCTCAGCAAGTATTGCACCAACTGCCCACATATCTGCATATATTGGATTTTTTTCAGTTAGCAATCCAAAATATATGTTAACTTAATGTGTGCGAACCCTACAGGATTTGGTATAACAAAAAGACAAAAAAAATACATAGCCTCAACAAGACCACTCCTCGGAATTTTGAAACTAAAAATACCTAAACGATCCTGACAGAAAATAGGCTTTACAACACCAAGAGGAGAACCTAGCCGACCAGTTTTCAACATGGGTGTGAGGTTGTTGAATTTAACTTGTAAGCCATAGTACATAAGTTTATTATGTTCAAAAATCAAAAATCAAAAATTTAGTTGAAAACGAAATAAAAGTTTGGATTCTTACCATGTATTCAAAAATGAAGAACAACTCATTATTCTCCCTCGTGACTTCTTTCAGCTTTATAATATTCGGATGACTAAATTTGCGAATAGACTTCATAATTAGTAAATTCGAATTAGGTTAGTCTGTTGTAGCATCATAGCCATAATTTCTCATACTGCACACCATTTCAAAAATGTTGTGATTACCTTAATTTCCCGCAAATTCATGAATTCCTCCCAAAAGTAGAACTTCCTCTTCATTTTTTTGACAGCAACCTTCGAGAGATGAACAAATTTTATTTCCACAAAACCAAGAACTAAAATTGGTATAAAGTACAAGATGGAAAAAAGGCAAATTCCATAACAAATTGGTAAAAGAGGCAAATGCACTTGAACAGATGGAAGAGTAACAAAAAGCTTCAGTAAGCCGCTTTGCTCAATAGATCACTTACAGTCTCGTATGTTTGTTTATTGACAGCTTTATATACAGTTCCACAGGTTCCATCTCCAAGCTCTTTCACAAGTTTATATCTGCAGCCACAAAGCAGAATGATATAAAATGCAATCACAATGCGATAAAGATCTTAGAACATTTACACCGAGCGGGTGAAGATTGGGGAGTACATCTGTGCAATTTCCAATTCAAAGCAGCAGACAATTGGTGGCCCTAATTCAATTCAGGGCACGCGCTAATTCAATTCAGTGAAATAGCAACTCTATCGATTCCTCTATATGACAACAATTCAACAATTCAGAGAGAGTAAATAGCAGCTTCATACCTTGGGCGAATGAGACGAGATGAAGGGAGAGTGATATTAGGGCGCGGTGGCTGGCGGCGCTGGCGAAGACGTTGAGAAAGACGATGAAGAGAGAGGGAGATTAGGGCAGAAGCGGAAGAAGCGCGGCGGCTTGCGGGGGCGACGAAGAAGCAGCGGTGGCTGGCGGCGTCGTTAGGAGTGCGGAGGGAGACGAAGGAGAAGAGGCGGAGTACGTACAGGAGATCGAGTAGGAGACGATCGAATTGAAGGGGATAAGCCAAGGGGAATTAAAGTTAGGTTATGTTTTTTTAGTGTCTTTTGCAACGACAGTTCGTTGCCAAATTGCAAAATATTAATTGCAACGACAACTGTCGTTGCAACACATACATAACTTTTAATTGCAACGACAAAGTCGTTGCGATATAAATTTTCCAATTTTTACCACCAACCCGCGCCAAATTTGGGTGGAGGGAAGAGAAAAAATTATATATAGCAACAACATTGGCAACGCTTGTCAGTTGTCGTTGCGAAAAATATTATTAGCAACGACAAAATTTAGGTCGTTGCAAAAGCTCGTTGCTATAAATGGTTTTTCTTGTAGTGTCAAGGCCGTACGGGGGGGCATCTCCGGCAGGTGGAGCATCCTGGGGTGCGGGAGGGGGGACGGGCTCATGGGGTGCGGGAGGGGGGACGGGCTCCTGGGGTGCGGGAGGGGGGACGGGCTCCTGGGGTGCGTGAGCGGGCTCCTCCATGACAATGTCATCCAATATCGCACACTCCTCTGTGTCGTCAACCGCCTCCTCCGTATCTAGGACGGGACTCTGCGAAGCCGGAGGTGAACACACGTGAGGACGAGGATCCACTAACGGATCGAATAACGTTCCAATAACGGATTCTGTTATTGGAACCGTATCCGTGAGGACGACCCTAAAATTGCGTTTGCGCTTGGGGGGGTTTGGGGGCTTCCGGTTCTTGCGACCGGAAGCAGTCATGAGTCGAGATTCCACCTTACGACCCTCCCGCATCTGTCGTCTGATTCTCTCGACTACATCTTGTTTTTTCCAAATAATGTCTAATTTATACAAATTTCTAATTGCTATAAAACTATAATATTATAGGCAATTCCCCTATATGCAATAATACTATATTATATACTAACTTAATATTCTAATTCTATACTAACTTATACATTACCTAACTTATGCAATTTTACAATATTATAGGCAAATCATCTATATGCAATGCTACCATATTATATCCATTTCTATTCATGTATATATTAAATTTATACTAATAAGAGAATTACAATAATTTATTCAATACTTTTATACAATTCTAATATTTTCTAATAAATCTAAATATTTTATAAATTAATTATATATATTAAAAATTTTGGTAAATCAATTCTAATAATTAAATATGAATTTTAAACCGATAAAATACGTACATCATCTCGTTCGCGACGAATATATTTTCGTCTGCTCGCCTCTCCAACCTGGGCCACCGCCTCGACACCAACGGCCGCGGCAACCTCCAACGCATTTTCCGGACACACCGGAAAATCGCTCGCCGCCGTCAACGGAAGATCCCCCGTCGTCGCCGGAAGGTCCGCTGCCGTGTCACCGGCCGTCGCCGCCGCCAGATCGGCCGCGAAGTCTGAATTTCTACCTAGATTTGCCTCGCCCGCCGACTCCTCTGCCTCCAGCCGTCGACGCTTTACCTCGCCGCCGACCGCCTGTGCATCGCCGGATCTCCCCGATATCTCGAAGGAGGGCCCACCCTCCTCAATCCGTCGGTCTCCGCCGCCCTGTGCATCGCCGGAATCCGCCATTGATGAAGACGAAGTCAAATCTGAAGGAGGAAGACGTCGGTCTCCGCCGCCCTGTGCATCTGGATTCAGAGGTGAAGGAGGAAGACGAAGGATGATCGACGCATCCTTGAAGCGTTGAAGTAAATAGGGCATTTACTTGGGCGCATCAAGGATGCGCCCAAATTCGGTTTTTTTTTCAACATTTTTAAAAATATTAATTTTTGAAAGTTTTAAAAAAATTTATAAACCGGGTTCAAATTTTTTTTTTAGTAAACCCTAAACCGGATTAATAAACCCCGATTTAACATTTTACCCAAGGTTACCAAACCACAAATCTTGGGTGCATCAAGGATGCGCCCAAGATTTAACTTTTTTCAAAAAAAAAAATCCTACTTTTTGGGCGCATTCTGGTTGCGCCCAAAAAAGGGTGTGCTACCAGATTTTCCGGGTGCGAACATTCTATCCGAAAATAAAGTCAATTAATTAAGGATGTGAACTTAATTAGTAGAGGGACCTGTATATACGGAAACTATATAATGCATAATGAAATTAATTTAATTCTAGCCTCTGGTAGATAAATGATACCAAAAGTATTAATTGAACCTGAAAGCCTTTAAACTTTAAAGATGGATGAAAAGTAAAGATATGGAGCTCATATCAAGTAGTGACTCACAAACTTAATTTAGATAGTGCAGTCGAGAGAGAGAAATTAATTCCATCGAAATCACATTACATCACATGTAAAGCCAAAATACCGAGTCTACCTCTCACATCCGCTGCATTTACAATAAGATCGAAGAGCATGCACCAACATAAGGACAAGCAATTAATCAAAATACCGATCGAGTCTAGCTCTCATGTAATGTAACCATTCCATCCCCAAGAGAGTAAACGTACGTAGTAGCTACACATGCTTCAACACCCTGCTGCTGCGCTGCTGCAGCACATCAATAAAACACACACATAATTTAGCAGTACGTTCATACATATATATACTACGGAGTACGGACGGAGTACTAAATAACTATATTCATATCACACGACAATTATAAAGCTTTCTTTCCATTTTCACCAATCAATAAAGTATTACAGCTAGCATAACTTGTAACCCAATGCATAGCAAGCTATATACTCAATCAAGATCAAACAGGTAGGTATTCAAAAGAAATGCCCTTTTTATAGCAGCATAACGTACATGAAGCAGTAACCTAGCTAGTATTAGAGATGGGAGAGAAATTGAATTCAGATTTATTTACCTCATTGAGATACTCTAATTAATTAGTGGTTGATCTCGATCAATGCGTTGACGGTCAGCTCAATCAGTTGGTTGTACAATTCAGTTGAAGCCTTGCGTAGCTCCTGCATTTGACATTCAATCTTCCTGCCTTTCTCTTCCAGCTCTGATCTGCTACTCTCATTCAGCAGCTTATACCCTTCACTTACGAGGACTTTGTCTCTCAAATAACTGCAGGTACCTGACATTCCGTGTGGAGCCCAGTACATATCCAGGATAGAGTTTGGCGAAAACGGTCTCTTACCCCATAGCTTGCGCGACAACCGAAAAAACTCCGAATCGTGCCCTCGTGGTCGTAGAGCAGCTTCTGATTTCATCTTCCTCTTAAACTTCTTCCGCATCCTGATTATCTTATCTTGGATTTGTGTTTTGGTAAAATCAATATCGAGCCTGCCTTGCATCAACTCCAAGAATCTATCATACGAAACTTTATCCACGTCTCCACCAGCATTCTTGAATTCAATTAGGCCTTTCAAGATTCCAATTTCATCTTTCCTGCTCCATATTTGACTAGAAACACCCCTTTGAGCTTGTTTCTTAGTCGCTGCCATTTGAAGCGGAAGAGCACCACCGGCGCCGGCGGGTGATATGTCCATCTCAGCTGGCCGTAACATCTTAGCCCTCGGTGATTGCTTCTCTGCCGGATATTGTAACTCCTTCCCTTGCTCAGGCCTTGCTGATTGCTTCTCTTCACCTGAGTACTCACAACTGCCACAAACATAATTCAGCTCTTTCATGATTGAAATCAAGACATGCTTTAACACTTTTGGAACTGGGAATAAGACATATAATATTATTATTATTATTATATATATATGAGCAATTAGATGATGATTGATGACAACATATATTTCTGAAAAAAACTGGGGCTAGCAGCAGACGCACCACCACAAGCAGATCGGCTTTGTAACATCCAACATTAGTATTTCAGCACCACAACAGAAAACAATTAAGCACAAGACAAATATTTACACAATATATAGTAGAGTATTACCCAAGCTTCTTCTTCTTGTTGTTGGTTGTCTTCATCTTGTCTCCCCCTTCTCTAAACTTCATCTTCCTCATCCTGAGTTGCTGTTTCTTCTTCTTCCTTATTGCAACCACTCTTCGTAGGCATAATAAACTCCTTAAGAACGGGGCCATTTCTGGGAGGAAGCAACGCTCGATCACACAAACAACAGGCTAGGAAGACGATCAGAAAGCCAAATTGATTAATCTAAATGATGATATGCACATGTACTTTTAAGATGCATGAAACAGGAAGATAGAGATAGGAGAGAATCAGACATTATGGGACTTCAACTTATTCACTATTGAGTTGAAAACCAATTACAATTTGAGTATTGCATCAATTCACTGTCATTATATATCAATGTTTAGCCTTTGAGCAGTTTACTTTGATTGAGTTCTGAAGAATCTCAACAAGTATAAAAAAAAGTGGAAAATATATATTCTCTACCCAAATTTTAATTTATACTACAAAAGAACTAGAATACATTACAATTTAGCTACTAGAATGCTGATAATCATGGCATAACTAAGGTTACCCTTCCATCTTTACATTATAAGAAAACAACAAGGGACAAAACCAAACATTGTGGAAACCAGTTTATGAATTATGACACTTCAGAATTTCCCAAAACAAATCCATGAACTAAAAACCCTCAGCTTTCAATTACAGAACTGTCCAATATGGTTAGTGATCAAAGCAATTTCTATTTTTGTACCATAGAAATTTATATTGTATACAGCATTAGTTTCATAACATATCAAAGTTCTACCATCAAAGTACACACTTTCTGAAATAATCTTGCAAGAAAGATGTACTACAACTACCCATTGCTACTACAACTCTAATGACAAAACGTATAAGTACTACTTAAATTGCCCTCTCCAATCAAAGGAATGCAATTATATACTGTTAATTAATGGCTCCTTGGATCCTAATTAAGATTATGTAGCTCTTGTTCCATGGCAAAAAACACCAATCAAGCTACAAGAAAGAGATGGACTAACCTGAAGATCCTCCTTCGAAACTCAACCCACAACCGGAAATTGGAGTTTCGAACTAATTAAGACTACCGAGTACTATATAATAGTCAAGAGCAGGCTTGGGGAGCTAATTAAATTATTTATATTAAGTGACTCTTCGAATTCCTGACAATTCTTTTTGAAGGAAAAGGTTCTTTCATAAAAAAAAGTGCAATTATTGACTACTTAAATTGCCCTCTCCAATCAAAGGAATGCAATTATATACTGTTAATTAATGACTATATATTATAAAATATGTCATAAAATCTATTGTTATTATTATCGGGTCCTATGAAGTTACATCCTTAGAGTTTGGACTGGATCAGTCTATTGGGAGACATATTATATAAAATATATGATATAAAGTTATATATGATATGACTTGGGAGATAAGGCTTAATTAATAATAAAGAGTTATTATTAATTATAAAAGATATAGTTATGTAGGAAATAAGATATCTACACATGATAATATAAAATGAGGGTTTTTAGGAAAAGCCCATAACCCTAATTTACACCAACATACACGGCTGCCACCATCTCCCAGATCTCTCTCATTCGCCTTCGATCCTCGCTCTAGCAACCGAGTCTTAGGTGATTCAGATCCAAGCTCGGTGGACCAAATAGAGGAGTCACACATGAGACTCTATTCTCTCCATTCAAGTAGATTGAAACACGCATCAAGAGGTATTTAATTATTCCAATCTATGATCTATTTAGTTTATGCATGAGATCCTTGGTTAGATGTTAGAAAAACGTTTTCTGAAATTTCACTTTACGCATCTAAAATCCCAACACTTTTTGCACTGATATGAAAGGAGTCTAAAGTTCACCGGTTCTGATGAAACCAGTGATTACATTTGAACCGGTTGAATGAACCTCAACTTTCTTTTTGCCTTCATCCTTAAACTTAAACTTAAAATGTAAAAGTTAAACTTAAAATGAAAATATAAAACTCTTACATCTATAAATATATAAAGTAGACTAAGAGTGCAATTAATGCCTAATAAATATGATAAATTATCTCTTATTTTTTGTTGATCTTTCATTACAAACTATATCTTCTAATATAGCTCATAATGCAAGAGGTCTGGGTTCAATTTTCCTTCTTAACAACTTTATTTTATTATTTTATCTTTCATTATTTTTTTATATTAATTAGTAACTCAAATCTTTATATCTAACTATTTATCTATCTATCTTATACATATAAAATAAAATATTTGTCCAATTAACGACTCATTAATTTAACCTCTAAATAAAATAATATTTCAATTACAATTTATTTATTAAATCTTTCAAATTCTATTGTACACGTTCAATAAATAAACTTAGCATTATAAAAGTTATTGTCCAATTGAAAACTCATTATTTAGTCTTCAAATTACACAATTTCTCAATTACAATCCATTTGTTAGATCTTTCAAATTATATTGTACAAGATCAATCTATATCTATCTATCATCATATAAAGAAGATTTTTTGAACAATCAATGCTCATTTTTTAACCTTCGATCTTAATTGTGTTTCACCTTATACTTTCCATCAATTTTGACAATTAAAACAGTTTCCATCTAATCTTAAACGGTTGTATGCTTAATTGCCTGGCCTTTAATCCAATTATATTTTGTTTAAACTCAATTTTGATTACCAATTAATACTCAAATTACGTTACTAATTTTTTACGTTACTTATTTTGTCGGTCATATGTTAATTTCAATCACAATACCTACCCATTCATATTCCAAAACTATTATAAATCAAACGTATTTTAATATTCCGAACATAACACTTATCTATATAATTGGTATTGCATGGGAGGGGGTAGAACACAAGCAGCAAACATGACACGCACAATCAACTTTTTATTACTATTATCATAATCAATTAGTATCGAAGTGAAATTGCAATCCCATTTTACATTGACTTCGTGTAACATATCACCACAATATGAGGTATTTTAATTTTAATGTCCTCAATCTCTTTATCTATGTGATATCCCTCACTTTTGTAAGGGCAATTTGGAAAATTCCCGAACACTTGTGAGGCACGTTGAATTTATTTCAGAGAAGTTCAGACATTCAGAAATGTTTCTGATCTCTGTAATATTTTTCTCAGTAAAATAAAATACATTCGACGTATTTCAGGACTCATATACTCGTTCGTGTACGATTATTTTTATCTCGGGGCTAAGGCCAAATTGTTCCAAAGCTAACACTGATGAAAAATGGCATTGGCGGCGACCGCCGTAAGGAAAGAGGCGACCGCCGCCAACTAGACGACGTCATCGTCATCCTCATCTGGCCAAGTGGGCTAGAAAGCAGCGACCGCCGCCAGGCACAAAATGGGCGGCGACCCCTTTGCCGACAGCGGCGACCGCCGCCACTGTGCAGGCGTAGCCTCTGTGGCTTGCCGACGATCTGGAGACAACCAATTTGTGGCCATCCACGTTGCATTTCTTGTCCCTTGCTTGTTGATGCGACCCTACCTACTATGACGGCCACCGAGGAGGAAGAGGCCATGTCCGTTCGCAGTGATGGGCATGTCACAAGGGCTCGTGCCAAGGCCATCTCCAAGGCCACACAATCGCTTGTCACTCGCCTAGTCGCAAGCCAAGGCGCCCCGGAGTCAGCGCCAAGCCTACGCCTTCTCCTCACTCTCGAAGGCCAAGATCCGATACAGCCGGGCACTTCTGCATCTGGCTCGAGCACTACTCATGAGGAACCTCAAGAAGACTAAGCCAAGTCAGCGCCACACTTTTGCCCCATCGAGCCGCATCCGCGCCTTCGTCGTCGCCTTCATCGCCGCCGCCGAAGCCTTGCAAGGCACAAGTGTTGGCATTGGCCATTTTAGGGCATAGAGGTTTATTACATGTACTTTGAGACATTTTTACACACTTTCCAATTTTAGTAACTTTCTATTTTCGGTATTGCTAGTTATGGAACTTACTATGTTTAGTAAGTTTCCATATTTAGGTGTTTTCCTTTTTAGCACTTTCCATTATTAGTACTTTCTATATTTAGTAAGTTTCTTGATAACAGGAATTTGCCGTTCTAATTCGTACTATGCAAAGTATCCAAACAAACCCTAAAACGTAGTCTTAGGCAAGTAAGGGTCGAATCCGCAGGGAGACAAATCAATCGCAGTATGCAATAAGTATGTCAATTTAAAGTAACCAAGGGGGGGTTTTGTTGGTTTGTTTTAGTAGCAAAACATGCAAAGGTAAATAAGTAATTAAAGGTGATGAAATCATTTATTGGGAAAGCACTCAGTCAAACAATATCCGCTAATCGAATGACAAGTTGATCATAGATACTACTCAAAATCGCATGCAATGGTAATTCCAATTCATTTTCAGATGTAACTAATGGCACAACCAGATACTATTAGAACTAACTAATTAAACAACCCTGAAACTATCAAGATTCAGTTTAACAGCAGCCTTATGGATAGGAATATAGTTGGATACAACCCTAGAATAAAACAACCAGTTTTTACCCTAGAATGTAAACCAATTCTCTTCTGCATAAGATTAGCACAACCAGTTACTAATACGATGCAGTTGCTACAGTGGAATAGATGTGCTCAACCAGTAATAATCTAAACCTAGCAATAGATAAATAACGATAAACCCTAGTTGATCAGACTAGAAATTATCAATATCAATCTTAAGAAATCAAGCAAGAGAAAAGATAAGAACCAATGCAATAGATTAGGAGTAAGAACCTCACAACTGAATCACACGAAAAGCTTCAATGTCTGACTAAGCAAGAGAGGCTTAGTTCTTCATAGCAAGAGAATACGTAGAATTAGAAATTAGGGTTCTGCCTCCCAAGAAACAAGTTTTCTCAACCCTTAAATACCAAAGGAAAATAATCTGAAATTATCCTAAAAGAAATAATAAAAACGAAATAAAGAAATATAAAATAAATCCGAAAATGAAATCGGCTCGGGGATGTTTCCGTCAGCGGCGGCGACCGCTGCTTCTTCCACGGCGATCGCTGCAAATGCGGCGATCGCTGCATTTAAACGGCGATCGCCGTTTCAAGGTCATAGCTGAGGTCTCTCCATGGCCATTAACGGCGGTCACCGTTATTCTGCGGCGGTCGCCGCAGTTTTGCTTCTCCATCCTGCGCCCCTCAGCTCCTAAAGCTCCAAAAACGCAACTTCCGCATCTCCTCGCCAAGTCTCCAAATCACCTCCAAAGCATCCTAAAACAATACTAAAATCATGCCAAAACTCCGTCAATACACACAACATAATTGTGTGTATCAAACTCCCCCACACTTGAATCTCTACTCGTCTCGAGTGGATAGAGAACTACCACCCATCACCAATAAGCACCTAGATCATCAACATGTAAGGAAAGCCCACAACCAAGAGTAAAAGCATCTACATGAAAGCTCAACATCCCTCAACACCAGCATCATAATCAGCACAACAGCAACACCAACATATGCAATATCCACAACCTCAACCACAGCAGCCAACACAACACACATCCAAGCTCAAGGGCAAGCAGAATACTTCCCCCAGGCTTATCCCGGTCATCCAAAAATGTAAGTAACCACTAGTCCTAACCTCCATCTATGACTCCTTATGTCTCCCAAAGTGACCTACCCGACAATCCTTCTTTGTCTCCTCTTCTTATGTCGCCCCGCCGGTAAAATGAGATCCTAGAAAACACTCCTTTTCTTTTCACTCATTTTGCCTAGGAGCCCTTTCGGGTTTTCATCCTAGCCACTCATTTCATTTTATCATAGATGGACTCACCGCCTCACATCACTCCGAATCCACTTTTGCCCAGGCCTAGTGCCTGTCGGATTACCTGCTTTTTACCTGGACCGCCCTTTCGGGTTTTCAGCCCATCCCATGATTTTTATTTGCTTTTTTTCTTTTTTTTTGTCTTTAGTACTAGCAATAATAAATACATAATCAACTCCCCCACACTGAAAATAAGCATTGTCCTCAATGATATCAGACATAATAACATAGGGGAAGTGAAGAATGTACCTACTACTGCGGCGGTGGTGGGAAATCGGGATATTGGGAACCCATGAAAAGGTTCCACTGCCTCATCTACTCCCCCATGGCCTGGATGTCCTGGACCTGTGTCGCGTAATGATCCCTTGACTCCTGGCGGAAGTCAATGAACTCCTGGTGGAACCCAGCGAGGTCTGACTGAATGGACTGCTGGCGCGCGTCAATCCCCTGGACCATCTCCCACGTCTGTCTCTGGTAATCATAAAATGGTCCAGCAGCAGCGGTAGCTTGCACCTCAGGCAAAGCTGTATCCTCATCATCATACTCCTCATCACTATCATCATCACCCGTATCAGGCTGTGCCCCAAGGGCAGCAGAAGAACCAGCGGCGGAACGACCTGTAGCTGAACTATCACCAGCGCCCACGCGGTAATGGCGCATATCAAAATCCCTGTAGCGTGGGCCACAGGTCACCACAAAGGGAAAAGGGATGGGGATCCGATGGCAGCCCCGCGAGCCATACAACCAGAATTTCGGGTTTGATCCGGTCCCAGATACCACAGTGGACGTCCTGAGCTGCCTCCAATCATAGCTAAAGGCAGCGGAGAGCTGCTGGGAGGGGTCGGGCTGCTCGAGGCCCAGGTGACGTCCAATCAGCGTAATCATGCCCCCAATGACAATCTTGTGCTTCTTGTTCTCCTGAAATTTTATGCAGGAAGCAATAAAGTGGGAGCGCCAACTCCACACCAAAGGGCACTCCCGGGCCATACTCCACACAACGTACAAGTCGTCGTACGGAACCTTGTTTAACTCGGACTGGCCATGGAAGGCCATTCGCACCACCTTATGTGCTAGGCGCAGGCCCGGATGCGACCACTTGTAATTGTACTCTCCTCCCTGCGGATCATAAATCTCAGTCCCGGTAGAGTGGTACCAGAAGTTAAAGAAAGCATTAGCGTCCGCCCACGCCCTCTCAGAAGATGGGGACTTAGTAATCCCAAGTGCTGAATCCAGGTCCTCCCAGGACATAGAGTGCCTGCTGCCACCCAAACTGAATGTAATCTTTTCCTCAGCACAATGATTCTCAAAGATGGCTAGAAACTCCACAGTCCAGGCGGGGAATGTGGGTGCCGCAAAATGGAAAAAACTACCCAGGCCACCATTAACAAACAGCTCCTGCGTGCTCTCATACATCCTCAAACCCCGCAAAGTTTCTAGATCAAAGAATAATGTGGACTGGAACTCCCTATCCTATAAAAGTCTCCTACGAGACTCCTCAACCTTATTACGGGAGACCTCAACCCCCGAAGGTTTCTTACGAGAGGCCTCGCCCCCCGATGATTTCTTACGAGAGGAGAGCGAGCGTTTCAAAAACCCAGACATCACAATAAAATGCAGCAACAACAATCAAAAGCAGAAGGGGACATAAATCACCAGACGCGAGAAAACGGCGATCGCTGCTAAGAACGGCGGTCGCCGCGAAGAACAGCGGTCGCTGCGAAGAACGGCGGTCGCCGTATTCAAGTTGTCGCCGATTCTGCAGATCTGGAAAGCAGCGATCGCGGGATGGTCCGTGGCTAGCGGCGGGCTGGCGGCGATCGGGGCGCGACGGTCGCTGGATCTGGGGGAGAGAGGCCTGAGAGTGGTTTTGGGGGAGGAGAGAAAGGGAGGAGGCTGGTAAAAAAATATAGAGGGTAGGGGAGGGGTAGGTTAGCTGGTATAGGTTTTTTTTTTTTTTTTTTGGCTTTTACCTCCGTTTGGTTTTAACGGATTTCTTTTTATGCCTTTTGCACCCTGTTTAAGGTTTTTTCAAGGTCTATTTTTATTTGATTTTTGACTTTTTCTCCCCGTTTAAGGTCTTTTCGGGGATTTATTTTCTGTCTTTTGCGCCCCGTTTAGGGTTTTTTCGGGGCCCATATTTTTATTTTTATTTCGCAAGAAAAAAAATATCGAACCTGAAACGACGGCGGTCGCCGTCATTTGATGCAAACAGCGTGATCGAGGAGGGGGGAAACGGCGAGCGCCGTATGGAGGGCGGCAGTCGCCGTAAATGCGGCGGTCGCCGTGATTAAACGGTGGTCGCCGTTTTGATGTCGTAGGCAACCTCCATGGTGAGCAATTAACGGCGGTCGCCGCAAGTTACGCGGCGGTCGCCGTGAACACCTTCTTCGATTTTTTCACGTTTCTGCAGGTGAGTTCGACACAAAAAAGGGAAATAACTAGAATTGACGAAGGGAAAGGAAAAGAAATTACCTAATCATCGGGTTGCCTCCCGAGAAGCGCCGTAGTTAACGTCGTGGCTCGACTCAATGTAGGTTCAATCATGTTTCAGCTTCGGGTTCCTTCAGGAACGCCTCCTCAATGGTGTCTTTGGTGAAGCCTTCATGGTATTTCTTTATCCTCTGCCCATTCACCTTGAACAAAGTCTGTGATGTCGAGTCAAACAGCTCTACGGCACCATGTGGGAAGACTTTGGTCACATAATATGGTCCTGCCCAGCGCGATCTCAGCTTGCCTGGGAAAAGTCTAAGGCGTGACTGGAATAAGAGGACTTTGTCTCCAACCTTGAAGTCCTTCCTCAGTATGATCTTGTCATGCCAGGCCTTAGTCCTTTCCTTGTAGTGAATGGCATTGTCATAAGCCTCGATCCTGGCCTCCTCTAGCTCTTGTAGTTGGAGCTTTCTAAGCTCTCCAGCCTCATCCATCTTCAAGCTGCAATTCTTTACAGCCCAATATGCCTTGTGCTCTAGCTCCACTGGAAGGTGACAAGCCTTACCAAACACCAACCGAAAGGGTGACATACCAATTGGTGTTTTGTAAGCTGTCCTGTATGCCCAGAGTGCGTCATCAAGCCTCAAACTCCAGTCTTTTCTATTGGGAGACACCGTCTTCTCCAAGATGGACTTTATCTCCCTGTTGGACACTTCAGCTTGCCCATTTGTTTGAGGGTGATAAGCAGTAGAAACTCTCTGCGTGACATGATATTTCTTCAATAGCGCAGTGATTGTCCTGTTGCAGAAGTGAGTTCCTCTATCACTGATAAGAGCTTTTGGCACACCAAACCTGGTAAATATGTTGGACTTCAAGAAACCTGCAACAACTTTAGCATCATCAGTCCTGGTGGCCTTCGCTTCCACCCACTTGGAAACGTAGTCCACCGTAAGCAAAATATATATGTTACCGCAAGAGGATGGAAACGGTCCCAAGAAGTCAATACCCCAAACATCGAAGATTTCACAGAAAATCAAGCCTGTTTGTGGCATCTCATCCCTTTGAGATATATTTCCAACCCGTTGACACTTGTCACAGGATTTACAATGGTTATGCGCATCCTTGAAGATGGAAGGCCACCAAAATCCTGCTTCAAGTACCTTCCTTGCGGTTCGTTGTACCCCAAAGTGTCCACCACATGCCTCAGAATGACAAAAAGTAAGGAGAGAATTTACCTCATTTTCTGGGATACACCTACGAATTACCTGGTCAGAACAATGTTTCCATAGGTAGGGGTCGTCCCAGACAAAAAATCTGGCTGAACTGCGCAGCCTGTCCCTTTGAGCCTTGTTGAAGGGTGGAGGAAATTCACCCGTGGTGAGAAAATTCACCAAATCAGCATACCAAGGCTCTACAGTAGTGAGCCGGAATAGAGACTCATCAGGGAATCTCGTCTGAATCTGGGGTTGTGGGGTGTTATCTTCCTGGACAATTCGGCTAAGGTGATCAGCAACAAGATTC
The DNA here is from genome assembly GCA_027886185.1 of Rheum nobile. Taxonomy (NCBI): domain Eukaryota; kingdom Viridiplantae; phylum Streptophyta; class Magnoliopsida; order Caryophyllales; family Polygonaceae; genus Rheum; species Rheum nobile. The sequence continues at coordinate 666,349 of WOAB01000593.1, read as the reverse complement.
TCAGCACCCTTCTTGTCCTTGATCTCCACATCAAATTCGCTGAGTAATAGGATCCACCGGATCAGCCTTGGCTTGGCTTTCTTTTTCGTCATGAGATAGCGCAGAGCAGCATGGTCGGAGTAGACAAAGACCTTTGTACCAAGCAGGTACTGCCTGAACTTCTCAAGAGCAAACACTACAGCCAGCATCTCCTTCTCTGTGGTGGAGTAGTTCCTCTGTGCACCATTCAGCGTCATAGAGGCATACTGGATCACATAGGAAGCTCTACCATCCTTTTGGCCTAGATGATATGCAATCCATTATTGTTGATTCTAGTTTGGATTTTACTCTATCTGCTGACGTGCAGGAAGTTGTCAATGAGTTGGATGCTTACTATAAGCATCCTTCTGAGCTACCAGGTAAATCACCTCTGCCACTAACCTTGCCTAGCGAGAAACTTTTGCCCTCTATTGTGCAGGCACCAATGCTTGAGTTGAAACAACTTCCCGAGCACCTCAAGTATGTCTTCCTTGGAGACAAGGAGACTTTGCCCGTGATCATCTCGAACAAGCTCACCAAGGAACAAGAAGAAAAGTTAGTGGTGGTTCTGAAGGAGTACAAGACATCAATCGGTTGGACCATTGCTGACATCAAGGGCATCAGCCCTACCACCTGCATGCACCGTATTCTGCTGGAAGGCGAAGAGAAACCTTCGAGACAAACCCAGAGGCGTCTAAACCCACCTATGATGGACGTTGTCAAGAAGGAAGTTCTGAAGCTTCTGCAGGCATGTATGATTTTTCCTATTTCTGACAGCAGGTGGGTTAGCCCTACGCAGGTTGTTCCCAAGAAGGGAGGGATCACAGTTGTGGAGAACGAATAGGGAGAGCTAGTCCCTACATGACTGTAGACAGGCTACAGGGTGTGCATTGATTACCGCAAGCTGAACGCGGTAACCAGGAAGGACCATTTCCCTCTGCCATTCATTGACCAGATGCTCGAGAGACTGTCAGGACGTGCTTTCTATTGTTTCTTGGATGGGTACTCCGGGTACTTCCAGATAGCCATTGCACCAGAGGACCAAGCAAAGACGACTTTCACTTGTCCTTTTGGCACTTTTGCTTATCGCAGGATGCAATTTGGGTTGTGCAATGCTCCAGGAACCTTTCAACGGTGCATGGTAAGCATCTTTTCTGAGTACATTGAGCATTTCATAGAGGTTTTCATGGATGATTTTACTGTTTATGGAGATGACTTTGATGCATGCCTACACCATCTATCACTTGTGCTTGCAAGGTGTGTTGACACCAATTTAGTGCTGAATTCTGAGAAGTGTCACTTTATGGTTGAGCAGGGCATTGTTTTGGGTCACATTGTGTCGTCTAGGGGTATTGAGGTCGATAAGGTGAAGATTGAAGTAATTCAATCTTTGCCCTATCCTACTAATGTTCGCGAAGTTCGTTCTTTTCTGGGCCATGCAGGTTTCTATCGTAGGTTCATTAAAGATTTTTCCAAGATCTCATCACCTCTATGTGACCTGCTGAAGAAGGAGATTGGATTTGAGTTTACAGCGGAGTGTCGGGCAGCCTTTGATGAACTGAAAGCTCGCCTAACAAGTGCCTCAATTATTCAGGCTCCTGATTGGTCTAAGCCCTTTGAGATCATGTGCGATGCCAGTGACTATGCGATTTTGAGTAGTATCTATGATCAACTTGTCATTCGATTAGCGGATATTGTTTGACTGAGTGCTTTCCCAATAACTGATTTCATCACCTTTAATTACTTATTTACCTTTGCATGTTTTGCTACTAAAACAAACCAACAAAACCCCCCCTTGGTTACTTTAAATTGACATACTTATTGCATACTGCGATTGATTTGTCTCCCTGCGGATTCGACCCTTACTTGCCTAAGACTACGTTTTAGGGTTTGTTTGGATACTTTGCATAGTAGGAATTAGAACGGCAAATTCATGTTATCAAATTGGCGCCGTTGCCGGGGATCACATAGGTTAAAGAACCTGTGCTCACATTGATCTTAGTATTAGCGGTTTTGAGGAAGGGTCTCCCTAACAGAATAGGGGCTGCATGCTTGTCATGTTCCATGTTTAGCACATAAAAATCAGCAGGAAACGTGAGATCACCAACAATAACCAAGACATCCTCTACAATCCCTATAGGACGCACACTAGATCGATCAGCTAATTGAATAGAAATATTGGTTGCATGCAAAGGTCCTAATCGCAAGGATTCACAGAGAGAGGAAGGTAAAACATTGATGGAGGCACCCAAATCTAGCATAGCCTTATTGAATGTGGTGCCTCCAATGGTGATAGGGATAGTGAACATACCTGGGTCACCACACTTCTTGGGTAAGCGCTTCTGAAACACAGCAGAGACATGTTCGCTTACCTTTACCTTCTTCTTGCTATTTCTGTCTTGGTTCCTCTTTGTTGTGCACATCTGCTTTAAGAATTTGGCATAACGGGGGACAGACTTGATCAAATTGAGAAGAGGTATGTTGACCTCAACGTTTCTGAACATCTCAAACATGTCCTTGTCCTGCGCAAGTGGCTTGGTGCGCTTCAAAGCAGATGGGAAGGTCGCAATAGGCTTCCACTCAGGAAAAATTGGAGTTTCAGACTCCTTCTCAGCTTCAACTTCGCAGTCAGAGGGGCGGCGGTCGCTGTTTGTGTCGCGGCGATCGCCGTTTGCGTTCTCAGGATTTCCGAGAGAATTATCACCGTCACGGCGGTCGCCGTAATTGTTGCGGCGGTCGCCGTTATTGTGTTCTTCCAAGTCGAGAGCAACTTCCTTTTTACGGCGGTCGCCGTGTGTCGTGCAGCGGTCGCCGTTTCCACGGCGGTCGCCGTTCTGCTCTAAATTCTTGGGCTCTTCCTCGTTGTCCTCAGACCACTCTTCCTCAAGCTTCTTCCCACTTCTCAAAGTCACAGCATTGACATTTCGAATATTCGGGTTCACTTCAGTTTGAGACGGAAGTTTACCGGAATCCTTTGCATCCAGTTTGTTCACCACTTGAGAGATTTGACCAAATTGTCTTTCCAGATTCTGAATGCTGGCTTGTGTATTCTGAATACTTTCCTGGAAATGCATTTGGTTCTTGGTCAACTTGGCAACATTCTCGGTAAGGGCCATGTTGCTCTGCATCATCATTTTCATCATGTCTTCCACAGATGATGAAGGATTTGAACTCTGACCTTGCGGTCTGGCCACATAGGGTTGCCTAGGTTGTGGAGGGTTACCCTGTTGTTGCGCTTGACCTTGATTCTGCTCCGGGTCTCTCCATATGAAGTTGGGATGATCCCTCCAACCAGGATTGTAAGTGTTGGAGTAGGGATCATGCCTAGGTCTCTGCTGATAGCCTCCGACTGCATTCACTTCCTCTTGCAAAGTAGGACACGAATCAGTAGGATGCAGGTCGTCATGACAAATTTTGCAAGCCTTAGCCTGCTGAGGCGTACCCTTCAGCTTCAGGCGCCTCACCTCCTCTCTTAGCACGTCAAAATCAGCCTGATCAATCTTTGACTGAGAACCAGCAACAACCAAGCTTTGGGAGCCTCTCCCACTGTACTGTCTAGAGTCATCCGCAAGTGTAGCAAATATCTCCAGAGCCTCTTCATAAGTTCTCTTCAGGATATTCCCACCACATGAGGAGTTTACCATCCGACGATCATCTTCACGGAGTCATCCATGCAGATACAAAATCAGATCATGGTTAGCGTAACCATGGTATGGGCAACTCTTCACCAGTTTCTTGAAGCGCTCGTAATAATCATAAAGAGATTCATTGGACTGTTGCTCGATGTTGCAGATTTTCTTCTTGAGCTGATTAGATTTGATTGCCGGAAAATACTTGTCAAGGAACACTTTCTTCAGATTCACCCAGGTAGTGATGCTCCCTGGGGGTAAAGAATGATACCAGTCCTTTGCAGAATCTTTTAGAGAGAAGGAGAATACTCTCAGCCTCATCTGATCTTCAGTAATTTCAGATGGCCTCATACTGGTGCAGACCTCAAGAAACTCATCTAGATGCTGAATAGGGTCTTCAAGGGTAGTTCCGCTGAATTTCGGAAGTAGATGGACTACTCCTGTTTTGAGTTCGAATTTCACCCCTTCACCCAGGGCAGGAAACTGCACAGCACGAGATGGTTGATCTAAGTTGGGAGCCGTCAAGGACTCCAAAGTAACGCGTAAATTATCACCCATCGTATCAGTTTCCGGAAGCAATGCACGCGCAGCCCTGCGAGCCTGATGGAAAGTTCTTTCGATCTCTGGATCAAAAAGCAAGGGTGGATTATTAGTAACACGGGTGTGAACCATAAGATAGGTTCACACCAAAATTGGCACACAAATCACACACACAAAATAGAATTGCCTCCCCGGCAACGGCGTCAATTTGATAACAGGAATTTGCCGTTCTAATTCCTACTATGCAAAGTATCCAAACAAACCCTAAAACGTAGTCTTAGGCAAGTAAGGGTCGAATCCGCAGGGAGACAAATCAATCGCAGTATGCAATAAGTATGTCAATTTAAAGTAACCAAGGGGGGGTTTTGTTGGTTTGTTTTAGTAGCAAAACATGCAAAGGTAAATAAGTAATTAAAGGTGATGAAATCAGTTATTGGGAAAGCACTCAGTCAAATAATATCCGCTAATCGAATGACAAGTTGATCATAGATACTACTCAAAATCGCATGCAATGGTAATTCCAATTCCTTTTCAGATGTAACTAATGGCACAACCAGATACTATTAGAACTAACTAATTAAACAACCCTGAAACTATCAAGATTCAGTTTAACAGCAGCCTTACGGATAGGAATATAGTTGGATACAACCCTAGAATAAAACAACCAGTTTTTACCCTAGAATGTAAACCAATTCTCTACTGCATAAGATTAGCACAACCAGTTACTAATACGATGCAGTTGCTACAGTGGAATAGATGTGCTCAACCAGTAACAATCTAAACCTAGCAATAGATAAATAACGATAAACCCTAGTTGATTAGACTAGAAATTATCAATATCAATCTTAAGAAATCAAGCAAGAGAAAAGATAAGAACCAATGTAATAGATTAGGAGTAAGAACCTCACAACTGAATCACACGAAAAGCTTCAATGTCTGACTAAGCAAGAGAGGCTTAGTTCTTCATAGCAAGAGAATACGTAGAATTAGAAATTAGGGTTCCACCTCCCAAGAAACAAGTTTTCTCAACCCTTAAATACCAAAGGAAAATAATCTGAAATTATCCTAAAAGAAATAATAAAAACGAAATAAAGAAATATAAAATAAATCCGAAAATGAAATCGGCTCGGGGATGTTTCCGTCAGCGGCGGCGACCGCTGCTTCTTCCACGGCGATCGCTGCAAATGCGGCGATCGCTGCATTTAAACGGCGATCGCCGTTTCAAGGTCGTAGCTGAGGTCTCTCCATGGCCATTAACGGCGGTCGCCGTTATTCTGCGGCGGTCGCCGCAGTTTTGCTTCTCCATCCTGCGCTCCTCAGCTCCTAAAGCTCCAAAAACGCAACTTCCGCATCTCCTCGCCAAGTCTCCAAATCACCTCCAAAGCATCCTAAAACAACACTAAAAACATGCCAAAACTCCGTCAATACACACAACATAATTGTGTGTATCATTTCTATTTCTGGACGTGTGCCCACTATTGCATAGTGGACTAGTCCATTTAGTGTTTCAGCCCATCATAGCCGAAATGCCTATATAAGGCCCTCTCGACTCTTGTAATTAGGTTACGCACATTATAATCCTAAATCGATTGTTGAGAGCCAACGCCTCCACTTTAGGGTTTGCGTCGCCAACTTCTATCTTCTCACCACCTTCACCCGTGCCGACGCTACGGCAACTAGTTCGGAGCCACCTCCGAACATATCCTTCGCCATCTCTTTGGCTAGTGCTCGATCTCTTTCGAACCTTTCTACCCTCGAGTCCATCGAGCCCAACCGCAGCCGACGCTACGGTAATTCCCGCCTTCGCTCACCCATCGCCTTCGCCTACATCACCAACACCATCGCTATCGCCACCACCCTTGACATCGCCGACGCCTTCGCCGACGCCATCGTTGTCAAGACCTTCGTTGTTGTCATCGCTCTCGCAAGTGTCATTGCCTCCACCATCGCCAGCGCCTTCGCAGTCGCCATCGCCTTCGCGTGTGTCGCTTCTCTCGCCGCTGCTCTCGGACACTCACTGTGTCTTTAAACCTCTAAAGTCACTGTTCACTCCGACGTCCCGAAGGCCATTCGTGCAATACATCAAGGCCGAAGCCAAGGGTTCCACGGCAGGCCTTCAAGTTCCGAGCAAAGCGACCCACTATAAGACGAGATCCTCGCCTTCATGACCATCGTGCCGGCATCCGGAGATAGGGACGCATCAACTGGCATCAGAGCCAAAGGTCTTGTAAGTCGCTTCTTGTTACATTGTTCACGAAAATTTTTCTTATCCACCATCAAAGCTTCCGCCATTGTCAATTTTATTTTTTTTCCTTGCGAAAAATATTGCTTGTCCTAATCGGTCCCTAAGGAGAATCTCTTGCCGATCTTACAAAATTACCCTAGCGAAATTTTAGGGATTTGCATGCATGAGATTTGTCAAGATTTGTTTGATTGATTTGTTTGTTAATTGCGTGATTATTGCTTACCATATCTAGCCGAATCGGATAGTAATTAACCACCAAATCTACACCGAATCTCTCTCTCTCTCTCCTATCACACGCTAATTGTGATTTCTTTCCTAAAATTAAGTTACTTAGCCGATTTTGCATTTCTTTATTTGTAAATCATATCCGAATCAAATCAAGAAGATTTCGGAATTCAAAATTCAAAATTTGAAAAAGTCAAAGTCGAATACAAAAAAAAAAAAAAGACAATCGACTTTCAAAAAAAAAAAAGCATAGCCAAAATAAGGTAATCTTCTTCCCTATTCGGCTAGGCTCATTTCTCAACCCCTCCATTGTCTAGGTTCCTGCTAGAAGGTTTGGTCTTGTATGTTGAGTGATTTATTGCGTAAGTAATTAAGAAATTGGTCAAGTTCTCTCGTTGATTTCTTGCTTGCTTGCTTCTATTATTTCGCTTTCCTTAAGCCGCCCTCACGGCTAAAGACCTTGCCTTCCCTTCGTGAACTTTTGTGACTTGTGAGTACTTGCTTTATCTTTGGTTGTGTTGTTGTTGTGTGTTGTTACTTCGATGTCTGGTCCTATTGTGATAGATAGCCTCTCGGTTCCCGCCGGTGGTAATGGCAACGACGATGGCAACCAAGACAACCCGTCCAACACGGTGATCGACACCGGACTTCAACAACAACAAGACCCTCTCTTGGAGCTCTCGACTGAGCAAAGAGAGATTCAAGAACTGTGCCACAGAGTGGCCCAACTGAAAAGTGAGAAGGCCACCAACCCTACACCACAAATAGAGATGGTGCAACACCAAGCGGCCAATCCCACGGTGGCGGGCCCAAGCACGGCGCGCCTTGACAAAGGCAGGGGCATCATGCCCTCAACCTCGCAGCCTCAACCACGGCTCAATCGCATCCAGTCAGTGATAGAAAGCCGGCAAGGCCAAGCCTCACCGCAAGGCCAACTAGCGCCGACCGCGCCGCCGCTCGACTACTCCCCCGACGACGACGAGGCTCGCGATTACCCTGGTGAGTTTTCTGAACCATATCACTTTGATGACAGGTATGCTGCAGACCAGACGGATCGCCGCCGCCAAAGGTCCGCCGCGCTTCAAGAAAGCAATGGCCACACTGCCGTGCGCGATTCTAGCCGCCGACGCCGAGACCTCCAGCGCCAGAGAGGCGATGCAGGAGCACACAGGCATACCCAACCCACTCCTGTTCCATTCCAGGTGGAGGATTATTTGGGGCACCAAAGTGCTCGGACGCCGAGATATGGCTCGGAGGGTTACTACTCCTCAACGCCCCTCCTCCAAGATGATTTCGATGAATTTGACGACGAGGAGATGGAGGACTCTGGGATGCTGAACCCAGGCAATTTCCATCCTCCCCTGGGCGATCCAGCCGAGTTGCAAGATCACCCCGAAGGCTGGATCCCGGCCCCATTGCTTCCCCAAGGCGCAACGCCGGCAACGATGGCCAACCACAGGCACGATGATGGATTTCAGAGGCATGACATGCCATATGATGTTCGCCAGACCGCGCCAAGACAAGGCCAACAGCGCCCGCAACGCGCCCAGTTTCAAGCCCCTTTGGCCCCGGTAGCCGACTATCGCGGCCATGATGATGGACGACGGCACCAACTAGGGCACCACGCGCCTTACCCTGCCTAGGGCCATGCATATGGCCCATATGACGTGCCTCCACAGCGCGTGCAGCCAGCTCCACAAGTCGTGCCTCCAAGGACCTTTCGCCACGAGTTTAAGGTAAAAATTGAATTCTTTCATGGTGAATATGATCCGGCTATTTTTCTTGAGTGGTTGCAGGCAACTGAGTATACTTTGAGGTCGTGCCAAATCCCTATGACCGAGTGGGTGGCCGCCGCCACAATCAACTTTAGAGGCGCCGCTCGCACATGGTGGCACCGCCTCGTGGATGACCGAGTTCGAAGGCATTTCGTGCCTATAACCGAGTGGCACCAATTGAAGTACATCATGACACAAAAGTACGTGCCAACGGACTATAGGAACCGGATGAGGCTTGACATAGCCATGGCTCGGCAAGGCAACGAGAACCCTTTGGAGTTTTTCTCGCGCCTTGAAGACATGTATCACAAGGCCTCCATTTCTGTGGCACCTTCGACATTGAGGACCAAGTTTTTGAGTGGCCTCAACGTGTCCATCCGAGATCAACTCGAGGTGCTTCCCATCACCAACCTCAATCAATTGACGCATGCGGCCATGCAATTGCACAAGCAACAACTCCGCAAGCGTCAAGGGCCGTACCCTTCTTATGGCTCCCAAAGGTATGTCCCTAATTCTGGTCAATTAACTTCGACTAATGCTCGGTCGAGTGCTGTAGGGACAACCACTTCGAGCCAAGGCCGCAATTCCAGGGCCACGGCGCCGCCTACGACATCGAAGGCAACCACGGCGCCCAAGCCAAATTCTGCAGGCCCTCCGAGGCCCTCCCAACAAGAGTGCTACAAATGTGGTGGCCGGGGTCATTACATGCGTGATTGCCCCAATGCCAAACACGTTCTCTTCTCCACGACCACAACCGGATATGAGACGGTGGACGAGGAGGAGGAGCCGGCCTTGGACGGCATTGAAGAAGGCGTGGAAGAGGAAGACGAGGAGTACACATGCGAGGCTGCTGGCCTCCATGCAGGGATGCCCCTTAGCCTTGTGACTCGCCGGATACTCACGGTGAAGGAGGCTTCTCTTGGCGATCAACGTGAAAACCTATTTCACACAAGGTGCATCGTCAAAACTTCCTCCCTTAGTGTTATTATTGACGGTGGTAGCTGCTGCAATATTATTAATGCAAAGGTGGTCAAGCACTTCAACTTGGAGACGACGCCACACCCGCAGCCCTACGGCCTTCAATGGATAAGCTCCACTTCAGGTAACACTGTCTCACGACAGTGCCTCATACCCTTTTCCATTGGTCAATACAGTGACACAATTTTGTGTGATGTGATTGCTATGGACGCCACCCATCTCTTACTTGGGCGCCCATGGCAATTCAATCGTCGCGTGCTTCACGACGGGTATCTAAACACTTATATGTTTACCTACCACGGGAAGCGCGTGACCCTCTTACATATGTCTCCCTACGAGATTTTGCAGGACCAGGTTGAGAGGGATCGCCAAAAGGCCATCGAAGCCGCCGCGGATCAAGCTAAGGCGCTTCCGACAGGCCCACCGAAGAGACTCGACCCCAATCTTGGGAATTCTGGTTTTGGGTCGGGCACTGGCTCTAGGAAGTCCAGTGCCACTGCTGCTGCACCAACTGGCCCTCTGCAGAACCCTAGTGTCGAGCATGTGGCTGCAAAGAAGGCCAAACAGAGGCCCCCAGAGAACTGGCCGGGCGATTCCAGATCTGGCTCGAGCACTGGCCCCTACACCACCACTGGAGATCACCCAGGGTCTGGTGTCCGAGCAAAGTCGCCGATGGCCAAGAGTTTGCCGTCGATGCCGGGTTTGCAAGGGCACTGCGAGCAACGTTTGCTTCTGGCGAGGCCAAGCGATATGACGCCGGCACTCAAGGGTCACATGCCTTGTTTTCTGCTTGTGCCTACCTCCAGACCTGAGAGTTCCGAGGAGAAGCCATTGCCGCCGGTCGTCGCCTCCTTGTTGCTTGAGTTCGCCGATGTGATGCCCGAGGAGTTGCCCTAAGGCTTGCCCCCTGTCCGTGGGATAGAGCATCAGATAGACCTTGTTCCTGGAGCTTCATTGCCCAACAGGGCCACCTACAAAGCTGGTCCAGAGGAGACTAAAGAGCTCCAGCGCCAGGTCCAGGGGTTGCTTGACAAGGGCTACGTCAGGGAGAGCTTGAGCCCTTGTGCTGTGCCCGTGATTTTGGTGCCAAAGAAAGATGGCACATGGCGGATGTGTGTGGACTGCCGCGCCATCAACCAGATCACGGTAAAGTATCTCCACCCGATCCCCCGCTTAGATGACATGTTGGATGAACTCCATGGCGCTTGTGTCTTCTCCAAGATTGACTTGCATAGTGGATATCACCAAATCAGGATGAAGGAAGGGGACGAGTGGAAGACTGCTTTCAAGACCAAGTATGGTCTATATGAGTGGCTTGTGATGCCCTTCGGCCTCACCAATGCTCCTAGCACATTCATGCGCCTCATGAACCACGTCTTGCGGGAGTTTCTCGATGAGTTTGTTGTGGTTTATTTTGATGACATTCTTGTGTTTTCTCATAGCTTGCAGGATCATGTGGAGCATCTTAGAAAGGTGTTCGACACACTTCTAAGGGAGAAGCTTTACGCCAACCTAAATAAGTGCAGCTTTGTCTCGGAGTCGATCAACTTTCTCGGGTTTGTTGTCTCCAAGGAAGGCCTACGAGTGGATGTCGAAAAGGTCAAGGCGATCAAGGACTGGCCCACCCCTACCACAGCCACCATGGTGCGATCATTTCTCGGGTTGGCGGGGTTCTATCGCCGCTTTGTCAGAGATTTTTCCTCCATTGTCGCGCCGCTGCACGAGTTGACCAAGAAAGGGACCATTGTGGTTTGGTTCCCTAAGCATGAGGCGGCCTTTGAGGCATTAAAGGTGGCGTTGTGCCAAGCGCCTTTGCTCCAGCTTCTTGACTTCTCCAAGCACTTTGAGATTGAGTGTGATGCTTCTGATGTTGGCATTGGAGGCGTCCTTCACCAGGAGAAGAGGCCCATAGCTTTTTTCAGTGAGAAGCTCACAGGTGCCACTCTTAACTACCCTAATTATGATAAAGAATTGTATGCTTTGATTAGGGTTCTCAAGACTTGGCAGCACTACCTTTGGCCAAGAGAGTTCGTGATTCACTCGGATCACTCGGCATTGAGCTTCCTCAAGGGGCAAACAACACTCAACCGACGCCATGCTAGATGGGTGGAGTTTATGGAGACATTTCCCTATGTGGTGGTGAACAAGAAGGGAAAGGAAAATGTTGTGGCCGATGCTCTCTCTCGTAGGTACTCTCTTCTCACTCATTTGCAAACTAAAGTACTTGGCTTTTCTTTGATTAAAGATTTGTATTTGAGTGATGCATTCTTCAAGCCTATCTATGAGAGATGCCTTGAGAGTCGTGAGTTTGAGTCTTATTTTGTGGATGAGGGGTATTTATACAAGGCATGGAGGTTGTGTATCCCTAGTTCTTCCATTAGGCACCTCCTCATTCAAGAGGCACATGATGGCCGATGCCATTTTGGGATCGCTAAGACATTGTCCGCTTTGAGGGAACACTTCTTTTGGCCATACATGGCTAGACAGGTTAGGAAGTATTGTGGGGGTTGTGTGAGTTGTCAAAGGGGGAAGGCTAGATCGAGTCCTCAAGGTTTATATACACCCCTACCCATTCCTTATGGCCCTTGGGAGGACTTGTCCATGGATTTTATTACGGGTTTGCCTAAGTCTAGGAAAGGCCGTGACTCTATATTTGTGGTTGTGGATAGGTTTTCCAAGATGGCCCACTTTATACCTTGTAGGACCACACATGGTGCTAGTGAGATAGCCGAGCTATTCTTTGAGTTTGTGGTTCGATTACATGGAGTGTCTAGGACCATTGTGAGTGATAGAGACTCTAAGTTTGTTGGGCACTTTTGGAGGACACTTTGGGGCAAGCTGGGGACCAAGCTTCTATTTTCCACATCCTATCACCCCCAGACCGATGGCCAGACTGAGGTCACCAATAGGACCCTAGGATCCCTCCTCCGTACCATGCTCAAGGCCAATCCCAGGCGTTGGGAGGACTTACTTCCATTTGTTGAGTTTGCATACAACAGGTCCAAGCACAGTGCTACACGCCTCACTCCATTTGAGGTGGTGTATGGGAGGAACCCTTTGACACCTATGGATATGCTGCCAAGGCCGCTGAAGGATGGAGAGAATGTCACGGCGGCCAACCGAGCGAGCCAAATCCAGGAGCTACACCGCCGCACGCGTGAGCAATTGGAGAGACGCTCGGAGCAATATGAGGCGCAACACAACAAGGGCAGGCGCAAGGTGACCTATGCCCCTGGAGACATGGTTTGGGTGCATCTCCGCAAAGAACGCTTTCCAAGCCTCCACAAACACAAGCTCTCGCCGCGTGGAGATGGTCCTTTTAGGATTGTCAAAGCCTTCGGCGATAATGCCTACGAGGTGGAGTTGCCCCCCGATTTTGGAGTCCACGACACATTCAACGTAGCTGACTTGACCCCCTACGTGGCTCCTGAGTTCGATGACAGTGAAGCGGGGACGCTTCACCCCCAAGTGGGGGAGGGTGATGCGACCCTACCTACTATGACGGCCACCGAGGAGGAAGAGGCCATGTCCGTTCACAGTGATGGGCCTATCACAAGGGCTCGTGCCAAGGCCATCTCCAAGGCCACACAGTCGCTTGTCACTCGCCTAGTCGCAAGCCAAGGCGCCCCGGAGTCAGCGCCAAGCCTACGCCTTCTCCTCACTCTTGAAGGCCAAGATCCGATACAGCCGGGCACTTCTGCATCTGGCTCGAGCACTACTCATGAGGAACCTCAAGAAGACTAAGCCAAGTCAGCGCCACACTTTTGCCCCATCGAGCCGCATCCGCGCCTTCGTCGTCGCCTTCATCGCCGCCGCCGAAGCCTTGCAAGGCACAAGTGTTGGCATTGGCCATTTTAGGGCATAGAGGTTTATTACATGTACTTTGCACATTTTTGCACACTTTCCAATTTTAGTAACTTTCTATTTTCGGTATTGCTAGTTATGGAACTTACTATGTTTAGTAAGTTTCCATATTTAGGTGTTTTCCTTTTTAGCACTTTCCATTATTAGTACTTTCTATATTTAGTAAGTTTCTATTTCTGGACGTGTGCCCACTATTGCATAGTGGGCTAGTCCATTTAGTGTTTCGGCCCATCATAGCCGAAATGCCTATATAAGGCCCTCTCGACTCTTGTAATTAGGTTACGCACATTATAATCCTAAATCGATTGTTGAGAGCCAACGCCTCCACTTTAGGGTTTGCGTCGCCAACTTCTATCTTCTCACCACCTTCACCCGTGCCGACGCTACGGCAACTAGTTCGGAGCCACCTCCGAACATATCCTTCGCCATCTCTTTGGCTAGTGCTCGATCTCTTTCGAGCCTTTCTACCCTCGAGTCCATCGAGCCCAACCGCAGCCGACACTACGGCAATTCCCGCCTTCGCTCACCCATCGCCTCCGCCTACATCACCAACACCATCGCTATCGCCACCGCCCTTGACATCGCCGACGCCTTCGCTGACGCCTTCGTTGTCAAGACCTTCGTTGTCGTCATCGCTCTCGCAAGTGTCATTGCCTCCACCATCGCCAGCGCCTTAGCAGTCGCCATCGCCTTCGCGTGTGTCGCTGCTCTCGCCACTGCTCTCGGACACTCACTGTGTCTTTAAACCTCTAAAGTCACTGTTCACTCCGACGTCCCGAAAGCCATTCGTGCAATACATCAAGGCCGAAGCCAAGGGTTCCACGGCGGGCCTTCAAGTTCCAAGCAAAGCGACCCACTACAAGACGAGATCCTCGCCTTCACGACCTTCGTGCCGGCATCCGGAGATAGGGACGCATCACTTGTCCCCTGGAGTTGGCTATAAAAGGAGAGTGATTGGGAGCTGAATGGAGCACAAATCCGAGCTCAATGTCCCCATAAATTCTCGTCGGAAATTTCAAGCTTCACCGGAGAACTCGCAATCGATCGTCGGAGCTCCATTGGTGTTCATTCCAGTTGCAAAGTGAAGCTTTGGATACCCTTAGAAGCTTAGAATCCAAGCAAAGCAAAGGAGAAGAAAAACAATCGACGCCGGTGAGAATTTCTTCTTCTCGCATTTCTGTCCGTTTGTGGCGGCGACCGCCGCCATGAACAGTGGCGCCCGCCGTAAGGCAGGCGGCGACCGCCGCCCAGAGGCCTTTGACCTATTTCAGCCTTGGCTTTTGTGGCTTTCGATCGAGCTTCGTCCCTTTTGATTTCTTTCATTATTCTTTAGATTCGTGCTCGTTGTTGTCGAATCTAACTTAGGGTTTCTTTATGGGTCGATCCGAAGGAATCTGCGGAGCCAGATTTGTCCCCGTTTCGAGCCCGGAAACTCATCGTCCCTAGTTTTGTTCAAGCTTTCGTCGGATCTAAGGCAAGTGGCGGTTCGCTCTTGCTCATCATTCCATATTTCCCATTAATTATCAATTGCTTAGTTGTTAATTAATTTGGAATGATTACTGCTTTTGTTTACTGTTTTGTTGGGAACAGTTTTGATAAATAATATGATGAAAAGAATATGATATTATAATAGGTTGTATATCTGTTAGAGCAACGCTATTATAGATATATATTTATGATCGCCTTGAGGGCATTTATGTGAATTTATTATGGAATATTGTTGTGCTTGAACTGTTTAGTTAGAACTAGTAGATATGAACGCTACTAGGACCCTACAAGGTCCAGTCGTTTCTTTATAACCTAGTAGAGAGGTGGCTAGACCCCACCTAATACTATTCATAGGTCATGACCCAACCTCTGATACACGCAGTATAGAGGTGGTGCACTTAGCTGGTGTCACAAAACTCAGAATTTAGTAGAGAGGTGGCTAGACCCCACCTAATACTATACGTGCGTCACTCAAGACGAAATGCATACTCAAGATATATGTCCCTCATGGCGAAACATATATTTAAAAGCTTATAACGTGATGTGCGTTTTGGAATTAAATAAGATAAGTGCTCTTGACGCACATGATTAATATACCTTTTTGGCGAGTAGTGCAGCTAGGCAGTAGTGCAGCTAGGAAAACTCGTCTTGACTTTGATCATTTTAATGTTCTCTTTCCAATCTGGATTCGCCTTGGGTGGTGAGGTTGGTCGTGAACCGATTTATATTAAACACTTGTGTATTTAAAATTAATGTTCCCAAACTTTGTCATATTTTCTCATAAGATTCAATCTTTTGG
Organism: Rheum nobile; assembly: GCA_027886185.1. Lineage (NCBI taxonomy): Eukaryota > Viridiplantae > Streptophyta > Magnoliopsida > Caryophyllales > Polygonaceae > Rheum > Rheum nobile. Next base: position 650,788 of record WOAB01000593.1, on the reverse strand, counting down.
AGTCTTCTCTTGGATATTATGATAAGATTCACTTCAGTTGGAATCTTCTCTTGTGCATGCCTTTTTGATATTTCAGTAGAGTATGATGGTTGACTGTCGTTCTCGGTTTTGATTCGAGAAGCAATAAGTCTAACCTAATACGACTACTTCTGTAACACCCCCAAATTTTAACCCATTTGGAAAGGTATTACCGCCATTGACCTCGGTTTCCATACCGAAGCCACCCCAGGCTTTACCATTAAAATACGAATCATAAAGAACAATTATGATACAAAATCATCATAATTTTCATTGAAAACATAAGTTCCGAAATTACATCCCAATTCCGAAAAGGACTAAATTCAGAGAAATCGAAATACAGCGGAAGTCTTTCAAAATCTTACAACAGGGTTTTAATCACAATGATCACTCGCCAATGATCTTAACCTGGATAAAATCATTAAAACCATCGTTCATCTTCATAGTCATTTCTAGCCTTCTTGCACCTGCAATTTACCTGATGTGCCGAATCGAACGGATGACACCAGCCAACCATGCAAGGGAATTATCGGTTGGTTAGTCTTACTGAAAGACTATGCAAGGGTACAAAGCAGAGTGGTTGAAAGTAGTCGTATTAGGTTAGACTCATCGCTTCTCATATAACAACCGATAACGATAGTCAACCACCATACTCCTACTAGAATATATGAAAAGGCATGATCAAGAGAAGATTCTGAAAGACCGAGTCTTTACAGCAATTAACCCAAAAGAAAGACTCCAAGAGATTGAGTCTTTTCAAAAATATGACAAATGTTGGGAAACTTAATTAATATTCACACAAGCGTTCAAAAACGACTTGATGTTTCGGTTCACGACCAACCTCATCGCTCACGGCGAATCCAGATTGGAAAGAGAACGTTACTCTGATCAAAGTCAAGACGCGATGAATAATGACACTCCTAAGTTGATTTACTTGATTTTCCTATCTTGTGGAAATCTTTGGCTTTCCCTTTGTGCCTTATGATCACTATGAATACTAACATTAATGGTTTTGTGTTGAATGTGTTTAGTTCAATATTACAATTCCAGGGTGTTCTACTGATCGAACTTGTGCTTGATTACCTTTCCCACCAAATTTTGGAGCTTTACTACCCTCAGGATAGCATTGAACATCCAAGTTTTCAAGAGCTGGAACCTGGATGTGCAAATCAAACTAAAGCATAATGGAATTCATACATTCTGGGAAAAAAATGATCCCATGAAAATCTTCTACTTGAACAAACTGTGCTGGAGAATTACTTTGGTGAATAACCTTCACTTGAACAAACTGTGCTGGAGGATCAATTTGGTGAATAACCCTCACTTGAACAATGTGTTGGCTCGATTGGCTTAGACCACAACAGACTTGCATATGGAGGAATTTCTATGAAATGTCTGTATATGTGTTGCTTAAAGGCATGATTCATATCACTAGAATGATAGCTACCACCAGATGTAACATTGCAAAGTTTCATATTGTTTTGTACTTTGTAGAAACTGTAATATGGAAAATTATCTCTAAACTCTATCAGGGCGTAAATTACATATATGTAACTTCAATCTTTGATACTTTCGTAGATATGAGATACCTCCTCCATGGATCTATTACTATTGTATGGTTTATTTCCTTTAGAGGAGTTTTGGAGAAAATACAGAATTTAAACCCTTTCCTTTGTTGGTGGATTAATTCTTCTCAGGATTATAATCCCACCTACCCTCCAGGTGATCTCACTATCTATGCAAGAATGTCTACATTTTTTGGGACTATTCATGCAGTTTATGTGAGGAAATACAAAATAAACATACTACTATACTAAATACTAAACTAAGATCATTATATAAATATCTCAATAAACATAGATGCTATGATCATCAAGATAACGAAAATAGGATCAAGACCCCTAAATGTCTTTCGACAAAGGGCATCATAATTATTAGATTTTTATGAAGATTACAACTTGGAATTGTCGATGAATTGAAGAAAAAAAATGCTCTGGATGGATATTGAATCCTTCTGCAAGATTGAATGAATACAATTATTAACATAATTTGAAACACGAACAAACAAAGAACCTCACGAAAAAGTTTGGAAGAAAGCAGGTTTTGACCAATTCATTTTTGTGCTAGCTATTGGTTTTTCGGGAGGGATTTGCGTTATGTGGAAAACTTATCAACTCACAAATGAAGTACTCGAACTTGATCACACTAAACCGAGATTTGTTAGCATCAAATATACAAATCTTTGTACACATGCTAAATCTTTAATCATTCTGACTTATGCACCCTCGTATGAATATGGCAAAGAGGATTTCTGGAATGGAATCACCCTCTTTGTTACAAATAGTGCATATCCATCTATCTTTATGGGTGACCTAAACGAAATTCAAGACCCTACCAAAAAAATGGGTGGAGTTCCTCCACCAATTACTAAATTTACCAGATTAAGAAAATTTAGTAATGATTCTGAATTGATGGATATTCCAACCCAGGGTAATCAATTCACTTGGAGGAAAAATAAAATAGAAATTGACAATATCTACGAAAAATTGGACAGGATACTGATTCATCACCAGATTTTACAATGGTACCCCGACCTCTACACAAAACACTATGCGTTTACCAGTTCGGATCATTGCCAAATTTCTATTGATCTGACCTTATCTCTACCCTTTAAAAATCAACCCTTCAAGTTTGAGAAAAATTGGATGACCAGAAAGGACTTTAGAAATATTGTCAAACAAACTTGAAGAACAAACTTTCATGGATCTAGATTGTATAATTTGGTATCCAAAACAAAATTATTAAAAAATAAAGCAAAAATTTGGAATAAGAGTACATTTGGAAATGTATTTACCCAACTTCAAACCATAGAACAACAATTGATTGACATTCAAATAGATATATGTGCTAATGCTAATAACACTTTGGTCCATAAACAAAACAAACTCATTGAAAAAAAGAAAAGAAAAGCTCCTTAGCTTTCAAAAGATTTTTTGGAATCAAAGAGTCAAAGTTAAACACATAAAATATAACAATACTAATGCTAGTTGTTTTCACAAAATAGCAAGTGAGAGATGAAATAGAAAAATTATAAAAGAAATCAAAACCCAAGAAGGAACTAGCATTATTGGAGAAGAGAAAATCAGAAATGAAATTCGAAATGATTTCATAAAAAGATTCAGAAGTGAGGAAATGAACAACAGATTACTTCGGGTTAACCTTCATTTAATTCACTCTGAAATTTCTGCAGAGGATAATCAAGATCAAAAGTGAGAAAAAAATTTCTACTTGGTCATTTATTTATTCGTTTCGCATAATCGAGCTCATTTATTTTTTCGTAAGAGAAACCAAAAACCACAAAAAAAAATTAAAAATTTCCCATTCATGAAAACACATTCGAATCTGAGTTAATATCAAAGTAAGCGTTCCGACTAAATAGTCCGAACCAAAATCGTTACAGTATAAAGTACTTAGAACAAAACGAAACCAACCGGGATAAAATCAAATTGGCCACACGGACAAGTTGGCAATCCGAGGGAGGAGAGGTGGAACGAGAGCCATCAGATTCGCTAAACCTCACATAAACCCACTAATCTTTTTAACGGTATAATTTATATTAATAGAAGCGTTTATTCAATTGTATCAATTTTTTCATATTTCATCAAAAATTCGTGTAAACACTCGTATAATTTTTTTTAAATACACAAATATGAATTTAACAACCGTTGATTTAAAAAAAAACGATTTTCAAAACCGTTGCTTTGAAGAAGAGAAAAATCATAAAAAATTTCAATACCGCCAAAATTCCCCAACCAAAAATCCATTTTTATTAAAATACAGTAAAATGACCCAAATACAATGAAATAAATAGATTCAAATTAAAAAAATTAAAATAAACTTTCAACAGCTTCCACAACCGTTGATTTTTTTTTAAAAAAAGCAACGGTTTTGACAACCATTGTCTTTAAAATGAAAAAAATGTTTTGACAACTTCCAAAGCCGTTGAATTTTTTTTTATAAAAGGGAACGGTTATGACAACCGTTGCTCTTAAAATAAAATAAAAACAAATGATTTTACACGTCAATCGATGTGGCCGGTGCAACCGTGCAAGTACTAATCCATGCAATATAATTAGTAGAGTAAAATAAAGTCAATTAATTAAGGATGTGAACTTAATTAGTAGAGGGACCTGTATATACGGAAACTATATAATGCATAATGAAATTAATTTAATTCTAGCCTCTGATAGATAAATGATACCAAAAGTATTAATTGAACCTGAAAGCCTTTAAACTTTAAAGATGGATGAAAAGTAAAGATATGGAGCTCATATCAAGTAGTGACTCACAAACTTAATTTAGATAGTGCAGTCGAGAGAGAGAAATTAATTCCATCGAAATCACATTACATCACATGTAAAGCCAAAATACCGAGTCTACCTCTCACATCCGCTGCATTTACAATAAGATCGAAGAGCATGCACCAACATAAGGACAAGCAATTAATCAAAATACCGATCGAGTCTAGCTCTCATGTAATGTAACCATTCCATCCCCAAGAGAGTAAACGTACGTAGTAGCTACACATGCTTCAACACCCTGCTGCTGCGCTGCTGCAGCACATCAATAAAACACACACATAATTTAGCAGTACGTTCATACATATATATACTACGGAGTACGGACGGAGTACTAAATAACTATATTCATATCACACGACAATTATAAAGCTTTCTTTCCATTTTCACCAATCAATAAAGTATTACAGCTAGCATAACTTGTAACCCAATGCATAGCAAGCTATATACTCAATCAAGATCAAACAGGTAGGTATTCAAAAGAAATGCCCTTTTTATAGCAGCATAACGTACATGAAGCAGTAACCTAGCTAGTATTAGAGATGGGAGAGAAATTGAATTCAGATTTATTTACCTCATTGAGATACTCTAATTAATTAGTGGTTGATCTCGATCAATGCGTTGACGGTCAGCTCAATCAGTTGGTTGTACAATTCAGTTGAAGCCTTGCGTAGCTCCTGCATTTGACATTCAATCTTCCTGCCTTTCTCTTCCAGCTCTGATCTGCTACTCTCATTCAGCAGCTTATACCCTTCACTTACGAGGACTTTGTCTCTCAAATAACTGCAGGTACCTGACATTCCGTGTGGAGCCCAGTACATATCCAGGATAGAGTTTGGCGAAAACGGTCTCTTACCCCATAGCTTGCGCGACAACCGAAAAAACTCCGAATCGTGCCCTCGTGGTCGTTGTGGGGGCTGAAATCAGATTGGGCCAAAATCCCATTAAAAAGGGTAAAGCCCAAGTGGAAGAGAGGAGGAGGAATAGGGCTCGGTGGCTGCAATAAAGAGAAAGATAGGACTTCAGCAAAAAGGAGAATGGAGAGAAAAGGGGCAAGACTTCGGCCAATGGGAGGGGCCGCAATTGGGAGAGCTGCGGAGAAGCTCTTTGAAGCTCCAAAGAAGGCAACCGGAGAAATGAGAAGAGATGGGCGAAGGGAAGCCAAAGCAAGGGGAATCTAAACCAGAAATCTGGTCATCGACGAATGAAAAGAGCTAGAAATTAGCCTTTTCTCTCTTCCTCAACTTAACCCACGTCTGCATCTCAAATCGGAAGCCATGGCGGCGTCCTCCAGCTACGATCTGACCTTCAAGCTCCACCCGCGCATAATCCTTGGCGTTTTCCAATCACTGCACCGGTTAGGATCCGAACTCAACCCACGATCGCCGGCGACTCCGCCTTGCCGGTGCCTTCTAGTGGTGTCGGTCACGTCATTCCGCTATCGTTGGAGGGTCGTCGGGATCTTCAACAATTCCGAGCTCCTATACGGTCCGGATATGCAGCCTCTCGACCGCTTCTCCCTCGAGAAAGAGCACACTCAGCCTCTCGACGGTCTCTTCCTTGGGAAGGAGCGAGAGCTTCGTGAGTATTATTCTTACCGTGGCTTGCTTAATCTCTTCGAGTGGTTATAGCTTTATATATTGTTTATGCAAAAGTATGCTTGAAAACTAGTTGGCTTAGAATCCCAAAACTGGACCGTATTAGGACACGTGATGAATGACTAGAGTACTTTAGCATTGGGCTTCATATAGGAGATGACTATATAGCCTTTCGAGACCAAACTAGTGCAAAACTCTAATTAATTAGCAAGAAGCACGAGTCCTAAACTAATACCAAGCACTAATTAATTGGCTAGAAATAGAGGAGTGGGACTAAGCTAGTACGAAGCTATAATTAATTAGCCATAGATGAAGGAACTTGGTAGAATGCAATTAGCATGTTAATATAAAATAACACTTGATAATTAATAGATCCAGAGACTTAGACTTGGACAATATTACTATAACTTGGCGTCGTCGACCTAGTTCGGATTACACCTGTATCTAGACGAGTCACGGGAGGCTAGTGCTTTTAGTACTTTGCTTGATATACGAGGTGATTATATAGCCAACTTTTGGGATCATCTATACATGCTCGATGTCTTGTTTGAATGCCAGAAAGTATATATTAACTCATTACTGTGCTTTTGGTAGGATAATTACCATTGAAAAGCCCAATGCCCGACTAGTGAAATAAAGAGTGAGTATACTCGGTCAAGGTAATTCGACGGGCTAGTCGACCTCTCACCCTTAACCTCTCTCTCTCTCTCTCTATATATATATATGCCCTTCGTATAGAAACTAACTTGAGCGTCGGAGAGCCCGCCCCGGGGAAAACCATCTCCGGGGTGTTTTTCAGGTGAATCTCGAGTATGAGAAAGTTGCTGGAGCTCAAGAACAACTACACGCAATCTGGAGAGGTGTGAAGAAATATATCAACATCAGAACTGAACCGTCAAGCCAGAGATCCCGCCCTACGCGAAGCCAGAGACTGGGAAGTTGCTGAGGACGTCCCTGAAACAAACAAATTCCTAAGCACACCCGGGTCGAGGGTGTGTTGACCCTCGACATCTTCACAAAGGGTTGAATCGGGTTTCAACACTGGCGCCGACCGTGGGGATGTCCTCACGCACTAGAAACGCTCGTCATGACGAAATGCCCGCTCTACGAAGAACCTACGGCAACCAAGCTCCACTACACTCCACTTTGGCTTCGGTCAGCCTTCGCTCTTCTCTACTTATACTTTGCGTAGCTCTCACTACTTTACCTTTGTTTTCGCATAGGCTTTACAACATCTTACAACGGCTGGGGCTCGTACGTCCCTCAAGCCGACGCAATCTACGGTATCACTCCGCTCGCCACCACTCATGCCTTTTACAAGGATGTAAGAAGACAAACAATATGAGGCCGAGAAGGAAGAGACGCTGCACTTTAGAGCGAATGGAGCGACATCGTAAGAAAAGCTAGCGAGACATCCTCCGCGAAGGCCTCCCCGGCCTTTGCCCTTGGCTTTCCCATTCTTCGCTCGACCTTTCCCGGCCTTCGCGGAGAACTCTTGGCATGTGCTCTTCGCTCCCCAGCTTGAGCCTATTGTCTTCACGAAGACACCCCTTCAAGAAGGTCCATCCTTCACGAAGGTCTCCCCTTCGTGAAGGCCTTTGCTTCATAGCCTTCACAAAGGATTCCCTTCACGCATGGCTTCCCAGCCACATGCCCTCCACGGGCTTAAAGAAAGTAAATTACAAAAGCGATACAATAAAAGCAATACGTAACAACAAGGTACACAACGCAAAGTACCCCAAGAGATACGCGCGCAAATCATTAAAAAAAACGTAATCTGTAATACAATAAACAAACAAAAGTCCTAAGCTATCTTCCTTTGTGCAAGTGCGAGTTAAAATCAACTATGTGCAAGAAAAAGCAAGTATGCACAAGAAAAAGCAAATATGTGCAAGAAAAAGCAAGTATGTGTAAGCACAAGCGAGTTTGAACAAAGTGAAAGCAATACCCAGACGACACTGGCTTGGAAAGGATTAGCCAGTGCGCGTAGCAACACCCAAACGGTACCGGCCGAGAGTCGGCGGTACGCGTAGCAATACCCAAACGGCACTGGCTTGGCAAGGATTAGCCAGTGCGCGTAGCAACACCCAAACGGTACCGGCCGAGAGTCGGCGGTACGCGTAGCAATACCCAGACGGCACTGGCTTGGCAAGGATTAGCCAGTGCGGGTAGCAACACCCAAACGGTACCGGCCGAGAGTCGGTGGTACGCGTAGCAATACCCAGACGGCACTGGTTTGGCAAGGATTAGCCAGTGCGCGTAGCAACACCCAAACAGTACTGGCCCGATGAGGCGGCCAGTATGCAATACCAAATGGTACTGACCCGATGAGGCGTCCGGTACGCGTAGCAACACCAGACGGCACTGGCTTGGCAAGGATTAGCCAGTGCGCGTAGCAACACCCAAACGGTACCGGCCGAGAGTCGGCGGTATGCGTAGCAATACCCAAACGGCACTGGCTTGGCAAGGATTAGCTAGTGCGCGTAGCAACACCCAAACAGTACTGGCCCGATGAGGCAGCCAGTACGCAATACCAAATGGTACTGACCCGATGAGGCAACCAGTATGCGTAGCAACACCAGACGGTACTAGGCCTGGCAAGCATTGGCCAAGACATGCAAAATACAAGTTTTATACAAGTTTTGAGCCAAGTGTCAAGCTGGTTTATGAGAAAGTAAAATGCAAAACACGCGTGAGGATAGTTAGTACGAGAAAAACTCAACAAGTTAAAAGGGCAACTATCGCCTGCAAGAACCTAAGTGGCAATGAGATACACCCCCGCGAGGATACAGCGAGAGTTGTAGATACGTTGTTTTTCCCAATGCAAAGCTTCACTGCACTTACCATGCTTGCATTCTTTGCGCGTGTCCGAAACACACAAGGTGGCCCCAAAGGCAGGCATCATGGCAGATACTAAAAACAACGAGCTAATCCTCCTCACAACCCCTTCTTTAATCCCTCCTCCAGTTCGCAAACTGGTAGGAGGGATGGGGGGGGGGGGGAGAGAAGGGGGTTGTACGCGAACAAAATGAAAAATGTGCGATCTATTCAAGTAGTTGTCATGATTACTAAGCAAGATCGATTAATCCATGTGCAAAAAACAGCGCGCACGGCATAGTCAGCCTCGCGAGTGAGCTACGTGAAGAGTTACATGCACACATAATTCATATGCTAAAGGCAGCTAGCAACACATGCGAAACAAGTAAGGGAAACTTAAAACAGAACGTCGTTATCCATCAAAGAACCTTGCTCAATAACAACCACAGTATGAAAGCATGAAAAGGGTAACACAAGGGGCCGAGTCCTCCTCAAAAGGGTTTTCCCCACTGTAGCGAGAGGCACAAACGTGCCTGTCCTTGTAACAATTCTCTGGGAGAATGAGACGTCTTCTAGGGCGTCTCCCTGGCGGAGGTGACCGACCTCATCCTAAGCGAGTCTCCAGTAAAGATGTCTACTAAGGGCACGACTGTGCTTGCTAGAAGACGATACTCTGGTCTTGTAGTTCATGTTCCATTCATGAACTACAAAATTAAGACGATGAGTTTTCAATCCGTCGTAACAAGCTTTCATAGCTCTGGAGCCGAATAACAAACGAGATGTAAATTAAAACCAAGATGATGCATGAAACAAGCAAAGACAAAGCAATTAGTGAACGCGACATGTGAAAAAGCGAGTCTTACAAAAAGTGCGCGAGCATGAAAAGCATCACGCAAAAGCAATACGAAAAGACAAAGTGAGAGAGCAAGTACAAACGCAATACAAGAAAGTCATACAAGAAAAACAATATAAGAAAACAAGTTGAACAACAACGCGAGAAATCTAGTAAAGTCGTCTTCACGAAGGCCTTACCGACCCTTGTGTGGTACTCATGGCCCATGCTCATGGCTTCCCGGCTCATGCCTATGTCCCTTCACGAAGACAATGCTTCACGTAATCCATTCTTCTTGAAAGCCCATAATCCGCGAAAGCCCATCCTTCGCGAGATCGCCACTTCATAAAGGTTTCCCTTCGCTCATAACTACCCAACCATGCACCTTCCATGGACTTGAGAAAGCGGGTAAAAAGGAAATACAAGAAGACAAATGTATAAGCAACATGATAAAGCAAGTGACAGAAGTAACACGAGAAATCAATCAAACAAAAAGTAAAAAAGCAAGCTGAGCAACACGAGCAAGCTAGTGAAATCACTCTCTCCAACGCTTGGCGGGTCCTTTGTGCACAGACGCGTCCCCCTTTACGAGTCTCTTTTCTATGATGCACATGCATGTGCCTCTCTACGCACAAGTCTGTAGGCCCTCAATGGGAAACTCGCATTTTCCTTCAGATACAAGGTTCATGCTTACACTATTAACAAGAAAGTGATAGAGCAAGAGTAAAACAAGTAAGAGTAAACAATTAAAAGCAGAGTGCAAAGCGCACCAAGAAGCGACCTAGCTAGAGTGGAGCCATGCTCCTCGAAAAGCTATGTCTTGGGGCTTCGCGCCCCACTCGACGGGTTCCCTTGCGAACTCTAAAAGCTATGTCTCGGGGCTTCGTGCCCCACTCGACGAGTTCCCTCGCGAACTCTAAAAGCTATGTCTCGGGGCTTCGCACCCCACTCGACGAGTTCCCTCGCGAACTCTAAAAGCTATGTCTCGGGGCTTCGCGCCCCACTCGACGAGTTCCCTCACGAACTCTAAAAGCTATGTCTCGGGGCTTCGCGCCCCACTCGACGAGTTCCCTCGCGAACTCTAAAAGCTATGTCTCGGGGCTTCGCGCCCCACTCGACGAGTTCCCTCGCGAACTCTAAAAGCTATGTCTCGGGGCTTCGCGCCCCACTCGACGAGTTCCCTCGCGAACTCAAAGTGCAATATCCCGAGGCTCCGCGCCACTCTACTAGTTCACTCGCAAGCTTGCGCTTTAACCTGCGCTCCATCCAACCATAGAGATGGTTCAAAAATCAATACGATATGAGAGATGACGCGGAAAACAAGCAAATTAAGAGAACATAACCAAGAGACAACGGTTAGCTCAGTCACTCCTCGAAATGAAAGAAAAAAGAGGAGACAACTTGTAAGAAAGATTCGTGAAGAACTTGAACGATGGCAAGCTCTTGCGAGGCCACCTATGAACCAATCCTTCACCTTCGCTATGCGAAGTCGAAGAGCTTGGGGGGCTGGCTGTGGGGGCTGAAATCAGATTGGGCCAAAAGCCCATTAAAAAGGGTAAAGCCCAAGTGGAAGAGAGGAGGAGGAATAGGGCTCGGTGGCTGCAATAAAGAGAAAGATAGGACTTCAGCAAAAAGGAGAATGGAGAGAAAAGGGGCAAGACTTCGGCCAATGGGAGGGGCCGCAATTGGGAGAGCTGCGGAGAAGCTCTCTAAAGCTCCGAAGAAGGCAACCGGAGAAATGAGAAGAGATGGGCGAAGGGAAGCCAAAGCAAGGGGAATCTAAACCAGAAATCTGGTCATCGACGAATGAAAAGAGCTAGAAATTAGCCTTTTCTCTCTTCCTCAACTTAACCCCCGTCTGCATCTCAAATTGGAAGCCATGGCGGCGTCCTCCAGCTACGATTTGACCTTCAAGCTCCACCCGCGCATAATCCTTGGCGTTTTCCAATCACTGCACCGGTTAGGATCCGAACTCAACCCACGATCGCCGGCGACTCCACCTTGCCGGTGCCTTCTAGTGGTGTCGGTCACGTCATTCCGCTATCGTCGGAGGGTCGTCGGGATCTTCAACAATTCCGAGCTCCTATACGGTCCGGATATGCAGCCTCTCGACCGCTTCTCCCTCGAGAAAGAGCACACTCAGCCTCTCGACGGTCTCTTCCTTGGGAAGGAGCGAGAGCTTCGTGAGTATTATTCTTACCGTGGCTTGCTTAATCTCTTCGCGTGGTTATAGCTTTATATATTGTTTATGCAAAAGTATGCTTGAAAACTAGTTGGCTTAGAATCCCAAAACTGGACCGTATTAGGACACGTGATGAATGACTAGAGTACTTTAGCATTGGGCTTCATACAGGAGATGATTATATAGCCTTTCGAGACCAAACTAGTGCAAAACTCTAATTAATTAGCAAGAAGCACGAGAATAGTCCTAAGCTAATACCAAGCACTAATTAATTGGCTAGAAATAGAGAAGTGGGACTAAGCTAGTACGAAGCTATAATTAATTAGCCATAGATGAAGGAACTTGGTAGAATGCAATTAGCATGTTAATATAAAATAACACTTGATAATTAATAGATCCAGAGACTTAGACTTGGACAATATTACTATAACTTGGCGTCGTCGACCTAGTTCGGATTACAGCTGCACCTAGACGAGTCACGGGAGGCTAGTGCTTTTAGTACTTTGCTTGATATACGAGGTGATTATATAGCCAGCTTTTGGGATCATCTATACATGCTCGATGTCTTGTTTGAATGCCAGAAAGTATATATTAGCTCATTACTGTGCTTTTGGTAGGATAATTACCACTGAAAAGCCCAATGCCCGACTAGTGAAATAAAGAGTGAGTATACTCGGTCAAGGTAATTCGACGGGCTAGTCGACCTCTCACCCTTAACCTCTCTCTCTCTCTCTCTATATATATATATATGCCCTTCGTATAGAAACTAACTTGAGCGTCGGAGAGCCCACCCCGGGGAAAGCCATCTCCGGGTGTTTTTCAGGTGAATCTCGAGTATGAGAAAGTTGCTGGAGCTCAAGAACAACTACATGCAATCTGGAGAGGTGTGAAGAAATATATCAACATCAGAACTGAACCGTGAAGCCAGAGATCCCGCCCTACGCGAAGCCAGAGACTGGGAAGTTGCTGAGGACGTTCCCAAAACAAACAAATTCATAAGCACACCCGGGTCGAGGGTGTGTTGACCCTCGACGTCTTCACGAAGGATTGAATCGGGTTTCAACAGTCGTAGAGCAGCTTCTGATTTCATCTTCCTCTTAAACTTCTTCCGCATCCTGATTATCTTATCTTGGATTTGTGTTTTGGTAAAATCAATATCGAGCCTGTCTTGCATCAACTCCAAGAATCTATCATACGAAACTTTATCCACGTCTCCACCAGCATTCTTGAATTCAATTAGGCCTTTCAAGATTCCAATTTCATCTTTCCTGCTCCATATTTGACTAGAAACACCCCTTTGAGCTTGTTTCTTAGTCGCTGCCATTTGAAGCGGAAGAGCACCACCGGCGCCGGCGGGTGATATGTCCATCTCAGCTGGCCGTAACATCTTAGCCCTCGGTGATTGCTTCTCTGCCGGATATTGTAACTCCTTCCCTTGCTCAGGCCTTGCTGATTGCTTCTCTTCACCTGAGTACTCACAACTGCCACAAACATAATTCAGCTCTTTCATGATTGAAATCAAGACATGCTTTAACACTTTTGGAACTGGGAATAAGACATATAATAATATTATATATATATATATATATATATGAGCAATTAGATGATGATTGATGACAACATATATTTCTGAAAAAAACTGTCGCCTTCACTTGGTATCATTCCAATCATCAACTACGTACCACTTGAGAGCTTTCATACTAAAGTAGTAAATTGGGGAAACAAACCTAAACAAAAAAATAACTTTTTCATGAAATCAATCGGTGGACAGAAAGTAATACTTTTGACATAGTTTCAACCAATTTCATACCAAGAAGAGTACAAAGATTTGTCTTCATCTCAAAGCACTAGCAAGTATCATTGCTAATTTAGTTCACCCTATCTTAAAGACTAAATCAATCCCTTTATTTATAATCTAATCAGAATCTTTAAGTGTGCGCACTTGATACAGCACAATTACATCTCCAAAATATTCCAAGTATATGCATAAAAACTACTAAGTAACATGGATATTTTTGGGTAAGATTACCTAACATGGATAAGCAATCGCAGTTTCTCCTCAGCGTGTATAAGCATAATTAATTAATTAATTAGTTAACGAAATTCGGAAAAAAGGCTTGAACTAGTAAAATTGGTAAATTAATTACCAGGCATTGATGTTTGGTTTCTCCCTTTCTTTGGTTTTCTTCTCTGATTTGTTCAACTTCGTTCTCTTCACCTCGATTCTCTGCTTCTTGGATTCCATCTCTTAATTTGCACAGGACCTCCTAATTTGATTGGACGGCCCTGATTTTCTTACCTTTTCCATACTATTTTTATACTAAACAGATAACTCCTATTAAAATACTATTTAGAACTCTACATAAATAAAAGTGTGAGAATTATTTTTGAAAACAAAATTTTGATCCACAAGTCTCACTCGGAAGCTTTCTTTGGAGTGGGGCTTGTGATTCAAGGAGGTGTCTTGTTGCATGGAGTGATATTACAAGGCCACATAATGAAGGTGGCTTAGGTCCGTTTGGATTCTAAATAAAATACATTAAAGTTGATGATTTAATATAATTTAATGTAAGATAATACATTTTAATGTATTCTAATGTGGAATCCAAATAAACCCTTAGACATTAAAAAACTCATCTCATGGAAGAAAGTTAGTATGGCTCAGCTTATCCATGATATTGACTGCAATTATGAAAATATTGTAGGAACGCAATATTGAATCATAAACTGCAAGAAGAAATTGCACAGTGAAAAACAAAATTATACCGAACTGAATTACGAAGCAGAGTCGAGAACAGATCTCTCTCCTTAATTCTGAAAATGCCCCGTATTGCGACGGTTTGATGGCGTTCCGAATCCCAGGATACAACTGCTTGACGACTCCGGATTTGCGCAACCAAAAATCCCGAAGGCTATGAACCAACACTGTGGAGTACTCTCAGACACGATTTTGGAAAAAACAGAGAGGAGGAGGAGGATTGCGTTTCGCTGTGTATTTCGAATGAGAGTTATTCCGCTCTTATATAGAGCTTCGAAAATCTTCGTAGGAGAACGTTGGAGATCTCTGCATTAAAGTTGCAGATCTTTGGCATTAATGGAGGACGATCTTCGGTATTGATGGCGGAAGATTAGGTCTGCAGCCCATATCTCTCCATGTACCAGATCAAAGCCCAAGCCCAAGTCCACTAATGGGCTTCCGGATTGGCCCAAAAAGATAGGTGACTTGCAAGCCCCAGCCCCAGCCCAACCCGACTCGACTCGGCTCGGCGCGCGTGTGGGCTTGATGAGCTAGGTCCTCTCCCCATTGAAAATGGGTAATGACCCAAGGCCACAACCTTGAGTCCATTTCTCCTCTATATATGGTGGTATTCCTACCTCCAATTTTCCAATGTGGTACAAGAGTTTATCCCCCACATTTCCCAAGTTTTGCACTTCATGCAAGCTACTTTGGGCCTCCATTTCTCATTCAAACGGAAATCATTTTCGTCGTATGAGTACATTACGAGAATGTGCTCGCGTAGAGGAAGCCAATGCTTCCACTTTCCGGTGTTGACAATGGCCGGAGCCCACCGGAATTGTGCCCGGAAAAGTGCCCGGCGCCACATATAAAAATGAGTTCCAACAAATATATGGGTTCAGTGGGTGCGCTCCAAGTACCTATTGAATGATACTATTTGGGAGGTTAACAAAAAAGATGGAGATAGCTGGATGTGGAAATCTATTCTTCATATTAGAGACCAAGTAGCATCTCTTAAACTAATGATCGATCTGATTGAATGAGATTTCAGCTGGAGCTCTGTTGATTGGAAGCAGGCTGCCAGATTCTTGTACAATCACTGGAGGCACTCAGGCCCACTTCATAAGAGTGGCACCCTCCTCTGGCTGAACTCCAACATCCCTCGTTGCTCTTTCATCACATAGTTTGTTGCTAGAAACAGAGCTCCAACCAAGGTGTTGACCTTGTAAAAACTTTGGGATTTTCTTTGCCCTTTGGAAATATATTTATCATTTCCCAAAAAAAAATGGCCGTTAAACCGCACACGCCAGATTTTTACGCCTCGCACTCCTCCCTGGGCGGCACTAAGTGCAGCCCAAAAAACCCGATTTTCTTGGGCTGCATTAGGTGCCGCCCAAGATGGGTTCAATTTTTTAAAATTAAAAGTATGATTTAATTATTTTATTTTTTTAATCTGGTTCACTGAACCGGATTAATGGGCGGCAATATGTGCCGTCCACTAAACCGGTTTAATTGTGGGCGGCAACAACTGCCGCCCATAAAACCCTCAAAAGAATTTAAAATTTGACGTGGGCGGCAATAGGTGTCGCCCACCTTTAACCCCCAAAGAAAAATTGTATTTTTTTTCATAATCATGTAGAGAATTTCAATACGAGTCCGTACATATAAAACTCGTCCAAAACGGACATCGTTTGCCTCTCCAAAAGCCCAAAAAACGAAGCCTTGTAGTGAAATTTGGTATCCGGCATATAGCGCATTGTAGTGAAATTTTTTGCATTTTTCTACTATAATTTTGTATAAAATTTTAATACGAGTCCGTACAGATAAAATTCATCCAAAACGGATATCGTTTTCCCCTCCAAAAAGCCAAAATTCGAGAATAAAAACTTTATATACTATATATACTATAGTATTTTATTATATTTCATATATTTATACTTATATATTATAGTATTTCATTATATTTCATATAGTTACATTATATATTATAGTATTTTATTATATTTCATATAGTTACACTTATGTACTATATAATATTTCATTAAATTTCGTATAGTTACACTTATATATTATAGTATTTTATTATATTTCATATAGTTACACTTATGTACTATTGTAATTCATTAAATTTCATATAGTTACACATATGTACTATAGTATTTTATTAAATCTAGTATACTTAGACTTATATATTATAGTATTTCATTATATTTCATATAGTTACACTTATATACTAGATTTAATGAAATACTATAGTATATAAGTCTAAGTATACTAGATTTAATGAAATACTATAGTACATAAGTGTAACTATATGAAATTTAATGAAATACTATAGTATATAAGTCTAAGTATACTAGATTTAATGAAATACTATAGTATATAAGTGTAACTATATGAAATATAATAAAATACTATAGTATATAAGTCTAAGTATACTAGATTTAATGAAATACTATAGTATATAAGTGTAACTATATGAAATATAATAAAATACTATAGTATGAAATGTAATGAAATACTATAGTACATAAGTGTAACTATATGAAATATAATGAAATACAATGGTACATAAGTGTAACTATATGAAATATAATGAAATACTATAGTATATAAGTATAACTATATGAAATATAATAAAATACTATAGTATATAATGAAATACTATAGTATATAAGTATAACTATATGAAATATAATAAAATACTATAGTATATAATGATAATACTATAGTATATAAGTGTAACTATATGAAATGTAATGAAATACTATAGTATATAAGTGTAACTATATGAAATGTAATGAGATACTATAGTACATAAGTGTAACTATATGAAGTATAATGAAATACTATAGTATATAAGTATAACTATATGAAATATAATGAAATACTATAGTATATAAGTATAACTATATAAAATATAATGAAATACTATAGTATATAAGTATAACTATATGAAATATAATGAAATACTATAGTATATAAGTATAACTATATAAAATATAATGAAATACTATAGTATATAAGTATAACTATATGAAATATAATGAAATACTATAGTATATTAGTGTAACTATATGAAATATAATAAAATATTATAGTATATAATGAAATACTATATTATATAAGTATAACTATATGAAATATAATAAAATACTATAGTATATAATGATAATACTATAGTATATAAGTGTAACTATATGAAATATAATGAAATACTATAGTATATAAGTATAACTATATGAAATATAATGAAATACTATAGTATATAAGTATAACTATATGAAATATAATAAAATACTATAGTATATAAGTGTAACTATACTTAAACTTATATATTATAATATTTTATTATATTTCATATAGTTACACTAATATACTATAGTATTTCAAACAGTTATACTTATATACTATAGTATTTCATTATATTTCATATAGTTATATTTATATAGTATAGTATTTCATTATATTTCATATAATTATACTTATATACTATAGTATTTCATTATATTTCATATAGTTACACTTATATACTATAGTATTTCATTATATACTATAGTATTTCATTATATTTCATATAGTTACACTAATATACTATAGTATTTCAAACAGTTATACTTATATACTATAGTATTTCATTATATTTCATATAGTATACTTAAACTTATATATTATAGTATTTTATTATATTTCATATAGTTACACTAATATACTATAGTATTTCAAACAATTATACTTATATACTATAGTATTTCATTATATTTCATATAGTTACACTAATATACTATAGTATTTCATTATATTTCATATAATTATACTTATATACTATAGTATTTCATTATATTTCATATAGTTACACTTATATAATATAGTATTTCATTATATACTATAGTATTTCATTATATTTCATATAGTTATACTTATATACTATAGTATTTCATTATATTTCATATAGTTATACTTATATACTATAGTATTTCATTATATTTCATAGAGTTACACTTATGTACCATTGTACTTCATTATATTTCATATAGTTACACTTATGTTCTATAGTATTTCATTACATTTTATATAGTTACACTTATATACTATAGTATTTCATTAAATCTAGTATACTTAGACTTACATACTATAGTATTTCATTAAATTTCATATAGTTACACTTATGTACTATAGTATTTCATTAAATCTAGTATACTTAGACTTATATACTATAGTATTTCATTAAATTTCATATAGTTACACTTATTTACTATAGTATTTCATTAAATCTAGTTTGCTTAGACTAATATACTATAGTATTTTATTAAATCTAGTTTACTTAGACTAATATACTATAGTATATAAGTCTAAGTATATTATATTTAATGAAATACTATATTACATAAGTGTAACTATATGAATTATAATAGTACATAAGTGTAACTATATGAAATTTAATGAAATACTATAGTATATAAGTATGGAATAAAGCAAAATGACTCATTAAACTGTCTACGCTTCTTATATTGTGAAGTAGTAGTCAGACTATGCAATCCTCGACGCAATTTTCATTTTGGGTCATCGGAAACAACCTCTCTGTGTTTTTAACACAGGGGTACGGTTGCGTACATCCGACCCCCCCCCCCCCCCCTTACCTTGCTATAAGCGGGAGCCTTTATGGCACTGGGGTAATATTGTTGTTGTTGTTGACTATAATATATAAGTGTAACTATATGAAATATAATGAAATACTATAATATATAAGTATAAGTATACTAGATTTAATAAAATACTATAGTACATAAGTGTAACTATATGAAATGTAATGAATTACAATAGTATATAAATGTAACTATATGAAATATAATAAAATACTATAGTATATAAGTGTAACTATACGAAATTTAATGAAATACTATATTACATAAGTGTAACTATATGAAATATAATAAAATACTATAATATATAATGTAACTATATGAAATATAATGAAATACTATAATATATAAGTATAAATATATGAAATATAATAAAATACTATAGTATATACTATAGTATATAAAGTTTTTATTCTCGATTTTTTGCTTTTTGGAGGGAAAAACGATATCCGTTTTGGATGAATTTTATATGTACGGACTCGTATTAAAATTTTATACAAAATTATAGTAGAAAAATGCAAAAAAATTTACTACAATGCGCTATATGTCGGACACCAAATTTCACTACAAGGCTTCGTTTTTTGGGCTTTTGAAGGGGCAAACGATGTCCGTTTTGGACGAATTTTATATATACGGACTCGTATTGAAATTCTCTACATGATTATGAAAAAAAAAGTACATTATTTTTGGGGGGGTTAAAGGTGGGCCACGTCAAATTTTAAATTCTTTTGAGGGTTTTCTGGGCGGCAGTTGTTGCCGTCCACAATTAAACCCGAATTCCTCAAATTCAATCTATTTTTATTTAAATAAATAAAATAAAATTTTAAACTGGGTTCTCCAAAAAATAAATAAATCTGGGCGGCAATAGGTGCAGCCCAGCCTCTGAACCGGGTTTTACAAAAATCCGGTTCGGCTGGGCTGCACCTATTGCCGCCCAGAGTTAGACCGGGTTTTTGGTAGGGTCTATTGGGCGGCACCTCGTGCCGCCCAGGGGGGAGTGCGAGGCGTAAAAATCTGGCATGCGCGGTTTCTCGCCGAAAAAAATTGATCCATGCCATTCTTAGACTTATATTTGAAAAATTGTTCATTTTATCATGTTCTAGAAGGCTAGAACCTATACCCTGACAACTAGGTCGGGCACGTTGGGTTCAAGTTCAGGTCAAGTTGGATTCGAGTTATTAAAATTTTTGGGTTGATCGGGTTAGATTGAACGAATTCGGTTCGGGTCGATCTAATTAGTCTAAAGTCCCCTTTTTTATGATTATTATTATAATTTTAAAATGTAATAAAATAATCAATAATAAAATAATTAATATCATATAATTATTTAATAAAGTGTATTAAAATATGTAATATAAATGAAATAAAAGTAGACTTGAGCAAATTCGGATCCGAGACGGAATTTGACCAAAAGTCAAGCCCGGACACCTGGACCAAATCTGGGCCTAGCCTGGAGTAGTCTCATCGGCGGCAAACTTAGTCGGAGTTGAGAAGTCGATGGACGCTCGCTGTTCCCCTATGAACTCAACATCTGGGCCCTCATCATCCTCAGAGCCAATCGAGTGCTTTCGCTTGCAACTGGGCTCCACAGTTTCCAGAGGATGAAGACCTAGATCAGTCTCCACATCAGCCATGGCCTCCTCCTCTTCAGCTTCTTTTGATTTAGGAGGGGAGTTAACTTCTTCTTCTGGCTCAGTGACGGTCACCATCTCCTTGGAGGCATCAGTTTCTGGGACCTGTTCCACCGATGGTTGTTCGGTTGTTCCCCCTGAGGCTGTTCCTCATGAAGTTCAGCGATTGAAGAGGTGGCCTCTTTGGCTATTTCCACCACAGCAGCAATGGAGGTGGTGTCCTTGGATTGCGGAGTCTTAGCAGTCTGGAGTGCCTCAATGGAGTGCTTGAGAGCAGTGAGTTGCTCCTCAGTGAAGGCAGAGACGTCAATGGCGGGGGTAGATGAAGATGTGGGAGTAGACATGATGATTTGGTTGTGTTTGAGAAATGAGGGATTGAAGGTTTAGGGTTGAAAACGGCAAAGGGCAAAGAGTCGAAAATTTCAGAGATTGAGAGAGAGAATATGTGAAACAGTGGTAAATCGGGTTGTGGTAAGGGTGATGTTTTATAGAGGGCAAGAGTTTTAGGGAAGGAAGAAGATTAAGGAAAGGGTGAGGATTGACTTACCAAAAATCTCGCCATTGACATCTTTGAAAACAGCAACCGGATCTTTTCTCTCTCTAAAGGTAACGGCCTTTTTCTTCTCGTTTCTCGCAAACACATTGTTCCTTGTTGTAGAGCTATCAAATCACCATTGAATGCAAGCGTCGCAGAGAGCAACGATCACCTGCAACTCTCAACGTTCAGCAGACTGTTCCCATTCACTGTTCCTTTTGCAGTTCCCCCTTAGGCAAAGCCCATATAGATGACTCTGAGTTGCTTGAGTGGATAGAAATGCTAGTTTGGATATTTTAATGGGTTCACACAAAATTGCAAAGATATATCCAAACAGAAATATAGGTAGGGAACAATGACGATCCAGATAATGATTCCCAGTAAAATGTGGTAAATAAAGAGAAGTTCATAGGGAACGTTTACCTGCATCCAAGCTAGAGACGGCAGTGCAACCAATTATCATTTTGGCTTGTAATGAGGGTGTAGATAATCAAATCGGTTGCTTTGGGCTTGAAATAAGATGTTATCATGTAAAGAGTGAAGCACATATGATCATGAATAGCAGTTGCAAGACGTTTTTGATATAATGTAACACAAAGCACATAGCAAGATTAAGAAACAAGTCATTTGCAAATAACATGTCACATAGTAGATGTTCCTTAGTCTATAATTGATCGATCTAGCCAATCACTGAGGGAATAGTGGAGGTGGAGTTCCTCAGTTTAGAGAGATCATCCCAAGGAGCATTCGTAAATACTCAAAGGGTTTTCTATCCAGTGCTTTGGTGAAGATATCTGCAACTTGATCCTCTGTCCTGCAATGATCCATTCTAATGAAAATTTTCTCAACATTGTCGCGAAGAAAATGATGACGAATATCAATATGCTTGGTACGTGAGTGATGAACAAGATTTTTGGAAATGTTGATAGCACTAGTATTATCACACATAATGGGAACGGTGCCAAGAGACATACCAAAATCCTCCAATTGTTGTTTGAGCCATAATACATGGGCACAACAAGCGGCAGCAACAACGTACTCAGCTTCGGCAGTTGAAAGGGCAATAGAATTTTGTTTATTTGATGTCCAAGAGACAAGGCATGGGTTAAGGAACTGTGATGTCCCTGATGTGCTTTTGCGATCCACAAGGTGATAAGCAAAGTCAGCATCAGTGAAACCCACAAGTTCAAACCCACTGTTCCTTGGATACCAGAGACATAGATTATTGTTCCCTTTCAGGTATCGCAAGATCCTCTTGACCTCAATTAGGTGTGACTCCTTAGGATTTGCTTGAAACCTAGCACAAAGGCACACACTAAACATAATATATGGCCTACTTGTCGTTAGATAAAGTAAGGAACCAATCATGCCTCTATACATTGTAGCATCTACATCTTGTCCATTCAAGTCTGCATCAAGACGAGTATTAGGAGAAATAGGGGTATCAATAGGTTTAGCTTTATCCATACCATACTTCTTTAACAGTTCCTTGATGTATTTTTGTTGATGTATTCTTGTTCCCTCAGAGGATTGAGAGACTTGTAATCCGAGGAAGAAAGAGAGTTCCCCAATCATACTCATCTCAAATTTACTGCTCATGAGATCTTTGAACTTCTCTACAAGGGCAGGGTTAGTGGAACCAAAAATAATATCATCAACATAGACTTGAACTACGAGAATCTCACCTTTGTGTTCCAAGAGGAACAGTGTCTTGTCAATTGCTCCACATCTATATCCATTTGAGAGAAGGAACTGTGCAAGCCGATCATACCAAGCTCTAGGAGCTTGCTTGAGCCCAGTGCCTTGTCCAGTGCATACACATAGTCGGGATGTTCCATGTCTTCAAAGCCTGGGGGTTGTTTCACATAAACTTCCTCTTGAAGATAGCCATTGAGAAAAGCTGTTTTGACATCCATTTGATACAACGTGAATCCTTTGAAAGTAGCATATGCAATGAGAAGTCAAATGGCTTCGATGCGGGCTACTGGAGCATACGTTTCATCATAGTTGATCCCTTCTTGTTGGTTGTAGCCTGGCCTTGAGCAACCAGTCTTGCCTTGTTTCTTGTCACAGTTCCAGAATTATCAAGTTTGTTCCTGAAAACCCATCGAGTGCCAATAGTATGCTTGTGCTTTGGAAAGGGAACGAGTCTCCAAACTTTATTCCTTTCGAATTGATGTAGCTCTTCTTGCATAGCAATTATCCAATCAGGCTCTTTCAGTGCTTCCTTGATGTTCTTTGGCTCTACAAAAGAAATGAAAGCATAGAAAGCACAAAAGTCATAGAGTTGAGAGCGTGAACCTATTTGCTCGTATGGTGTGAGAAGAGCATCAACTGGATGATTTTTCTTGGTCCAGACATTCTTGGATTCAGGCGGTGGAGGAATAGGAGGAAGAGCAGCAGTTGCAGCTGAGGATGAAGGAACGTCAGCAGCAATTACAAGGGCTGCCTCAGAGGCTGTTCCATCAACAGCATCCAAGACTGTTCTGTTCTTCCTCTCGACCACTCCATTTTGCTGTGATGTCCTAGGAGCCGAGAAGTTATGAGAAACCCCATGTTCCCTCACTACTACAGAATAGGGCAAATAACCCGGGCATGTAAGGGTATATAACCCGGATCCGGTCCGGGTTAAAGAGCTACGCCGCATTTGATAGGAGTCAAATAACCCGGACCTAAAATTGGCACGCCCGGGTTATTTGCCTCCCAAAAATTTTCCACAATCTTTTAAGATTCGGATTATTTGGACATCAAATAACCCGAATATTAGCATATTCGGGTTATTTGAAATACCCTAATAACCCGAATATTTTCACATCCGGGTTATTTGCTAAACTAATATATCCAGGTTAATGACAAATACATCGGTTAGGTATATATCCGGGTTATTAGACCTAATCAAAAATACACCGGATTTAACTCATCCGGGTTATTTCCATATTGTTAAATACACTAGTTATTACATTCGGGTTATTTAATTTCAATTTTTTGAAAAAACAAAGAAATATATCGCATATATGTATGTCCGGGTTATTTGTGTGTGGCTTAATTATATATGTTTTATTTAGTGAAGACACCATAGCCTCTACAAATAACATTTTGGGCATCTGTCCTAATTACACATAATAATTAACAACATTCTCAAACTCAACATCATAATAACATACATTTTTTGCATTGTCCAACTACGTTACTTACCACACAAGTATTCGCGGACAAGTTTGCTAGAGCCTACATATCACAATATACCAGGAAAAGAAACTAATTATATATGCAAAAAGGGACAGCTAAGTCTTCATTGCATTCAATCACAATAACATCAAAATCATTTTCTGATCAAACAAGTGCACCAAGGAAAGCACCTTTGCAGCTTCTGATTGCAAACCCTCCCTCTATGAGGTCGCGAGACCAAGAAGCAGGCGCACACCACCCTCATTCATGACAGCCTCAGCCCCCTTGCAATCGATGGTCGCATTTCCATCATCTATCACCACAAAAGTTGCCAACCCCGAAGCTGCCTTTTCTTGAACATCGTCCTGGAAGCTCTGTG
Organism: Rheum nobile; assembly: GCA_027886185.1. NCBI lineage: Eukaryota > Viridiplantae > Streptophyta > Magnoliopsida > Caryophyllales > Polygonaceae > Rheum > Rheum nobile. The sequence goes on along the minus strand of WOAB01000593.1, from coordinate 625,890 downwards.
TCAAGCTTAACAACAATGGCGCCCCCTGATTTATCCAAAACTCACCCAGCCCCTGAGGGTTGCTCTCTGCAATTTTGACGCTGGTTGTAATTAGTAATAACATATAACGCAACAGATAAAACCCTATTCAGTTCCAAATACTAGACTAGGATATTGATATAAAAAAGGGAGACCCAAATTACAGGTTTGTGTATTCACAAAAGCTCACACTGATTTTCAGACCTCTGCCTCCTTTGAATTAGATCAGCGACATTGGCATTTTCCGTGAGTAACACTGGGCTTCCAATCACTTGCCATAGATAAACCCTACGCATCAAATTGGGTGAAGTAAAATTATTATTTTTTTCACAAGCAATCATTTGCCATAGATAAACCCTACGCATCAAATTATGAAATTAGAAACAATCTCACCATCCCAGCATAAACGCAAGGTCCCTAGAAACACATGCAAGTGTTAGGTTATGGAGTTAAACAAACACCGAAACATAGTCCCGTAAAGTATAACCAACATAAAAAATTTATATGATAACTTGCATCAGGTCTATGTACACTACAGTCTACATGGATTAATTGCTTCTATAGTCATGGGATTGTATGAAACTGAATTCTAGGCCCTGCCAATGAAATGAATCACCCTTAATAAGCTCTCGCCCACCTGAAAAATCAAGTAATCTATTATCTAGATAACTATGAGATTTAAAAACATAAAAATAGTAATCTGTCAGCACAGCAAGATAGAAATTGTATGAATGGTCATTGCTGCCTTCTAATCAAATTACTTGATCAGTTTAAGGAGTGTGTGTGTGTTTGGTTTGGTCATAGGCAGCTCAAGGTGATTTAAAGTGATCAAAAGGTAACTGAAATTCATTAAGTTTCTCCCTCTCCATTTTCATTTTGCAAATACGACTGATACAGCCTTGTTAAGACTTTTGATCGCACAACTTCTGCAAGTAATGTGGTTTTGGTTAGTAACAGAAGGTGTATAGTATTTATAAGCCAAAAAGCAGTAGCAGAACCCTAAATTCATCAAGCAAAGCCACGGCAGACCAATAGAGTATGAATAGATAGCAACGTGTAGATTTTACCTCCAAACACAGAAGAAAAAAGCCAGGGATAGTTCTCCAACTCAGTGACTGGCACAATGTTCAATTGTTTTCTTTCTTCTTTTGCTCCATCACTCGTAGTCAGCATCAGTTTGATTAGTAACTCTTTGCCACCCAGAGAAGCTGACCCCTCCACGCTGCGAGTGACTACCCTGTCCTCGATCCCTGAATTTGGAACCTGCATGCTAATTCTCACTTTGTCTTTCCGAGTTCTCCTCCCTCTTGTTTATGTTGGATGGCCCTACAGGCTGGTATTCATAGCGTGGATTCTGCCTCTGCTTTTCATGATGTGAGGGTACATAGTTGTGTTGATTCTCCTGTGGGATAAAGCTCTGAGCTCCTTCTCCCTTGCCGCCCTGCTTCCGGGACCTACCATCGCTGAAAAGTAGGTAATATAACGTAGTGGAAGACGATGAGTGTTTACTTGTCACAATTGAAGACACTCAAGTTTCTTATTGAATAATCATGAATAGATTGAAGACACTCAAGTTTCTTATTGAATAATCATGAATAGCAAAAGCCTTTCACAAGGACTACATGTACTTACGTAAGGTAACTAGTTCTACAAAGTCACTATGCTCACCTGGCTACAAACCACATAAGTGAGGCCATAAATAAATTAGTACCTTCTCAGGTCATGTCTCAACTTTGAAACGGATTAGGCCCAAGCAAAGCACAAGAAGTCAAGAACTGTACCCAATGATAAAAAGAGCACTAATGTTGAACTTCTAGCTACCCATATCTCATAATTCCTGAGAATAAAAACAGCCAACTGAAAAACAATTAGAAAAACAAATGAATAAATTTCAAGTCTCAACATTGAGAGGAATAGCAGAAGAAGAGGACAAACCGACAGAATTTTGACAAATATCCCTGCACCACTGAAAGTTTGATTCCGTTTCTAATTCGCATACCATCTTCGAGAATCTGGATTGTAGTATCCAACGAAGAGAGCGTATTTAACAAATTAAATACAAATGCATATCAGTAGTAAATCATTGATTGATTATAAGACAAATAAAGATGTTAAAATTTATCATGATCTTGTAATTGAGAGGACACCTAAATGGCTAAAAACACTTTCACTTTTAACTATATTAAGAGTACACCTAAATGGATAAAAACTCATCTTGTTATAACAAATGATGGCCTAATAAGTTAATGAATCATGATCACCTAATTGGCTAAAAAACCCATCTCATATCCACCCACTAGCCTATTGAATTAACAAATGAATATCCATGTCTTTACTTGCACTGGAGTTCTTCCGAAATGCAATTAATCTATTCACAACTTGTTATAGGCTTGAAAACTATAAGTTCTTCCCTTCAAGCTTTGCCAAAAACAAAGATAAGAACAAGTTGAAAACTCATTGCCTTTTCTATATAACCTGCACAGTAGTATACTTCAAAAGCATCCAAACCAAGATGATCGCCTTTTCATCATATCCATCCCTATTAATCATCTCCCTACAATGCTATCTACTTATCACAACCGCTACAAAACACCCACTAGACCCCCTAACCCCATCAGAAATCACCAAAATAACCATCACAATTTAAAACTACACCAAAATAACCCTCACAATTCAAAACTACACAAACCTCAGATCACCAAAATCCCTCCAACTGGACCACAAATCTACACCATTAAACAAAAGAAATCAACACAGTATAGGCCAGAGGGAGGAAATTGCGGTAAATATTTAATCTTCATTTCAGCTTTGAACAAGAATATAAATATAATGTGTGATCTAATCATGTCAAAAGCCTTACAATTTGTAGCCTGACAACTCCTTTTCTTTGTGCTAATTTTTCTTCTTTTTCCTCCACGTTCAATGTTTCACCCCTGACTCACCCCTTTAATGATTTCCTCGCTTCACCACCAAAAATCTGAAATCAAAAGCAATTTCATTTCATATGGATTATTATACTTATAGTCTCCCCTCTCATAATTAATGTACTTTTCTCCTTTTCACTTGTACCTTTGCTTATCAATATCTCTTCATATTTGTAGTGTCATTGATGATGGCTTGCTAGCTATATGAATACTCTCATTCAATAATAGTAATTTTAGTCATCAATTGTCAAGTTAAAGGAGTAAATCTAACGTCAAATTAAGGGAGTAAGTCTAACATGCTTTCTACTGTTCTTAACTCACTGAGGCCTTAATGCCTTATATATATATATGATAACCATATATTCACTTTTCTTAACTTACTTCCACTCACGTCAAATTAAGAGAGTAAATCTAACATGCTTTCTACTGCTCTTAGTTGTTCACAATACAAAGAACTATATACAAATACTGATATTGTTGCAGTATTGCAGTAGCATTTGCTTTGTTATCACATCCTATATCCAAAAAGGACCAAAAACAGAAGGGTAAAACTTATATCATTGTCCTGAACTATTGTTAGTAAAATTTCAGATGATGTAATACATTAGCAGTCCTGTATTTCTATGCCTATCTCAGTGCACACCACTTTGTTTCTTTTTCAGTTCACTAGGTGATTTTTGTTTATGAGTTCTGTTGTTGAGTAAGAGTATGATAATCCATTGCAAGTCAATGTGATGCTAAAAGAACTACTAGAAGAGGAGTTTGGTCCCCAAATTGGCATCAGGGAGTATTCTTTCCTCAACGAGCCATTATTACCAACTGAGGTATATTTTTAAAACCTAAAATGAATGGCAAACAAAGGTTGCAGAAATAGGTGGAAGAGGCAAATTCGATTGATACAAAACAAGCCCCGTCAGTACATATAAGCAATTCCAAAAAAAACTCTTCCCCAAATTCGATAGATATAAACTCGTGAAAAGAGAAGGCTAGCACATACAGAAACACCACAACTCAGTATAAAGAATCATATAAACACCTCTTCCAGTTTGTTGGCTGATGAAATAGGTGGAAGAGGCAAAGAAATTTTACCTGGTTGACACATACGAACAGAGGCTGGCGAAGAGAGGAGCAGTCCGACGAGGCCTCGGACCAGTCCGACGAACAGATTAGGGCTGATTGATGGTGCTAAGGTTGATCGGAGGAATTAGGGCACTATATGGTGCTAAGGTTGATGGTGCTGATTGAAGAGGAAAGAGTCGAGTATATTAGGGTTTCGACAAACAAATAAGAGTCGAGTATATACCGGACTAAATAATGTGTTTAATAGAAATTAGGTTCAAATATCCCGGATGATAAAATCGTGATGTATATGTATGTTAATATAACCCGGGTGTTTGATATGCGAGTTATTTAATTGTATTATGCCTCTATGAGAATGTTCGGTTGGTGGAAAGTGAGGGCTGAAGTTGGTTGAAATTAGTTAAAGTTTAAGCATTTGCTTAATATCATTCCCCAAGCTTAAGAAAAAAAGCTACTTGAAGTGTGAGTTGAAGCAAATGCTTCAACTTCAACTAGCTTCAACCAATTTGTTGCCGAACGTGCCCTATATAACCCGGATTTGTAGAGGTCCGGGTTATATCTAACAACACTTTTTTTAGAATGCGCATATATCTCGTCACTTGAACGCCCGGGTTATTTGCTACGAAATATTATGTCGTTTTTGTAGTAGTGCCTGCAGTACTCAAGGAACATGGAATTCTCAAACTCCGTTTCATGGTCGGATCGAATGGAGCTTAGCTTGAGTCCCAGATTGGTTTCCACACTCTTGATGAAAGATTCAAATGCCTCGAATACCTGTTCCTTGGAAGAGAGAAAAATTGTCCATGTAAATCTAGAGTAATCATCAACAATAACAAACACATATATGTTCCCTGTATGACTTCTTATCCTCATGGGACCACAGAGATCCATGTGGATCAGTTCCAGAGGACGAGAGGTGGTAACATCTGGTTTGCTTTTGAAAGAGGAACGTGTTTGCTTCCCTCTTACACAGGCTTCACAAACTCCATGGATCTCAAGTTTGACATTTGAAAGCCCTCTAACCAGTTCCTTCTTGTGAAGTTTGTGAATGAGTTGTAGGTTTGCATGTCCAAGCCTTCTGTGCCACAGTTCCATCTCTTCAGCTAGAGACGCAAAGCACAGTTCCCTTGAAGGCTTGAATGTTGTGTCAACAGTGTATACATCGTTGAATCTGACACCCTTCAATACGATCTCCTTGGTTTTTCTATTCCTTACGTAGCAATCTTTGGTTGTGAACACGGTCTCGTTGTCTCCTTGATCACAAAGTTGAGCTACACTTAACAAATTAAAACCAAGTTGATGAACCAGACTAACCTCTTTTATTTTGATGCTTGAGTTTAAGGTAGCTTCTCTTGTTCTCACTATCTCTCTGCATCGTTTATCTTCAAGGGAAACGGTTCCCTTAGAGTGTTGTTGAAGTGAGGTAAGGTAATCTTTATTTCCTGTCATATGGCATGAGCATGCGCTATCAATGAACCACTTGTTGTTCCCCCTCACTTCATCCTGCATTAAGAGAGTTAGTGTTTAGCGACCTATGCAAGCTTGGCTTTACCTGGTCGTTTAGAGACAAAATGATATTATCTAGGCTTAGCATTGCACATGTCAGGAGATGCATCATAATCATTCAAATCAACATTGTTACTTCTACTGTTCCTTCGCTGAGTGTGCTCTTCAGTGAACTTTTGTTTCTTAGCACAGTTTTTCACAACATGGCCGTTGTTCCCACAATGCCAGCAAATCTTGTAATAATCTCTCAAGGTGTACTTACGGTTTGGGACGGGCATCCTACGTTGCTTGGCTCTAACTGGGTCAGGTGTTCTAGGCAAATTTCCCTGGGATTGGATAAGATACATCTTATGGGCAGGTTGACCTTGGTACCATGATTGATCTTCACTCAACCCTCTCTCCAAAGTCTTCACACGCTCTTCTAGGTAAGAGTTCCTATCCTTAGTACTTTGAAGTTCCCTATCCTTTAGCTCTCTAATCTCATGTATGATTAACTCATGTTCCTCACTCTCTTGTTTCTCTCCTTTGTACCCCAGACCATATTTGGGCTCAACAAAGGTATTTTTTTCTTCCCTAAGCTTTTGCTCAACAAGGATAGAGTGGATTTTATCGATCTGAGCTTTCATCTGAGACAGGTCCCTAACAGTGCTAAAGGAACTAAGATCATTGTAAGTAGCATCACTTCTAACCACTAGTGGAAAAAATCCTTATAGAGGCGGGCCTTTGGACACTTATTGAGGCGAACACCGTTCGCTTCAACTAAGGGGGCTGCAACAAGTAGGGACACTTTTTGAGGCGGGCATTTTACGCCTCTAAAAGGACATTATTGAGGCGGGCCTCCTAAGCCCGCCTCAACAAGTCCCTCACTTTGGCGCCAAAATGAGGGACTTGTTGAGGCGGGCTTAGGAGGCCCGCCTCAATAAGTAAACACTTGTTGAGGTGGGCCTCTATAGGCCCGCCTCAACAAGTCGCGCGTATATACTTATAGAGGCGGGCGTATACAATCCCGCCTCAACAAGTAGACGCTGACTCGGCCCAGAACTCGCCCGAGTTCTCGGCCGAGTCAGTTAGGTTCCTGATTTTATTCACATAATAATATACAACAAACAACAGATTTCATTTGACCAAAAAAAAAACAACAACAGATTTCATCAGAGTACAGTCAGGTTCTCAACAACAGTTTACATGACAAGTAAAATCAAGTTCAATCCGATAATAAATACTTCGATGTAAAATACTGTGCCCATTGCTCACGAACAACATCCATTTCTTCATAAGTATACGATGTCTTCCTCTTAGGATATAGCTGCATAAAAAACACAGAAATTATTGACAAAAAACACAAATACTATCAATATATAGTTAGTTAAGTTACATACATTATCTAGTCGGTCATGAAACTGATATCTAGTCGGTCATGAAACACAAATACTTCCCACCTTGATACTTGTACACTTGAAATGCCCTAGAAAATCAACATAATACACTCATGAAACTGATATTGTTAATATTCCAAAAAAAACTAATTCGTAAGAAAAATAACTTACCTCATCTTATTCATTTATGATTTGTAACCCATATTCCTTCCCTATGATCTGTACGGATATGATTAGTATTATTTGTATCTTCCTCCACTGGTAATGGTTGAACAACAGTTGATAACAAGGGTGTGTCATCATACTCGTCATACTCATCTTCATCCACAACATCATCAATACCCAGAATATGTCTTTTGCCTTGGGCAACTGCACGCCATCTAGGATCAACATTGTCTACCACATAAAAAATATGCTTATCTTGTGATGCTAGGATGAATGGCTCGTCACTATCACTTAATCGGTCAAAGTTTACCAATGTCAAACCCGGATAAATTTCATCTTGCTTCACCCCGTTAGGGTTGTTGACCCACTTGCACCGAAAAACAGGGATTGTAAAATTGTTATAATCAAGCTCCCATATTTCTTCGATAACACCATAATACGATTGTGTCGCATCAACCGGTCTTTTGTCCTTAGCGCTCGCATAGACCCTAGATGATGCAACTACCTTCACTCCACTATTCTGCACCACACTCTTTTCATCTTGTCTTCTAGTGTAGAATGTGAACCCATTGATATCATACCCTTCGTAAGACCGAACACATAATCGAGGACCTCGAGATAACCACTTGACCGTATCAGAAACGTCATGTTCTTTCCTTAGTTCCTCAGCTACTTCCTTCTTAAACCAATCAACAAATGTGCGATTATGTTCCCGCATCAAAGCTCTTTCATTCAATTTAGCATTATTGTGTTGCAATTCAAGGCAATGCTTTTCTATGTAAGGATTGACCTCTGTAAGATGCTGCAACACACAAAGTTGTGCCTTAATCTTCCTTTCAGATGGAGGAGATATCACATTTTTACCAATTACTCCCTCTCCTTCAAGCATCCCTACATGACGAGATTTTGGAAGACCTATTGGATGAAGCCTTGACAAAAACTCAGATGCGTATTGAGATATCTCTTCATGAAGGACTCCACGAATGATACTACCCTCTGGATTCACCCGATTCTTTGCTTTGTCCTTTAAACTGCCAAAAAATCTCTCAAAATGATACATCCATCTTAAGAACACCGGACCACATAACTTGATTTCTTGAACCAAATGAACAATTAAGTGCACCATTATGTCAAAGAAAGACGACGGAAAGTACATTTCAAATCGATACAAAGTTTCAACAATATCATATTGGAGAGCATCCAATATTTTCGGATCAATAACCTTAGCACATATGGAACTGAAAAACACGCAAAGTTTTGTTATAACATGTCTCACGTGTTTCGGCAATATCCCACGAAGTGCGATCGGCAAGAAAAAATTAATCAATACATGACAATCATGAGACTTCATACCAATCAACCGAAGGTCCGAAAGAGAAACTAGACGTTTTACATTTGACGAATATCCCGATGGAACCTTAATGCCATGTAAGCACTCACAAAACACCTTTTTCTCCTTTCTTGACATTGTGTAACACGCCGGAGGCAGAAAAGTCTTTTTACCATCCGGTTTTACCACGGGCCACAAATCTGGTCGAATATTCCTCTCTTTCATATCAAAACGAACTTTCTGATTGCCTTTCGTCTTTCCGAGTATATTTAGCAAAGTCCCAATTATAGCATCACAAACATTTTTTTCAATGTGCATCACATCAAGACAATGCCTAACCAACAAATCTTTCCAATAAGGAAGATCCCATAGTATAGACACTTTCTTCCATAAAACACCCTTTTTAGAGACGGACTTGAAGCCCTTGCCGTATTTGGTGTCAACATTTTTAATCCGTTCATAAACCTGTGATCCTGTCAAAGGTGTACGAGCTACTCCTTCCTCGGTGTACCCATTGAACTCCTTCTTCTTTTTACGGTAAGGGTGATATCGACTAAGGAACTTCCGGTACCCTAGATACACATTTTTCCTGTAATTTTTCAAGTAGGCAGGTTTCATGTCTTCTTCACATATATGGCATGCTTGTTCTCCTTTGGTTTTGTACCCAGACAAGTTTCCATATGCCGGGAAATCATTTATGGTACAAAAAACCATAGCTCGCAAGGTAAAGTTTGAGTTGGTGTATGCATCGAACATTGGAACACCTTCATTCCACAGTAATTTCAAATCATCAACAAGTGGAGCCAGATACACATCTATGTCATTCCCAGGTTGCTTAGGCCCAGAGATGAGGAGTGATAACATGATATACTTGCGCTTCATACACAACCATGGAGGAAGATTATAAATCGCTAGAAGAACCGGCCATGTGCTATGTTGACTGCTTAGAGTGCCATACGGATTCACACCATCTGTACATAAAGCAAGTCTCAGATTCCTAACCTCCTCACCAAATTCAGAATATTTCTTATCAATATTTCTCCATTGAGGAGAATCAGCAGGATGTCTAAGGAGTCCATCTTTCTTCCTCCCTTCCGCATGCCACCTCAGACTTTTTGCTTCCTTCTTTATCGAAAACAAACGCTGAAACCTAGGTATTATCGGAAGATACCACATAACCTTAGCTGATGGGCCCCTCTTAGCCGAATTTACCCCTTTACGCTTGTAACGAGATGCACCGCACTTTGGACACTCATCCAAATTTTCATGTTCGTTTCTGTAAAGCATACAATCATTTGGGCAAGCATCTATCTTGACAGCCTCTAAGCCTAAGGGACACATCAATTTCCTGGCATAATAAGTAGAGATAGGCATCTCATTGCCTTCTGGTAAAAATTCACCTAACCATTCCAATAAGGTGTTGAAACTTCCATCAGTCCAACCAGAAGCACATTTCAAGTTGTAAAGTATTGACACACCCTCTAACTTGCTAAATTTTGTACACCTGGGATACAAGGGAGTCTCTACAGCCTTTGATACATGTTCGAACATCTGAGGTCATTCGTTCAAGTGATCTCTCACCCCATCCATCATCCCATTCATTTCATCATCTTCTTGGTCATCATCATCATCCATCTCATTATTCTCAGCAATATCATCATCACTATCATCAGTGTCTATCCGAACATCAAACTCATTGACACTAGAACTTGGACGATCAGGTATTTTCTCACCATGCCAAAACCAAACATGGTAATCTTCTTTGAAACCACGACGAAATAAATGATCCTCAATCTCATCAATATCAGCAAACCGCCTTATATTCTTACAATCACGGCATGAACAATAGATTTTTTCGGCTTTCGTACTCCGTTGGTGTGCTAAAGCATATCTAATGAACTCCTCAACCCCACTCAAGTATTGTGTCGTAGTATGGTCACCGTACATCCAATGAAGACTCATTTCTAGTAATAAATGCAAAATAACATGCAAGGAATTAAGATTAAATACTCATTTCTAGTAACTATCCCGCCAAGGGCCTAAATAGATAATAATACGCAACCAAGCAAGAAAAAATACAAACTCAACTATCCCGCCAAGGGCCTAAATTATGAATTCTATCCCGCCAAGGGCCTAAATTATGAATTCTATCTCGCCAAGGGCCTAAGGAATTAGGGTAGAAGTATTACCTTGACCCAATATCGATCCTTCAAGGCAATGCCCTTATCAGCCTGCAGAATGTCATTTCACCAATTAAATAAAGAATGTGATTCTTTTCACTTTTGCTTTATTTATATAGCTTTTCTAAGACTAGTAAGAAGCTTCACTCATCAAAACTGCTATGTATTTGTAGGAGCTAAAAAATATTAATCCATGTCACCCAAACTGGATATTATTGTAGCCTTATTCATTTACTTTTATTGCCTACCCGACTATCATAATTATCCAAAACCACAAGAGCATGTCCAAATACAATCAGTCTTCCCAAAACTCTACCATCATTGAAACTACTTCACATGAAAAATTAGCAAGATTGCCAGAACAGTCATACTCGTTTGCATCAGTTCAAAGAAAAAGAAGCATGCATCATTTCAAATACTGAAGTAAGAACCTAAAACTGAAAAACTAAAGCATTGAGAAGAGAACGGACAAGGAAAGAGGATGTGAACGTCGAGGGTGCAAAGGATGTTGATACCTGACTTGGCTTCGAGTGCGTTGAAGTATTAGAGGGAGATCGGCGAAGGGAGGGAGCTCGGCGAAGGGAGATGAAGTCGGAGCTCGGGAAGACGGAGCTCGGCGAAGACGGAGGAGATCGATGAAGTCGGGAAGACGGAGGAGATCGATGAAGTAGGGAAGACGGAGGAGATCGATGAAGTCGGAGATCGTCGTCGGAGCTCGGGACGAGAAAAGAAGGATACAAAGAGGAAAATGAAGGAAAGCAACAGCTGTTTTTTTTTTTAATTAGGGTTGAGCTTATAGAGGCGGGCCTAACATGCCCGCCTCTATAAGTATTATGACTAATGGTCTAATAGAGGCGGGCCTTACATGCCCGCCTCTACTGGACATACTTGTTGAGGCGGGCTTTAAGAGGCCCGCCTCAACAAGCTTTAATTGAGGCGGGCTACTTGGCCCGCCTCAATTAGTTAGAATTAGAGGCGGGCCTTACCCTGGCCCGCCTCTAATACTTTAGCGAGAAATGTTTTTTCGGATACTTGTTGAGGCGTATATTAATTTGCCCGCCTCAAAAAATGTTTTTGAGGCGTATAAATTAATTATCCGCCTCAAAAACCAAAAAAAGTGATTGCCTAAGTCGTTATTGAGGCGTTTTCTACTATGTACGCCTCTAAAAGGGAGCCTCAAAAAGTGTTTTTTCCACTAGTGAACACAAGGAACAGCAGATGAGCTAGCAATTTTAGATAAAGATTCATTCAATTCAATGCATTTATCCTCAACATTACTTAGGTCATTTTGGGTTTTAAGATTCTCATTATACATGCTTTTGATCAGAGAGATCAAGGACTTTTTATCAAAATTGACAAGAGATTCAAAGAAAGTTTCAAGATATACCTCTTGTTCTTCACTTGGTGACTTCAAAGTCATTGCACACATTCTATTGTTCCCCCATGACTTTGGCTCGTCATCGTCAGAGTTGGCACAATCATCTCCCCAGACAACAACGAAAGCCTTCTTTTTATCGTTCCCAAAATTTTCACCATTGTTGTTTGAGTTGTTCCCTTTAGGGCACTTATTGGCATAGTGACCCTTTTCCTTGCAGTTGAAACAGGTAACATCCTTGATGTCTCGTTTCTCACCATTGTTCTCATCATTCCTGAATGATCGACCCTTGCAATAGAGAGTTCGCATGGCCTTGGTGAGAAGAGCAGTTTCTGGATCTACACCATCCAAGTTGTCATCTTTATTATTTTCTATCATCTCAAAAACTTTTTCAACCATCAAAGCAATGCCTTTAGGTTTAACATATTTGTCTTCTTTATCATACTTTTTAATTTTTCCAAATACTTCATGAAGTGTGAGTTTGAGAGTATTAGGATTTTCCTTGAGAATTGCTTTAGTCATCTTATGCCTTGGAGGAAGTCCATCAATAATGATGAAAATTTTCTCCTTGGGAGGAATTTCCTTTTCATCGACATCATGAGCAGCAAGTCTAGTGGTGATTTCCTCAAATCTGGATTGATAAGAGGAAACAGTCTCACCATCGATCATGGCGAAGTTATAGAAGTCTTTCTTTGCTTGGAAACGATCAAGCTCTCTAAGATCAGAACTTCTCATGTACATCTGTTCCAAGGCTGCCCACATATCCTTTGCAGTTGCACAATAGTATAACTTGGATGCATCTTCAATGCCGATAGCGTTGTTGATGAACATTCGAGCCTTAGAATTTTTCTCCATGATTCTGAAATCATCTGGGCTCCAAGGTTTTATTCCTTTGATTACATCTTCAGCAACTTTTTCTTCACCAACTTCAATGACTCTCCAGCATTGGTAGTCATTACTCTTCAACCAGTCTGTGAAGAGGTCCTTCCAGTGTTGAAACTTTCCACCGGTAGGCAGGAACGGAGGTTTGTTGTTCCCAAGCCCAGCTTCATGAGTGGAAGCCATTGTTACCTGTGAATCTGAAAAGAACACACAATCTAGAGCTAACCTGCTCGGATACCAATTGTTGAATCGTTATTGTGTTAAATAGGAAACGGTGTGACTGTTCCCTGGGCAGCGTAAATAAGCAAAGATTCAAAGTAACAACAAAGTTCCCAAACGTGTACTTGTATTATTAAGAATTGTATAATCTCACAAGTCTTCTCTCCACATATACCATAGGCTAAAGACTTTGAGGGCAATCAACTCTAAACAACACAAGAACAAAATAAGACCCTTAGCAAGAACTACCCGTACCTTGCCTTAGACCTTCGATCTCAGTTCTCACAAGAGCTCCTTGGTATGCTTGATGATTATAGCTGAGATATCTTTCTACAAGACAATTCTCATCTATATATAGTGTCTAACAAAATCCTATTTCCAAATATCTAACAATCGTCATATATGGTAACAATGAACAACTTTGTTTCCAAATAAGCTATTCAGATAAAAACACATGGTTTCCTTGTATAAACTTTCCTAAGACTCAATATATATCTTCTTCTTCTTCTCCAAGTAAGACTCAAAATCTCATTTCCTTGTATAATGGAGTCTATCTGGGAACAGCTGGCATCTCTGCGTTCTTGCATTGTTCCACAGATACTGTTTCCTTGTATAGAAATTTCCTTGTATAGAAACCACGCGCTTCAGATTTCCAATTTGCTTCTCGCGGAACTGTTTCTTGTTTCCACACGTTCCTTTGTACTTCTCTGCTTTCTCTTCTTCACTGTTTTTCATTGTTCCCTAATTCTTTCATGAGACCTGAAACGCATAGGAACAACAAGAAAACATAAAACCTAATGGTGTTTATCATCATCAAAACCAGAGGGAACGTTAAGGTTCCCACAGAGGGAATGATAAATCTCATAATTCATAAACAAAGTACAGAGGGCCTGTAAGATGAGGAATAACCAAGAGCAAACATTTAAAACATAAATGAGATGTGTCATAGTAGTAAAATATAAAAAAGTGTTGGCGTAAAAGTCTGACGGATAGCACAAGAACATAGCATGGTGGAAGTAAATGGGCAAAAATAGGGTCATGAAATAGATAATAAAAAAACATCAAATAGAGCAACCCTGCATCATATATATTACACGTAGGACATACATGCTTCGGGACCATAGCTACGATCCTGGTTACATACTGATGGAAATGTACAATGATCTGACTACATATCAGATTGTGAAACATAAAGTTTAAACTGCACATGCCATACATGGGGTCATAAGATAAGTCAAACATTTCCCCAATCAAATGAGAGACCATCCATAAAGGACTACATGCCGCAATAGGGGTCACTGGTGTTGGTGATTTTAGTGTCATCGGCCATTTAGTGTAGTCGGGATTTGCTCAAGACTTAAGGAGTTCGTTCGGCGCATAACGAGTTTCGGGAGTACAGAGTGCACACTCATGTGTGTGGTTTTCGGACTCGGAGTTACGAAACGTGTCGGGGTTCAAGAGGCGGACACCGAGAAGGTGTTTTTGGGGGTGCTAAGGGGTGTGCACGGTTTGTGACAAACCGTGCACATGGTCATAGACCGTGCTAGGGAAGAACAGAAGCCAGATTTGGCTTCTGTAAAGCCGCACAATTTGTGGCTCGGTTTGTCACAAACCGTGCAGTGCCCCAAAGCGCCAAATCTGGCTTCTGTAAAGCCGCACGGTTTGTGGCACGGTTTGTGACAAACCGTGCGGCTTGCCGAGAAGGGAGTTTTGGCTGTTTTTGGCGGGTTTTTACCTAACTTAACCGCTAAAACTGCTTTGTAACTGCCTAAACCGACTAATAACTGCCTAAATTCTGATGCTCTATATAAGAGCGGGTTTGGGACAAGTCTTGCGGATACGAGAAAGATCTATCTCTCAAAATCGAACAAAACCGAATACTTCAAGAGTTCTCTTTTGATTTGCCTGAATCATTTGAGGTGCAATTGTCTTATCCCGGATCAGATTTCGTGTAACCCAAGGCATCAAGTATAGGGTCAAAATATTGATTTTGGAAAGTGTTTCAAAACACGATTCAATTGATATCCAAGACAACCGAAGATTGATCACCGAGATACCCTTCTATAACATTCAAAATCAATATTTTCGTGGTTGATCAATGGTGGCCGCTTCCGTTCGTGAGATGACTTCCAAGTTCGGGAAATTGGAGAAGTTCGAGGGCGTGGACTTCCGGAGATAGCAAAAGAAGATGCACTTCCTCCTCACGACGCTCAAGGTGGTGCACGTTCTGAGTATGCCAATGCCACCGGCGACGGAGGATCGGGAGAATGAGCCCTTAGAGGAGACAAGGAAGCGGAACAAGTGGGAGAATGACAACTACATATGTCATGGCCACATCCTCAACGGTATGTCGGATTCGCTCTTCGATGTCTAGCAAAATGTCGAATCCTCAAAGGAGTTGTGGGATGCCTTGGAGTCCAAATACATGGATGAGGGTGCTTCTAGTAAGAAGTTCCTTGTGAGTAATTTCAACAATTACAAGATGTGTGATTCCAGGCCGATTATGGAGCAATACAATGAAGTGCTTCGTATCCTTGGGCAATTCGCCCAACACAACATGAAGATGGATGAATCCATATCGGTGTCAAGCATTATTGACAAGTTGCCACCTTCATGGAAGGACTTTAAACACATGTTGAAACACAAAAAGGAGGAGTTGTCTCTTGTACAACTTGGGAGACATCCGCGCATAGAGGAATCTCTAAGAGCGCAAGAGGGCGGTAAACCAAAGGAGACTCCTGGATCTTCCTTCGTGAATATGATGGAGGAGGGTGGGAATGCTAAGAAGAACAATAAGAGGAAGAAGAAATCTTCCAAGAATACCAACGATGGATCTAACAAGAAGTCTAAGGGCGCTTGTTGGATATGTGGCAAACTGAGTCACTTCAAGCGTGATTGCCGGGCTGCAAAGGATAGGAATGGAGCGGGGCAAAACCGTTCGGGGCAAGGGTCTAAGGACCAAGGCCCAACCACTCATCAAGGTCGGCATTCAGATTTTGGTTCAAGTTTGGTTGTGAATTATGTACCATTAATTTCTGAGGCATTTTATGTGCAGGATGATGAAGTGGCTTGGTGGATTGACTCGGGTGCAACAAAACATGTTTGCAAGGACCATGGCTGGTTTAAGACATACGAACCGGTTAAAGATGGGTCCGTTCATCATATGGGCATCGAGTCAACCGCCCCTATCCTAGGCCGTGGGAAAGTGGTGTTAGAATTTAGTTCCGGGAAGACTCTTGAACTCAAGGATGTCTTACATGTACCCGGAATTAGGAAAAACTTAGTCTCCGGTAGTGTTTTAAATAAGTGTGGTTTTAAACAAGTCTTTGATTCCGATAAGTATATCTTATCGAAGTGTGGTGCGTTTGTAGGATTTGGATATTTGTGTAATGGCATGTTTATGCTCAACATTAATAAAGTAGTTAATTCTATTTATATGGCATGTTCTAGTACAAATGAATCTTCTCTATGGCATGCAAGATTAGGTCATGTGCATTATAAGCGAATGACGGATATGTCTAAGGAAGGTTTAATTCCTGCATTTGACATGAATTTAGAGAAGTGTAGAACTTGCATGTTGACTAAAATAATTGGACAACCATTCAAAGGCATTGAAAGAAATTATGCGGTGCTTGGACTTGTACATAGTGATCTATGTGATTTGCATGCTACTCCGTCTTTAGGAAACAAGAAATATTTCATCACTTTCATTGATGATTATTCACGTTTTTGTTATGTGTATTTATTGCATGCTAAAGACGAGGCCCTAGATAAATTTAAGGTTTATAAAACCGAGGTTGAATTACAACAAAATGACTTGATTAAGAAACTACACACCGATAGAGGTTGAGAATTTTATGATCCTGTGTATTTCCAGTCCGTAGGCATTATTCATGAAACTACGGCTCCCTACATGCCACAACAAAATGGTGTGTCAGAGAGGAAGAATAGAGTCCTAAAAGAGATGGTTAATTCCATGTTATCCTACTCGGGATTGAGTGACGGATTTTGGGGTGAAGCCATGTTAACGGCTTGATATTTATTAAATAGGGTTCCTAACAAAAGAAACAAGATTACCCCTTATGAACTTTGGTACAAAAAGAAACCAAGCTTGAATTATCTTCGAGTTTGGGGATGTAGGGCAGTCGTTAGACTACCCCAGCCCAAGATTAAAACTTTAGGGGAAAAAGGTATTGATTGCATCTTTATTGGGTATGTTGAGCATTCCAAGGCTTATAGGTTCTATGTGATAAAGCCTAATGATTCTATTTCGGTTAACACCGTGATTAAGTCTAGAGATGCAATATTTGATGAGAATCGATTTTCGTCCATACCTAGACCAAATGATTTGGTTCCTAGTACAAGTGGAACTAAAGAAGGAGACGATTCGGTCGTGCCTTCTAATGAGTCACCATTGCTCCGTAGGAGCAAGCGAGGGAGGATCGAACAGTCTTTCGGTCCAGATTTCCAAGTTTACTTGGTTGAAGGATCTAGAGATGAAGTTGGGTTCCAATATTCATATTGATGAGGATCCTAGGACTTTTAATGAGGCAATGAGGTCTCAAGATGTTGCCTTCTGGAAAGAAGCAATAAATGATGAGATGAATTCCATCATGGGAAATAACACATGGGTTTTATCAGATCTCCCACCGGGTTGCAAGCCTTTGGGTTACAAGTGGATCTTCAAAAAAAAGATGAAAGTCGATGGTACTATTGACAAGTTTAAGGCTCGATTGGTTATCCAAGGCTTTAGACAAAAGGAAGGTATTGATTATTTCGATACCTATTCTCCGGTTGCTCGGATCTCCACCATTAGGTTGTTGATTGCCTTGGCGGCTATTAACGATCTTGTGATTCACCAAATGGATGTCAAAACGGCATTCTTAAATGGTGATTTTGAGGAGGAGGTGTACATGAAGCAACCTGAAGGGTTTATTATGCCCGGTAATGAGCATAAGGTGTATAAGTTGGTAAAGTTATTGTATGGGCTAAAGCAAGCACCTAAGCAGTGGCATTAAAAGTTTGATAAAGTTGTCTTGTCGAGCGGATTCGAGTTAAATTAGTCGGACAAGTGTGTATACAGCAAGTTTGATAAATCCGGTAATGGAGTAATCATTTGCTTGTATGTTGATGACATGTTGATCTTTGGTACAGATCAAAAACAAGTGGACCTTACAAAGGCCTTTTTGTCATCAAGCTTTGACATGAAAGACATGGGGGAGGCGGATGTGATCCTTGGTATTAGGATCAAACGTGAGAATAAGGGACTCTATTTGTCACAATCTCATTACATTGAGAAAGTGCTCTTGAAGTTCAATTGTGAGACTTGTTCTCCGGTTAGCACTCATATGGATCCGAGTGTGAAGCTTATGCCCAATTCGGGTAAAGTTGTATCACAACTCGAGTACTCACAAGTGATTGGTTGCTTAATGTATGCCACGACGAGCACAAGGCCGGATATTGCTTATGTTGCAGGGAAGTTGAGTAGATATACTAGTAATCCTAGTACTCATCATTGGCAAGCAATAAGGCGGGTACTCAAGTATTTAAAAGGAACCATGAATTATGGTTTGTCATATGTCGGATTTCCTTCGGTTTTAGAAGGGTATTCGGATGCGAGTTGGATCACTAACATAGAAGATCATTCTTCTACTAGTGGTTGGGTATTCTTGCTTGGGGGAGGTGCCATTTAATGGGCTCTTACGAAGCAAACTTGCATTACAAGTTCGACTATGGAATCGGAATTCGTAGCATTGGCCGCTACCGGTAGAGAGGCGGAATGGCTAAGGAACTTAGTCTACGAGATTCCTTTGTGGCCGAAACCGATGTCACCCATTTCTATCCATTGTGATAGTCAAGCTACTTTGGCTAAAGCTTATAGCCAAGTGTATAATGGTAAGTCGCGACACCTGGGCGTTAGACATAGCACGGTACGTGAGTTGATCACTCATGGGGTGATTACTATTGAGTTTGTTCGGTCTCAACAAAATTTGGTGGACCACTTGACAAAGGGGTTAGCCAGGGACTTGGTGATCAAGTCGGCTATCGGGATGGGTTTAAAGCCCGTTTAAAATATCTAATGGTAGGACACCCAATTCCCCTCTAATATGATGTTGGAGGTTGAATTCAATGTGGAAAGCCTACACTTAGAGTTTGGAGCACATGTTCATACTTTATCCCAAGGTATGTGCTCGGACCTGCAAGTAAAGTTAAGTTGAATATTCTCTTCTTAATGGATCTTTTGGAAAAATGCATTTGCAGGTGCATGATTAAAAGAATCCACCTATACGAGCGTGAAGTGGTGCCGCTTCAACTAGCCCGGGCTTGGCTTTGTATGCGTTCGTGAATGGATAAGGACACATGGCTAGAATAGTGTCAAGTTAGCACTTGGAGTAGTGTAGAAACTTGTGTGTTTTTGTATCTTCAGGTAGTCAAATGAGTTGAAGGGTTCAATCCTTTGGACACCCTGATTCTCGATTATTTGGAATGTGTACTACACTAATGTGAAAATTCAATCCTAAGGACATTTTCATTTATGCATGAGTTTGTGTTTGATGTATGTATAGTGAATCAAGGATTACACTAAAATGGGGGAGAATGTTGGTGATTTTAGTGTCATCGGCCATTTAGTATAGTCGGGATTTGCTCAAGACTTAAGGAGTTCGTTCGGCGCATAACGAGTTTCGGGGGTGCGGAGTGCACACTCGTGTGCGTGGTTTTCGGACTCGGAGTTACGAAATGTGTCGGGGTTCAAGAGGCGGACACCGAGAAGGTGTTTTCGGGGGTGCTAAGGGGTGTGCACGGTTTGTGACAAACCATGCACATGGTCACAGACCGTGCCAGGACAGAACAGAAGCCGGATTTTGTAACACCCCCAAATCTTAACCCATTTGGAAAGGTATTACTGCCAGTGACCTCGGTTTTCCTCACCGAAGCCACCCCATGCTTTTCCGTTATAAATACAATCATGAAACACTTATGATATAAAATCATAATATTATTTATATAAAACATGAGTCTCGGGATTACATCCCAATCCCGAATAGGACAAACACAGATTTTAAACAGAGTACAATGGAAGTCGAAATACAGAATTAAACAATAACAGAGTAAATAGGTTACAACGAAAGTCTTTAAAATATTACAAAAAGGGTTGTGATCGTAATGATCACCTGCCCAAGGATCTTAACCTGATTAAAAACATTAAAACATTCAAAAATCACCGGCGTCTTCATAATCATTCTAGTCTCCTCGTATCTGCCATTTATCTGATGTGCCGAAACGAACGGATGACACCAGCCAACCATGCAGGGGAAAACGCGGTTGGTTAGTCTCCTGAATAGACTATGCAAGGGTACAAAGCAGAGTGGTTCTAAGTAGTCGTATTAGGTTAGACTCATCGCTCCTCGAATAATAACCGATAACGATAGTCAACCATCATACTGCTACTGGAATATATCAAAGGCATGATCAAGAGAAGATTCCAACTGAAATGAATCTTATCAGAACATCCAAAAGAAGACTCTAAAAGAATGAGTCTTTAACGAAGTATGACAAAGTCTGGAACATTTAGAGAATCACAGTATCGCATTCGAGCGATTTAAACAGCTGACTTAGATGTTTCGGTTCACGACCAACCTCACCGCATACAACGAATTCAGATTGGAAAGAGAACGTACTCTGATCAAAAGTCGAGACGAGCTTTCCTAGCTGTATTATTCGCTTAGCTGCACTACTCGCCGAAGGTTTATTAGTCATGTGCGACAACGGCACTTATCTTATTATATTCCAAAATGCGCATCACGTTATAAGCTTTTAAATGTATATATATCCCCAACGGAACCTATACATCTTGATATGCGTTTCGTCTAGAGTGACGCATACCGGAGGGACTAAATCCCGAATTTGTGGCACCAGCTAAGTGCACCTACCTCTATACTCGTGTATCAGAGGTTGGGTCATGACCGTAAAAATGGTATTAGGTGGGGACGAGCCACCTCTCTACCTGATTATAAAGAAACGACTGGACCTGGCAGAGTCCAAGTAACGTTCCTAACTACTAGTGTTAACTAAACAGTTCGAGCACAACAATAGTCCATAACAAATCCACATAAATGCCCTCAAGGCGATCATAAATATATTCATAATAGCGTTGTTCTAACAGATATACAACTTATTATAATATCATATTTTAGTTTCCAAAACAGTTTTATCAAAACCGTTCCCAGACAACACAATAATCATTCCAAATTAATTACTCAATTAAGCAACTGATAATTAATGAAAGTATGGAATGATGAGCAAGAGCGAACCGCCACTTGCCTTAAATCCGCTGAAGCTTAACGAAGCTAGGTACGACGATAACTGGTTTCCGGGCTCGAAGCAGGGACAGATCTGACAACACAGATTCCTTCGGATCGACCCATAAAGAAACCCTAAGTTAGGTTCGACGATAACGAGTACGAATCTAAAGAATAACGAAGAAATCGAAAGGAACGAAGTCCGATCGAAAGCCACAAAAGCCAAGGCTGAAACAAGCCAAAAGCTTCTGGCGGCGGTCGTCGCCTGTCTTACGGCGGGCGCCGCTGTTCGTGGCGGCGGTCGCCGCCAGCCTTACGGCGGGCGCCGCTACGAACATCGGAAAATTTTACGAGAGCATAAAACTCACCGACGACGATCGTTTTGGTTCTCCTTTGCCTTGCTTTGGATTCTAAGCTTCTAAGGGCCTCCAAAGCTTCACTTTGCAACTGGAATGACACCAAATAGAACTCCGGTGATCGATATCAACGTCTCCGGCGAGAGCTTAATTTCCGACGAGAAGATTGTGAGGGATTTGAGCTTGTTTATGTGCTCAATTCTGATCCCAAACCATCTCATTTTATAGCCACAAGCTAGGGGATAAGGATTGGCAAGCCCAAGCGACGTGGAGGGCCATAATTCGGGCGTCGTCAGAACGCCGACAGCTACAGGGCTAGCCTCTGCAACTATGGCGGCGGTCGCTGCCGTCGGCACGAGGTCGCTGCCTCAACCTGAGTCTGGCAGCGGTCGCCGCCGTTGGGCAGCGGTCGCCGCCTCTAGGCCACCTGACGATGACTAGGCTAGGCGGCGGTCGCCGCTAGCCCTACGACGGTCGCCGCTAGCCCTACGACGGTCGCCGCTAGCCCTACGACGGTCGCCGCCAAGGTAAAATCTTATCCGAATTAGCTTTGGATTAGCATGGCCTTAGCCCGGGATAAATAATAATCGTACACGAACGAGTATTAAGTCCCAAAATACGTCGACTGTATATTATTTCGCTTAGAAAAATATTACAGAGATTAAGAGCATTACAGAATGTCTTTCTGTCTCTGAAATTAATTCGACGTACAAAATGGGTGTTTGGGAAAATTCCAAAAATACCCTTAAAAATACGAGGTATCACATCACCTCCCCCTTAAAAGAAGTTTCGACCCCGAAACTTAGGTCGCAAATAACTCGGGAAAACGTCTGAGCATATCTGCTTCGGTTTCCCATGTTTCCCAAGCAACTTCTTCTGTCCCAGACTTAGACCACAGAATTCGTACCAACGGTACGATATTGTTGCGCAGTTATTTCTCACGGCGCTCTAGAATACGCACTGGCATCTCCTCATAGGTACTATTTTCTTGAGTCTCGATGTCCTCATAGCTTAGCACATGAGACTCATCTGGCACGTATTTCCTTAGCAAGGATACGTGGAACACATTATGCACTGGGTGTGCCGATGGCGGCAATGCCAAACGGTATGCTAGAGATCCCACTCTATCAAGAATCTCGAATGGTCCCACGTAGCGAGGGTTAAGCTTCCCACGCTTACCAAACCTGAAAACTCCCTTTGATGGCGATACTTTGACAAATACTTTGTCACCCACCTCGAACTCGATAGTTCTACGCTTCCGATCCGCGTAAGACTTATGTCGACTCTGGGCGGTCAACATTCTTTGTCTAATCAAAGTAATGTCCGAAGTTGTCCTTTCAACCAACTCTGGTCCAAGCAGAATCTTGTCGGCATTCTCATCCCAACAAATTGGAGATCTGCATCTGCGACCATACAAAGCTTTGAACGGAGCCATCTTAATAGTAGCTAACAAGCGATTGTCGTATACCACTAAATCAAAATAAACCTAGACAAACCTAAACAAGTAGTTAGGGCAAGTAAGGATCGAATCCACAGGGAGGAAGGGATTAATCTATGTGTTGTTCGCATGCAATAGTAACAAGAGGGGGGAGTTTTTGGTTGGTTTTGTAATCAAGAAAGTAAACAAAGCAAATAAGCAAAAAGTGTAATCAAATGTGGGAAAAACACTTAGCCAAGCAAGATCCACTTTTCCTATGGTAGATTGGTCCTAGGTTCTCTCTATTCCTTTCCTTTGTTTATTCCTGTCCCTATTCTTGTATAGTTACTAGTCCTACCAGTCCTAGCAACTCTTATTATTAAACGCACAAGAAACAATCAAGATTTAGAACAATAATAGCATTATGCATAAGATCAAACCAGGATACATGTCAAATAATCACAACCCGTAATAATTTAACATACAATCAATCTTCTTTCATAATAATCTAGTCCTATCAGTCCTAGATAATTATGGATGCTACTCTAGATAAGGAATCACCGACCGGTCAATTCCAAACCCTAGCAATAGATAATTACTAAACCTAACTAGGTGATCAGTCTAGTCAAATCAATAACAATCCATATGAATAAGTGCAAGAAGAAAGATATAAACCCAAAGGAAATAAGAAATAGAGAATTAACCTCGCAATCAAACCACAGAAAAAGCTTCACATGCCGGGCTAAGCAATGGGTGCTTAGCTACTCATAGTACTGAAAGACATAATTGTTGAAAGGGAAAAACTCTGAATACTGAACATACGATAATCCGGTCTTATGAATGGAGGCTGTGAGAGTTTGGTTAAATAAGGTTAACCTAAAGCCCAAGATCACAAACCCCATCCCTAAAAAGGAAAAATACTAATATTCAGAATTAAATAAAACAACGAAAAAGGAAAAACATAAAAAGAAAACAGAAGTTCGGAGCGCGTCGGGCTGACTCTCGCTGATGGCCGCAGTCGTGGCCTTTTGGCCGTGGTCGCGGTTTGCTCTCGAAGTGCATAATTAATTTCCGATAATTCGGCCGCGGGCGCGGCCTTCGGGCCGCGGTCGCGGCCTCTTCGCTATCGCCCATCTCCCAAGATAAAGCAAAGCACGTGAGCAATTCTGAGACCGGACAGAGCAAAAGTGTCAACTGTTTTTCATTTTAAGCTTCAAAAAAGATCTTGTAATTACAAGGGATTGTCTCCTTCATTACAAAATACAAAGGATTGTCTCCTTCATTACACCCTCCTAGCGGACCCATATTGCCCAGAAGATCACACAGCGCAAGTTCACATTACAGTCTCCCCCTTTAAAGGGTGCAACATCCAAAAAGAAAACTAGAAAGCAAATCACCCTCTACAACCCCCTTCCTATCTTTCTTTTAGTCTGCTCGACTAAAAAAAAGCATGGGGGAAGAAGGGGGATCACAAGGCAAAAGAAAAAGCAAAAAACAGGCTCTAAAGACCAGCCACGCGAAGACTGTGGAGAGGAAAGCCCGGAGGAGGCGGCCCATGCACATAGATATGAACCGGTCCCTCTCGACCCAGACGAGCAATACGAGCAGTATCGTAATTGGTTCGGACCTCACGAAGACGGCATCCCCTATCCAGGGACCGAGGGAAGTAAAACAAACATCCCACACCCAAACGAACAGCATCCGGGAAGAGACGAACACGCAAAACCTGCAGGTCGAACTCCCCAACCGATTCTCCCACGGTGCCTATGTCCATTGTCCACAACCAACCACCGTCATAGCGGTGGACGGAGGACAGCCGGCGGTCACCAAGCTGGCATACGATTCGCCCATCAAAATGAGCAGTCAAAATCAGCCTAACCATGGTTGTCGAAAGTCGCAGGAGGAGGGAACACAAAGAAAAACAAAGCAAAGAAGATGAAAAAAAGAAGAGTAGGGGAGGCAGGGTATTTATAGAAGAGCAAAAAACAGTTTTAAAAGGCAGCTACTACCCCCCCAAAAGAAAAACCGTTTGACTACTTCTCTCTCTCCTCTCAAGAAAGAAATCACCCAAGGCAATAACTGCCTCTGAAGACTACCCCCCTTCTTTCTCTCTCTTTCCCTCCCCCCTCTGATAAAAGAGAAACCATCAAGAACCGTGCCGTGATTAGACTGAAATGACTAAGCATCATTAAAGCAAGAAGTGATGAGAGAAGAAAAGGCTCGGAAGAAACAATTACCGAGGCCACCAACAAAATCTAAGCCACATTTAAAACCAAATCACAAAAGGTCAACCGCGAACAGAAAACGCCCGCGAAGCTACGAAAGCAAAAAGAAAAAATCCCCAAGCATTAGTACAAGCAAAGCATTCGTCATGCAAATATTCGCGAGAATAAACTGAGATAGCCCCAAAGGAGAACAGGGTATCTTAAAAACATCGACCAAGCACCAGTGTAGCAAAATGTAGAGAAGTAACCTAAAAACAATACAAAGCAACGCGGAGGAAAGACAAAGGATAAGCTAAGGGCGAGACACAACGGCACTTGAAACATCTCCACGTGGGGAATCCTCTCGCGAGTGCTTGACCCCGATTGACGTGGCAGCAGAAGATGTCTTCCTCGCAAGGGGATCTCCATCCTTCAAAGTTGTCACGCCCTAAGCCTTCAAGACCCCGTCATGATCTTCCTTCACATCCCCTATCGCTGGGATCCTATAAGGAGCTCTTGGTTTGTACTCCACCCCCGCGGAGTTGCATGGATCAAGGCGTATTGGCTGGAGCTTGTAGTAGTCGATCACTTGCTTAGCGCCAACCTTTAAGCCATAAAAGAAATCCCCAACAGCGTAGTACATATGCCAGGCCTTCATGCGAAAGCCTGATACGTACTCATCCACGCCCTCTTATCTTCCTTCCTCTTTGGCCTTCTTGCAGTCCTCAGTCAAGGCCACCACTCTCTCCTCCAACTCTGAACACCTCACCGGAAGAGTTTTGAGCTCGTGGAGTTCCTCAACCTCCGTCCGCAGCAACGAGATTTCAGACAAGGCGGCGTCCCTCTCTGTCTTCATATGGCTCAGCTCCATTGTTACCCGCGAGACCTGCTCGCGAAGTGAATCTGTGTCAGCAGTATGGGATGTCACCTTCCCCAGAGCACTCAAAGCTTCACGACATCCCTTCATGGCCTATGCAAGAAAAAAGGAAAAGTCAATAAGGGGCAATGGCCTATGTACGCCTACACGAAAAATAAAGAACACTCACGGTCTCCAAGTGGTGGGCTGTAGACCCCGCGGGGCTAGACTGATCTTTGACTCGGTGCCTCGACTTCTTGACACGAGAGGACTTCTTCTTCAGATTAACCAGAGGAAGCTCGGGGCTTTCCCTCAACTCAATAACAGAAGTTTTCCCCCCTTGAGATAGAGCGCCCACCGCATCGCCAGCATCGCCCTCGATTTCTTCCGTGTAATTCTGAAAAACCCCTGCCCCGCCCGATGTGTGATACCCCGTATTTTTATAAGGTTATTTTGGGAATTTTGGGTTTTTCCCGAGTGCCCGTTGTGTACGTCGGATTTAATTCAGAAAGTTGGAGACATTCTGTAATATGCTCTGTATCTGTAATATTTTTCTCAATGAAATAATATACAGACGACATGCTTTGGATTTTAATACTCGTTCGCGTACGATAATTTTATCCCGAGTTAAAGTTGTTGTCGTCCAAAAGCTGAGAAGGGCAAAGCCACGGTGGCGGCGACCACCGTAATTAAGGCGGCGACCACCGCGAAGGGCTCGAGGCAGCAGTACCCTCGTCTTCTAGCTGGGCGCGAAGACCCGAAAAACGGCGACCGACGTACAGTACGACGCCCGCCGTAATTCGCCCGCCGTAGGCAAATTGTGAGGCGGCGACCCTTGCTCTCCGCGGCGCCCGCCGTCGTTGTCCGGAGGTCTTTGCCCGATGGTCGTCGGCGAGCCTCTGACACGCCGATTTAGGCCTGCTCCGCCTCGTTGTAGGCGATGATGGTGTTCCCTTGGCTTTTGGCTATAAAAGGGAGTGCTTGGGGGTCGGATTGGAGCTCAATCCACAGCCCAAGCTCTCCCAAATTCTTGCCTCGCCGGAGTTCTTGCCTCGCCGGATTCTGGATCTTTCGCCGGAGGTTGTTTGGTGGTGTTTCCAGAGTGCATTTGTGAAGCTTTTGGTAGCCTTGGAGGTTAGAAACCAAAGCAAGTCGAAGGAGGCCGAGTCGCTCGTGTTTTGGGTGAGTTTTCTCGCCGTTTCTGTCGTCTGAGTTCTTCACGGCGACCGCCGCGTTCTTCACGACGCCCGCCGTGATGAACTGCGGCGACCGCCGCCAGAGCCCATAATGCCTCTTTGGCTTTTGGCTTTGGTGATCGTCGTTGTGGCGTCGTTCCTTTCGTTTTCTTTCATCGTTCTTAGATTCGTACTGTGGTTATGTCGGATCTAACTTAGGGTTCCTTTTATGGGTCGACTCGAAGGTCGTTGTGCTGTCGGAGCTATACCCGTGTCGATCCCGGAATCCCGTCGTTGTCGTTAAGCTTGTTTCTATTCTGCGGATTAAGGCAAGTGGCGGTTCGCTCTTGCTCATCGTTTCCATATTTACATTGATTATCAGTTATTTCAATTGATTAATTAATTTGGAACGATTATTACTGTGTTCTTCTGGAAGTGATTTATAAACTGTTTTGAAAATCATATAATAGGTTGTATATCTGTTAGAACAGCGCTATTATCTGTGATCGCCTTTCGGGCCTTTATGTGGATTTATTCTGTAACTGTTATTGTGCTGTATCTGTGTGGTTAGCACTGTTAGTTAGGAATGTACTCGGACTTCGTCCGGTCGTTTCTTTATAATTTGGTATCGGGGTGGCTCGTCTCCATCTGGTACTATTCTAAGATCATGATCGGTTTCTTTCACAAGTGTGTAGAGGCAGGACACTTAGCTGGTGTCACAAACCTTCCGGTGTGCGTCACTCTCGACGAAACGTATACTAAGATGTGTCGTCCCAACGGTGGGGTACACATGTAAAAGTCTATAATGTGATCTGTGTTTTGTAATATAATTCAGATAAGTGCTACTCTGACGCACAAACTTAATAAACCTTGGCGAGTAGTGTAGCTAAGTTATAGTGCAGCTAGGAAAACTCGTCTCGACTTTGATCATAGTACGTTCTCTTTCCAATCTGGATTCGCTGTATGCGGTGAGGTTGGTCGTGAACCAAAGCATCTCAGTCAGCTTTTAAATCTTTGTTGTATGATTCTTTAATATTCCAGACTTTGTCATACTTCGTTAAAGACTCATTCTGTTGGAGTCTTCTCTTGGATATTCCGATAAGATTCGCTTCAGTTGGAATCTTCTCTTGTGCATGCCTTTTGTCATACTTAAGTAGAGTATGGTGGTTGACAAGCGTACTCGATTATTACTCGAGGGACGAGGAGTCTAACCTAATACGACTGCTTAGAACCTTCTGCTTTGTACCCTTGTATGGTCTATTCATTTAGACTAACCAACCACATTTGTTATCTGCATTGTTGGCTGGTGTCATCCGTCCGATTTGGCACATCAGATCGAATGTAGCTCAAAAGAATAGAAGGACTATGGAGTCGACGGTGGTTTTTGAACGTTTTAGTTATTTCTTTAATCAGTTTGAGATCTTTTGGACAATGACTTTGGTTGTAATGTGTTTTATAAGACTTCCGTTGTACCCTACTTTATAAGACTTCCGCTGTATTTGGTTTAAACTCTGTGTTAGCCTATTCGGGATTGGGTTGTAATCCCGTAATTCATGTTTCTTTGACAATGTTATATTTTGGAATTGAATGCTTTGATCATTATGTATCATTTGTATTTCATAAATTGTATTTAAACGGTAAAGCCTTGGGTGATCTCGGTAAGGAACACCGGGGTCACTGGCGGTAATACCTTTCCAAAAGGGTTAAGTTTTGGGGGTGTTACAGTTGTGGTATCAGAGCCAAAGGTTTTAAAACGGGTTTGAGATTTTTATATCATTTATCCGTTTTTGAAAATGCTTTTAAAGGGCTCTGAATTTTCAAAGCAAAAAGAATTTCAAACACCGTTCATAGTCGTGTCTTCTAGATAGTCTGATATAGTAAGCTTGCTTCTATGTCTAGAAAGACTAACTCGATTCCTCGTTATCCTGTAGGATGGGTGCGTGCTTTTCTCTTGATAGGGGGTCGGAGGACGCCAAGACGGACCCGTCGTCTCCAGGCAGGCTAGATTTTCCGGTTCCCCAGCGATGTTTCGAGGTTGGAGGCCCGAGTAGCCCGCCCGAGGAGGCTTGATAAAGGGTGGAGAGGTCGCGTGTTCGACTCTCACCAACAACCTCCCAGCCATGGAGATTTGGTTGGGGTACATGGGCTGCGGCCCATGGATAGAGAAATGGCTGGCCCGATAAGGTCGGAGCCCCTCTCATTCAAAGTGTACTTTTTTGTAACATCCCAGGCTAAGCTATCCCAGCCACCAAGCCGCACAGCCACCCAACGGTGCCGGCGCCGGTACTGGTGCCGCCTGGTTGTCCAAGGGCATGCAGCCCACACACCCAACCCTTGCAGCGCAATTGGTGATACAAGTGGTAAGGCATTGCCCATGTATCTAAAGGTCCCGGGTTCGATCCCCGTGGGCAACAACCTACCCATTTAAATGGGGGAAGGGTTGGGTGTGTGGGCTGCATGTCCTTGGACAACCAGGCGGCACCAGTACCGGCGCCGGCACCGTTGGGTGGTTAGGCGGCTTGGTGGCTGGGGTAGCTTGGCCTGGGATGTTACACGATGCAGCAGAAGGACCTTGATGGTCTTCACCGTGACCCAGGTCATCCAAAACAAGCCCCTTCTCCAAATCCTCAAGACCATCCATGTAGTCAAATTGCATAGTTGAAGAAGAATCTGAAAAGAATGAAGAAAACGGCTTTAGCAAGGGAGTCTAGTCAAAAGGGAGAAAAAAGACACTTATTGGCACGTGTCTCCACGAGCATTATGGAGCCCAGCCCGCAGAAGCTGAAGACCTCAAAAATTAACTAGTCAGCTCACCCCCGCAAGGGTGAAAAGAACTCAAGCCTAACTCTTCGAGTTTTTCCACCGTCATCAGTTGACCATACTCATAACTCGAGGTACGATCAAACTTTGCAATCAAAGCCTTCTTCTCACCCTGTTGTCTCTTCTTAGCAAGACTAGAAGCGAGACACGAGAAATGGAGAGCTCTCCCAGGACTAATGTTAACCCCAAACGAGCCAGGAATTCTAAGCAGAAACCACTCATTCCTCCATGTGCCCAGACTCGTGGGCTTGATAACCCGCTGTGCATACTCGACCTTCCAGGACCAATATCCGTTACTGATGTCCCGCGTAGAGATCAAATTCCTTACAACCTCGAGGGAGGGCTCGACACCCAGTTCGCGGCAATGGAGGAAAAGGCAGCAGAAATTCCTCCAAGAATTAGGATGCAACTGAATGGGGCTAGTGCCTTGAGCATTTAAAACCTCCTTGAAGAAAGGGTCAATAGGCACACGGAACCCAGCGAACAACGCCGGCAAAGACATCGCCATAAAATTCGGAAAGTGGTGAAGGGATCGCGAACCCTCCTCTGGAAGAGCCAAAATACACCCGGCGGGAAATGGGTATGCTTGTACAATGCTCACCAAATGCTCGAAATCCAACACGGTTTCATCACCATCATCCTCCCGGAAGAAAGAACTGTCCGAAACTGGTAGCCGTCTCACGCGCCTCCTTAAAATCCAGAGTTGGCCTCTTCCCGACGACGTAGGCAAAGGCGAAGAGGTAGGGGCGGTGTTAGTATGGGGCTCACTTCGACCAGAAGATGAAGGTGACGTCTCCTCGCGAAGTCCTTCTTCGCGGAGACTCCCCACATCGTATCTCGGAGCGCGGTCATGTTTAGCTTTATAGCGAGCCTCGAGAAGAACTAGGCGTCTCTTCGAGTGCTTTTCTGGAGTAACAAACTCTGTCGCCTCAGAAGACCCCCCTGACGAAGAATATTGACTCTTTTCGCTGGATGAAAAGACCTGGTGTTTATGATTCATCGCCCCTTTTGGCGAAAATTCCGACCCAAGCCTGGCAAGAAAAGAAAGAAGGAAGATGTCAGTCTCAGTCAAAGGAACCAGGCCCAGAAAGAAAAACCAGAAACCGTCTGAAGAACGATGGAAAAAGGGAACGAAGCCTACCCCGAAAAGAAACCCTAGAAAAGCTAGAAAAGAGAAATGAAAGGCTACACCCTAAAAATCCAGAAAAAGGAAATCTCAGAAGGTACCTCAGAATTGCGGGTCCACCGTCGGAGAGAGGATGAGGTCGGATCTAGGTCCCGGCGACCGAAAAAGAGAGACCTTCGCCCCAAAAATAAGTACAATCTCCATACCCCCTCGTTAGTCCCAGACCGAAAGGGGAGAAGCAAGAAAGAAAGCATGAACGAAGAAGAAGGAAAAGAGAATTACCTGACGAAGCGTAGAAATCGCCGAAAATCCGAGATTGACAAGAGTTGGCCACAGGAAGCCTCAAATGGAAAAGTGATTCGATAGATGGTTGAGCGAAGTGAGAAGAACACTGGAAAACGACGGTTTATAAAGGTTTGCGACAAGGCATAGCAGTTGAAAGGGCACTCGAAAAAGCCACGTGGAAACACCCCAGGTGAGGCACGTGGCGACAAGAGAGGTCTCCACTGAAAATTCGAAATTCAAACCCATGAATAGAAAAGGCGGGACGAGGGGACCAGGAACCACCACCAAACATCTAAAGACAAGGAAATGTACGCGAAGACAATTCTGATAAGATCCCACCCACAAAACCAAGCTTTCGCCCACTCCTCGCGAAAAGCTTGGGGGGCTGGCTGTGGGAGGCAGATTCCCCTCCTCGCGAGAGAACACCTACGCGTAGAGTACCAAGGCCACCAGAATTCTGTTATGGAGAGAGAGTGTGTCAGAGAAAGGGAAGTTTCAATACCAGTTGAGAAATCTCCTTCAATCCGCAGTCGACACTTGGCAGTCTGAGAGTGGATGTTGATTCCTATAAATACCCTTGAGATCTTTGAGCAAGAGAGAGGGCAATTCCGGGAAAGAAAGAGAGAGAAAGAGAGAGGTCAAAAGCTCCATTGTTATTCTGGGTTTTTGGGAATTCTGGGATATTCTGAGGCACGAAACTACTGCGTCGACCTTCCATACTTCTCTTCCTTTTTCATCCCCATCTTCTGTTGATTGAAAACCATTGATCTCGTCACTGACTTGGGCGTCGGAGGGTGTTCTCCCAGAGAAGCTCTCTCCGGGATTTGCAGGTCAGCAGAGAAGTCCAGATAGGGAGGAGGGGTCTTCTCGGTGGATCCAGGAGCCAGTCAAGGAAGAGAAGGGTTGAAGCTCGAGACAGATCACAAGGATTCTCTAGTATTCCTAGCAACGAAGCAGCACTTTCCGAGCATCGACTGGAGGAGGTCAAGTTCCACAACAGCTCAAGTCCAGTTTCGCGCGAAGGTCAGAAAAGGAAGAGGTGGCCGAGGAATCTCTCCAGAATCAAACAAATAACAAGTACATCCGGGCTGAGGGTGTGTTGACCTCTAACTTCTTCACAAAGGGTTGAAACGGATTTCAACAATCTTAAAATAGATTTATCCACAAAATTACAAAACGACGAGAACCGTACCATTAAACAACAGCAAGGAGAAGGGCCCCACATGTCGGAGTAAACTAATTCAAAAGGAACACGACTCAGACTAATGTCTACTAGCTAGGAAGATCGAGGCTCTTAATTTCCTAGTTGGCACGACTCAGATGCAAATTATTCACATGGTGAACAATAGGTTTCTGCTCTTGTTATCACGACGCCCTTTCTTCTTCTTCTTGCCAATCTTCTTGCTTTTGCTCTGGAGTGTGCTTTTGGTGGCTTGCTTACAATCTCTTTTACGATGACCATCAGCGCTACTTGTGACCAAATGGTACCTCGATGGATCCAACTCACTTAGCTTTCCAAACTCCCGCTCATACGACATGTGATGCTCAAACCTACGTACAACATTAAATTAAAATCACCCTCTATATATATATATATGATTATTTACAGCACAAGTGTGATGTATGTTGTAAATTAAACAAAATCCTCAACTTTAATTACAGAATCTAACTACTTAATTACTTACCAATATCCGAGGGAATCATATGGTGCAAACTTGTGATACATATCCTTGATAGTCCTTTCAGTGGGATTTTTGATAGTATGAACCTGTTAGTCGAATAAATTAACCAAAACTACCTAGTTAGTAATTACAGAATAAATACTCTGTATAGAAGAATATATTAAGGCAATCATGTAAGCTCAGATTACTCTCTCTCTATATATATATATATAGGCTTAATTAAATATGTGAATTACCTCTCGCAGGTGTCGGTAAGTTTCAGTGTCGACTGGAACCGTAGCATATAAGCCGATGCACATTGAAACATTGGCAGCTACGAAAGAGCCTATACCACTTATTTTCACCAATTCATGAATCAATGACAAATTATGCTGTGATGCGGGGTGATGAGGATGATCGAATTCGGACAAGCTTCCATTCAAAACCTTGCGGGTAACAGATGATACGATGTCAGCCCGATATCCCAACTTACACAGCTTCAGACGTTGCACGTCAAGCTGGGTGAATTCTTCGGGGCTGGGAAAGTTGTTGAAGGAATTTCCGCCTCTTCCCAGTTCAAGCTCGCACAATGCTTTAGCCAAAGCCAACGATCTGCTCCACCTATGTATATAAATCAATACAGTATATACGGTTTGATAAAAAATAGGTTAGTTTGAATGAGCTGTCTAGCTTATATAGGCACGTACCCACAATTTGCAAGAAGAATAGACTTGATAATGTCCTCAAATAGGGTGGGAGAACGAAAGAGTCGACCAAAACCCTCAACAACAGCTGGGGGATGCATGTTTTGGAATTCGGCTGAGACGGTTTCATCTACTGCTGAGATCCGCAACATTCTCTTCACCTGGTCCTGACCGACCATTAGAGTACGTTTACAGATTAATTATTATGTATATACTTGAAAGAAGAAGAAGCTGAGAAGCTAGGCTGGCGGGCGACTGACAATTACAGTTGTTAGATTGGTAGGATGAGCGATGAGGAGTTGGTGATCACGCGTAGTGTCAATGAAGACTTGAAGCACAACGGCGTCGAGGGGCGAGTGGCGAATCAGAACAATGGCCGAAGAGTGGTCAGCGAGTCGTAGAGGGCGAGTCAGAGTTCTGGTGTGGGGATCCCACTTGTTGGGAGCCATCATAAAAAAACCATGGTTGCACACCGCCTTCTCCAAACTGAATCTTGGGTATGGATGTAACAGAATCTACATAGATGTGATCTTGATGAACTAGGTGCTTTTCCCATTATAAATAGGTAATAACCCAAGACCACAACCTTGAGTCCATTTTACTAGTATATATACTAGGAGATTTATCTCTAAACTTTCAATGTGGGACAAACATTTGTCCCAATATTTCCCAAGTTTGTGCATTTCATGCAACCAATTTTGGGCCTCCATTTCTCATTCAAACGGAAATCATTTATGTCGTATGAGTACAGTACGAGAGTGTGTTCGTGTAGACGAAGCCAATGCTTCCATTTTCCGGTGTTGATATTGGCCGGAGCCCACCGGAATTGTGCCCGGAAAAGTGTCCGGCGCCACATCTTAAAATGAGTTCCAACATAATTAAGGTGTCAATTAACACAATGATAATGACAATGAATCACACTCTAAGCGACTTGCCTGAACGAGGAGAAGGTGGCCAACACAATCTCCTCGAAGTGTGTTAATGATATGCGCTACTTCAGGTTGGAGATCGCTACTTGGAATAATATTCAAAGGTGCTCCTCCACTGCCACCACTACTGCTACTCATTTTATGAACATCACCACCACCACCGCCATTCATATTCATATTGTTGTTGCTTTTCGGAGCTTTCACATACATCCTGCATCATATATATATATATATATACCGGCCAACAAACCATTAATTATTTTAGTACAATATAAGAATAATCACTAGCTACAATATATTTCTTTATAAAAACTCGTACGCACATGTACTTTTACCAGTGAATTGTAAAATGCGTAGCATATTTAAGATATGTATAATACGTACAGTATATAAATTATTTGATTTGTCCAATTCTATTATATAAGGTATTGCTATTGCTGATCTATCAGAAGCAAAACCTTACATTACAATGGCATTTTCATAACGTTGAAGAACTTTATTAGAGGAAGGAAACTAAATCTCATGGACTATTATGTGATAGTCTTGAAAGGTTGGGTTCGAAAGAGCATTTTATTACCAACACAAAATATAAAATATAAAATAGAAATAGAGGTGCATAGAAGATGAAACTCTACGGATCGAAATAGAGGTGCACAACCATTGGTTGACCACTTGACCGTATACCTGAACATGGAGTATTTGATAAAGGTTTACCTTTTTTTCTATATGTGGTAAGTATATACTAGGGTAAGAACTACCTAATTAAGACTGCAAGTATATAATAGAGTATAAGCTTATGATTTGTGGGGGCTAGAAGCTAATTAATTATTTATATTAGATGAATGAGATATTAAATAAAGTGACTCTTCGAATTCCAATTCCCTGACACAAGTGAAAAAGTTGATGAAAATCAACTCGGTGACTCTTCGAATTCCCTAAACTCTGAGGCATCCAACCCTCCACCACCACCACAAGTCAGCTCTACAACAGTGGTTAGGTACAAATCAAGACGAATGGAGGAAACAAAAACAACCGATGCCATGCCACTACAAATCATTAAATCAAACACAAAATACAAAATTTCCAATCAAATTGACCCATAGATGCATTCAGGGGAAAGAACTGTGTCATAAAATACGAAGGCTGGTGCAGGAGTGCTGACAATGCAGATTGTATCGTTCTAAAGCATGTTGAGCATGACAGGCCAGATCGAGGTTTACTCATGTTCAGATATCTACATTATTACATCCTCTACTGAGTAGTATTATATATTCTACGTACTAGAGTTGGATGGATGTATTAATTGTACCTTAGCTTGCCAATTAAGGTGTTGATGGAGGAAATAACTCCACACAGGTGAATTAAAGAAACAGCTCCTCAATTTATATATATATATATACTAGTGATCATGCCATATTGTGTTATAGTATTATAACTTATTTCTATAAAGAATTATAATTGATGCAATGTGTGAAAAATTTATAATACATAAATATTCATAAATATGAAGATAATCTTTTTTTCTCTATTTTTATTGTAAATAGATTCTTTGATCCTATAAAATATTACCAAAATACTTTAATGATGTTATCCTATCTCTTTTGTTATCAAGTTTGTCATACATGTGAGTATTATTTGTTCATACAAAACATTATTATTTATCATTGCGTCTAAAATCTTATAATTATCTTTTTATTTCCATTTTAAAGTAGTATTGTGTCCAAAAAAAACTTAGAGTTATACCCTTGAATGAATTTTAATGCTATCAAAAGCACATTTTGGACCAAAATTTGTTATTACATTTACATCATCTATTAGTTAAATAAGATTTTTTAAACATAACAAATAAAGTCAAAAGGTCTCAAGCTTATTTTAAATATAACCAACTTCTAATAGAAAATAGGTGATTCTTGATTTTCATTCTAATTTTCTAAACGTGAAAACAAATACATGTAATTTTAATGCTAATGAGCATATATATTACCTTGAGTAAATTTTTTTCCAATTTTATAAACTATCAAATAAAGATTAAGAAGAAATCAAGAGGTCTTAAGCTTATATGACAATACAACCTTTTCTAATAGCAAATATGCTGCTCTTTATTTTCATTATAATTCTCTTAACTTGAAAAATAATTCTCATACAAATTTAATCTATATGTACTTTTGATGCTAATGAGCATATATATTATGTTGATTCATTTTTCAATTTTATGAACAATCCAATCTAGCCAATAATAATTCAAAGTTTTGGGTTAAAATCTACCATACATCTTACCTCTTGTATTTCTATTTTTAAAATATCTAGATTATTTATAGCATATTTATTAATGTGTAAAATTATTATTTATATACTAATTTGATATTTTTAATATATATAATTCATTATATTAGCCAGATGAGTAGAATATAAACTGATGTTAATATTAAAATTTATTTGATTAAATATAAGCAAATACATTAGTAATACTATTTGTTTGGACTAATTTGAGGTAATTTTGAAACTAATTGAAGGATAGACATATAACTCTTATAACATATTAATGAGAGCTATATCTCTAACCTATTACAGTATTCTTGTATTCAAGCCCCCTAAAAAATAATATTTTTGTACGAAAGCTATTTGCATCATTTTATTTTTATATTTTTTTTGATAAAAGAAAGCAATTAGGATGACTAAGTATCTACAAGGCTGGTAGTAGTTTATCCTAAGACATTCTGATGGATGAGACAAATTAAAAAATGATTCTCAGAGAATCTAACGACAGGTACTACGCGACCCATTTTTACTATAATATCATCCATGCATTTTATTTCAAATTATAACCCTAACTTTTTATACTGCTTGATTTTTATTTGACTTTTCTATCACTAATATTGTGTTATATACATGCAACTTTGAGTGTATACTCATGAATTTATATTATTTCTATTGTACGTCGGTTATATTTGAATGTTTTGTTGTAAGCACATTAAAAAAAAAAAACTTGTTAGTATTGTATAGCAATATTGATCTTATATATTAAGCTAATTATTATACTTTTATATTGAAAAGTTAAAAAATCAACATATGATAAAAGTGAGGCTCATCTTTCTATATATAGAATTTTCATGGTGTGATCAATTTGTGCATATAAATATCATGTGTATACTCGTGCATTTGTGTCGATTGTTATAATATAAACGAATCTTTTTTTATTTAACATAAATGTAAATAGATGAATTATAATCATCATTATATGTATTAAATTTCTATAAAAAATTTGCATAAGAAAATTAAAAAGAGATGTGTGGTGGGTCGGTGGCAAATACATTTCATTTAAAGTTTAAAGTAAAGTTATAAAAGATAGCACATTTCAAAACTTTATAGGTTTATAAGATAACAAATAGGTGCAATAATCTATAATAAGATTATTGTTTTAAGAATATATTATATAGTAGTATAATTATTTTGATTTCGGCTCTTTGTTATAAAATGCATTTTAATTTGAAATTTATTAAGAACCGATACATAGCTAACATAAATACCTCTAAAAATCATCAATCAATTGATTTGTCATTTCTTTGTTTGTTTGTCTTCTTATTCTCTTCTTCATGCAGCCTAGACACAAATAGATAAAATATGGCATTTAAGAATAGAACAAAATTAAATCGTTAAAAAATTATCCGCCAACAATCGGTTGTTAGTGGCCTTTATAAAATAAATGCATTAGTGTACTCTAGTAGATCTGCAAATACAATGAATTTGCAATAGAATAAATATATACTATAAGCTTGTAACAAAAATAAAACTTAGACATACAGTGATTTCAAATGTAGTTTTTTTTTTATGATGATCGATTGATCGAGCAATGACTATTCAGTAGACTTGCAAAAATATTTGGATACACATTAACCAAATACGAAGAAATTAACAGATTTTACTTTATTGTAAAAAAAGGGTGAATCTATAAATAAATTTTTTGGTAAAGCTAGCAAGCACATACATTTAGAGGTACATATGTCAAAAACTACAATAATCGGAAACTATGATCTTTGATTTTTACATTTTGGCGATTAAAACAATTTCTATTGCAAACTATATATATGATTCTACAGACCTTGTTTACGTACATAATTATGTTTCTATGATAAAGCCTACAATTTCAATTTTTAAATGCCTCGCGTTACATTTTGAAAGGAAAAACGTCTTACTTGGAGTTTGAAAGACCCTTCATTATAGTAATAAAGTCATAATAAATTATTAATGGTCATTTAAATGTTTCCATGTAACGATTATTTTTTAATTGAATTTTAATTTAACATTTATCTTTATCTATAATTTCATTATAACTTTTTTTTAACAATCATACCCTAATGGGATTTGAACCCAATATATTTTTATGGATAAATGATAAGATAAGATAGGTCATAGTTATATTTTTTGGTACGTACACTAACTTATGATAAAGCTGGAAAATATTTTAATTGTTTACATCATATGTAGAGTAGAATGTAGGAATAAACCGAACCAAAAAAAAAGAATGTAGGAATAAACCAGAAGAAAAAAAGAGAGAGTACAATGTAGGTTTTATGGAGAAACAAACAATGTATTATTATTATTATTAGATGAGTTTGATGGATTGTATTATTTTTAAATATTTCATATAGATTAGACTTGTCAACTGGGTCGGGTCATGTCGGGTTCAAGTCAAATCGGGTTGGAGTCGTTAAAAAATTTCGGGTCGGACGGGTCGGGTTGACCCAACGGGTCGAACATGCCCTTTTTTATGATTATTATTATGACTTTTAACTTTAATAAAATAATTTGAATAATATAATTAATATTATATTATTTAACAAACTATATAAAAAATTAATATAAATGAAATAAAATATATGAAATAACGGGGGCCCACGAGCTTGGATTTACGTTCAGGTCGAGTTTGGGTTCAGGTCCTTCTTGACCCAATGACGTTCGGGTCGGGTCTCGACCCAGAAAATTCGGGTCGGGTCGGTTTTTCGGGTTGGGACGGTTTTTGACAGCTCTAATATAAATCTATAGTACATTTGATAATATTGATATAGATGATAATAAAAAATTAAAAACAATTTTCATGAATTAAGAGGATGGCATTGATTGCCAAAATATCTACTTTGTATGTTTATAGATAGAAGTTTATAAATAGATAAATATAAGGATTTGAGTAACTAATTAATATAAATAAAAAAATAATGAAAGATAAAATAGTAAAACAAAGTTGTTTAAAAGTGTGATACCCCGTAATTCTGTAAAGATTATTCTGGGAATTTTTGGAATTTTCCCGAACACCCGTTTAGTACGTCGGATTTAATTCAGAAAGTCGGAGACATTCTGTAATATGCTCTGTATCTGTAATATTTTTCTCAGTGAAGAATTATACAGTTAAGGCATGTTGGAAGTTTATACTCGTTCGTGTACGACTTTTGTTATCG
The DNA here is from genome assembly GCA_027886185.1 of Rheum nobile. Lineage (NCBI taxonomy): Eukaryota > Viridiplantae > Streptophyta > Magnoliopsida > Caryophyllales > Polygonaceae > Rheum > Rheum nobile. The sequence goes on along the minus strand of WOAB01000593.1, from coordinate 585,549 downwards.
CGAGTTAAGATTAATACCAAATCTCTACCCAATTGGTTATTACCCAAGAGGTGCAAATGGATTAACCATGGGTTAATACCCAAGGGCACAATTGGAAGGCTTTTTGGCTCCCAACAAGCCTCATCTTTGCCTATAAATAGAGAGCATGGGTGAAGCTAGAAAGGGTGTGAAAAACGCCATTACGCTGTCCATTTCTCGTCTCTCAAAAATGCTCCCAAAGAAAAACGCTCTCTCTCTCGGAAAGCTCTCGTGGATCGTTGGAGGCTCGTTTGGTGTCGTTCTCGGTGGCCAAAGGAGACTTGGAAGGCCCTTAGAAGCCTAGAAGCCAAGCAAGGCGAAAGGCGAACCAAATCGAGCGTCGCGGGTAAGATTTCTCGTCCGTTTTTAAGTTTCTGTTCAGCGACGGCGACCGCCGCCAGGAACGGCGACCGCCGCCAGGGAGACGGCGACCGCCGCCAGGAACGGCGACCGCCGCCAGGAACGGCGACCGCCGTGTTGTGGACGGCGACCGCCGTGTTGGGGACGGCGACCGCCGTGTTGTGGCCGGCGACCGCCGTGAAGTTCTTGGTGCCGCCGTGGAGGAAGCCGATGAGCGGCGCCCGCCGTGCTTGAGACGGCGACCGCCGTGATGGTGGCGGCGCCCGCCGCAATTGTTGGTGGCCGGCCGTGAAGGGTAGTTGCCCGGGAGTTGTGCGTTGGCTTCCGAGACCTTCGATCGGGTCTCGTATCCTTCGATTTCTTTCGTCCTTTCGTATATTCGTACTATTCTTTGTCGAATCTAACCTAGGGTTCCTTTTTGGGTCGACTCGAAGGTGTTTATGCTAGTGGAGCTATACGCGTGTCGAGCCCGGAATCCCGTTGTCTCTGCTTTGTTCCAGATCTACGGACTAAGGCAAGTGGCGGTTCGCTCTTGCTCATCGTTCCATATTTACATTAATTATCAGCTGTTTATCTGAGTAATTAATTTGGAATGATTATCTGTGTTTGTCTGGAAAAGGTTTTATAAACTGTTTTGGAAAATCATATAATAGGTTGTATATCTGCTAGAACGACGCTATTATCTGTGATCGCCTTCCGGGCATTTATGTGGATTAATAGGAAAACTAATCCAAGTAAGGATTAGCTGTTTCTATTATCTCTATGTTTAAGTTATTTGCCTGGATGGCTTTAATGTGATAATTGCTGTGTTAGACTGTTTAGTTAACACGAGTGTTCGTAGGAACGTTAATCCAAGTAAAGATTAGTCGTTTCTTTATAACTTAATGTGCATAGGAACGCTAATCCAAGTAAGGATTAGTCGTTTCTTTATAATTTAATATTCGTGGGAACGCTAATCCAAGTAAGGATTTGTCGTTTCTTTAAATCATAATATTCCTCAGGGTTATTGCCGAATAATTTAAGGGTCATGACCTATGCTTCTTATCCACATGTAAGGATCTGAAGTGTTTTAAGCGCCTTGCTAGCGCCAGTGGATGAGCTTAATTGCAGTCCTGTGTTTTAAGCACTTAGCTAGTGCATTGGGGTGGACGTAACTGTCACCCTGTAAAATAAACTATAAGCGTTGTGACAGTGCAAATCAGGGTGAACGTAAGATCACCCGGTGTCTTAATAACTTCCGTGTTCTCGGAATATTCTTAAAAGCCTCAACACTGTGTGTGTGTGTTGTAATTTAATAAGATAAGTGCAGTTAAGCACATAATTAAACTGTAAGCGCTGTATAGTGCAATCAGGATGAACGTAAGGTCACCCGGTGTGATAATAATCGACGTTGTTTCTCGGCATAATAAAGTTAAGTCCCGCGTGTGGGTTGTGTGTGTTTTAATTTGGGTTGACATGATTGTCACCCTGTGATTTAAGCCTTGTTGTCGCTCTTAATAACATTAATGTGTTTCAGTAATGTGTGTTTTGTAATTAAATAAGATATGTGCCCGAGTGCACATGATTAATAAACCTTTGGCGAGTAGTGCAGCTAAGTAATAGTGCAGCTAGGAAAGCTCGTCTCGACTTGAATGTAGTACATTCTCTTTCCGATCTGGATTCACTGTATGCGATGAGGTTGGTCGTGAACTGAAGCATCTCAGTCAACTTTTAAATCATTGTTGTTTGATTCTGTTAAACATTCCAGATTTGTCATATTTCCTTAAAGACTCAATCTCTTGGAGTCTCTTTTCGAGTCGATTTCTGTAAAGATGAAGGCTTCCAGAATCTTCTCTCATGCATACCTTTGTTGTTATTCCGTGAAAGTGTCGGGTTATGTATCGTCCCTTCGGTTATTATTCGAGGGACAATGATAGTAAACGGTTTCGATCACTCGAACCACTCTGCTTTTTACCCTTACTAGTCTATTTAAGTAGACTAACCCACGAACTTTGTTCTCCGCATGTGGGCTGGTGTCATCCGTTCGATTCGGCACATCAGATGGAGTGTAGATGAGAAGACTAGAAGGACTATGGAGTCGACGGTGGTTTTTCCGACGTTTTTAATAATTTCTTTAATCAGGTTGAGATCCTTGGGCAGGTGATCATTACGATCACAACCCTTTTTGTAATATCTTTTAAAAGTTTTCCGCTGTGCCTTGTTTAAGATTTCCGTTATAATTTATTTAAACTCTGTGTTTGTCCTATTCGGGATTGGGATGTAATCACGGGACTCGTGTTTTATATGATTAAGGTTATCATTTTGTATCATTGTATTTCATGATTTGTATTTAAACGGTAAAGCCTTGGGTGATCTCGGTAAGGAACACTGGGGTCACTGGCGGTAATACCTTTCCAAAAGGGTTAAGTTTTGGGGGTGTTACAGTTGTGGTATCAGAGCCAAAGGTTGTTTTAAAACGGGTTTGGATTTTTATAAATCATTTATCCGTTTTTGAAAATGCTTTAAGAAGGGCTCTGAATTTTTTTTTCAAAGTGAAAAGAGTTTGAAAACACCGTTCATAGTCCTGTCTTCTATATGGTCTGATATAGTAAGTTTGCTTCTATATCTAGAAAGACTAATTCCTTCCCCGTTACCCCGTATGATATGGGTGCATTCTATTCTCTACAGAGGAACCGGGAGAAGCCAAGGTGGTTTTGCTATACCCAATAAGGCTTGAATTCTCAGTTCTCTCATTTTGAGTTAAGGTTGTAGAACCTAGTAACTCGGTTTGATTTCATCAATAGAAATTACCAAGTTGATCTATTCTAAGTTGATTTTATTACAATAAGTATATCAGAAGATACTAACGTGATAAAATCCTTGGAATTTGATCGGTAAACAGATGGTGAACACAAGGAACGTTATCTGTGCTGGTGTTGGGCCGAGTAATGACCGTAGACCAAATGCGAGGAATGCTTCAGACCCAACAGGAGAGCGTGAGTCTGTCTTTAACAATAACCAGGGAGGCAATGGCCAAGCTCAGGCCAACGCTCCGATGTTGTTTGATGCTACAGCAGTGGAGGCAATTCGAGGAATTGTCATGCAGGCAATCATAGATGTTATGCGACCAGTTGCACCACAAGCTCAAGGTGGTCCAGTTCCTCAAACTACTCCTGAAGTTGAGGAGTCAGTGGAGCAAGTACCTCAGATCAATGTTGTCAGAAATAGAGGAACTTACGGGCAAGCGTTAAAAGCCGTGAGTTCAATGAGGCCTGACAGCTATGACGGTACTGGAGAACCGGTCAGGGTGACCTATTGGTTCTCACATATGGAGCGGTTGCTCCGGAACATTAATTGCACTGAGGCTGGAAAAGTGCACATCGCCTCTCTTCAACTCAATGATGTGGCTAGCGAATGGTGGGAGAGCACCGGTCTGGCAGATCATCCCGAGCTGAATTGGAGCATGTTCAAAACCAAGATGAGCGATCGTTTCTTTTCCCGAGCTATGAGGGAGGAGAAGCATAAGGAATTTCTGTACCCGCAGACTGATGGGTTAAAGGTGACTGAGCTCGCAGCTAAGTTCAATCACTTGATGCAGTACGCTGGACCTGAGGTGTCAACCGAGGAGCAGAAGATCTGGTACTTCCATGGATGGATGAATCCAGAGATCAAGCCTCTAATGTTGCGTCTTGGCTGTACTACGTTAGAGCAATATGTTGATGCAGCCTACAAGACGGAAGTCACATTGGAGGAGTCTGCCTTTAAGAGGGAGAAGCAAGTTAAAGGAAATGGTGGGCAACAGGATCGCCAGGTTGGTTCATTCAAACGACCGGCATCGCCTACCAAGTTTGAAAGGTCTGGTCGTGCTAAGACCGAGACAACTCAGTCAGACTCTGCCAGAGGCTCAGGTTGGAGCGGCGGAGCAATTCAGTGCCACAATTGTGGTGAAGTGGGGCATAAAAGTTTTGTTTGCCAAAAGGACAAGAGGATGTGTCATAATTGTGGAAGGAAAGGCCACATAAAAACATACTGCAGACTGAAGGGTCAGGGACCAATGCAGTCTTATCAGGCGTCAAATGTTGGAGGTGGACAGAACCCAAGGCCAGTGGTATCCACTCCTGAGCAGTTTATGGCTCGTAATAAAGGCAAAGCGCCTATGGGGTCTTCAGGCCAAGGGCAACGACTCTTCATAATGAGTCAAGCCAACGGAGAAGAACCCTGATCCATTAAGTTGTATTTGTGTTAAGACTTTCTTTAAGATTAAGGAGTAACGATGTGTGTCGGTAATCTCCGTGGTGTTAAGATCTGCCTGATCGACTTTTGTCAATTAATGTAATGTTTGGATGTTAATTAAGTGTTTTCCGTGTTTTGGAAAATTTCTGAATGTGTTATCATCGCGAATTAGTTGTTCATACGAAACCTCGTAAGTGTCGAGAACATCTTATGCCAAGTAAGGATAAGGACTGTCGGACTTATGGTGGTGAAGTTTTGTGGACAACTTAGATGTTCGTCCCTTGTGGTTAATCCCAAGGTCGACTCTGCTGTTTAAATCTAAATCCACTCCTAAGGTTCTTCTTCATACATAGAGTATGTCATCTATAAGATCGGATGCAGCTCTTTGAGGAAGATTAAGTGGTGAAGCGGTCATGTTGAGAGGAAAGGTTGCAGTTAAGGATATGTTGATGATCTCGATGTATTAAAGATTCAGTAAGGAGAATTGTCTACGCATCTAAGGAGTACTGTGGTAAGCGTTATCTCATACACTGAGTTCTTCCGAGATTTCTTAAGGAAAGGGAATGAACTTGTAGAGTTTTGTTCGGAGAGATCAGGAGCTATCTCTCATGCGTAAGTTTGTGCCATAAGCATTAAGGCAGATGAATCATTTTCAGAATGATATCCTAAGGAATTAAGAATAATATCTCGTGTGATCCATTTCAAGGATGAAGTGATTAAGGATGGTGGATCCAGGTGGTAAGATTGGTGTTGAGGTAGTATCCTCATTGGCTTAATGCAAGTTTCGGGGTCGAAACTTATTTTAAGGGGGAGGTGATGTGATACCCCGTAATTCTGTAAGGATTATTCTGGGAATTTTTGGAATTTTCCCGAACACCCGTTTAGTACGTCGGATTTAATTCAGAAAGTCGGAGACATTCTGTAATGTGCTCTGTATCTGTAATATTTTTCTCAGTGAAGAATTATACAGTTAAGGCCTGTTGGAAGTCTATACTCGTTCGTGTACGACTTTTGTTATCGCGAGTTAAGATTAATACCAAATCTCTACCCAATTGGTTATTGCCCAAGAGGTGCAAATGGATTAACCATGGGTTAATACCCAAGGGCACAATTGGAAGGCTTTTTGGCTCCCAACAAGCCTCATCTTTGCCTATAAATAGAGGGCATGGGTGAAGCTAGAAAGGGTGTGAAAAACGCCATTACGCTGTCCATTTCTCGTCTCTCAAAAACGCTCCCAAAGAAAAACGCTCTCTCTCTCGGAAATCTCTCGTGGATCGTTGGAGGCTCGTTTGGTGTCGTTCTCGGTGGCCAAAGGAGACTTGGAAGGCCCTTAGAAGCCTAGAAGCCAAGCAAGGCAAAAGGCGAACCAAATCGAGCGTCGCGGGTAAGATTTCTCGTCCGTTTTTAAGTTTCTGTTCAGCGACGGCGACCGCCGCCAGGGAGACGGCGACCGCCGCCAGGAACGGCGACCGCCGCCAGGGAGACGGTGACCGCCGCCAGGAACGGCGACCGCCGTGTTGGGGTTGGCGACCGCCGTGTTGTGGCCGGCGACCGCCGTGAAGTTCTTGGTGCCGCCGTGGAGGAAGCCGATAAGCGGCGCCCGCCGTGCTTGAGACAGCGACCGCCGTGATGGTGGCGGCGACCGCCGTGATGGTGGCGGCGCCCGCCGCAATTGTTGGTGGCCGGCCGTGAAAGGTAGTTGCCCGGGAGTTGTGCGTTGGCTTCCGAGACCTTCGATCGGGTCTCGTATCCTTCGATTTCTTTCGTCCTTTCGTATATTCGTACTATTCTTTGTCGAATCTAACCTAGGGTTCCTTTTTGGGTCGACTCGAAGGTGTTTATGCTAGTGGAGCTATACGCGTGTCGAGCCCGGAATCCCGTTGTCTCTGCTTTGTTCCAGATCTGCGGACTAAGGCAAGTGGCGGTTCGCTCTTGCTCATCGTTCCATATTTACATTAATTATCAGCTGTTTATCTGAGTAATTAATTTGGAATGATTATCTGTGTTTGTCTGGAAAAGGTTTTATAAACTGTTTTGGAAAATCATATAATAGGTTGTATATCTGCTAGAACGACGCTATTATCTGTGATCGCCTTCCGGGCATTTATGTGGATTAATAGGAAAACTAATCCAAGTAAGGATTAGCTATTTCTATTATCTCTATGTTTAAGTTATTTGCTTGGATGGCTTTAATGTGATAATTGCTGTGTTAGACTGTTTAGTTAACACGAGTGTTCGTAGGAACGCTAATCCAAGTAAGGATTAGTCGTTTCTTTATAACTTAATGTGCGTAGGAACGCTAATCCAAGTAAGGATTAGTCATTTCTTTATAATTTAATATTCGTGGGAACGCTAATCCAAGTAAGGATTTGTCGTTTCTTTAAATCATAATATTCCTCGGGGTTATTGCCGAATAATTTAAGGGTCATGACCTATGCTTCTTATCCACATGTAAGGATCTGAAGTGTTTTAAGCGCCTTGCTAGCGCCAGTGGATGAGCTTAATTGCAGTCCTGTGTTTTAAGCACTTAGTTAGTGCATTGGAGTGGACGTAACTGTCACCCTGTAAAATAAACTGTAAGCGCTGTGACAGTGCAAATCAGGGTGAACGTAAGATCACCCGGTGTCTTAATAACTTCCGTGTTCTCGGAATATTCTTAAAAGCCTCAACACTGTGTGTGTGTGTTGTAATTTAATAAGATAAGTGCAGTTAATCACATAATTAAACTGTAAGCGCTGTATAGTGCAATCAGGGTGAACGTAAGGTCACCCGGTGTGATAATAATCGCCGTTGTTTCTCGGCATAATAAAGTTAAGTCCCGTGTGTGGGTTGTGTGTGTTTTAATTTGGGTTGACATGATTGTCACCCTGTGATTTAAGCCTTGTTGTCGCTCTTAATAACATTAATGTGTTTCAGTAATGTGTGTTTTGTAATTAAATAAGATATGTGCTCGAGTGCACATGATTAATAAACCTTTGGCGAGTAGTGCAGCTAAGTAATAATGCAGCTAGGAAAGCTCGTCTCGACTTGAATGTAGTACGTTCTCTTTCCGATCTGGATTCGCTGTATGCGATGAGGTTGGTCGTGAACTGAAGCATCTCAGTCAACTTTTAAATCATTGTTGTTTGATTCTGTTAAACATTCCAGATTTGTCATATTTCCTTAAAGACTCAATCTCTTGGAGTCTCTTTTCGAGTCGATTTCTGTGAAGATGAAGTCTTCCAGAATCTTCTCTCATGCATACCTTTGTTGTTATTCCGTGAAAGTGCCGGGTTATGTATCGTCCCTTCGGTTTTTATTCGAGGGACAATGATAGTAAACGGTTTCGATCACTCGAACCACTCTGCTTTTTACCCTTGCTAGTCTATTTAAGTAGACTAACCCACGAACTTTGTTCTCCGCATGTGGGCTGGTGTCATCCGTTCGATTCGGCACATCAGATGGAGTGTAGATGATAAGACTAGAAGGACTATGGAGTCGACGGTGGTTTTTCCGACGTTTTTAATAATTTCTTTAATCAGGTTGAGATCCTTGGGCAGGTGATCATTACGATCACAACCCTTTTTGTAATATCTTTTAAAAGTTTTCCGCTGTGCCTTGTTTAAGATTTCTGTTGTAATTTATTTAAACTCTGTGTTTGTCCTATTCGGGATTGGGATGTAATCCCGAGACTCGTGTTTTATATGATTAAGGTTATCATTTTGTATCATTGTATTTCGTGATTTGTATTTAAACGGTAAAGCCTTGGGTGATCTCGGTAAGGAACACTGGGGTCACTGGCGGTAATACCTTTCCAAAAGGGTTAAGTTTTGGGGGTGTTACAAAAAGAGGGTTTGAACCCTAGACCTCTTGTATTATAAAAGTGTCTTTAACCATTGAACTATATTAGAATATTTAGTTTGTAATGAAAGATCAACAAAAAAATAAGAGATAATTTGTCATATTTATTGAGCATTAATTGCACCCTTAGACTACTTTATATATTTATAGATTGTTTTTTGAAATGTTGTTGTTCCTGCAGGAAGTTGTTCATAGAAAACCACAAATTAAGCAATGCAGCAACATCCCAATGTATCGGATGCACAACACATGAGCAATACCAACCATATATATACTGCAAGCGTTAGAAGGAATCAAAGGCAAACCAAACTTACAAGTCAGTTACATGATGAATGACGTTACCATACCATAAGATGCCAATTATTTTTCACATTCTAGCAGCATCAAATTAAAATAATAGGCCAAGTTTCATGATCAGGAGGAAGAAGTGAGCTGTTAAATATAATAGAGCAAAATATGACCCACTTATGAAGCTAGTAGCAAAATAAAGCCTCCTAGTGATGGGGATTCAACAAAAACACACGCTCAGCTGATGCGTCTTGGGCTCAACAAATTAAAACTTAAATTTAAAACTTAAACTTACAATTTAAAACTTAAACTTACAATTTAAAACTTAAACTTATAATATAAAACTTAAACTTAAATTTAAAACTTAAAATGTAAAAGTTAAACTTAAAATGAAAATAAAAAACTTAAAATTAAAATATAAAACTTTAACCTTAAAATATACAACTTAAAGTTCAAATATAAAAATTAAACTTAAAATATAAAACTTAAACTTGAAATTTAGAACTTATACTTGAAATATAAAATTTAAACTTAAACTTAAATTTAAAATTTAAACTTAAAATGTAAAAGTTAAAATTAAAATTAAAATATAAAACTTAAACTTAAAATATAAACCATAAATTTAAATTCATTTAATAGTTATTCATGATATTTAAAAAAATTGAAAGAAATAAGGGCTTGAACTTAATAGCGATTATTAAGTTGTCTACGTATCCTCTCAAGGTTAGAGGAATCAAAGCCCACATAGTTCTCTTACCTTTAGTGTACGAACCTCACTTACCTAAGTCGAGTCCGCATCGAAAGAATCGGAAGTGTTAATTGTTGTAGCGTCTCCAATCCACAAGTCTGATAATGAAGACGAAGCCACATTTGTTTGGGCTTTTAGTTCAGCTCTCTTCCAATCGTTGATTCAAACTTGGGCCTCCAATGAGTTTTCCACTACGCCAAAACATCAAAATCTTCAATATCATCAAACTCAAAACAAGTCTTAAGATAATTATCAAGCTCCGTATGTGAGTTTGATTGTCTCGGTCTTTTATGTATTCCTTGTAAATATCTAGATCCAAAAGCTACTCTACTAGAAGAAGAAGACAAGACCGACGGTAATTGAGACGAAGATGAATCAACATTAACATTAAAATATGTAAATAAAATTTCAACATTTGTTTTAGTTGTTATAATAATAGATGATACATTTGCTTTACTCAAGGGCAAAACTAGAGGGCAGGGGATCTGATGCCCCCTTTTCGTTCATGGAATTTTTTTCCCGTTCGTTATATTAATTTTTTTAATGAAATTTCGGTGTGTATCCCTGAGTTTAGGGGTACTCCGATTCAAGTTCACAATTATGTTTTTTATCCTCAAATTAGTAGGATTTGACTCATAAAATAGTCAAATCCATACTCGAACCATCTCAATTTGAATTCTGAAACAACAAATCATTTTCGATCTTATGAATTCAAATCGTGATGGGTCGGGTATAGATTTGTTTGAATTAATTTGTTTATAATTCAAACTTAATTTAATTTGATTGAAGTGTTCAATTGAACAGTGTTAAATTTAATTGTTCTAAATAGGAATGTAGACAAATTTATTGTGCGAAGTAAGAGATTGTCGGTTTAATGTGTTGAGTCTTCGACTATTCTAAATGAATCTGAAAATGTTGATGGAGATGAATGTTAATTTTCAAGAAAAAGTATGCAGTGAGGATGCATGTGAGATTTATTAATATTATTTATAGCTATTTTTATTCAGTATTAATACAATATTAAAAAAATTATGCCCCCTCTTTCATAGTTACTTGGTTTCACCAATACTTCTACTCCTAACAAGTTATAATAGTTTTCCAACATGTCTTGCAAAACATCATATATAAATCTAGGATCAAAAACTCTAGAACAAGATAAACATCGGGAATAGAGGTATGATAATTTAACCATTTCACCTTCATTTGGGCGATTGCGCCTTCGATTTTGGGATTTCGCCACCTCATGAAATGCATTAGCAATATTCATAGATTCAAGAACACATATATAAGAATATGGTTTATAAACATGACTAAAACTAGGAGTCACGTCATTAAAACTCTTAAAAGATCCATAATTTCACACGAGTTTGTCAAACTTCATCGGTAAAACATAAATGAGGAATACAATTAGCGGCAAATGAAGATATCATTTGTTTATATTGCATTGATTGACAAAATACTTTGTAAGTAGAGTTCCACCGATGACCAACGTCTTTTGAAAAATATTTTTGATGCACCCCATTTTGATCACAAAATTTCATCTATTCTCTTAAAATATTCCCATGCACCAAATATACTTAATAGCATATCTAATTGGATCAAAATAACGACTCATAGCATTTAAACCATATTGAACACATAAGTTTAAAATATGGCAAGCACATCGTATATGAAAAAACTTACCTCTAAAATGTGGTTGACAACCTGCTATCAAATATCTTATGGATGCGGTGTTAGGTGATGCATTATCAAATGAAATAGAAAAAACTCTATGAAGAAGTCTATATTCTTCTAAAATTGTACATATTCTAGAAACGTTTTGTGCGGTATGCGACTCATCAAATTCTCTAAAAGCCAAAACACGTTTATGCATTTGGAATTTTTGATCAATGAAATGACATGTAAGACCCATGTATGAATGAATTCGTTGATGATCACTCCATATGTCACTACATATAGAAACATGTATGGCATTCCCTCTAAAAAACCCAACCAAAAGACTCTTACGTTTTTTATATCCCTTAATAGTGTTTCTGTTAAAACAGGTTGTGAATGAGTTTCTCTTCTTCTTCTTTTTTAAAAAGGTTTGTAATTGAAGGTTTTGGATTTTAAGTTTTGTAGGGTTTAGGTTTTTTTGAAAAAATTAATTGTTTGAACGTTTTCTAATGTGTTTATAGTTTTTGTGAGATTTTAAGGGTTTTTAAACTTTCAAGGGTAAGGGTTTATAGTTTTACGATGCACGTTTTAGTGTTTAAGGTTTTAGAGTATACGAACTATTTTTTTCTATTTTTAGATTTTTGTTTTTATTTTTAGGGTGTATCGACAGTTAATGTAATAGTTGAATCGGACCCTAAACCGGTCGGGATCTTGAACCGTTGGTCCGATTCCGATTCAGTTCAGGATTTGACCGGATTTGACCCGGTTCGATTCTGGGCCGATTCACCGATTCCAACTAACATTTGGACAACTTTAAGTGAGGGCAGCCGCCGCCGCTAGAGGAAGTGACGATGGTACAATTATTGGTGCAGGGAAGTCATGTTTTGGAGAAGATATATTTATATTTGCTTTGTATAATAAAGATTCTTTCAAATGACATTTTTTAAATTTTAGTGAAACTATAGGATTTTTAATAATACATGCAATATAATAGGACAATGTTACTTTGGTTAACAAACAAGTTTCATTTGTTTATTACAGTCGAACATTAGGACCCATTCGAAACAGATGGTAATGTTAAATCATCTCAATGGATGATCTTTACAAACTTTTTACCAAAATAATCAAAACTAGAGTTCAAGTTAACGAACTCATATCTAGAAGTAATCCAAGACTGTGCGTTGTTTGGAAATGCGGGGGAAATGAGAATACGCTGAAAGCTTTGAAGAGCATAAGGTGGAATAGTATTGCCGTCAAGAAAATCTGTTGCGCGATTGGCTTCTCAAAAACAATGGTGTACCTAAAAATCAACAAATGACGATAAAAGCGAAATAATGTCTTGAGTAATCGAATGAGTTGTACTTTTATATCCTGTTATATTAATTGTATGTGCTGTACTTTTATACCCTGTTATTGTTATAATATATTGTATATTAATTAAATGTCATACATAATTGTATGTTAAATAAAAAAAATTAATATACATTATCAATTAAATAAAATATAATTGTAAAATATTATAAAGAATAACTTCTATATAATGTGCTTATAATACAAACATCACAATGTGTAAACATATATGTATATATGAGATCGAGGATATTAACTGAACTCTTAGTATGATTCCCTTACATGCTTTTCATTAAACATTATATGAAGTTTTTTTATACATTTCATATTGCTTAAACAATTATATATATAAATTGTTAAGAGAATGACATTTTGATTAACTCATGTAAAAGATGGAAATTCATGGATTATATAATGTTTTGTTAGTCCTAAATTATGTGTTAAAATGGTTATAAGTTTATGTTAAATCCAAGGGAACAATTCTATGACAAATTATAGAGAAAATTATCTTACATTGTGGTTCTTGTGATTGTGATAAACAACTATATTAAGTGTTTGGTTCAACATCTTTTTCTAATCATGACAACATGTGACAAAATACATAAATTAAATTTTGATACTAATGCAATCAAATTAATTTACACGAGGAGGGAATGAAATAAATTGCTCAATAATTGATGAAATAAAATGCTAAAAGTTTAGATTCTAAAAATAAAAAATTCAAAGTTAGCCTAATTTTAATAATGATTTTTACAAATTATATTTTTCAAAATTACTCTTATACTTTCGTTATTGTGATATAAATAAATTGAACTAATAGATTCGACTAAATCAAATTGTTTTTTTAACTGTAAGGAGATTTTTCTCTAATATAATTTATCAACCTAAGTACATGACAATGATCGTTATTTTCAAAGATTGGATTCTTGAGAATGACCTCTCTATTGCAAAAATGGAACGATACATACTATACAAAATTTATGTATATAACTTTAGACAAAAAAATATGCCTATTAGAAATTTAATGTGCATAAATTTATTGTTTAAATTTGCATATATATTGTGTTGTATGTACATGACTTATAAATTGAATAATTTGTTACCAAAAAAATATAAATGATTTTTTAAAATTCTTGACTAATTGTACATATACTTTACGGTATATACGTTATTTATATTTTTAGCACGAGAGCAACACTTTTCATATAACCCTATCTTTTTTTTTAAATTGTAAATATATCGATTTTTTTTTAAAAAAAAATCAACAATAACTAAAATTGGTTGTTAAATTTTTTAAACCTACCTAAATAATAGATGCATTCTTCGTATACAATATCAAAGTCATAATACTTTTAGGACTAAAAAGCCTCGTATCTCACAACTTGATTGAATATATTAAGTTTGAATGGACCTCAATGCTAGAAAGAAGAAAATGATGAGTATGATAGAAGAATCAAATCTGTTTACATATTAATAAATGGAGGTTATATATAGCTAAAATATAAAAAAATATTACTTTTTTCATATTAAATCATTTGATAAAAAAATATTATGTGAATAGTAGAATCTATATCATAGTTTCAAATTAATTTAAGTAAAATTAGCTAGATTTATGTTAGTGCATCAATGTTTGTAAATAAATATAAAGGAGGGAAAAAAATAAAATAGAAATACATGAGAGAAAGTCGTGAAAATCGACAAAATGGCTAACCGTTCTTTCTGCAAAGCTTGATGAAATTAATATTTTAAAACCCATATAATTAAAACATATATCATATAATCCGTATATAAGTTGAGTAGAATGTATCAATGAGTGTATGGATGGATGGATGGAATAAAAATAGTAATTAATAGGCAATCAAAGTTAGGAAATTCATCTAAAAGATTTTATTAATAGCTACTTTAAATAAGTTGTAAATAAGCTCAAAAATAGAGTACAAAGATTTAATTAAAATATATACTAAATGAAAAAAAGAAGAGGTTGGTCTTAATCAGTGGTGTAAAACAAAATAGGTTGATAAAATTTAAGAAAAATCAATAGATATTTATTAGTCTAATATATATTTGTTATAGGTTTTTAAAAATCTAAATAATTCGAAGGAAACAATTCTATAAAAGTTAAATTTGTGTTTATTTTACTCATCAATAGAATAATCTAAGCTATGTAAGAGTCTTGAAAATATAGAGCTTTAAGATTTCGTTATCAATTTATATTTTACTAATTATTTAATATAATAATAATAAAAAAAATAATACATCAATAACTTGACCTAAAATCACTCTCATGGCTCAAAAAGAGTGAGCTTTAATATATATAGATAAAGTAAATATTTATTATATATTTTAACAAAATAGAAATAAACAAATTATAAAAGTAATTTCTAATAATGACATGATCTCCTTACCTTTTCCATCACATGGATGCCGCTAGAAACAGAGCTCCAACAAGGGTGTTTCTTCATAGACTTGGGAAGGTCGACTCCCCCAATTGCCTGATGTGCAATTCAGCCTCGGAAACTGGTGAGCATATATGGTTCAAATGCCCATTTTCTCACCATGTCTTGTTTTTAGTCATGAAATGGACTGGAGTTATTATTAATGCCAGGAACATCAGCGAATGGTTGAATCAATTTGCTGAGAGCAAAGCCAAACACTCCAGCATATTCAAGGTTCGCCTTTCTGCTCTTACCGCCACAGTATACTCTATTTGGAGGGCCCGTAACATGAAATCTATGAAGGATCTACCATAGACCCATTGAATGTGCTAAACAGGCAATCTCACTCACCAAGCTTCGTTCGAGAAGCAAGATCAGATTAAAGACTATTAAAGAGAGACAATGGTTCAAGAAACTGAATTCCACTCGGACCCCTTAAAGTACCCATAAATGATTTCTCTATTTTGAATTTGGTTCTCCATCCCTTGAATTTCTTTTTGTAGAGCTTTTCAACTGATATGTATGTCCTTGAAATCTTATGGTCCTTGTTGACCTTGTAAAACTTTTGGGGTTTTCTTTGCCCTTTGGAAATATATTTACCATTCTCCCCTAAATTTTTTTTGATCCATGCCATTCTTAGACAAATATTTGAAAAATTGTTCATTTTATCATGTTCTAGAAGGCTAGAACCTATACCAGTCAACTAGGTCAGGCATGTTGGGTTCAAGTTCGGGTCAAGTCGGATTCAAGTTATTAAAAAATTTGGGTTGATCGGATTGGATTGAACGAGTTCAATTCGGGTCGATCTAACTAATCGAAAGACCCTTTTTTTATGATTATTATTATAATTTTAAAATGTATTAAAATAATCAATAATAAAATAATTAATATCATATAATTATTTAAAAAAGTATATTAAAATATATAATATAAATGAAATAAAAGTAGACTTGAGCAAATCCAGATCCACGACGGAATTTGACCAAAAATCAAGCCCGGACACCCGAACCAGATCCAGGCCTAGCCATGGAAATAGGCTGGGCAGGGTGTACGGATCCGCTTGGAAACCTAGACTTGGGTAGCCTGTGAGTACCTAATAGCCCGCAAGACATTAAGAAATCATGTAAAATACCACACAAATCTGCTAAACAAGATACACAATACCCATAAAAAAATCCTTAATATATATAACTACAAGCTACTCAACACCCTAATTAAAAGACATAAAAACCATGTTGTTAACATAATAGTGTACACAAACCATCGACACTCATTAAAATTTGTCCCATAAAATAACACAACATAAACGGGTCAATTCGATTTTTGACAGGTCTTATAACCATGTGTTTAACCCATTGTATTTTTTATACAAGGTAAACACTAGGACCCCTTCCAATTAGAAAGGTTGTCCTAACCCATCACATTTGATGATCCCTACAAACTGTTTACAAAAAATATCATAACAAGAGCTCAATATTACAGACTCATATCTAGCACTAGAGAGATCTTTCCCAGGTGCAAGATGTTGAAGAAAAAGCTCGCTAAACTATCTTGAAAGCAGATGGCATAATGATATGAGTATCAAGATAGTTGGTTACAGAGTTGGCTTCACGGAAGCAATGATGAACATGTACAACATCAAAGGAAGCATGAAACGTAGTAATGTCTATAATAATGGAATCTATCTCCCAGGGGATTTTCCACGTTCCTCGTATAGAATTAATAACGACTAAATTGTCACCTTCTATAATAAGATTTCTAATCTATATGTTAACATCACAACGAATGCCAAAAAGTGGTGCATAGGCTTCAGTACGCGAAGTGCTTGTGTTCATGATGCATTGTTGATAAATAAAAATGATAGTTCTATTATTGTTATGAAGACATAACCTATATGTAATGTGTCATCTGATTTCTTATATCCATCGGAATTTAATTTGATCCAATCATCTAGTGTTTTTTTTCCAAGTCCTATTAGTAAAATCATCTCTATTGCATTTTATAGGTGGAAGATGAGAAGTAGGACGAGAATTAATTATAGCGCTCCAATAATGATATTGGAAATAAGCATGGTCTGAATGTGAAGTTGATGTGACTATGTCCCATCAAGAGCTAGACACCTCAAGCCACCAAGAGCCCCAAGTGCAAGCAAGTGACACTGGTCAAGTTGATCATGGCCAAGCGTCGGCGCCACACAAGGAAGACTTCATTCCACCGGTCGCTCCACCACTTGTCCCGCACAACAAGGCTTCCATTGACTCTAGTGACTAATAAGAGTCCGTTCAACCCATGAGTGTCGAGGGAAGTGTGCCCAAGACTCCCAAACATCGCACTCCACACACGTCGTCGCGCCAGGATGACATAGCTACGTTGAGCATGGACCCAATGTTGTTTCACTCGTGCAAATTGGCCCATTTTTGGTGGAGGCCCACTTAACTCCCTAAACCACGTAATTCTAGAAGAAGGGACCACTTTGAAGTCAAGTTCATTAGTTAATAAGCAGAAAAAAGTCAAGAGTCTATGAATGATTAATGTGGCCACTTAAAAGGGTATAACTTGTGTATTTTGTGGCCTATTTAAGCCGGCTTCGACTACCCTTGTAATCACCTTTGAATATGATTAAAACATTAAGAAAAACTCGAGTTTCTCTTGGAGAATTTTCCAAAAATTATGTTCTTGTTCGTGTGTGATATCGAACAACTCCCTAAACCACGTAACTCTATAAGAAGGGACCACTTTGAAGTCAAGTTCATTAGTTAATAAGCAGAAAAAAGTCAAGAGTATATGAATGATTAATGTGGCCACTTAAAAGGGTGTAACTTGTGTATTTTGTGGCCTATTTAAGCCGGCTTCGACTACCCTTGTAATCACCTTTGAATATGATTAAAACATTAAGAAAAACTCGAGTTTCTCTTGGAGAATTTCCCACAAATTCTGTTCTTGTTCGTGTGTGATATCGAACAACTCCGATCTTCATACTAGGGTGCGTCATATCCCTTGTTTGTTGATCAAATTGTTCTTCTTTGAGTGATGTATAATATCCACCCAAAGTAGTCCACTTATCCATCACCTTCACACAGATCCATCATCATCATCGCTTCCTTCATCCAACCATCCTTCACGTATATCAACCAAACACCCTTCCCGCTTATCTCCCTCGCTGAACTGCCTGCGACCCTTCAGTAGATTTATCATATATTTCTGATCCAACATCCATTCACGTTCTAATTTTGAGGATATCATGTAGACTTCCATATATAACTCTGGGATTTGGAATCACCCAATTCGGAGTCCGGATAAGAGAGATCGAGCCAGTTGAATTCAGGACAGAATTCAGGAATCTTGCTGTCGATTCCTTGGAGGTCTAGGGGGCTTCACCTTGCAATGTGGACTTCATGATCCTGCATTCTATCATGTGGTATCAGAGCTAGTAAGATAAAAGCTCTCGAAACCTTGATTTGAAGTTGGTTAAATTAGATTCACAAGCATAGAAGTGTTGTCGTTGAAGAGTCAAGTGTCTATTGATTTTTCTCCTGAATTTTGATGCATTTTTGTTGTGTTTTTCTTGTGTTTCCTTTGCTGTTTCCCTACTGAATTTTGTTGCATTTTCCTTGAGTTTAGATTCGTCTTGTTTGGTGTTGTCTCAAGGTTGAAGACGAGCCACCCAAGAATCTCCAAACTGCCGTAGTCAATTAGCTTGTTGTTTAAGCTTGAGTCCTTTCATTTTAGCCAACTGTCGGCCTATTTTAATTGCAATAAATTCTCTTGTTGCTGCATGATTAAGTTGTTGAATGTGTCTAATGCCTGTTTGATTTAATTTAAACCAATCAACACAAGGTAACGGGAAAGATCTAGGCTTTACCGTGTGATCCAAGGGATATAGTGTATATTATACATTAGGAAGCCCAACCTCTTAGTTTAAATTAAACTCTAGGACCTTGTGCGTGCAATATAAAAAAAAAACCAGAATCATACGAAATTCTGCCAAGCCAAAGGCTCTTCAAGCACAAGACCCGAATTCCACCCTTTAGAGGTCGTAAAACTCGGACTTGGCGAGAAGAAGTAAGAGGGCACTAATATACGTCCCCATAAGAAAAAGAGGCCAAGCAAGACCACTAGGTTTCGTCTTGAGGATCACACCAAGTTGAACATTTAGTAGCTTCCCTGAGGTTGCTTGATTCGGATTTGTTAAACAAGTAATTCAGGTTCATCGCTTGATTATGTTTGTGACTTGAGCTGCAATTTTCTCTTTGATCTTTGAAACCAAGTTTAGGTGTCTTAGGTTTTTTTATTTCTAGGATTATGTGCGCACTTGAATTTTCTTGACTCTAATCAAAAGTTTTGAGTTCTTACGCGGCCTAAGGTCCATTGGTAAGTTCGGATTTGTGAGTCCTTATGTGAGATGTTGTTCGCTGGACTGAGTTGTTGGTAAGGAGACTTCCAACGGAATTTCCGGTGACAAGAACTCATGGAGATGTCTGAATTGGGTCGAATGTCAATAAGAGATTATCTTTACTTTCGGGATTATGGTGAGTACCCTAACTCCCAAACTCACACGAGCACCTACAAGGATTATTTTGGCCGAGGACAAGGAGCTAGAGATCCTATTAATAGGCCTCAAGAACGGACATACACCATGGCGCCTACTAGCCCTACTTTGCTGCCTCGACTGAATGTACTAAGTCACCCACCTCCAAGGAAGCACATTAGACAAAGGAATCTCCCTCCACTTAGGCGGCAACAACAAGCTCCTAGGAACATGCCACCAAGGTATCAACCTATCCCTTCTTTTGGGCCATATTATTATTCTTCTAACCCTTATGTGCAGACTAAGGGAGTCTATCACTTACCAAACTCATCTTTTAGCATGTCCAAGGGCAGAGAAAGAGTGCCTCTACCGCCCCGAGTTAGGACACGTGACATTGTATGTGTCATGTGTGATGGGCTAGGTCACTTGGCTCTAATTTGTCCAAACCAATACTACACTTACAAGGATGAAGGATCCTTTGAGAGTGAAGCTTTGGTTGATGCTTGTGTGGGAGAGGAGGTCAAGAGTGAACCGAATGCTAGTCACATTTCCCTAGTCTTAGGCAGCAAAGAAGAGCCGCTTAAGGGTTGACAGGGGCTAAAGTCGTGATGCCCAATCAAAGTAAATCCTTAAAAACCTAAACTAGTAGAATAGGCAAGCAATGGTCGAATCCCACAGGGAGGAGTTATCTTTCTTAATGCAAATTAGTGTGTCAAAGTAACAAAGGGGGGTTTTGTTGGTTGGTTGATTTCAAATAAACAAAGTAAATAAAACAAAGATTGTAATCAATTTGGGAAAAGTACTTAGCCAGACAAATATCCACCATTCATTCGATTGATTGGTCCTAGATTATCTCTATTCCTTCCTATGATTATTCCTGTCCTTATTCTGAATTAGTTACCAGTCCAACTAGTCATGGCAACCATAACTATCGAACGCACAAGAAACTATCAAGATTTAGAACAATAGCAGCATGAAGCATAGGAATTAACCAGGATACATGCAACACCACAACTCGCAGCATTTAACACATAATCAATTCTCTTTCATAATAAACTAGTCCAACTAGTCCTAGAATATCATGGTTGCTACACAAGATAAGGGATTTCAACTCGAAATATCCAAACCCTAGCAATAGACAATTACTAATATCAACTAGGTCATCAATCCAGTCAAATCAATAGGAATAAGTTCAAGAGAAAAGATATAATCCAAAGTAATAGGAATAGAATTATAACCTCACAATCATATATCAAATGAAGGTTTCAATCGTCGGACTAAGCAAAGGGTGCTTAGTTCTTCATAGTCTTGAAACAAAAACTCAAAGGGAAAAACTGAACTGAATAATAGTCTGAATGAATGAAAATAGGCTATTGGAACTAGGTTTAAATAATCTAGCTAAACCTAAAAACCAAAGATCACAAACATAATCTAAAAGGAAACTAAAATAAAGTAACCAGAATAAAAAGAAATAAAAAGGAAAGGAAATAAAAGAAAAAGTAAATCTTTGGATCTTCGGACGTGCGCTGATGAATGGGATTTCCGCGACCGCGGAGAAATATTCCGCGATCGTGGAAACTACAATCTTGATCTACCGAGCTCTCGACTTTTCCGCGACCGTGACAATTGGTTTCCGCGACTGTGGATCTTCGCTTCTTGCCCTTCTTCGCTTCTGTTGCGGTCTTCACGGGGTGGCTTCGTCTTCAACTTCTTAACTCTTCATTTTAGCTTCTCCATGCCACCATATCCATACTTCTACTCCTCGACTCCATACTCCACAATTGTGCTCTAAACTCATCCAAATGGTACCCAAAACACCGATAACAACTCCTAGTTAAACACTACAAAGTAGCACTGATCAAATTCCCCCATGCTTAAACCTTGCTCGTCCTCGAGTAAACTAATATAAACCTACTCCTCCAATCAAATCCACAAGGTCTCAGGAAGCACAGAAAAATCATCTCCACTAAGAATTGCACCTAAACATGAAACTCCAAGGCACCAACACAATAAACACAAAACACACAAGCATACAAACTTAAAGGAAAGCAGAGTACTTCCCCCAAGCTTATCCCGACCACCATAGAGTGAAAAAACATCTAATCCTAGCCTCCATCTATTTTCTTATGCCTCCCAGAGTGACCTACCCGAATCCTCCTTATATCACCTCTTCTTATGTCACCACGCCAGGAAAAATGAGGAATCCTAATAATCACTCTTTTTCTTTTCACTCATTTTACCAAGGCGCCCTTTCGAGTTTTCACCAAGCCACTCATTTCATTTTTCAATAGATGGGCTCAAATAAAACTCACATCACTCTTGACCAATTATTACCCCAACCTAATGCTAGTCCAATCCACCTGCTTATTGCCTAAGCCGCCCTCTTGGGTTTTCGACTTATCCCAGGATTTTATATATGTCTTTTTTCAATTTTTGACTTTTTTCTTTTTCTTTTTCATTATTTTTCTTTTCTTTCTCCTCAGACGACTAGCAAGTATAGAACACTCCCCCATGCTTAAACATTGCATTGTCCTCAATGTAATGAAAGACAAAAAAATGAAGCACAGGGAAAGGCAAAAAATAACTCACAACCGTCGCCGAGTTGGCTTGGACACGGAAGGTGTTGTTGGCGGTATAGTACTGAAAGCACATGTCGCTGGTGTCGCGCCAGCCTTCAAACTCAAACTGTACCGTGCAACCAAATAAATCCAAGGTAAGATGTAGTGGTACATCAAAGAGTCGGGGTTGCACGACCTTCAATGAACACAAAAATGGAGCCCAGATGTAATCGTGGTATGGGCTCTGGTGTTCCTTCTCCTCAGCTGTCGAATGTTGGGCCATCATCGTTGCCAAATAAAAATATGGGGCGAATGTCTCCTCCTTGGTAGCATGATGCGCACCATCTCTCATAGTAGAACTCGAACAGCTGGTTTCGGTAGAACTTTTTTTTTTTCAGGTTGAGGAGACTTACAGTGATATTTCCGCGATCGTGAAAGAATTTCCGCGATCGCGGAAGAATTTCCGCGACCGCGGAAAAGTTACTGGTGCGATATTAACACCGTCTTCAATTTTGCTCGGGTCTCCTACCTGCAGGTTAGTCTAAAAACAAAAATAAAGCGAAAACAAAACAAACAATAATAAGAACTGGAAAGGAAATAACAAGAAAAGAATTTCATACCTCGGGTTGCCTCCCGAGCAGCGCCTTAGTTATTGTCGTGACTCGACTTAGTGCTCTCCCATAAACTTGGGTTGCTCACATCAATTGAACACTTGGGGTCTCTATCAGGAGGGTGTCTCTTTGCATCGTCGATGTTGAATCCGACCCTCACCCCATCAAATTTCATTGTGAGCGAATCGCTGCTCACATCAATCTTCGTACCTGCTGTGTTCATAAACGGCCTTCCTAGCATCACTGGGGCTGCGTTTTTATATTGCCCCGTATCCATCACAAAGAAGTCCGCATGGAAGATTAGCTTATCCACTTCCACCATCACATCCTGCACCACCCTCTTGGGATACACATAAGAATTGTCCGCCAGTTGGATCACAATCCCTGTTTTCTCTAATGGCCCGACCTCTAAAGATTCATACAGTGAGAGAGGTAAAACGTTGATAGAAGCACCCAAATCTAGCATAGCGCTTTCAAACATGGTGCCACCTATCTTACAGGGAATAGTGAACATGCCCGGATCACTGCGCTTCTTGGGCAACCGCTTTTGCAGCATAGCGGATACATTCTCACTGACCTGGATCTTCTTTTTCTCCTTCACGGCCTTCTTCTTTTTTATTTTGCACAGCTCCTTCAAGAATTTGACATAGCGAGGAATACTTTGAACATATTTTATCAAGGGAATATTTACCTCGCATTTGCTGAAGGTCGCAAATAAATCCTTGTCGTTCTCCACCTTTCTGGTATCCTTCAACGCCTCGGGAAATGGAGCGGGCGGCTTTAACAAACTGAGCGGAGGGAAGTTGGGGCGCACATATGCATCTTGGACAACTTCGACAACGTTTGGGGCTCCAGGGGCTTTTCCGCGGTCGCGGGCTTCCTCTCCGCGGTCGCGGAAGTCTTCGATTACATCCTCTTCAGCAGAGACTTTTCTGCGATCGCGGAAATCTGTCCGCGGTCACGGAAAAGCGTCGATTTTTTTCTCTTCGTCAGTAACAAATCCGCGATCGCAGCCTTCTTCTCCGCGGTCGCGGAAATCTTTCTGCTGAGCTCGACTGGCTTCCACTTGTGCTCCGCTCCTCAGCGTCATGGCAGATACGTTCTCCCTCGGGTTTACTACCGTTTGAGATGGTAGTTTTCCCGAGTCCCGGGCTTCCAGGTTGCTCACTGCGATGGAGATTTGCCCCACTTGCTTCTCCAAGTTCTGAATACTTGACCGCATTTCTTGATTTTGTTGGACCATGGTATTTCCCAACGTTGAAACAGCATGAGCGAGGGTCTCCTGTTGCTTGGTCAACACTTGAATTGATTGGCTCGTAGTGCTTGCCAAAGTTGTTACACTCTGGGCGAGAGACCTGATCATATCTTCATTGTTTGACACGCTCTGAGCAAGAGATTTGAACATGCCATCACCGGACATAGATGAACTTGAGCTTTGGCCTTGAGGTCTTTGGTCATATGGAGCTCGAAATTGTTGTTGATGACCCCAGGCTGCTGATATTGTTGTGGGAGCGGTAGGAATTGTGAAGGCCTCTGTTGATACTCTTGATTTTCCTGGCCTTGAGGAGTACTCTGCTGATTCCCGTATCTCAGATTGGGGTGATCTCTCCACCCTGGATTGTACGTGTTGGAGTACGGGTCATATCTTGGCCTTGAAGGGCCGTATCCTCCAATGGCATTCACCTCAGCAGTGAATTCCTGCAGCGTGGGACATACATCAGTCGAATTCATCGTGTCATAGCATATCCCACATGATTTGACTTGCTGCTGGCCACCCTTCATCATGTATCTCCTCATCATTTCCTTCATCTCAGCCATGTCAGAAAGTAGTGAAGAATTTGGCTGAGAGTCCGCAACTCTGACTGATTGGGCGCCCACCCTCTTATTGAACTGTCTTGAGCCCTCAGATAGCTCAAAGAAAACCTCATACGCTTCAGCTGGCGTCTTGTTCAAGATGTTACTCTGCAGGCTGGATTTACCATTCGACGCTCCTCGTCAAGAAGTCCACCGTACAAATAAAGTACGAGGTCTTGGTCTGAATACCCATGGTAGGGGTAGCTAGAAGTCAGCCTCTTGAACCTCTCATAGTACTCGTACAACGACTCAACAACCTGCTATTCAATGTTGCTTATGCTCCTCTTCAGGCTGTTGAGCTTTGTCGCATGGAAGTACTTGTCCAGGAAGGCTTTCGTCATCTTAGCCCATGTGTCTATGCTTCCTGGAGGCAAATAGTAGAACCAATCATTGGCCGCATCCTTTAGAGAGAAAGGAAAGGCCCTCAGCTTGATCTGGTCCTCAGTCACGCCTTTTGGCTTCATGCTGGTGCAGACGGCATGGAACTCCGAAAGATATTTGTTGGGATTTTCTCCACTCATCCCATGGAAGTGGGGGAGTAAGTGGATCAACCCGGACATCAGCTCAAAATTTACGCCATCAGCCAGCTCAAGGAATTGCATAGCCAGCGGTTGCTATTGCAGATTTAGGGCAGTCAATTGCCTCAACGTGGGTGATGCATCAGCCATCTCAAAGCACGGGTTATCAAAACACAAAACTCTGTTTATCTTGCGATTCCTAGAAAGGGTTCTCTTAATTTTTGTATCACAAGCAAGAAGAGGAGAGTCAGTAGCACGGGTGTGGACCATACGATAGGTCCACACAAAAATTGACACACAAACACACACAAAGAAAAATCAAAACTTGCCTCCCCGGCAACGGCACCAATTTGACAGGGGCTAAAGTCGTGATGCCCAATCAAATTAAATCCTTAAAAACCTAAACTAGTAGAATAGGCAAGCAAGGGTCGAATCCCACAAGGAGGAGTTATCTTTCTTAATGCAAATTAGTGTGTCAAAGTAACAAAGGGGGGTTTTGTTGGTTGGTTGATTTCAAATAAACAAAGTAAATAAAACAAAGATTGTAATCAATTTTGGAAAAGTACTTAGCCAGACAAATATCCACCATTCATTCAATTGATTGGTCCTAAATTATCTCTATTCCTTCTTATGATTATTCCTGTCCCTATTCTGAATTAGTTACCAATCCAACTTGTCCTGGCAACCCTAACTATCGAATGCACGAGAAACTATCAAGATTTAGAACAATAGCTGTAGGAAGCATAAGAATTAACCAAGATACATGCAACACCACAACTCCCAACATTTAACACATAATCAATTCTCTTTCATAATAAACTAGTCCAACTAGTCCTAGAATATCATGGTTGCTACACAAGATAAGGAATTTCAACTCGAAATATCCAAACCCTAGCAATAGACAATTACTAATATCAACTAGGTCATCAATCCAGTCAAATCAATAAGAATCAATAGGAAGAAGTTCAAGAGAAAAGATATAATCCAAAGGAATAAAAATAGAATTATAACCTCACAATCATATATCAAATGAAGGTTTCAATCGTCGGACTAAGCAAAGGGTGCTTAGTTCTTCATAGTCTTGAAACAAAAACTCAAAGGGAAAACTGAATTGAATAATAGTCTGAATGAATGAAAATAGGCTATTGGAACTAGGTTTAAATAATCTAGCTAAACCTAAAAACCAAAGATCACAAACATAATCTAAAAGGAAACTAAAATAAAGTAACCGGAATAAAAAGAAATAAAAAGAAAAGGAAATAAAAGAAAAAGTAAATCTTCGGACGCGCGTTGATGAATGGGATTTCCGCGACCGCGGAGAAATCTTCCGCGATCGCGAAAAATACAATCTTGATCTACCGAGCTCTCGACTTTTCCGCGACCGCGACAATTGGTTTCCGCGACCGCGGATCTTCGCTTCTTGCCCTTCTTCGCTTCTGTTGCGGTCTTCACGGGGTGGCTTCGTCTTCAACTTCTTAAGTCTTCATTTTAGCTTCTCCACGCCACCATATCCACACTTCTACTCCTCGACTCCATACTCCACAATCGTGCTCTAAACTCATCCAAATGGTACCTGATGAGTATATGTGCATCTCAACTCCTTTCCACTTGTCTCGCTGCACCCCGTCACACCCCTCCCTGAGGCAATACAAGATACTCGAAGGCTGAAGGAAGACAAAGAGCTATATGAAACCTTCAGTATCTGCGAGGCAACCATTCCCTTGATCGAACTGGAAAATTGCATCCCTCGCTACACAGAGTTCTTAAGGGCGCTGGGCAATATAAAGAAGAAACCAAAGGGGAAGCACAAGAAGGAGGCCTTAATTCAGGACATACATGCAGCCCTTGAGATGTTGGGTAGACCATTCCTGAAGATGGCAAGTGCATTCATAGATATGAACAACGGTCCACCCATCATCAAGTGCACAAGCAAGGGGGAAAGGCTCAACATGGAGCACACAAAGCGGCACCCCCCTGATATAGACCTCAGGAGTTCAAGTGCTAGGACAAACCCGAGTTGAAGAGGATTGAGTAGGATGTCGAGCCACGACATTAACTAAGGCGCTGTTCGGGAGGCAACCCGATGTTAGGAAGCCAAAAAAACAAAGATGGTATTCACGGCGCCCGCCGCAAACCTTACGGCGACCGCCGCAATTGCCTCGCCAAGAAAGTTGGCCACGACCTAAAAACGGCGACCGTCGCAATTACGGCGACCGCCGCACCCTTCACGGCGACCTCCGCACTTTCTCAGGTAAAAAAAAAAAAAATTTAAAAAAATCAAAAAAAAATGGGCCCCGAAAAAACCTTAAACGGGGAGCAAAAGACGAAAATAAGATACCCCGAAAAGACCTTAAACGGGGAGAAAAAGTCAAAAAAAAAAAAAGTTTTACCCAGCTGTCCAGAGTTCCCCACGAAGAGGTGCGCGCATCATGTTGCTAACGGACGATTACATTCACCCTACTTTTACTTGGCAACGATGATGGTCCTGCAGTCGACAGCTGGAGAGGAGGTACACCAAGGCCCAACCACGATGACATCTGGGCCCATTTTTGAAGGCCATGCAATCCCGTTCCCTTGATTGACCACTATTCACGAGAGTGGTTCCTTATGGTTGCATGGTAGGAGTTGATGGAGTTGAAGGCCGTGCAGCCCTGATTTCCTACATCACCACCACACCCTACAGTGGTCTCTTATGGTTGCACGGTAGATGAAGATAATGACGTTGATGCCAGACATCCAGGACATGAGCTTTTATGACTACACCACCAGCAACAAGGAAGTGTCCAAGCCAACTCGGTAACGTTATGAGTTATTTTTTTGCTTTTCCCTGTGCTTTATTCTTTTGTCTTTCATTACATTGAGGACAATGCAATGTTTAAGCATGGGGTGGGGTTTTATACTTGCTACGCTGTTGAGGAGAAAAATGAAAAAAAAAATGAAAAGAGCCAAAAATTTGAAAAAAGGCTATCATAAAAATCCTGGGATAGGTCGAAAACCCGAAAGGGCGGCCTAGGCAATAAGCAGGTGGCTTGGACCAGCATTAGGCTAGGGTAATATGAGGTCAAGAGTGACGTGAGCTTATGTGAGCACATCTATTGAAAAATGAAATGAGTGGCTTGGTGAAAACCCGAAAGGGCGTCTTGGCAAAATGAGCGAAAAGAAGAAGAGTGATTTTAGGATTTCTCATTATTCTTGGCGAGGCGTCATAAGAAGAGGAGTCAAAGAAGGATTGTCGGGTAGGTCACTCTGGGAGACATAAGGAGCAATAGATGGAGGCTAGGATTAGAGGTTACTCTCACTATTGGATGTCCGGGTTAGCTTGGGAGAAGTACTCTGCTTGCCTCTTAAGCTTGTTGAGTTGTGGATGTGTTGTGAATGAGATTGGTGCTAGGAGCTTGGCATGGGTTAGGTGACTCTTAGTTGGAGGATATGCTTCCTGAGACCTTGGATGCTACATTGGAGGAGTAGACTCTTTATTAGTTTACTCGAGGACGAGCAAAGGTCTAAGCATGGGGTGGTTTGATAAGCACTATTTTATAGGGCTTAAGTAAGAGTCATTAGAGGATTTATTGGTGCCATTCGGATAGATTTAGACACATTCATGTGCATGGCGTTTGGGGGCGAAGTTGGTGTATTTGGAGGTGTTTGGGCGAAGTTTGATAATTAATTAAAAGCCACGTGATTGATGGACCGAATTGGATGAGGAAGGCCCAATTGGAGGGAGAAGCCCACGTGAACAGGAAGAAAGGCCCACGCGAGAAGCCGCGTGAATTGAAAGCGGGAAAGTAAAGCTGGGAAGCGGATGATGACGTCAGCCGTGACATCAGCGGAAGCTGCCATTGGATTTGGATGAGAAAGTGTGGGCCGAAGTTGCTGCCGCTGGATATGGGCCGAAGTTGGGCCGTGCGATTTGCTGTGCTTGGAGAAGCAGTGAGCCGCTGCTGCTTGCGAGAATTCAACGCCGAGAATTGCGAGAACGGGATTAATTTCCTTGTTTTCCATTGTTTAATTATTATTATTTTATTATTTCGTTTTAGGTTAATTTAGATATTATCCCCTTTAGTATTTTAGGGTAGAGAAAAAGGCTTGTTTGCCTATCTTCGAATCAATCTTCGTTTTTCTCTGAAACCCTAATTCCCTTTTCTACGTTATGAAGAACTAAGCCCCCCTGGCTTAGTCAGACGCTGAAGCTTTCGTTTGGATTAAGTTGTGAGATTCTGGTTCCTAATCTATTGCATGGTTTTTATCTTTCTCTTGCTTAAGTTGCTTATGATTTATATTGATAATCTCTATTTGGACGCATCTAGGGGTTGTTGTTATTGATTGATTGCTAGATCTAGATTGTTATTGGTTGAGCATATCTATTTCAGAGTAGCAACTGCATCGTACTAGTATATGGTTGTGCTAGTCTTATGCAGAAGAGAATTGATTTACATTCTAGGATAAAAGCTGGTTGTTTTATGCTAGAATTGTATCCAACTATATTCCTATCCGTAAGGCTGCTGTTAAACTGAATCTTGATAGTTTCGTCGGTGTGGTTTGGTGGTGTTTCCAGAAGCCCTTTAGAAGCCTTTTGGTTACCTTTGGAGGTCAGAATCCAAGCAAGGCGAAAAGGGGTCGAAACGCGCATCGTTTTGGTGAGATTTCTCTCATCTCTGTCGTCCGTGTTCTTCACGGCGACCGCCGTGATGAATGCGGCGACCGCCGCCAAGAACAGCGACCGCCGCCAGTGCCCAGAATGCCTTCGTGGCTTTGGCTTGGTTGGTTGTCGTCGTGACGTCTTTCCTTTCGTGTTCTTTCGCCGTGTTTAGATTCGTACTGTTGTTATGTCAGATCTAACTTAGGGTTCCTTTTATGGGTCGACTCGAAGGTTGTTGTGCTGTCAGAACTATACCCGTGTCGAGCCCGAAATCCAGTTGTCGTCGTTAGACTATTCT
Source organism: Rheum nobile (assembly GCA_027886185.1). Lineage (NCBI taxonomy): Eukaryota > Viridiplantae > Streptophyta > Magnoliopsida > Caryophyllales > Polygonaceae > Rheum > Rheum nobile. The sequence goes on along the minus strand of WOAB01000593.1, from coordinate 555,636 downwards.
GTGGATTAAGGCAAGTGGCGGTTCACTCTTGCTCATTCGTTCCATATTTACATTAATTATCAGTAGTTTATCTGAGTAATTAATTTGGAATGAATACTCTGTTTGTCTGGAAACGGTTTTAATAAACTGTTTTGAAAATCATATAATAGGTTGTATATCTGTTAGAACAACGCTATTATTTGTGATCGCCTTTCGGGCCTTTATGTGGATTTATCATATAACTGTTGTTGTGCTGTAACTGTTTAGTTAGCACTGTTAATTAGGAACGTTACTCGGACTCTGTCCAGTCGTTTCTTTATAATCTGGTATCGGGGTGGCTCGTCTCTATCTGGTACTATTCTAAGATCATGATCGGTCTCTTTCACAAGTGTGTAGAGACAGGACACTTACCTGGTGTCACAAACCTTTCGGTGTACGTCACTCTCGACGAAACGTATACTAAGATGTGTCGTCCCATTGGTGGGGTACACATGTAAAAGTCTATAATGTGATGTGTGTTTTTGAAACATAATCAGATAAGTGCTACCTTGACGCACATAATTAATGAACGCTCAGCGAGTAGGGCATCTAGGTGATAGTGCCGCTAGGAAGACTCGTATTGACTTGAATGTAGTACGTCTTCTTTTCGATCTGGATTCGCTGAAAGGCGGTGAGGTTGGTCGTTGACTGAAACATCTCAGTCAGTTTTAAATATTGTTGTATGATTCTGTAACTTTCCAGATTTGTCATACTTCCTTAAAGACTCATTTCCATTGGAGTCTTCTTTCGAGTCGATTTCTGTGAAGATTCAGTCTTCCAGAATCTTCTCTTGTGCATACCTCTTGTTTATTCCAGTAGGAGTATGGTGGTTGACAAGCGTACTCGATTATTATTCGAGGGACGAGGAGTCTAACCTAATACGACTGCTTCGAACCATTCTGCTTTGTACCCTTGCTAGTCTATTCATTTAGACTAACCAACCAATATTTTCCCTTGCATGGTTGGTTGGTGTCATCCGTTCGATTCGGCACATCAGATCGAAAGTAGCTCAGAAGATTAGAAGGACTATGGAGTCGGCGGTGGTTTTTGAACGTTTTAATTATTTCTTTAATCAGGTTGAGATCTTTTGGACAATGACTTTGGTTGTAAGGTGTTTTATGAGACTTCCGATGTGTTTGGTTTAAACTCTGTATTATCCTATTCGGGATTGGGTTGTAATCCCGTAACTCTTGTTCCTTGACAATGTTATGTTTTGGAATTGAATGCTTTGATCATTATGCATCATTTGTATTTCATAAATTGTATTTAAACGGTAAAGCCTTGGGTGATCTCGGTAAGGAACACTGGGGTCACTGGCGGTAATACCTTTCCAAAAAGGGTTAAGTTTTGGGGGTGTTACATTTGAAGTCAGGTTCAGTAGTTAATAAGCAGGAAAAGTCAAGAGTCTATGAATGACTAATATGGCCACTTGAAAGGGTGTAACTTGTGTGTTTTGTGACCTATTTATACAGGCTTCGACTACCCTTGTAATCACCTTTTAATCTGATTTAAACATTAAGAAAAAACTCGAGTTTCTCATGGAGAATTTTCCAGAAATTCTGTTCTTGTTCGTGTGTGATATCGAACAACTCTGATCTTCATACTAGGGTGCGTCATATCCCTTGTTTGTTGATCAAATTGTTCTTCTTTGAGTGGTGTGTAATATCCACCCTAAGGAGTCCACTTATCCATCACCTTCACACAGATCCATCATCATCAACGCTTCCTTCATCTAACCTTCCTTCACGTACATCTACCAAACACCCTTCTCGCTTATCTCCCTCGCTGAACTGCCTGTGACCCTTCAGTAGATTCACCATATCTTTTGATTCCCAGATCCGTTCATGCTCTACTTTTTAGGATATCATCTAGACTTACAGATGAAACTCTGGGATTTGGAATCACCCAATCCGATATCCGAATCAGAGAGATCGAGCTAGTTGAATCCAGGACAAAATTCATGTATCTCGTTGTCGATTCCATGGAGGTCTAGGGGGCTTCACCTTGCATAATTGACTTCACAATCCTGCATTCTATCATGTGGTATCAAATCTCATAAGGTAAAATCTCTCAAAACCTTGATTTTAAGTTGTTTAAATTAGATTCGCAAGCATTGAAGTGTTGTCGTTGAAGAGTCGGGTGTCTTTTGATTTTTCTCCTGAATTTTGATGCATTTTTGTTGTGTTTTTCTTGTGTTTCCTTCGCTGTTTCCCTACTGAATTTTGTTGCATTTTCCTTGAGTTTAGATTCATCTTGTTTGGTGTTGTCTCAAGGTTGAAGACGAGCCACCCAAGAATCTCCAAACTGCCGTAGTTAATTAGCTTGTTGCTTAAGCTTGAGTCCTTTCATTTTAGCCAACTGCCAGCCTGTTTTAATTGCAATAAATTCTCTTGTTGCTGCATGATTAAGTTGTTGAATGTGTCTAATGGCTGTTTGAATTAGTTTGAACCAATCAACACAAGGTAACGAGAATGATATAGGCTTTACTGTGTGATCCAAAGGATATAATGTATATTATACATTAGGAAGACAACCTCTTAGTGTATATTAAACTCTAGGACCTTGTGCGTGCAATATAAAAAAAAACATACGAAATTCCCAAAGGCTCTTCAAGCATAAGACCTGAATTCCACCCTTTAGAGGTCGTAAAACTCGAACATGGCGAGCAAAAGTAAGATGGCACTAATATACGTCCCCATAAGAAAAATAGGCCAAGCAAGACCACTAGGTTTCATCTTGAGGATCACACCAAGCTGAAAATTTAGTAGCTTCCTTGAAGTTGCTTGATTCGGATTTGTTAAACAAGTAATTCAGGTTCATCGCTTGATTATGTGTGTGACTTGAGCTGTAATTTTCTTATTGATCTTTGAAACCAAGTTGGTTTTTTGTTCACTTGATGAAGGGATTGCTTTCTACAAGATTTATGCTGCTGAACGCGGTTTTGACGTACGTAATGGTTGTTGTCACAAGGACAAAAAGGATGTTGTTGTTATTATGAAATGTTTGGTTTGTACGCGAGAAAGTCATAAGCTTGGGAAAAGAAACTCTGGAAAGCGATTAAGAGTTTCAAACATGATGGGTTGTATTGCCAAAATTGTATTTAGATATATTGGAAAAGGTACGTACGTAGTCAAATCTTTTGAAGAGCGTCATATGCATACGCTCGTCGCCAACAACTACTAGCAATTTATGAAAACACATAGGAATCTTGACATAATCCATAAGAAGTTTGTATTGAATTGTTCAAAAGCCAATATTGGCCCTGTCAAGAGTCATAGAATGTATAGAGAGATACTTGGTGGCTATTGATGGCTCCCTTCCCTCACCCTCGACGGCGAAGGACGAGGAAGACAAGATCAGTGTTTGCTCCACCAGACCCGTGACCAGAGCGCAAGCCAGAGCCATTGCTCAAGCAACTCAATCGGTGGTCACGATTTTCCTCGCCAGCTTCAGCAACACGTCCGCACCCTTAGACGTGACCACAATCATGTTTTTGGGTTATTTAGCCGAGAAAGCCATGCGCGTGCTCCCTGTTGCGCGTCGTCTGTGTCGTGCGCTTTGCGTGACACTCGCTGTGGTGCGCGCTTCACGTGACACTCGCTGGGTCGCGCACTTCGCGTGACGTCGCCTTCGCATTGCCATGTAGCGCGCTTCCTGGCGCGTCACCTTTTGTGCGTTCCCCATGCTCATTATAGTCACAATTTAACCATAAATGATCAGGGATGGTGTAAGAGATATTTAAACACCATAAGATGTAGCACACCAGCATATGTTTCATTGATAATACCACAACAACAAAATAAGAACATACCTGGTGGTAGAATTCGTACACTGGGAAAGCATAAACAACAAGGACTGATAACAATACATAGGATTATGTAGAGAAATCTTCCTAGGGCGATACACCAACATGTTATAGCTTGTGAAAGCAAGACTATCACACTGGAGATAAATGTAGAAAAATCACTAGTGGCCAAAATGAAAAGATTTCTAAACATAATCATAAAAAAACTTGTCATATATGGTTTGGGTTTCTTTTTCCCCATTAGAGTTGAGGAGGCAATATCATCATCCCCTCATGAAGTTTTCTCTTGTTGGATCTTAAGGTAGACATAACAGCAGTATGAGCAATCAAAACACCAAATTTATTGGCCATGGAGGAGCTGGATGATATGGTGTTCACAAAGTTTATGGAGTGGAAAGATCCCTCAAAATGGAACTCCTCAGCCAAGTCTTCTTTGAGTCAGTTTTGAGAAGATCATTGATCTCAACTTCAGAGAAAATTTCTCCTTCATTCTCAACACCAATTATAACCTTAGGTTCCAGCTTGGTAGCTTCAACAGAGGGGGAATCATCCATAACCTCAACTTCAGCTTCATCCTTTGGGGTTTGGTTGTGGATGTGCAATATGCATAATAAAGGGTGCAAAGGAGATGATAGATGTGTTAGTTGGGATAATCGGGACATGGGCAACAATGTTAGTAACATTTAGAGTAGGGGTAGGATCAGTAATCCCTTCAGGGATTCCAGAGATCACAAAGTAGAAATTTGGGGTATTGGTTTGAGTAAGAACATGGTTTGAAGGAGACACGTTCATACAAGGAAGACTACTAGTAGAAAAAATAACATTAGCAGTGGGGGAAATACACCAGTAGTAGAGATAGGGGCAAGATGATGTCTTTGAATTCATCCAATGAGTAATCAAACTCATAGATAATAGAGACACCGCCATTGACATATAGACAAGGTTTATGACCTTGATTGATTACATTAGCATGCTCACTGTCTTTTCCCTTTTAGAAGTGACTTTAACTCAATCACCTTTCTCAGAAGTGTCACCATTAACATGGGTGAAGTGAAGCTTGTGTTTTAAGAGGGCTCTTTTGATGGAAATTTGGAGCTTGGGTAGGGAGGAGAGTTGGGCATGGAGATGGGCCGGTCTCCACGTCAGACGAAGTGAATGAGGGGGTGGAGGAGTTACCAAGATTGGGGGAGGTAAAGACATGGGGAGTTGAAGATTCTGAGTTAAATGGGGGTTTATTAGGAGTAATGGTGGGAGAATTAATTAAATCAGTAATGGGGGGATTAGGCATAAGTAGTGGGGGGAGTTGAGAAATGGCATGTGTAGGGCCGTTAGTGTAGTGAAGAGGTGCTGGTTCGGATAAATAGTGTGGGCAGACCGGTTGGGGGTGTTCTTGGGCGAACCGGGTGAGCCCATCGGTCCGGTTCATTGGGGTGGTGGTCTGGTTAGAAAATTGGAAGGGAAAAACATGTTCATAAAAAATAACATGCTGAGAAATAGTTACCTTGTTGCTAACCAGATCAAGACATCGATAACCCTTGTGATGTGCTGCATAGCCGAGGAAGACACAAGGTTTGGTCCACGGTTCGAGTTTGTGGTTGGTGGTGGCGGTAAGGTTAGGGAAACATAGACAACCGAACACCCGAAGATGATCATAGGATGGTCGTGTTTGGTAGAGTGTCTCATACGGGGTTGACATGGCCTGAGTGGTTATAGGTGTCAGATTGAGTACATGGGTGACGGTATTAAGTGTCTTGACCCAATAGCTCGCAGGGAGGTGGGCGTGAAATAGAAGGGAACGGATGGTGTTTGTGATTGTTCGGATCATCCTCTCGACTTTTCCATTTTGTTGTGAGGTGTGCGGACAAGAGAAGCGATAGAGAACTCCATTAGCATTGAGGAAATCAAGTAGATTGTTATTATCAAACTCACCACCATGATCAAATTGAATCACTTTGATGGATTTGTTGAATTGTGTTTTGATGAATGTATGAAATTGTTTGATGGTGGAGGTAGTGTCTGATTTTTGTTTGAGGAGAAAAGTCCAAATAAATTGCGAAAATCATCAATTAAGACCAAATAATATTTGAAACCGCTAACACTCAAGACCGGTGAGGTCCAGAGGTCGCCATGAACAAGATCAAACGAAGCAACAGATTTTGTGTTTGAGTGATGAAAAGGTAATCTAGATTGTTTTCCTAATTGACAAGCATAGCAAAGAGCTACACTTGCTTTAGGACAATGAATGAAGTTCTGAGAGATAAGGTGATCAAGAGAGTTGCTGCCCGGATGTCCCAACCTGCAGTACCAGATGGATGATGACGGACTGTGGCTCATCGAGAGGACTAGGGAAGGTGAGGGGATGGCCGACTGCTTTTGTGGGGCAAAGGGGTAGAGTTCTCCTCGACTATTGCACCGATGGATCACGGTCTTGCTGGTAAGATCCTTCACAGAGAAACCGAAAGGATCAAATTCAACAGAGCAACAATTGTCAGCGGTAAATTTCCGAACATAAATTAATTTTTTTATAAGATTAGGATTAATAAGAACATTGTTAAGGAATAGTGGTGGCGAATCTAAAAGTTTATGGTGGCCAATTTTTGTAATGGGTAAGGATTGTCCATTGCCCACAATGATCTTAGAAGTAGAATGGATACCTGGATTAAACACCGGAAAGAGATTACATGCACCATGAGACATATGTGAGGATGCACCAGTGTCCATGTAATAAGATGGATCAGGCGAGGAAGGGGACTGCATTGACAGGTTGTTCATGGCATGAATCAACGCATGTTGATTCCAGGAGGGTCCACCGGATTGATTATGAGTGGGAGGGCGAGGGCCGGAGCCGAGAATTCCCGGCGAACCCCATCCACCATGCCAAGGCTGGTTGTGCTGCCACGGTTGACCGCCGGTGAGAAATTGCATCAGTTGCTGTTGAAAAGTCCCCAGCGAGTAAATGTACCCGCGTCCAAAACCACGACCGCGACCGCGGTTGCGTCCATACTGAAACTGATGTGGCGACTGGTTAGGGTTCTGATTTGCAGGGGCAGGCTACTGGGAGGGGGTCTGCGGCGGCGAATTGGTGGCACCGCCTGCTGGAGCGGAAGGAGGTGCGACTGCATCAGTGAGCGCAGTCGCCGGAGAGGGTTTGGTGTTGGAGCGGCGTCGTTCTTCGAGGAGGAGAGCGTTCCTGCACTGCTGAAACGTGGGGAAGGGATCCTTGAACTGGATCAAAGCAGCCATATACGAGAAGTGATCATTAAGACCACCAATCGTTTGAAGAACAAGATTTTCGTCGGAGACCGGATTACCGACGTCGGCGAGGCCATCAGACAATTCCTTCAATTGACGACAGTACTCAGTAATCGTCATATCTCTCTGCGCGAGGCTCCGGAATTCAGCCTCCATCTGAATCGCCCGCGTCTTTTTGTTGTCACGGAAGAGGTTTTCGATGTCGAGCCACACATCTAGGGCAGAAGCATCATCATGACGAACAACGATCTGAAAAATTTCTTGAGAGATGCTACCATAGATCCAAGACTGCACTGTGGAGTCGAGGATGTCCCAATTGTCATCACCGGTGGGAGGGGATCCATCGACATGATGCTTGAGATTGAATTTCTTCAAGGTAACAAGGAAGAGATGTCTCCAAATAGAGTAAATTGGTAGTTTTTGTTCAAGGGTGACATTCACATGGGTTTTAATGCTGGCCACATGTAAGGCTTGTTGCACAGCAATGGCAGAGGGAGAAAGGGGAAACGCCTGTGGTGAGGTAGTGGCGGAAGGGCCGGTGGCGTTGGGGTCAACGACGACAAGAGGGTTGTTGATATCGTCCGTGTTCGTCATTGGAAGAAGAAGGGGAAGGAGGTGGGAGAAAGGGGGATCGTTGAACGCTGTTTAGAGAGAAAAGATAGCGTTCTTTTAGACTGATACCATGTGATAGTGTAAAATGCTCATTAGGGTTGCCTTGTATTATTGAGGAGTATTTATAGAGTTACATGAGAGGAGAAAACAATACAAAATAAAACCATGAATTACATAAAAGATAACTCTAATAATAATAATCTAACAGGAAGGTGGTGCCACTATTGATAATTCTTTTTATTTTCTTTAATTAATGATTATACTAGACATATCATAGCGTATGCAACCATTTAGGTAAGTAAGTAATTGTTAAACCACATATCCCCTTTATATAATATATATATATATATATATGAATCAGCATTTTGTAGTTTTGCAGTTGCATTTTATTCTACTCCTGCGAAACGATTTGGCCTTATTCATCCAAAAATAAGTTTGGGTATATGGTATTTATTTATTTTGGTGGTGGGATTGATTATGTTTTGATAATGCAGAAAAAACCGTGAGGCACACGATGAATGATGTGAATGAGGGCCACCCGTTTCGAGTTGTCCGGATGGGTTTGGAATGGCGGCCTTCCAATTGGCATAAAGCTTATCATCCGCAGGTCTCCAATGCGATCTATCTATCCTTCCTTGGTTGATCTCTCCGTTTTGGGCAGCTTTGCACAGAGCACGTACACAACAAGAGGTGAGCTTTGCTCTCTCAGTGACGAGTCACGAGTCAATCATGCTAGCTATAGCTAGCCCTCTCTCTTAATTAATTTATGATTGGTGTGGATGCAAGCTAAGCAAGTGGTTTGAGTTTTCAGGATGGAGGTTACGAATGTGATGGAGTACGAGGCCATCGCGAAGCAGAAGCTGCCGAGGATGGTGTACGACTACTACGCATCAGGCGCAGAGGACCAGTGGACTCTGGCTGAGAACAGAAATGCTTTTGCAAAGATCCTGTGCGCCCTTCTCCGCATCCTCCCTGTATTAATTAATCTGCAGTTGCAACCAATTAAGCCCTTAATTAATTACTCCCTATCATGCATCCACTCATACAGGTTTCGTCCTCGCATTCTCATTGACGTCAGCCACATAGATGTGGCCACCACTGTGCTCGGATTCAAGATATCCATGCCCATCATGATCGCCCCAAGTGCCATGCAGAAGATGGCTCATCCCGAAGGGGAGAATGCCACTGCAAGAGCTGCATCTGCGGCCGGGACAATCATGGTTCGACTCTGCAACACCTCCCTGGCCTGCTTCCTTTTCTTTTATGCACCTTAACCAATGTGGTCACAGTTCAATCCTTCATTGTAGACATTGTCTTCATGGGCTACAGCTAGCGTTGAAGAGGTTGCTTCAAATGGGCCTGGAATTCGCTTTTTCCAGCTCTACGTAGGCTCAGTCTTTTTCTCCGATCCTTGTTGCTAATAGTGATTCAAATGGAGCGGGACTTGAAAATATAATCTGTTACCTGCAGGTGTACAAGGACAGGAATGTTGTTGCGCAACTGGTAAGGAGAGCTGAAAGAGCTGGCTTCAAAGCCATTGCCCTCACTGTCGACACCCCCAGATTGGGGCGCAGAGAGGCCGACATAAGGAACAGGTACTATTGGAGGTTTCTACTTTCTAGTAGTTGTTCCTCTACATTAATTTAATTATTCTCATGGCTGTGCATCCAGGTTCACTTTGCCGCCTTTTCTGACACTGAAGAACTTTGAGGGTCTAGACCTGGGGAAAATGGATCAAGTAAGTGATTGCCTTTTCTTTTCTGTTGCTTTAGCTAGCATAACACATGCAATTGGTTGGTGGGTTTGTGCAGGCGAATGACTCAGGACTTGCTTCATATGTTGCTGGTCAAATTGACCGATCTCTGAGCTGGAAGGTGCGTGCGTAGCCTAGTACGGAGTAGTGTAGTAGTAGCATGGCGGCTGAAAATTGATTGTTGTTTTGAAAATCACTTTAATTCTAAACTCTCTCTCTATAAATATATATATATATATATATATGTATATATGAGCATAGATACAGACTGAGTTTTTAGTCAGTTAAATAAACTATATATGCAGGATGTTAAGTGGCTCCAGACAATCACCAGCCTTCCAATTCTGGTGAAGGGCGTCCTCACTGCAGAGGATGGTACGTACGTAATTCAATGATCCAAGAGTTTAATTCGTGGTACTCGTATTGTTGATCATCTTGGGGCCTTAATTAATTTGTAATTTTGCTTACGTAGCAAGACTGGCCGTCCAAAATGGAGCAGCTGGGATCATCGTATCCAACCATGGGGCTCGCCAACTAGACTACGTCCCTGCCACTATAATGGCTCTGGAAGAGGTATGATTACATCTTCGATCTTCTAGCTTGTACCTAGCTAGCTTTGTCAGCATAATCCTAAAACCGGCCGGCTTCTTTGGAGATTACAACATTTCAGGTTGTGAAAGCAGCTCAAGGCCGTGTTCCTGTGTTCCTGGACGGTGGGGTCCGCCGCGGAACGGATGTCTTCAAAGCCTTGGCGCTGGGTGCATCTGGCATATTTGTGAGTGAAATGTAATGTAAATTCGTATTCATTAATTTACTGCTAGCTTACGTATGTATGGATCAGATTGGAAGGCCGGTTGTGTTCTCGTTGGCCGCTGAAGGGGAGGCCGGAATCAGCAAAGTGCTTCAAATGATGCGCGACGAGTTCGAGCTGACCATGGCGCTGAGTGGGTGCCGCTCCCTCAAGGAGATCACCCGCAACCACATTGTGACCGAATGGGACGCTCCACATGCGCGCCCTGCTCTCGGCCCCAGGCTATGATCCTCCATTCCTCATCATCATATCTTCTTGCTCTAACATCCTACCTTGCTTGCATTCTTCACTCTACTCAATGCACTATCATCCTCTATATTTATCTTCCATCTTCTTTGGTTTTCCTCGTACTACCAAGTCGACTGCTTATGTACCTAATTTTGTAATTAACGGCTACTGCTGCCTTCCCTGTATATTCTAATTCCATTTTTCGCCTAATACATCATCATCATTATATATTTACCTATATATAGTCGTTGTTTTCAATTCGGAGGGTTGGCCTTAAGGTACGGTCCATCAAGTCAGTGAAAGAGGCTCCAATCACTGCAGCCGTGGTTGTTGTTCGTGAAACAAACTAATTTACGTTTTTGGGGGAGTGACTCCATAGGGTAAGATCGAATTAATCCCACACGCATCTTTGCTTTGTTTTCAGTAAAAAGGAAAAAATAAATAAAGTAATTAAGATGATTAACTATTCAATATAGTAGTAGTTCATCATAGAGCACCCTGATGGGTGAGCCGAAGCAAAGCATGGTCTTCAGATTAACCAGCGGCATGGACTGTGTGGCTTAGATGTGCTAATTTATCATCCACACAATTGATTTTCATGAAAATATGTCGAATGTTTGTTTTTGAGAATCCTAATCAATCTATTTTGGAGTTTGAGATGAGCATCTCAATTTCACATGAGCAACTCCATGTTCCTTTGAGGGCGTTGATGACACGTAGATTATTACCTTCAATTTTTTTGCTTTGTGAGTCATCAATTTCTTGCTTTGTGAGTCATAGTTGTTTAGCTGCCAGTAAACCTTGTCTTAATCCAATCGCCTTTGCAACCAATATTGATGGATATCCACGATATCCTAATCTCATACTAACTACTGAAGTGTTATTTTCTCGTAAGACATAATCATATGTGCACTCGCCATACTCGAAAAAAGTTGGCTCCACGTTGGTCTATGAAATATATCTAATGTTATGGGGTGTTTTTGGTTGGTAAGATTGATTGGTTCACTACTAGAAAAATAAGCCATTTTCGACATTTTAAGGCCATTCTCGACACTTTAAGGTGTCGAAAATTACATTTCCGACACTATGCAAGAGTGTCGTAATCTCCGCTGTCAATAATGGTTAGAGGTCATTTTCGACACCTTTCATTGTCTACATCACTTTTAACAACCATTTTCGTCCATTTTCGACACAATAAGGTGTCGATATTTTCATCCATTTTCGACACCTTATATAGTCGCTTTTAACAACCATTTTCGACACCTTTCATTGTCTACATCACTTTTTGACACTCTAAGGTGTCGATATTTTTATCCAATTTTGACACCTTACACTCTCACTTTCTACAACCATTTTCGTCAATTTTTTGTGTCCATGTCATTTTTGACACTATAAGGTGTCATTATTTTTGGCTATTTTTACAGCTCTACAAAGCTAATAAGAATTACCAATTCATATTAGCTAGTCGAGTGACTATTACATTTATCCCTGTTAATTATATAAAACCCATTCAAATTAAAGGAATTACATATTTTAGACAAAGTGACGCCGAAATGTAATTATATATATAATGAGCTACATCATGAAATTTCAAAGTAAAGGTTTTTAATAACACGGTATTAATTACATAATTGTGCTCAAAAGAAGTGAAGGCTAAACTATACCAAACAACGAATCATATTGCAAGCAAGAAGCTTCTTGATTCTATAAAACCATGGATGCTTATTATTGATGATTATTATGCCATAGCTAGAGGGATTCACCTCCGTTTCTTGTCGAAAGTAGAAGAAAAGTCATTCTTCGTCCTGCAATTCAAAGGGCAACAAATAAATAACCATACATAATCAAATTGTAATAAGTAATCAGACGGCAGCAAGGAGAACACTGAAATAAAAATCAAGGTATGACATAGAAAACTAAACATGTTTTCCGTTTAAATCCGTCTACTCTTTCTTTCTCCCTTTTAATGAGGAAATCTATCCTTATGAGATGTACTAAACGGGGATTTACTGCGGGTGGTCATACATTAAAAATTTCCTGAAAGATGACTCTTCCCCGCGCAACAAGATACGGAAATTGAAGAAAGAATAGAATAGGAATTAAGTTAGGCCCCACTCCTCAAAACCGCAACTACCGTCTACCATACAATCTATTCATTGGAACATTCATAAGCAATATGCTAATTTATGAAGACCGTGCACATCAGTGATGAATTATACTTCAACTCAATCTATTTTTTTTTATACACACGGATCAATCACTTGATATTGAGAAACTTAAATGATGAATGTGAACAAGCAAAAGTCCCACCACTCCGGCCATCTTTATGTCCTAAGCACAGGTGATCATCAACAATTGCAATTACCAATGAAACACCAGCAAATACCTAACAATTTTTCCTTCAAATGATGAGATTAGGAGTTCTATCAATTCCTATAGGCAACTAGTAAAGATAATTTGATGGTAACAAGTTTCAAATGTTTCCATATATAGACTGTTATATGATCCTACCTCCCAGTGAGATCTCTGCTTCTGATTGCTGTGACAAGCTCCTATCCAAGTTTACTGCAGAACAATGGTGATGAATCATGGAATTTCAGTTGAGGGGAAGGACTGCAAGTACAATGACACAACATCAGTAAATAGATAATTAGAGTACTGTTGAAATCCGTGTACTCCTATGTAGCTTCATAGGAGTAACAAAGTGTAGACGTCAATCTTATTAAGAATATTTTCTTTCTTCTACGAATTATCAATTGGTACTAGTTCAGAAGCAACTATTAACATGTGGCATGGCTAAAAAAACAACAACAATGCTTGATATTTCGGCAGCATGAGTTGAAATTGCCATATTCTCTAAAAGTATTAGTAAATAGATAATTAGAGTACTGTTGAAATCCGTTTCAACCCTTCGTGAAGAAGTTGGAGGTCAACACTCCCCCAACCCGGATGTATTTGAGATTTGTTTGATTCGGGGGAGATCCTCACTCGCCACTTCCTCTGGTGACCTCTGGTGACCACTCACCACTTCCTGAGGCGCGATTGTTCGTATAATGTCGATGAGCGCTTGTATCACCAAACCACGGATTGCCTCTATTGTTGCGGCATCAAACATCACTGGTGTGTTGACCTAAACTTGGTCATTGCCCACTGGATTGTTGTGAGCAACAAACTCGTGTTCCTTTCCAGGGTTCGCAACATTCCTCGCATTTGGTCTGGGGTTATTGTTTGGCCCAGCACCAACACGAATAGTGTTCCTCATGTTCACCATCTGTTTACCGATCAGGTTCCAAGTATTTTATACATTAATATTTCTCAAAAATACTTAATGTAATCAACTCAGAGTAGATTAACTTGGTAATTTCTATTGATGAATTCAAACCGAGTTACTGGGTTCTACAACCTTAAATCTTAACGAGGGAACTGGGAATTCAAGCCTTACTGGAGATGGCGAAACCACCTCGGCTTCTTCCGAGTCCTCTGAAGAGAAACGAAAGTACTCAGAATTACGGGTGACGAACAGAGAATTAGTCTTTCTAAATATGGAAGTTCGTTTCCATATTAGACTAAAGAGAAGGCACGACTATGAATGGTAAAAAATTTCTTTGAAAATTCAGAGCCTTCGAAAATATTTCTCAATTTCAAACGAGTGATCGGTTTAAAAATTTTGTTCCAGTAAAACATTTTAAACCCGACCCGAAAGAAAAAAAAAATCGGCTCTGATACCAAGTCTGTAACACCCCCAATTAACCTCTTGAAAGTATTACCGCCAGTGACCTCAGACAGACTGTCCGATGTCACCCAAGGCTTTTCCAGTTGATATAAATCATTAAACCATAATTATGATACAACATATCATAACTTCCATTAAAACCAAGTCTCAGAATTACAGCATAATTCCAAATACATCAAAATACATTATCAGAATTATTACAGCGGAAGTCTTAAATACAAAACATAATTAACACAGCGAAAGTCTTAAAATAACAACAAAAACATCGTTCGTCTTTATAGTCGTTCTAGCCTTCTCGGATCCGTAATTTATCTGATGTGCCGAATCGAACGGATGACACCAGCCAACCATACAGAGAACAATTACGGTTGGTTAGTCTAATGAAAGACCAAGCAAGGGGTACAAAGCAGAGTGATTCGAGAGATCGTACCCGTTTACTATCATTGTCCCTCGAATAATAACCGACGGAACGATACATAACCCGATACTTTCCCTGAATGAGTATCAAATAAGATATGCACTGAAGAGAAGACTCCCATGGAAATGAGTCTTATCGGAAATATGACAAATGTTGGGAAACTTAATTAATCACAGAATCACAGTATCGCATACGAGCGATTTAAAGGTTAAGACGAGTTTTCCTAGCTGCACTATCGTCTAGCTGCACTACTCGCCGAAGGTATATTAATTATGTGCGACTAACGGCACTTATCTTATTTAATTCCAAAACTCACATCACGTTATAAGCTTTTATATCCACATCGCAGAGTCCAAGCCTCTATATCCACATCTCGGTTAGTCATGACCAGAAAGTTTGGCATAGGGTCTTGATCGCCCTGTTATTTGCCAAGTTATAAAGAAACGAATGGACCTCGCAAAGTCCAAGCGTTCCTACGAATACTCGTGCTAACTAACAGTTCAACACAGTAATAATCCACATCCAAGCCAACATGGCCAACATCATAAACATATATTTATACTAGCGTCGTTCTAGCAGATATACAACCTAGTATAATATCATCTTTTAATCAATTATATCTATAATAGCATTGTTCTAGCATATATACAACCTATTATAATATCATATTTTAATCAATTATTAACAAAGTTGTTCCCAACGAACAATAAATCAGTAAATCATCCCAAATTAATTAACAACTAAACAATTGATAATTAATTGAAATATGGAATGATGAGCATGTAACACCCCCAAATTTAACCCCATTTGAAAGCGTTACTGCCGATGACCCCGGGCGTAAACCCCGAAGTCACCCCAGGCTTTTCCGACGTCATAACTGACTTAAAACACAGTTACGATACTAAAATCATAACTTTTATTAAACCACATGGTCGCGGAATTACACGATTCCTAAAACGACCCAAATACATCATCAATACAAAAATCAGAATTTACAACGGAAGACTTATAAACAAAATACAAAATAGCACAGCGGAAATCGTTTTAAACACAAAGCGACAAGACAAGTTGTCGAAAACAAAACACTGTTCATCTTCATAGTCGCTCTAGCCTTCACTGAACAGCAACACACCTGATGTGCCGAATCGGACGGATGACACCAGCCAACCATGCAAGGAATATAAAGGTTGGTTAGTCTAAATGAATAGACTAGCAAGGGCACAAAGCAGAGTGGTTCGAAGCAGTCGCATTAGGTTAGACTCATCGTCCCTCGAATAATAACCGAGTACGCTAGTCAACCATCATACTCCTACTGGAATAACAAAAGGGTATGCACAAGAGAAGATTCTGGAGATCGAGTCTCACAACAATCAATCCCCAAAAGAAGACTCCAAAATGAAATGAGCCTTATAGGAAACATGATAACAAATGTTGGAAAACGTATCCAAACACACACAACCACATCACACAAGTATCGCATACGAGCGATTTACAACTAAGACGAGCTTTTCCTAGCTGCACTAGCGCCTAGCTGCACTACTCGCCAAACATTTTAAATAAGTGCTTACTCATACGACACTTTAATAATATGGTCAAGGCATTTTCATTATGTGCATACTCATGGCACGTATCTTATTTAAATGACCACACACCACATCACGTTATAAGCTTTTACATACATGTCCGCCACTCGCGGAACACATATCGAACCGGGTTATGACACCTGCAGAGTGCACCACTTCTTACTCCACTCGAGTATAGAAGTTAGTCATGACTCACCAATTTATTATAAAGAGACGACAGGACCTCCATCCATTGTCCCTACGAATACTCGTGCTAACTACACAGTTAAACACACAAACACACCACACAGAGCCATCACGGCCCCACCTGCACAACTATCCATATCTATGCCCACCTGGCAAACACCCTAGATTTAATAATCTAAACACACACAATAAATGACATCAAAGTCCCTTACGGCCTTCACCTGCACAAATCTAGAATAGACTAGCGTCGGTTCTAGCAAAATATACAACCTAGTATAATATCTTCTTTTTTATCACATAACGTTATCAAACAATTCCAACATAATTAACAATCATCCCAAATTAATTAACAACAAAACTATTGATAATTAATTGAAATATGGAATGATGAGCAAGAGCGAACCGCCACTTGCCTAAATCCGCAGAAGCTTAAGCAAAGCTTAGAGACAACGGGCTCTTGGATCTGAAACTGGAGCAAATCTTGGATAATAAATCCCTAAGAAATGGACCATAACAAGACCCTAAGTTAGATTCAATACACTTATATATGAATCTAAAAGAATACAAGAAGAAATCAAAGGAAACAAGCAAAGCCCAAAGCCAAACCACAAAACACACAACTCGGACACAATACCGCGATCGCGGCAGGTCGCGGTCGGTCGCGGTCGGTCGCGGTTTTCGTGCTGTGACAGTGGCTAGCTCACGAGACGACAATGGAGAATTTCTTACCCAAACCGATTTGTTTTCCTTCGATTTGTCTATGGTTCGATCTCCCAACACCACAAAGCTTCACACAACACTCAAGAGCACCTTCTCAACTCAAGAGACACTCGAAATCTCCCACACACGAAGCTCCAAAACTGCTCAACAATGGTGAAAAACAGAGGAGAAATAGAGGAGGAAGAAGAAGGAAGAAGAAGAGAAAGAGAGCTCCGATTCTCACCCCTTTTATAGCCCAAATCCGAGCCTCCACCAAGGGAAACACGCAGGGAACAAGGGAACAAGCCAAAGCCAGCTGGAGAGCCACCTGCCCTTCCAGAAAAATCAGAAAAAAAAAACAGAGCTACAGTAACCGCCACGCGAGGAAGACGACACTGCTCAGCAAAAGGCATTACCGCGATCGCGGCCGATCGCGTCAGGTCGCGGTTCATCGCGGTCAATCGCGGTTGATCGCGGTTTCTGGCCGACTTCACTTATTCTTATTCGAACTTGGTTCGGATTAAATTTCTTAACTCCGGGTTAAATATATTCGTATACTAACGACAAATTAACCCCGAAAACACTTCAACTGTATTATATAATGCTCGGAAAATTTTACAGAGCTCAGACCCCTTTTGAGAAGGTCCGAGACTCACTGAATTAAATCCGTCTAGCAAAACGGGCATAAGAAAAATTTAAAACAATTCAAAATACCCTTAAAAATTACGGGGTGTTACAGAGCAAGAGCGAACCGCCACTTGCCTTAGATCCGTAGAAGCTTAAAGACGACGATGGGATTTCCGGGCTCGAAATAGGGACAGATCTGGCAACACAGATTCCTTCGGATCGACCCATAAAGAAATCCTAAGTTAGATTCAATATCTACATAATTGAATCTAAAAGAATAGGAAAAAAATCAAAAGAATCAAGCCTCGCCTCAAGCCAAACACCCAAGAACACACACTCGGACAAGGCTCGCCGCGGGTGCGGTGGAGCCTCTGCCGCGGGTGCGGCCAGGTTACAGTGGTGAAGGTCTTGACAGATTTTCGATGGAGAACTCTCCCAAATCAATTTGTTCGACTTTGATTCGTTCTTGGTTTGATCTCCCAACACCTTAGGCATTTGAATACCACTTAGGAGTACCTTTTCCAACACTCAAACGGATTCGAACACCTTCACAACAAAGCTCAAAGCTTGGTGCTTCAATGGAGAAAACAGAGGAGGAAGGTGAAGTGCCCTTTGACTTCTGAATTCAACCCCCTTTTATAGCCCATCAGTGAGCTTCCTCAGAGGGGACAAGCAAGGAGACCAGCTGGGAACAAGGGAACAACAAGTGGAGCAACTTGCTCGGCCAAGGATAAGATTTTCAGAAATCTTATCGCGACGAAGATGGCTTGCACCGCGGGGTGCGGTGGCGTGGCCGCTGGGTGCGGTGGCGACTCTGTTGCCGCATCCAAATTTGGCCTTCGCCGCGGGTGCGGCCACTTGACCGCGGGGTGCGGTCAAGGCCATTTTTCACCCTCTTGTCCGTTTTAAATCTTGGGTTAATCTTCTTAACCCCGGGTTAAATATATTCGAACACGGACGACTATTTAACCTTGAACACATGTTAACTGTATTTTATATTACTCGGAAAAAATATTACAGAGATCAAACATATTACCGAATGTCTGAACTTCTCTGAAATTAATCCGACTTGTAATACGGGAGTTGGAAAAAATCCAAAATATCCTTATAAAATGAGGGATATTACATTACCTCCCCCTTAAAAGAAGTTTCGACCCCGAAACTTGATTATTCTAGGCCGAAAACAACTCGGGAAAGCGTCTAAGCATATCCTCTTCAGTCTCCCAAGTCTCCCAAGTAACCTCTTCGGTTCCTGACTTGGACCACAAAATTCGTACCAACGGTACCACCCTGCTGCGTAGCTTCTTCTCACGACGCTCGAGAATACGCACAGGTATCTCCTCGTAGGTACCGTTTGCCTGGATCTCGATGTCTTCATAACTCAGCACATGACATTCATCTGGCACATACTTCCTTAACAATGATACGTGAAACACGTTGTGCACTGGATGTGCCGATGGCGGCAATGCCAAACGGTACGCTAGAGATCCCACCCTATCAAGGATCTCGAATGGTCCTACATAGCGAGGGTTAAGCTTCCCACGCTTACCAAATCTGAACACACCTTTGGATGGTGACACCTTGACAAATACTTTGTCACCAACCTCGAATTCAACATTCCTACGCTTCGGGTCAGCGTAAGACTTTTGTCGACTCTAGGCAGTCAACATTCTTTGTCTTATCAAGGCAATGTCTGAGGCGGTCCTTTCGACTAGCTCTGGTCCGAGCAGAATCTTGTCGGCATTCTCATCCCAACAAATCAAAGATCTGCACTTTCGACCATACAAAGCCTCGAATGGAGCCATCTTGATAGTAGCATGTCAACTATTGTTGTATGTGAACTCAATCAGACTCAGGCTGTCCCTCCAGCTAGTCGGACGATCGAGTACACAAGTTCTCAGCATATCCTATCGCCATATGCTATACTTGTACTAACTCGTGACCATTCTCAAAGTTATGATCACCACAATAGATTCGCTATACTAATTATGAGAATACATATTCTCTACTCTTACTTCTAAACTTCTCTCGAAGTAAATACCCTAACCTTCTTAGGTTGGTATCCTTAACCAATTTGGTCTACAATCCTTACTCTCGATAGAATAGATGTAATCATCTACATGATTACCATTGCCTTCACCAGAGTATCCTTACAAAAATCTCCAATGTAACCTTGCTGTCATGCATTCTTCCTCCGAAAGACCTTAATGTCCTTTCATAGAAGAATACAACATCTTTCTACTAACCTTCTTTCGACAGTTCGGTCCTTGAATATATACTTAGAAATCAACAGTACTACAACTTAGTACTTCCACCTGTCATACAGACCTTACATGAACGATTCACTTGTTACCCTTATCATATCCGGCCCTTATGCCATATATTTATCTCACAATCTATGCTTGATTACCATAACATGAATCACTAATCCATTCTATAGGATTATACTCTTGTCTCATCCGAACGTTTTTATAAGACTACCTTAACCAACGTGGGTTGCCCCTTTTTCTCAAGTCCACTTGATCTCATCCGCAACCTCATTTCTATATATTACACCTTTAATAGGAGAACACGCATCTCCCTCACAATTTCCTTATATGCAAAATCCCAAAGTTCATGATGCGAAAACCCCTTTGAAATGGCTTCGCTTGGGACGGATCTAGGTAGGGCGCGGATTAGGAACGACTCTTGGGGATTGAACGAAGGATTGAACCACAAATGAATTAGTCAAGGATAGTTAACTAATTAATTTTGGACTCCACTGTGACTTCTTGACCGAACACAACGAACAGGAATTGTGAACGAATCTTGTGCGACGGACAATGATGATGAATAATTAATTAGCAAAGGGGTTGCTAATTAACGTGGGAGCAATTGTGAAGTCTCAGTTACGCTAATTTCGCTTGAACAACAGCAAGACGTGGCGACTGCGCCAAGACAACTCGGGCACGGGAAAGTGCAGCACCGGCGGCGTGATGAAGTAGGAGAACGACTCCAACGCCGGCGAAACAACAGTGAATCCGGTCAGGCAAGGATTCCGAACAGTAGAGGAAACAAACAGGAGGGAGTGCGTGATGACAGTTCAAAGAGAACTAGGGTTAGGGTTGACGTTGAGCAAGGGGTGGAGAAATTCTCACAACAAGGCTTGCTTCAATTCAACGTACCAAAATTAGGGTTCCAAGTTTCAATATAAAGGATCCTAAGTTACCGAAGATAGTAACTTTCCTAATACCCAAAAATAGTAATAATGCAAAATACGAGAGTAAACAAATAAAAACAATTCCCAAGATGTCTAATAATGTTTATGACTTCTCCTCTTGATAAGAGGCCACCGAACACATAACAGCGGTAGGTGTGGAAGTTTAAGTCGCTCCATTCCTTGCAAATGCTTTAGCGACAATGCTCGTAGTCGCGTGGGCAATGGCTCTAGCACGAGATCTCGTAATTGGTCCGCTTGACCGAACGCTAAGCGACTCTTCCTCCTTGGCCTCCGTCAATGTCAAGGGCTGTCCCGCATCATTCTCCCCTTCTTGGCCTCGAATCGTCCCCGATTCGTCAATGTCAAGGTCTGGCGGTGTGTAGGGGGAGAGGTCTCCAATGTTGAAGGTGTTGTGAATGCCATATTCTGCAGGAAGCTCAAGCTTGTAGGCATTGGGGCCGTAAGCTTCCAAAATCTTGAACGGGCCATCACCTCTCTGGTCGAGCTTGGATCGTCTCCTTGATGGAAACCGATCCTTCCTCAAATGCAACCAAACAAGGTCCCCGGGCGCGAAAGTGATGCGACGCCGGCCCTTGTTGGCCTTCTGCTCCAGTTGCCGGGCTCTCCTCTCCAGCCGCTCCTTTGTCCTAGCATGCAGCTCCTGTATCATCTCCGCCCGAGCAGCTCCACGTACATGATCACCATCCTTCAGCGGGTGTGGCACCAAGTCCAGCGGCGATAGGGGGTTCCGGCCGTACACCACCGCAAATGGCGACATGTTCGTCGCGGAATGGACAGACTTGTTATAAGAGAACTCAACAAAAGGTAGTAAGTCCTCCCAATGGCGCGGGTTGGTCCTAAGCATGGTCCTAAGCAAAGTCCCTAAGGTCCGGTTGGTCACCTCGGTCTGGCCATCAGTCTGCGGGTGGTAGCTAGTAGAGAATAAGAGATTGGTACCTAGCTTACCCCACAAAGTCCTCCAAAAATGGCTAACAAATTTCACGTCCCTATCGCTAACAATAGAACGCGGTATACCATGTAAACGCACAACATTGTCGAAGAAAAGTGAAGCACAATCCGCAGCATTGTTAGTGCCCTTACATGGTATAAAATGAGCCATCTTCGAGAACCTATCAACCACGACAAAAATAGAGTCCCTCCCCTTCTTAGACCTAGGCAACCCCATCACAAAATCCATAGATATGTCCTCCCAAGGACGATCAGGTATAGGTAAAGGGGTGTATAGTGAGGGACTGGATCTAGACTTGGCCCTATGGCAAGTGACACAAGCATTGCAAAACCTAGTGACCTGGTGAGTCATGTTGGGCCAATAAAAATGCTCCTTAAGGGCTGCTACGGTTTTGGCTATACCGAAATGTGCCCTACTCTCATGTGCCTCTTTAACTAAGAGTTCCCTAATAGAAGAAGATGGTATGCATAGCTTTCCACTCTTATAAAGGTACCCTTGGTCAAGGAAGTAGGAATCTGAGGAACCCTGAGATGCGCAAGTCTCATAAATAGATTTAAAGAAAGTATCATGCGAATACAGTTCCTTAATCAATGAAAAACCAAAGACTGAAGCATCAAGGGAAGACAAGAGGACGTACCTGCGAGAAAGGGCGTCGGCTACCACATTCTCCTTACCTTTCTTATGCATCACCACATAGGGAAATGTCTCCATGAATTCTACCCATCTCGCATGCCGACGTCCGAGTGTGGTTTGATGCTTAAGGTACTTCAAGGCCTCATGATCGGTATGGATAATGAACTCCTTTGGCCACAAGTAATGCTGCCACGTCTTCAACACCCTGATAAGAGCATACAGTTCTTTATCAAAAGTAGAATAGTTAAGTGTAGCACCTGACAATTTCTCACTGAAGTACGCGATGGGTTGGCGCTCCTGCAGAAGCACCCCACCGATTCCAATGTTGGAGGCGTCGCACTCAACCTCAAAGGCCTTGTTGAAGTCCGGCAGCTGTAGTAATGGTGCATGGCATAGGCGGTCTTTTAGCACTCTGAATGCTACCTCATGCTTTGTTTCCCAAGTAATGGCGGCGCCTTTCTTTGTCAACTCATGTAGAGGCGCGGAAATGGAGCTGAAATCGCGCACAAAA
Source organism: Rheum nobile (assembly GCA_027886185.1). Lineage (NCBI taxonomy): Eukaryota > Viridiplantae > Streptophyta > Magnoliopsida > Caryophyllales > Polygonaceae > Rheum > Rheum nobile. The sequence goes on along the minus strand of WOAB01000593.1, from coordinate 532,598 downwards.
CGTCTGTAGAATCCAGCCAACCCCAAGAAAGATCGAACCATGGTCGGTGTAGTTGGGGTAGGCCACTCCTTGATGGCACGGACTTTTTCTTCGTCAACTCGCAACCCATCCTTAGAAACAACAAATTCTAGGAAAATCGTTGTGTCCGAGCAAAACACACATTTTGCCAAGTTGGCATATAATTGCTCGTTCCGAAGGCATTCTAGAACTTGTCTAAGGTGTAAAACATGCTCATGCAACGACCGACTGTACACTAAAATGTCATCAAAATAAACAACCACAAACTTCCCCAAAAAATGACGAAGGACGTGATTCATTAACCTCATAAAAGTGCTCGGTGCGTTGGTGAGTCCGAACGGCATGACTAGCCACTCATAAAGGCCATGCTTCGTCTTGAATGCCGTCTTCCATTCGTCGCCTTCCTTCATGCGGATTTGGTGGTAGCCACTCCTAAGATCGATCTTTGAAAATAATGTGGCCCCATGCAACTCGTCCAGCATATCATCAAGGCGAGAGATTGGATGACGGTACTTCACCGTGATTTGATTGATGGCCCTGTAGTCCATGCACATTCTCCATGAGCCCTCCTTTTTCGGTACGAGGATTACCGGGACACCGCAAGGACTTAGGCTTTCACGAATGTAGCCCTTGTCCAAGAGGTCGGTAACTTGTCGTTGAAGTTCTTTAGTCTCCTCCGGGCTCGCCCTGTATGCCGCCCGGTTGGGTAAGGAGGCGCCCGACACCAAATCAATCTGGTGCTCAATCCCACGTATAGGAGGTAGACCGTCCGGCAACTCATCGGGCATGACGTCCGTGAAGTCCTGCAAAAGAGAAATCACAGAAGCGGGTAGCTCATCGATATTCTTTAAAACTGAAAAACACGCATTTGGAACCAATAAAATACAAGGAGAACGTCCCTGAACAATTGGAGAGAGATCCCGCGAGCGTGCCATAAGCAAACGACGTTCACATTGACCCTGGATCGCACTCGAAGGATCGCCAGAAGAAGGTGGAGGAGCAGCCCTTGACTCGGTCCAAAACTCGGCCGAGTTCTAGGCCGAGTTTGGCTCGACTTTTTTCTGGCCGTGCTGACTCGGCCGAGTTGCTGTGGGTCCGAGGCTGAGTTGTTCACTGGCGCAGGAACTCGGTCCAGAACTCGGTCGAGTTCTGGGCCGAGTTGGCTTCTGTTGTGGAGACTCGGTCCAGAACTCGGTCGAGTTCTGGGCCGAGTTGTGGCCTGGCGTCTTTGCTCCTTTCGCCGGGTTGGGCACGGGCGGTGCCGGCTTTGGTGTCGTCGACTTGGCCTTCTCCAATGCCTTGATCCGGTCTCTCTCGACTTGATCATGAATGATTTCTTGTGGCGTCATGGGTAAAAGTGTTACCCGACGTCCTTTGTTGTGGAAAGTGTACGTATTCAAGAAACCATCATGTACCGCTTTCTTGTCGAATTGCCATGGGCGACCTAAAAGGAGGTGAGTCGCATCCATAACAACAACCTCACAAGTAACGGAATCAACATATTGACCAATAGAGAATGTAATGTGGCATTGCCTGGTTACCACATCACCTTTACCTTCCGAGATCCATTGCAAACTATATGGTTGAGGATGTGCAATCGTAGGCAAATTGAGCGCGTGAACGACCTTTTCATTCAAAATGTTACAGCACGATCCGCTATCCACAATCACACTCAACGAAGAAGTGCCCACAATGCAGCGAGTGTGGAACAAATTCTCGTGTTGGTCCACTAGAGACGCGTCCTTCACCGTCAAAGTACGGCGAGCAACAAGAGAGAGAGGCGTACCTTCATTCAAATCCGGTGGTCCACATTCATACGGCTCCTCATCTTCGCAATCGTCGTACACCGGTGGTGGTGCATCCTCGGTCTCCTCTTCGTCCTCAAATGACTCGTAACCCGTGGCTTGAGAGAACAACACGCGTCTCGAGTTCGAGCAATCGCGCATGAAATGACCACGGCCGCCACATTTGTAGCAAACCCGGTCGCTCATCTTTTCCGAACGGGTGTCCTGCTTCGGTGGAACGCGCGTCATGGGGGGTTTGGGCGCTTCGGGACGAGGTGGGGCCCGGTTGTAGGGGGCTTGTGGCCGAGGCTGCGTACTCACAATGGGGTTAGGAGAAAAAGAGGAAGGATTCGGTTTAGAATCATACCTGCGGGATGACGATCCCGATAGCCATGGATAAACCTTCTTGCGCACCAAACGTTGATGAACCTTTTGAGCAGCGTGCGCAAGAGCGGTCAAATCATTGATAGGTAACACATCGACCTCCTCTCGTAGATCGACATGCATCCCTTGGAGGAACTTCGTCTTGAACGTGCCTGGAGTAACGCTTATGCCCGCCTTGAAGTACAAATCCTCGAGATGAGCAAAGAACTCGAGAGGAGTGCTCGTACCTTGGCGTGCTGGAGCAATCTTCAAATGCATTTCTTGCTTGTACTCCGGGGGCACGTACTTCCGAGTCATGACATAGACAAGTTGATGCCATTGCTCAATGGGGTCGTATCCCATACGAACCCGGTTCTTTTGGTCCCTATGCCACCATGAACGAGCGGCTCCTTGAAATTGTAACGTGGCGATTTCCACCTTGTCTTCCTCGTTGTAGTGGCAATGTGCAAGAGCATGTTCCGTGCCTTGCAACCAGTCCAAAAAGACAGCGGCATCATAGTCACCAAGAAAAGGTTCGATTTTTACCTTAATTTCTCTGCGAGCGCCGTAGTTAGGCTGCACTTGTCGTCTATCTTCATAGGCGCGCTCTCCTTGGTAGCCACGACCAGCACCACGTCCTCCATTGTGTCCCCTACGACGCCGCGGTGGCGCTTGCTCGTACTCATCATAGTCGTCGGGGTGAGTATCAAAAACAGGAGGGGGAGGAAACTTACGCGGTATCCATCCTTCCGGGTGCACTTGATGCTCAATTGGCTCAACTAGGGGAGGATGGAAGTTACCCGGGTTCACTTGGCCAGCCAAGTGCATGTCCTCCTCATCATATTTAGCAAAGGGACGTTGGGGATACGTCCTAGAAGGGGCTTGGGGCACCGGATGCGAACGTCCATGTGGTGTTCGGGTAGTGCGGTCTGCAAAAGTGGCATGATTGTTATCATAATAAGGGTCAGGGGCATAGGAATCATACCTGGGCCTCTCATGAGAATGATGTTGCCGACGTGGAGTGTCGACATGGTCGTAGTAGTAGCCATTGTCATCTAGGTCCTTGGAGTTGGACCGAGGTTGCCATCTATCGTCAATGGGCGGACCCGGGGGTTTTACCACGACCGAGCGCAGTTTGCCGGTTTGACGAGTATTGTCGCCTGGATAGTGGGAAGAGGATGCAATGTGCTTCCCTTTGTCAAGGCGAGAGTCATGACGGATGAGTCGCCCGTCACGTGCGTCCCAGTGGTCGTCCTCAAGCACCGAAGTCTATCCCAATTGAGCTTCTACGAGCCGGTATTGTTGTAGTTGTTTCTCTGCGTTGTGTAGCCGCTCGACCACATCAAGTCTTTCCGCCTCGGATTGGGCAAGGCGTTCCTTAGCGGCCACGAGTTCAGCGGCTTGAGCCTCAGATTCATCACCATGCAACGACATAGCAAAGAAGGTTAAACAACAGCAGGAAACAACAAACAAAGATACTCAACGCAATAAACTCAACTCAAGAATCAAAGTCTCCTGGTATCTAGTTTTGGCAATCCGTGAGGGAGGTCAAGGTAAGGAAGTGAACTCGTATGCAATAACCGTCTCAAGCTAATCAAGCATGTAATATAGTCAAATAATGAATCAATCAAAGCAAAGATCATGCAAGATAAGCTCTTTTATAGATTGCTACTAGAGATATGGAAGACAAGAAATGGAATTGCTGAATTAGTGCGGGATTTCCCGTTGCCAGCGGCGAGTTTTGTGCTAATAGTAATGTGTTTTGTGTTGGTAGCGTAGCACCTTAAAAAAAAATCAGCAACTTGTTGTATTTTTTTTTTGTTTTGTTTGTTTTTTGAAGAAAGAAAGCAAGGTAGCAACACAAATTTCAGCGTATTCGTGGAATGCACCCAAGCTCAAGAGGTAGAAGATTTTTTGTAGACTTTGTGTAACAAACGCAAACTTACCATTCATGCAATGACAACTTAATGCAGCGAAATAATCAAAGAAGACAATACGCCACACAATAATATAGCAAGATAAACTATTGCACACAAGGAGGTTCGGTTTCTCACAAACAAGAAAGAGAAACGCTCGGTTCGATTCAACTTGCGTTGCAAGCAAATCACCTAGGGTTTGGCACTCATTTTTTTTTTTATAAAATCAGAATATGCGGAAGACAATGAAATGGAAGAATAAGCTATGGGAATAACCGAAAAAAAATGTAGGGAGAAATTGAAAACAAGAGACGAATTTACCACACGTCGTACCCCTGGAAGCTGATACCAGTTGATGCGAAAACCCCTTTGAAATGGCTTCGCTTGGGACGGATCTAGGTAGGGCGCGGATTAGGAACGACTCTTGGGGATCGAACGAAGGATTGAACCACAAATGAATTAGTCAAGGATAGTTAACTAATTAATTTTGGACTCCACTGTGACTTCTTGACCGAACACAACGAACAGGAATTGTGAACGAATCTTGTGGGACAGACGATGATGATGAATAATTAATTAGCAAAGGGGTTGCTAATTCACGTGGGAGCAATTGTGAAGTCTCAGTTACGCTAATTTTGCTTGAACAACAGCAAGACGTGGCGACTGCGCCAAGACAACTCGGGCACGGGAAAGTGCAGCACCGGCGGCGTGATGAAGTAGGAGAACGACTCCAACGCCGGCGAAACAACAGTGAATCCGGTCAGGCAAGGATTCCGAACAGTAGAGGAAACAAACAGGAGGGAGTGCGTGATGACAGTTCAAAGAGAACTAGGGTTAGGGTTGACGTTGAGCAAGGGGTGGAGAAATTCTCACAACAAGGCTTGCTTCAATTCAACGTACCAAAATTAGGGTTCCAAGTTTCAATATAAAGGATCCTAAGTTACCGAAGATAGTAACTTTCCTAATACCCAAAAATAGTAATAATGCAAAATACGAGAGTAAACAAATAAAAACAATTCCCAAGATGTCTAATAATGTTTATGACTTCTCCTCTTGATAAGAGGCCACCGAACACATAACAACGGTAGGTGTGGAAGTTGAAGTCGCTCCATTCCTTGCAAATGCTTTAGCGACAATGCTCGTAGTCGCGTGGGCAATGGCTCTAGCACGAGCTCTCGTAATTGGTCCGTTTGACCGAACGCTAAGCGACTCTTCCTCCTCGGCATCCGTCAATGTCAAGGGCTGTCCCGCATCAGTTCACATCTTAATTCCTTACAATCCAATTGTCAACTCTTAGTAACCTCAAAACATTACATCCTCAATTTCCTTAAAGGTCCCTCTTACTATTCCATCAATTATCTGGAGTAAGTTTGACCTTATGTCATTTCTAACTTAAATCCTTTAAGATTCCCATACTTTCTCCAAGAATAATCACAACATTTATTCGTATGCTCCTCAACCCAATCACATGAGAGCTTACTCCTATTTTCTCAAAGTATCGAATTGCTAAATGATTCATTACCAACCGAATCAATCACTTGCGTCTTAATCCTTCAATAGATGTACACGAGTAACATTGTTACTTTACTCCTTAAGCATACATAAACTTAATCTATGTACTAAATCCTTCAGTTTATCGAAATCATCAACATGATCGATCCCTAAATTGAAATCCTTCCATTTAAGTGGCCTCTTCCTTAATACAGTAACTTCACAACCTGATTTTTCCAATAAGGGTTGTACCATACGCTTTATGGATGGTCCAATCACATAAAGTCCAAATATCGAATCTTGTAAATTCCCAAGTGTCATAACTCTTTATTCCTCGAAAGGACAACATTCTAACTCCAATCCTTTGGCCTACTTAAATTTGGCCTTAAAATTCACTACCAACTCAGGCCTCTAGTTTCTTCGAAACAGGATTGCAATCAATCAATTAGCACAGTTGAGCCTAATCACTTATTTCCTTAATCGTGAATCAAATCGCCATAATAGACATCAATCATTGTCTGTCTAATCCTTATATTGCTTCTCTAAAGGAAGTCTCATAACAGACCCCAAAACGAAACTTCAAATAGATCTTCCAAGATAATACTTATGACTTTGCACACTCGGCTTTTCAAAAGCAACCCTTAACCATTGGTCCTACACCGGTTGTATCCACAACTCTGAACTCAAAAGTCCTACTCAAGGTCGTAATAGAGGAAATGAGTTCCCTATGAACTATCTCTCTTATACATTTCCCTTTAGTAGCACTAATACTGGTGCAGAGGTCAGACACTGTTTCAATTCCTAAAAACTGGCCTCGTACTTGTCATTCCAGACAAATTTCTTATGGGCCTTGTGGAGCAGACCGGTCATAGGTAGAGCAATCTTATAAAATCCTTCTACGAACCGTCTGTAGTAACCCACAAGTCCTAGAAAACTATGCACCTCCTTCACGTTCTGAGGCCGCTTCCAATGGGCTACTGCTTCAATCTTCTGGGGATCAACTATCATCCCATTCTCATTGATCACATGGCCTAAGAAAGCCACTTCCTTGATCCAAAAGTCGCACTCAGACAATTTCCAATATAGTTGATTTTGTCTAAAGACTGATAAAATAATCCAAAGATGTTCCTCATGAGCTTCCACGCTCGGGGAGTAGATCAAAATGTCGTCGATGAAGACCACCACGAACTTATCCAAGTACTGGTGAAAACATCGGTTCATCAGATCCATGAAGGCTGCTAGAGCATTGGTAAGTCCAAATAGCATGACTACGAACTCGTAGTGACCATATCTCATCCGGAATGCAGTCATCGGAATATCTTCCCCACGAATCCTGAGCTGGTGATAACCAGATCTCAGATCGATCTTGGAAAAGACTTTTGCTCCTTGTAGTTGACCTAACAGATCATCAATCCTTGGCAAAGGATATTTGTTCTTGATCGTGACTTTATTCAACTCACGATAGTCGATGCAAAGTCGAAACGATCCATCCTTCTTAAATAACACCGGAGCGCCCCAAGGTGATGCGCTCGGCCTTACATAACCTTTGTCAAGAAGATCCTCAAGTTGCTTCTTCAACTCTTTCATCTCTGCAGGAGCCATCCGGTATGGTGCTTTAGAAATCGGTGCGGTACTCGAGATCGATAGAAAATTCCACGTCACGCTTCGGGGGTAATCTAAGAATTTCTTCCGGAAAGACATCCGAAAATTCTCTAACCACTGGAATATCAAGAATTGAAGGTTCATCTTTCGCGGGCGGATCCAGGTAGCAAAGATATCCGACACAACCTTGTCATAGTAGCTTAAACGCATCCATCGCATTGATAAGCCTGCCGTTATCAGCGTTATTCCGACCCTTAAACTTGCACATGAACTGGCCCCTAGATGACACCGTCACCGTCCTTGAACTAAAGTTGATCACCGCCCCATGACGTGTCAGCCAATCCATACCGAGAATAATGTCGTATGGAGCCATGACTATACAGATCAAATCTGCCTCAAACTTCGTACCCTGAATGGTAACCGGAAATTCTAACAGAAGCTTGGTTCTAACCAAATATTTATTAATAGGAAGGTTTACAACGAAAGGTTTACAAACCTTGCTACATACTGATCTAAACTTACTAACATAACTATATGAAACGAAGGATAGGGTAACACCCGAATTCACAACATACAACAAAAGTAGGATGAAGGTATAAGGCACTTTAAGCATTTGGAGCATCGGGTCCATACGCTTCACGCATAACGTAAGAGTGTTGACCCAGTCCTCCAGAAGCCATTGGGGCTTTCCCCTTTGTTCTGCGCAGTTGTCCGCAGCAAAGGACTAGGAGCTTCCACCGGACTGATCCTGGATCGGTTGTTCTGATTAACAGACCCCAGCCGTGACTTAGCTCCTTTCTGCCTCTTCCATTGACAGAACGCCTGTAAATGTCCTTCCCTTTTGCAGGCAAAGCACGTCTTCTTCTCCTTTGGGCACACATTACTCTTGTGGCCGTGCGTACTACAGTTGTAGCACTGGATCAGACTCTTGTTCTGCCCCGATTGCTGTGTTGACCCACCTTGAGTCATTTCTGTCTTTGCTCGGCCAGATTTGGCAAAATCAGACGATGGCGTAGGACATTTAAACCCACTTGCCTGAGACTGGTTCTGCACTTGCCTCTGGCTATTACGCTTCTTTATTGGCTCTCTTTCCCCATCGTAGCTGTCAGGCCTTATAGAGCTTATGGCTTTCTATGCTTGGCCATGATTGTCTCTATTCCTGATAGTATCCTCATGAGGTATTTGGACAGCTGGCTCCTCAAATCTGGGAACCGCTGGAGGATCTGGCACAACTTGTGCCTGAGGCACAATTGTTCGTATAATGTCGATGAGCGCTTGTATCACCAAACCCCGGATTGCCTCTATTGTTGCGGCATCAAACATCACTGGTGTGTTGACCTGAACTTGGTCATTGCCCACTGGATTGTTGTGAGCAACAAACTCGTGTTCCTTTCCAAGGTTCACAACATTCCTCGCATTTGGTCTGGGGTTATTGTTTGGCCCAACACCAACACGAATAGTGTTCCTCATGTTCACCATCTGTTTACCGATCAGGTTCCAAGTATTTTATACATTAATATTTCTCAAAAATACTTAATGTAATCAACTCAGAGTAGATTACCTTGGTAATTTCTATTGATGAATTCAAACCGAGTTACTGGGTTCTACAACCTTAAATCTTAACGAGGGAACTGGGAATTCAAGCCTTACTGGAGATGGCGAAACCATCGCGGCTTCTTCCGAGTCCTCTGAAGAGAAACGAAAGTACTCAGAATTACGGGTGACGAACAGAGAATTAGTCTTTCTAAATATGGAAGTTCGTTTCCATATCAGACTAAAGAGAAGGCACGACTATGAACGGTAATTTTTTTTTTGAAAATTCAGAGCCTTCGAAAACATTTCTCAATTTCAAACGAGTGATCGGTTTAAAAATTTTGTTCCAGTAAAACATTTTAAACCCGACCCAAAAGAAAAAAAAAATTCGGCTCTGATACCAAGTCTGTAACACCCCCAATTAACCTCTTGAAAGTATTACCGCCAATGACCTCAGACGTACTGTCCGATGTCACCCAAGGCTTTTCCAGTTGATAAAAATCATTAAACCATAGTTATGATACAACATATCATAACTACCATTAAAACCAAGTCTCAGAATTACAGCATAATTCCCAATACATTAAAATACATTATCAGAATTATTGTAGCGGAAGTCTTAAATAAAAAACATAATTAACACAACAGAAAATAACAACAAAAACATCGTTCGTCTTTATAGTCGTTCTAGCCTTCTCAGATCCGTAATTTATCTGATGTGCCGAATCGAACGGATGACACCAGCCAACCATGCAGAGAACAATTACGGTTGGTTAGTCTAATGAAAGACCAAGCAAGGGGTACAAAGCAGAGTGGTTTGAGAGATCGTAACCGTTTACTATCATTGTCCCTCGAATAATAACCGACGGAACGATACATAACCCGGTACTTTCCCTGAATGAGTATCAAATAACATATGCACTGAAGAGAAGACTCCCAAGGAAATGAGTCTTATCGTAAATATGACAAATGTTGGGAAACTTAATTAATCACAGAATCACAGTATCGCATACGAGCGATTTAAAGGTTAAGACAAGTTTTCCTAGCTGCACTATCGTCTAGCTGCACTACTCGCCGAAGGTATATTAATTATGTGCGACTAACAGAACTTATCTTATTTAATTCCAAAACTCACATCACGTTATAAGCTTTTATATCCACATCGCAGAGTCCAAGCCTCTATATCCACATCTCGGTTGGTCATGACTAGAAAGTTTGGCATATGGTCTTGATCGCCCTGTTATTTGCCAAGTTATAAAGAAACGAATGGACCTCGCAAAGTCCAAGCGTTCCTACGAATACTCGTGCTAACTAACAGTTCAACACAGTAATAGTCCACATCCAAGCCAACATGGCCAACATCATAAACACATATTTATACTAGCGTCGTTCTAGCAGATATACAACCTAGTATAATATCATCTTTTAATCAATTATATCTATAATAATGTTGTTCTAGCAGATATACAACCTATTATAATATCATATTTTAATCAATTATTAACAAAGCTATTCCCAACGAACAATAAATCAGTAAATCATCCCAAATTAATTAACAACTAAACAATTGATAATTAATTAAAATATGGAATGATGAGCAAGAGCGAACCGCCACTTGCCTTAGATCCGCAGAAGCTTAAAGACGACGATGGGATTTTCGGGCTCGAAACAGGGACAGATCTGGCAACACAGATTCCTTCGGATCGACCCATAAAGAAATCCTAAGTTAGATTCAATATCTACATAATTGAATCTAAAAGAATAGGAAAATAATCAAAGGAATCAAGCCTCGCCTCAAGCCAAACACCCAAGAACAAACACTCGGACAAGGCTCGCCGCGGGTGCGGTGGAGCCTCTGCCGCGGGTGCGGTGGAGCCTCTGCCGCGGGTGCGGCCAGGTTACAGTGGCGAAGGTCGTGACAGATTTTCGATGGAGAACTCACCCAAATCAATTTGTTCGACTTTGATTCGTGCTTGGTTTGATCTCCCAACACCTTAGGCCTTTGAATACCACTTAGGAGTACCTTTTCCAACACTCAAAGGGATTTGAACACCTTCACAACAAAGCTCAAAGCTTGGTGCTTCAATGGAGAAAACAGAGGAGGAAGGTGAAGTGCCCTTTGACTTCTGAATTCAACCCCCTTTTATAGCCCATAAGTGAGCTTCCTCAGAGGGGACAAGCAAGGAGACCAGCTGGGAACAAGGGAACAACAAGTGGAGCAACTTGCTCGGCCAAGGATAAGATTTTCAGAAATCTTATCGCGACGAAGATGGCTTGCACCGCGGGGTGCGGTGGCATGGCCGCTGGGTGCGGTGGCGACTCTGTTGCCGCCTCCAAATTTGGCCTTCGCCGCGGGTGCGGCCACTTGACCGCGGGGTGCGGTCAAGGCCATTTTTCACCCTCTTGTCCATTTTAAATCTTGGGTTAATCTTCTTAACCCCGGGTTAAATATATTCGTACACGAACGACTATTTAACCTTGAACACATGTTAACTGTATTTTATATTACTCGGAAAAAATATTACAGAGATCAAACATATTACCGAATGTCTGAACTTCTCTGAAATTAATCCGACTTGTAATACGAGAGTTGGAAAAATTCCAAAATATCCCTATAAAATGAGGGATATTACATTCTTATGACGCCAACCTCTAGAATGATCCTAAAATCACTCTTTTTTCTTTACGCTCATTTTTCCCAAGCGCCCTCTCGGGTTTTCACCTAGCCACTCATTTCATTTTGCTAGATATCTCACATATACTCGTATCACTCCAGTCCATTTTTGCATCGGTCTATACCAGTCGGACTATCTGCTTCTTACCTGAACCGCCCTTTCGGGTTTTCAGCTCATCCCAAGATTTTGATTGCCTTTTTCACATCTTTTTGGCTTTTTCGATTTTTTTTTGAAATCAATACTTGAATGGAAATTACAGAACACAAAGCTATATACACTAGCTAGATATATAGCACAGTCTAAATCCCTCCCCCATACTTAAACCAAACATTGTCCTCAATGTAGAAAAGAGAACAACAAATGAAATAGGGGAAGGAGAAGTAAACTCACTGTGGGCCGGATGGTGGTGGTGGTGGGAACCTCCCAAAGTAGTCCCTCATTTGAGCGTCCATAGTGTCCAGACGCTCATCTATATCCGCACGGAACTGGGTCTGCCAAGTCTGCAGACCGGTCTCTACTCGGGTGTTCCAATGAGTCTGCTGCACCGAGAATGCATCAAACCTTGCGTACAACTCCTGCTAAGGTGTTGCAGGACCATAAGAAGACGAAGGCGCATCAAACTGGGTAGGCAAAGGAGTATCCTGACCCACAGAATTAGCAGCACCAACACCAGCACTAGGGCTCTCTCCAAACGGACCAGAAGGAGCAGCAGCAGGGGTAGCAGCAGCCTTATTTCCTCCATCACTGGGAATCCACCATCCCTCAAATGAAGAGGAGTAAGTAAAAACCCGAGGAAGATGCAGAAAATGACCATCATATGAAGACCAAACTAAATCACCACCCCTGCCCAATGGCTTCAGCATCGAGCACACTCTCATGTGCGCCTTGTCATACACCGCATGAGCAACAGGTCGAGGAAGACGATCAGTAGCAATAATCTCAGCACAAAGAAGGGTGATCAGACCACCCCCACAAATATCACGTGGCTCACCAACTCGAATCCTCTTCAAGGAACTCAGAAAAAGACTAGCCCAACACGGGGTGTACGTGACACAAGACAGGATGCTAAAAATCCAACGGAAATCCTTCAGAGGGACCTTACCATCATCAGCATGGCCAAAGAAATCTCTCATCAACACCTTATGGATCAACCTTAAGCAAGGGTTCACCAACCTCGAATTCACCTCCTGACCCTTCTTGAACTTCCTATTCGTGGCCGCCTCCCAAAACTCCATCATATCCTCCTCAGCCAGACCACCAGACCACCCATCGGATGGCTCCTTTGTAATGCCCAGGGCATCACAAATCTTACCAGCAGACAAAGCATACTCACGACCGTTATACTTGAATGTGATCTTCGTCAACCTCTTATCGGTGGAACCATCAGAATACCTCTTACAAGAGGCAATGAACTGGTAGCACAGCTCCGGGTAAGCATCAATGGACTTATTCAGGAAAGTCCCCAGGCCACACTCTGCTAAACAAAGAGATACACACTCCAACATACCAAACTCAAGCAATGTCGGCTTGTCAAAGAACTTAGTAGCCAACACCTTCCTCTCCTTCACAATGTTATACACCTCATTCTCCTCCCTCGTAGCGTCCTGCTTCCTACCTCTAGGTGCCATAAGTAATGAATTGGGATGCTCAAAACAAAAGGCGACCAAAGAGGACTTACAAAATGAGTGAAAAACACTGCCTGGTAATCTCGCCGAGGGGCGGTGGATGTGTCGCCGGGTCGCGGTGAGATAACTGGGACTTCACGCCGGGTCGCGGTGGGGGTCGCCGTCGGGCGGTGGCTGGCGACGCGGTGGTGGGCGACGCGAGGCGTTGGGATTTTGTGTTTGGCTCTTTTGTGAGGCTAAACTCCAAATTGGGGCAAAGAAACTCTAGGTTAATGAAATTGGAGGCTAAATTCGGACTTAGAACATGAGGGTTTGGTAGGAAAATGGTGAATTGGCTTGGGAGAGCTTGAGAGGGGGTTGGGTATGGAGTGTTTGTGAGAGTGGAGGCTAGGTTAGGGAAAGGGAATAGGAAAAAGGGTGATGGGGCCGGTTATGTACATGGCCCAAAGAGGAAAATGGGCCAAAAGGAGCCTAATCCGTCAAATCCTTATTTACCACAACTTTTTTTTTGCGGGGTTGAGAAAGTAGACCAGAAATTCACCGCAAGGCGGTGGACTCTACCGCGGGGCGGCGGAATTGTCACCGGGACGTGGTGAACAAACTGGGAAAACCGTCTCCTCTCCATTTACTTTCGTACCTGAAATGTTAGTGACAGGAGAACGAAACAAAGCCAAAGAAACTACGAAATTAATCGAAGAGAAAGAAAAATCAAGGAAAAACTACACCGGGTTGCCTCCCGGACAGCGCCTTAGTTAACGTCGTTGGCTCGACGTACTTCGAATTAATTACCACCTAGAACAGGATCCCCTCGGAATCCTTCTACTTGTCTCCTCCTGTTGGAACCTTCCATGGAAAGGCTTGAACCTTAGACCATGCTCCCTCTTGGCCAATGACTCCATAATTGCTTCCTTTGGAGCAGCTCCCCCATACTTAGAGCGATGTGGGGGCCGATAAGGCTTGACCTGATCATGCTACACGACACTAGATGAAGGCTTACTGCCTTGTATGGTTAGTGCAGGGGGGCAAGTGCCCAAAATAGAGGGAATGGACTCTCCTATGTCATCAAGTAAGACATCACGCTCATGCAAATCAATAGGTTCAACAATAGCAGAGTATTCAACTATAGTCTCTACTACACTAGTTTTAACATTTTCCTGAATATGATTATCAATATCACTAATGCAGCAAAGGGAGGGCAATTCAATGGAGTTGACCTTATGAATATTATGCTAAAAAATTACTCCATCGAATTCCATAGTCAAAGTACCACTATCCACATCAATCTTCGTCATGGATGTTTTCATAAAAGGTCGACCTAACATAACAGGAGCAAACTGCTCATCATATTCCATATCCATAACGAAGAAATCAGCAGGGAAAATTAAGGGACCTATCTTAACAAGAATATCCTCCACAATACCCTTAGGGGGCACACAAGAACCATCAGCAAGTTGAATCACAATATTAGTATCATGCAAAGGTCCTACTCCTAAAGCTTCAGTCAATGAGTAAGGCACAACATTAATAGAGGCACCCAAGTCTAACAAGGCCTTCTCAAATCGATGCTCACCTATAGCAATAGGAATAGTAAACGTACCTGGATCCTTGCACTTCTCAGACAAACACCTTTGAAATTCTGCAGAGGCATGCTCACCAACCGGAACCTTCTTCTGGACCTTCAGCTTTTGTGTCCTTTTAACGGTGCACAACTCCTTCAAAAACTTAGCATATCGAGGGATAGTCTTAATAAGCTTAAGAAGAGGGATGTTCACTTTACAGTTTTGGAATGTCTCGAAAAGATCATTGTCGTCGGTGACCCTTCTAGCCTTTAGCGCCTCGGGAAAAGGTGTTGGTGGTTTCTCGGAACCAAGAGGGGGAAAGACCGGACAGACATAAGTATCAACACAAACCTCATCGGTGGAGCTGGGATTTTGGATGCCGGATCGCGGTGGTCATCGCCGCGGGGCGGTGGGTGTGAGGAGGGATTACTGAGGCTCACCGCCAGGTCATGGTCAGTGTCTCCGCGGGGCGGTGACATGTATGCTTCTTTACTGGCCTCAGATCCAACGTACCGTCGGGTCGCGGTGAGAGGTGACGCGGGGCGGTCGACGATTTTCTCCATCTCATATTCGTTCTCCTTTTCAGCACTAGGAGGAACGACCAGTTGCTTTTCGCTTCGGAGGGTAATGGCACTCACATTTTCCCTCGGATTCACTGTAGTCTGAGATGGCAAGGAATTTGATGTCCTTTGGTCAATCTTGGTGACAACATCAGCCAGTTGGCCAATCTGCCTCTCCATATTCTTTATGCTTGATTCTGTAGTCTGAACATGAGTGGCGAAGTGCTGGGTCAAGGTCTTGAGCATCTCTTCAGTAGTAGCAGAAGTATATTGGCCTTGGGGCCTCTGTTGGTATGGGGCTCTCTGCTGGTATTACTATTGTAATGGCTGTTGACCACCTTGTGGGTCGCTCCATCTGAAACCCGGGTGGTCTCGCCCTCTCGGATTGTAGTTGGGTTGTCCATCAAAACGCGGTCTCGGGGGTCCGTAACCTCCTACATCATTTACTTCAGCAGTACCTTCTTCCTGTAGCTGAGAACAAGCATCAGTAGGGTGGAATTGATCACATCAAATCCCACATGCTTTGACTTATTGAGGAGTGTTTTGGTTTGCCATTCTCTTCACCATGTCCTTCAACTCAGCTAACTCATTCAGCACAGGGCTAGGTCTTGCAGGAGTCACAACATTGACTACTTTTCTCTGGTATGTCTTACCAAAGCTCCTGGTACTCTCACTCATCTCCTGAAATCTTTCCATGGCTGCGTCCAGTGTCAGATTAAGAATGCTCCCACCGCATGCAGTGTCAACCATCCTTCTCTCTTGATCGAGCATGCCATTGTGTAAGTAGAGAACAAGATCCTGCTTGGCGTATCCGTGGAACGGGCAGCTAGAGCAAAGCCTCTTGTACTGCTCAAGATAGTCATATAGCATCTCATCAGCACCCTGCTCAATGTTAGCAATTGCCTTTTTCAAAGCATTCGCCTTCTTTGTTGGGAAGTACTTATCAAGAAACGCCTTGTGCAGTTTAGTCCAGGTATTTATGGTCCTTGGCGGCAAGTGATAATACTAGTCGCTAGCAGAGTCTAGCAAAGAAAAACCAAAGGCTCTCATCTTGATTTGATCCTCCGTCACATTCCTTGGCTTCATAGTCATGCAGACATTATGGAATTTACCCAGATGAGATATCGGGTCCTCTCCACTCAAACCATGGAATTTCGGGAGATAAGCAACAACTCCAGATTTCAGCTCAAAGTTCACCCCTTCGTCAAGTGCAGGAATGACGACAGCCAAGGGGGGTTGTGCCCCAATGTTTGGTTCAGTCAGCTCTCTCAGAGTTTCGGCCATTGCAGCAGGAGGAATGTCAACTGGCTCAGTTATCTCAACTGTCTCAACTATTTCAACCTCTGCTTCTTCTTCTCTTTGATCGCGTAGGTTCGCACGGAATGATCTGTCAATTTCTGGATCAAAAATAGCTAGAGGAGAGTCAGTACTACGAGTGTCGACCATAAGATAGGTCTCCACCAAAGTCAATCACAAAAACACACAACAAAACAGAAAACTTCCCCGGCAACGGCGCCAATTTGACGTGGCCGAAATATGCAATGCAAATATCGTTGAATGGCCTAATCAAAGTAAAAGTCCTAACAAACCTACTAAACAGATGTATAGCAAGCAAGTAAGGGTCGAACCCATAGGGAAGATCTGATGAAGTATGCAATTATAATCAACAAGTAACAAGGAATGGGGGTTTTGGTTATCAAACAGAGTAAAGTAAACAACTTTAGTTGATTGAGAATATGATTTGGGGAAAGTAGTTCCACTAGAACGAGATCCACAATACAGATATGTAATTTGATCAATGAAATCTATTAAATCCAAGTTCTTTAACTATTCTTATGGTTGTTCCTACCCTGATCGTAAATAACTACCAATTCAGACAGTTGTTGATAGTACTTACTACAATATCAATGGAAGAAAACCTTACCACTAATAAAGCAATAGGATTCATACAAGGGTATAGGATACATGCAAATAGAAGAAAACCTTACTATTCAACATGCAAATAATTCTCTCTCACAATTGCACACTCGTATTTCACTATATGCAACAATTGTGTTTGCTACTAGATATGCACTCGTATTCCACTATATGCAAATCCTAGCAATTTGATAAATATTACTCAACCTAGTTGATCAGGCTAAGAAGAATAACGATAAATCAATATTCAATAATATCAAGAGAATTAAACCAACACATATAAGAATAAGAACAAGGAATAGAAATCTCACAAACAAATCAACTGTATTGCTTCAAACGTCTAGTAGAACAAGGGGAAATTAGTGCTCCATTGAGATGCAAACTGAAACCCTAATTGAGAAAAGAAAACTACGATGATAATAAAAAGTGTCTCTCCTCAAGACCTGGAAAGAGGTCTTTTATAGGCTTAGGGGAAATAAGCTAAACCTAACGAAAATAGTAAAGGAAATAAAATAAAATAAAAATGGGAAATCCGAAAATGCAAAATAAGGAAATAATGTCTTCGCTGGCCGCGAGGCGTTACGTGCCCACCGCGGGGCGGTGACTTCCACCGCGGAGCGTCGGCTGTCTTCTGGCGAGACCAGCTTCCTTCTCTAAGACCCACCGCAGGGTCGTGGTGGAGTCTGGCGCGGGGCGGTGACACCCGCCCTCTCCTTTCTTCAACTCTTCACTTCTTCTCTTCCGCTCTTCCATACTACCAAGTGTTGGTAGCCTTCTCCAATTAGTCTTCAAGCGGATCCTCATCCATCTTCATCTTCTCCATCCTTCATTAAGCTGTAAATTCCTGGATATCTTCAATTCTCTCCACATCTTCTGGATTACAGACTTAACCTCAAATCTAGTCATAAACTCCTTTAAATAATGCTAATAATTGCTAGTAAAGGTGCATGAAATGACACCTATCACTAATGTCTGTAAGGTACTCGTTTGTCTGCACTTCTGCGAACACTTGTATGGCAGGCGCTTACTTTTATTAATGCTTCTCTTGCTCTCGTGGTTCGCGTGCGTACTTTTAGCTTTTGCTTGTTGCTTTTGTTCGTTGTTTTCTGCTCGCGTTTGGCCTTTTGAGATCTGGCCTTAAATGTGATTTAGATTTTGCTGGTGGCCTCAGTAATCATTCTTTTTTCTGAGCTTTTCTTTCCCTGTTTTGACTTTCTATTTCCTGCTTTTAATGGGGCTTAGTCGCTTCAATCTAATCACAGTGCGGATTCTGATGGTTTTTCTTTATTAGGAGAGAGAGAAAGAGGGGGGGTTTCCAGGGGCAATTATTGCCTTGGTTAGTTTCTTTCTTGGAAGGAGAGAGAGAGAGTAGCCGAGCGATTTTCTTCTGAGAAGGAGTAACTGCTCTTGAGAACTGTTTCCCCCTTCTATAAATACCTCATATCTCTTGCTCTTCCTCTTTCATCTTTTCACTTTATCTTTCTTGCGCTTCTTCTTCTTGCTTTCTCTTGCTCTTTTCAACAACCATGGTTAGGCTGATTCTGACTGCTCATGTTGACGGGCGAATTGTATGCCAGCGAGGCGACCGTCGGCTGTTCTCCGTTCACCGCTATGACGGTGGTTGGTTGTGGACTATGGACATGGGCACCGTGGGGGAATCCGTTGGAGAGTTTGATTTGCAGGTTATGCGCGCCCGTCTCTTCCCCGAGGCCGTTCGTTTTGGGTTGGGGCGTGTTTTCTACTTTCCTAGGCCTTTGGATGGAGGATGACGTCTGCGCGAGGTTAGGACAAACTACGATACTGCTCGTATTGCTCACTTAGGCCGCGAGGGGCTGGTTCATGTCTACGTGTACGGGCCTCCTCCGCCTGGTTTTCTTGCTCGGAGCCTTCGTGCTGCTGGTCTCTAGGATTTTTGGCACGATCCCCCTCTTTTTCCCCCTCATGCTTCTTTTTAGTCCCAAGGACTTAAAAGAAGGATAGGAAGGGGGGTCGTGGGGTTTGGTTTGTTTTTAGGTTATCTGTTTAGATGTTGCGCTCTTGGATGTGATATATGTAAAATAGCTTGTATTGCTTTTGCGTAATCATTTTGGATGATGAGGGTGAAACTCCCCTGTTAACTTTTTGTACTGAAAGACAATCCTTTGTAATTACAAGATCTTTTGATGCGAAAAAGAAAAGCTACGGTGTAATGCCTTGTACTTCGTCTTGCTTCAAAAATTGCTCGCGTGCTTGCTCTATCTTGATCCAGCCCTGTTCAAGTTTACTTTTCTCATAAGGGACTTGTTTTGAATGATAAATTGCATGATTAGAATAATGCTGCATTTAGATACCTTATCGCTACTTTGTTTCTTGCTTGCGATAGTGGCTTGTTGGTGTTGCTACGCGTATTGGCTGACTCAGCCAGTACCGTTGGGCATTGCTATGTGTACCACCGGCTTGCTGGGCTGGTACCGTTTGGGTGTTGCTATGCGCACTGGCTAATCCTTGCCAAGCCAGTGTCGTCTGGGTGTTGCTACGCGCACTGGCTAATCCTTGCCAAGCCAGTGCCGTTTGGGTGTTGCTACGCGCACTGGATAATCCTTGCCAAGCCAGTGCCGTCGGGGTGTTGCTACGCGCACTGGCTAATCTTTGCCAAGCCAGTGCCTTCTGGGTTTTGCTACGCGTATTGGCTCGGTGTGGCTGAGCCCAATACCGTCTGTTTTATTGCTTTGTCATCTTTCCTGAAATCCACACAAAAAGTGATGGCTTTAGTTTCTTTGTCTTGCCTGTTTTATTTTTAGATGGCTTATGTATGCTTCTATTGTAATATTTTGTGTGATACCTTGTTATTTTCTTTATTTTGCCCCCAAGCTTTTTGCCTTTTAGTCGCTCTGAGTCGTGGTGTTGCTGCCTGTATGGCTAAAGTTTTTAGTTCCACGACTTGGGGTAGGGGGTGTATATGGGGCTAGTTTCAAGGTTAGGGTCATACCTGGGGCGCGTCTCTCTCTACGGGTAGTACTTTCAGAGCCTCATTATGTTCCACGAGTTCGGGACCATGTTTCCCGCGTGGCCTTTGAGGCGGTAGGCTCCGGGGGCTACTTCGCGTATGACTATGTAGGGTCCTTCCCATCCGGGGTCAAGCTTTCCTCCGTCAGTCTTTCTGAGCACCAAGTCGCCTTCCACGAAGCGCCCCGTCGTTTTACCTTTTTGTTGTAGTAGGCGGCTATGCGGCGCTTATATTCACTTTCGCGTATGGCTGCCATCTCTCGCGTCTCTTCTGCCAGTTGTAACTCTAATTGCAGTTTTTCAGAGTTTTTCTCCTCGTCATAATCTAGGAGTCTCTCACTGGGGAATAGGTGCTCCACCGGTATAACGGCTTCAAACCCGTAGGTTAGAGCGAAGGGTGTTTCGCCGGTGCCTCTTTTAGAGGTGGTTTTGTTAGCCCAGAGCACCAAGGGAAGGATTTCTGTCCACTGCCCCTGCGCTCTTGTGAGCCTCCTTTTAAGATCAAAGAGGATTCGCTGGTTTGCATTCTCTACCTGGCCATTGCACTGGGGATGAGATACTGACGCGAAGTGCAGCCTGATGCCCAAGCCTTCACAAAAGTCGATTAGCTTCTTGGTGTTGAAATGCGGGCCTCGATCAGTGACGATGCTCTGCGGGAGCCCGAATCGGCAAATGACGTTTTGCCATAGGAATTTCTTGACTTGCTCTACAGTGGTTGTAGCGAGCGGCACGGCCTCAATCCATTTGGTGAAGTAATCTATCGCTACAAGTATAAACTGTAACTGCCCAGGAGCTCGCGGGACGGGTCCGAGTAGATCCATTCCCCATTTGGCAAAAGGATAGGGAGCACTGATAGTCTGCATTTCGACACCAGGCCTATGTGAGACGGGGGCATGTTTCTGACATGAGTCGCAGGTCTGGGCTATGTGAAGAGCTTCTCCTTTCATTGTGGGCCAGAAGTATCCAGCGCATAGGGCTCTGTACACCAAGGATCGCCACCCCGCGTGGCCGCCGCATAGTCCCCCATGTATCTCAACCATCAACTCCTTCCCTTCTTTGATAGAGATGCATTTTAAGCCCGCGGCCATATAGCTTCGCTTGTATAGCATTCTGTTTTTCATGTAGAAGCGACTTGCTCTTATTTGCAACTTTCTTCTTTCGTGAGCGTTCTCTGGTACGACGCCTGACATAATATACTAGCGGATGGGGGTTCTCCAGTCATCTCTGTCTTCTTCAGAGTCGATTATCATTAGATCCGCGCCGATGGCCCGGGTGGCTCTGGAATCTACCCAAACCTGGCCTTTCTGCATTCTGGTTCTCGATCCGAGTTTCGCGAGCTCGTCTGCCCTAGCATTTTCTCTTCGCGGAATCGCTTGAATCTCGAAACGATCGAAAGCATCGATGAGTGTTTTTACTCTAGAGTGATATGCGGGTAAGTTTCCAGTTCTGACCTCGTACTCCCCCTGTACTTGCTTCACCACTATTTCTGAGTCACTATAGCACGTAACTCTGCGAGCGCCGTTGGTTAGAGCCAAGTCCAAACCCGCAAGGAGGGCTTCGTATTCGGCCTCGTTGTTCATTGCTTCGAATTCCAGGCATAGTGCATATTCGAATTGTTCTCCTCCGGGTGCGGTGAGGGTGATTCCGGCCCCATTTCATTCTTCATTCACAGCCCCATCGACGAAGAGAATCCACTGATCTTTTTCTGCCATTTTTCACTGTTTTCTTCGCGGAAACTGGTTTCTACAAGGAAGTCAGCGAGGGATTGCACTTTAATCGCTGGGCGTGGCATGTACTCTATATCAAATTCGGATAATTCAACTATCCATTTAGTTAGCCTCCCAGACATGGTTGGTCTACCGAACATGCTTCTCAATGGAAGATCGGAGAAGATTTGAACTGGGTGAGCCTGGAAATAAGGTCGCAACTTTCTGGCTGCCGTGATCAATGCTAGAGCAACCTTCTCCATGGGTGGATATCTGGTTTCTTCCGGCCCTAACACTTTGCTCATGAAGTATACCGGCTTTTCCTGTTCGCGTACTAGTACGGTACTGACTGCTCTTGATCCGGTGGCCAAGTATAACTGTAGCTCTTCCCCTGGGGTGGGTGAGGCCAAAGTAGGAAGGCCGACTAGGTGCGCCTTGAGCTCCGTGAATGCCGACTCACATTCGGGGGTCCATTGGAAGTCCTGGGGGTTTCTTAGAATGGAGAAGAACGGGAGGCTGCGCTCCGCGAGCTTCGAGCAAAAACGCCATAGATAGTTGATGGATCCCACAAATCTTTGAACTTCATTGACGCTTCGTGGTGGGGTCATTTGCAACACGGCTTTAACCTTTTCGGGATTTACGTCTATCCCCCTTGAGCTAATGAGAAATCCCAAGAACTTCCCTGCCTTGACCCCGAAAACGCATTTCTCCGGGTTGAGGCTCATCCCATGTCTTCGTAACGTGGCAAACACCCTGATTCCGTCTTGCATGCTTACACTCAGGGCCTGCCCTATGTATAATTTTTCCTCTTCATGGGCAAATGGTGAGATAGACAGTTTCTCTCCTTCCGACACTGTGGCTTCCATTCTACACCTGACTTCTAATTCCGCCTTTTCCCCTTGCTTTGATGACTCAGGCTGATCAAGCTCATTTCTCAGGCCCAGTACTGACAGATATTTGTCGCTGAGTGCTGCCAGATAGCAAGTGCGGCTCTCCGCGTGCTGTCCCTTGGCGATGCCTACTCCCACCTGCGTAGGAAACTTTAGAGCAAAATGATAGATGGAGACTACGGCCTGAAACTTACAAAGAGAGATCCTTCCCAAGATGGCATTGTACGCGAAAGGTGATTGGAGCACTAGGAACTCCACTTTTTCGCATCTACGCGGGCCTCCTTCTTCTCCTAGGATTAAATCGAGGGTTATTACCCCAATGGGCTTGACCCGCTCTCCGGCAAAGCCGACTAAGGTGCAATCTGTGGGTGCTAGGCTCGCAGGATCTAGGCCCATCTTCTGAAACGCTTCCCAATGAAAGATGTCAGTTGAGCTTCCCGTGTCCACCATCACTCTTTTTACTATTTTTGTACCCATTTGTACGTGGAGCACTAGAGGGTCAGTGGTGGGGATGCAGGTTTCGGCGATGTCTTTTGAACTGAATGTCATCTTGTGGTCTTGTCGCGAGGAATTCGAGATGCTCATGACAGGTTTTCCGACCGGCGGGGGAGCGTTGGCTATCCTCCTCGTTTCTCTCTTATTGGGGCCCTTTGGCTCATGCCCTCCCGAAATGGTCCCCACTTGTTGATAAGTGCTATTTTGTAGCACATATCTAAGGATTATTACCAGGTTTGAGGTGCCATTTGGATGGATTTAGAGCACAATTGTGGATTATGGAGTTAGAGTGGAGAAGTGAAGAAATCATGGGATTTATAGAGGTTTGAAGTGTATTGAAGAGTAGAAGAACAATGTGCTGAATTCAAATGGTTCGTTCTCTCTATGCAGATGTCCAAATGAAGTGATTCTAATTCGAGAAGTTATATCTTGAAGTCTACTGCACGTCCTCAAAATATGAGCGCAATCCGAGTTGGGAATCAAAAGTTATGGCGTTTTTACTAAAGTGTCACAGAAGCTGAAAAGTCACCGCCCCGCGCCAGAAGCCACCGCGACCCGACGGTGGGTCTCAGATAAAGATGCCACGCCGCGTGAATTGAAAGCAGGAAAGTGTGCTGAAGAATTGGAAGATGATGTCGCCATGACATCATCGGAGCATGTGATGGAGACGGGCCGAGCTGCTGGAGTGGGCCGCTGATTCATGAACGAGATGGAGCAGCTGCTCCATTATACGGGATTAATTTGTTCCCAAATTTGGATTGTTTATTTTGTTATTATTTTATTATTATTTCCTTTTATTAATTTTATCAGTTTTAGATTTAGGTTAAATACTCTTTTTGTTAACCTAGATACAAGACACAATTTAGTTTTAGAAGTTCGTAGTTCTTTTCCGCCTCCAGGGTTCCAACCCATGGAGAACTAAACACCTTTGTTCTACTAGACGTTTGAAGCAATACAGTTGATTCGGTTGTGAGATTTCTATTCCTTGTTTTTATTCTTATGTATGTTGGTTTGATTCTCTTGGATATATTGATTATTGATTTATCGTTATTCTTCATAGTCTGGCCAGCTAGGTTGAATACTATTTATCAATTGCTAGGATTTGCATATAGGGGTTCCGAGTGCTTATCTAGTGGCAAACACGATTGTGCGTATAGGGGTTCCGAGCGTACAATCGTGAGTGAGAATCTTATGCATGTTAAGTAGGGGAGTGAGTACTTGTACGTCTTTCTACTTGCATGTATCCTATATCCTTGTGTGCATTGCTATTACTTTGTTGGTGGTAAAGTACCCCGGTCTGGTACCGCGTAACAGGCGTGGCTGGTGGTATTTTATCATTGGCATAGTAATAAGTCTATCGACAACTATGAGAATCGGTAGTACTTAAGATCAGGGTGGGAACAACCATAAGAATAGTAAAAGAACTTGGATTAA
The DNA here is from genome assembly GCA_027886185.1 of Rheum nobile. Classification (NCBI taxonomy): domain Eukaryota; kingdom Viridiplantae; phylum Streptophyta; class Magnoliopsida; order Caryophyllales; family Polygonaceae; genus Rheum; species Rheum nobile. Next base: position 508,045 of record WOAB01000593.1, on the reverse strand, counting down.
ATATATTTCTGTGATCAACTTATATCTCTGTATTGTGGATTTCGTTCTAGTGGAACTACTTTCCCCAACCATATTCTCAAGTCATTTAAACCTGTTTGCTTTGCTCTGCTTGATAATCAAAACCCCCCTTTGTTACTTTGCATGCTCATAAATATTTAGAAAGATCACTTCCTCCCTGTGGATTCGACCCTTGCTTGCCTCTACTACTTGTTTAGGTTTGTTAGGATTATTTTATTTGTTTAGGTGTCACGACAGACGTCTTATCAAATTGGCGCCGTTGCCGGGGAGGGAAGTTTTGATTTTTCTGTGTGTTTGTTCGTGTGTGTGTTACTTTGGTGTGGACCTATCTTACGGTCCACACCGGTGTTACTGATTTCCGTGTGTTTTTCTGTTTGCTTTTGTCACAGATATGGATTTTTGGGGAGAGCCGCAATATGACCCATACTCCTATGCGTACACTCCAGGGTGGAGAGATCACCCCAATTCGAGTTATGGGTGCCAACAATACCATCCATATGGTTATGACCACCAAAAGTTCTACCCAGAGCCACAGTCATTCTATCAGCAGGGTGCTCCGCAACAGTACAATCCTGCCTATGAGCATAGCCCACCAGTGTCCAATCCAAGTTCCGCTATGTCAACTGAAGAGATGCTCAGGACCTTGACTCAACATTTCACCACTCATGTGCAGAATACCGAGTCAAGCATAAAGGATATAGTCAGGCAGGTGGACCAGATAGTGGAGTCAATTACACGGATCGGTGCAAGGATATCGGGGAATCTACCATCTCAAACGGTAGTAAACCCGAGGGAAAATGTTCCTCCTAGTGCTGAAGAGGAGGACGAATATGAGATGGAGAACATCACCGACCGCCCCGCGTCACCTCTTACCGCGACCCGGCGTGAAGTCCCAGTTATCTCACCGCCCCGCGGCGAGACCATCCGCGACCCGGCGGCGAGTCTCAGTTATCCATCCTCGTACCCACCGCCCCACGGCGATGACCACCGCCCCGCGGTGGACGGAGTGCTTTCCTGTGAGATTTTGCCGCGACCCGGCATTCAAAATTCCTATTCTGCTGATGAGGTCTGCGTTGATACTGATGAGGAGTTAGGACTTCCATATGATATTTTGGATCGCAAGGTGCTGACTGAAGAGGAGTACTTTTTGAGGTTTGAGGAGGAGTGGAGCGACGATGAGGAGGAGTGCCGTGATCGCGAAAATACGCCAGAGACAACCATTCCTCTCGAAAACACCCTGGCAGTCCCCAACCCTCTGGAGGTTGCCTATGATGAGTTTGTACGTCTCAACTCCTTCCCGCTCGTCGCATCGCATCCCGATACACCCTTCCCTGAAACTATGAAGGACACCCAAAAGGTGGAGAATGACAAAGGCTTATTTGACACCTTCAGTAGCTGCAAGGCAACCATCCCTTTGGTCCATTTGGCAGACAGCACCCCTCGCTGCAAGGAAATGTTAAAGGTGCTGGGCGCGATCAAGAAGAAGCCGAAGGGGAAGCACAAGAAGGAAGCCTTGATTCAAGTGGTAAATTTTTATATGCTGGATACGGGGCAAGATACACATGAAGCCCCTGAGATGCTTGGTAGACCGTTTCTAAAGATGGCAAGTGCATTCATAGATATGAACATCGGTCCAACCATCATGAAGTGCACAAGCATGGAGGAAAGGCTCAACAGGGAGTATACAAAGAGGCATCCCCCTGATATAGATCCCAGGTGTTCAGTTGCTATGAGCAACCCAAGTTGAGAGTTTGGAGTAGGATGTCAAGCCATGACAATAACTAAGGCGTTGTCCGGGAGGCAACCCGAGGTATGTTTTACTTTCTTTATTTCCTGCATTAGTTTTGCTTTGTTTTTGTTTTCTTTGTTTCCGACTAACCTGCAGGGAGGAGACCTATGCCTATCGAAGAAGGTGTTTCCACACCAATGTAAGTCTCTTCTGTCCCTGCACTAAGTCTCTCCCCGAAAAAACCTTAAACGGGGAGGCAAAAAAAAAGGGTTCTACCGAAGGCCAGCTGTCCAGAGTTCCCTATGAAGATGGTGTGCATCATGTTGTCAAGGAGGATACATTAGCCCCACCCATTATTTGACAACGATGATAGCCCTACATTCGACAGCTGAGGAGGAGGAACGCTAGATCCCCCACAACGATTATATCTGGGCTCCACCATGTGTTCCTAGAAGGCCGTGCAATCCTACTACCATTGTTATACCACTACTGACCAAAGTGGTTCCCTTTTGGTTGCACGATAGAAGAAGATGATGAGTTGATGAAGACACCCGCCCAACACCAGAGACCTGGACATTTATTGAGAAGACCGCCAGTAACAAAGAAAGTGTCCAAGCAGCTTGGCGACGTTTGTGAGTTATTTTTTGCTTTTCCCTATGCTTCTATTCTTTTGTCTTTTATTACATTGAGGACAATGCAATGTTTAAGCATGAGGGAGAGTTCTATACTTGCTACGTTGTTGAGGAGAAAAATTAAAAAATGAAAAAAGCCAAAAATTGAAAAAAGGCATACATTTGAAATCCTGGGATAGGTCAAAAACCCAAAAGGGCGGCCTAGGTAATAAGCAGGTGGCTTGGACCAGCATTAGGCTGGGGTAATATGTGGTCACAAGTGGCGTGAGCTTATGTGAGTACATCTATTGGAAAATGAAATGAGTGGCTTGGTGAAAACCCGAAAGGGCGCCTTGGCAAAATGAGTGAAAAAGAAGAAGAGTGATTTTAGGATTTCTCATTATTCTTGGCGAGGCGTCATAAGAAGAGGAGTTTTAAGGAGGATTCGGGTAGGTCACTCTGGAGGGATAAGAAGATAGATGGGAGACTAGGATTAGAATTTATTCACTCTATGGTGTTTGGCATAAGCTTAGGGAAAGTACTCTGCTTTCCTTTGGGCTTGATTGTGTGGGGTGTTGAGATTTTTGATTTGGTGTTGTAGTCTGTTGTGCTGAGCTTATTTGTATTGGCTGCCTGGAGTTTATTGTTGGGTATGATTCTGTAGGTTGAGTTTTCTATGCTTCCTGAAGCCTTGGGGATTGATTGAAGGAGTAGGTTTACTTTAGCTTACTCGAGGACGAGCAAGGTTTAAGCATGGGGGATTTGATAAGTGCTATTTTGTAGCACATATCTAAGGATTATTACCAGGTTTGAGGCTCCATTTGGATGGATTTAGAGCACAATCGTGGATTATGGAGTTAGAGTGGAGAAGTGAAGAAATCATGGGATTTATAGAGGTTTGAAGTGTATTGAAGAGTAGAAGAATAATGTGCTGAATTCAAATGGTTCGTTCTCTCTACTCAGATGTCCAAATGAAGGGATTCCAATTCGAGGAGTTAGATCTTGAAGTCTACTGCACGTCCTCAAAATATGAGCGCAATCCGAGTTGGGAATCAAAAGTTATGGTGTTTTTACTAAAGTGTCACAGAAGCTGAAAAGTCACCGCCCCACGCCAGAAGCCACCGCGACCAGGCGGTGGGTCTCCGATAAAGATGCCGCGCCGCGTGAATTGAAAGCGGGAAAGTGTGCTGAAGAATTGGAAGATGATGTCGCCATGACATCAGCGGAGCATGTGATGGAGACGGGCCGAGCTGCTGGAGTGGGCCGCTGATTCATGAACGAGATGGAGCAGCTGCTCCATTATACGGGATTAATTTGTTCCCAAATTTGGATTGTTTATTTTGTTATTATTTTATTATTATTTCCTTTTATTAATTTTATCAGTTTTAGATTTAGGTTAAATACTCGTTTTGTTAACCTAGATACAAGACACAATTTAGTTTTAGAAGTTCGTAGTTCTTTTCTGCCTCCAGGGTTCCAACCTATGGAGAACTAAACACATTTGTTCTACTAGACGTTTGAAGCAATACAGTTGATTCGGTTGTGAGATTTCTATTCCTTGTTCTTATTCTTATGTATGTTGGTTTGATTCTCTTGGATATATTGATTTATCGTTATTCTTCATAGTCTGGCCAGCTAGGTTGAATACTATTTATCAATTGCTAGGATTTGCATATAGGGGTTCCGAGTGCTTATCTAGTGGCAAACACGATTGTGCGTATAGGGGTTCCGAGCGTACAATCGTGAGTGAGAATCTTATGCATGTTAAGTAGGGGAGTGAGTACTTGTACGCCTTTCTACTTGCATGTATCCTATATCCTTGTGTGCATTGCTATTGCTTTGTTGGTGGTAAAGTACCCCGGTCTGGTATCGCGTGACAGGCGTGACTAGTGGTATTTTATCATTGGCATAGTAATAAGTCTATCGACAACTGTGAGAATCGATAGTACTTAAGATCAGGGTGGAAACAATCATAAGAATAGTAAAAGAACTTGGATTAAATAGATTTCTGTGATCAACTTATATCTCTGTATTGTGGATCTCGTTCTAGTGGAACTACTTTCCCTAACCATATTCTCAAGTCAATTAAACTTGTTTGCTTTGCTCTGCTTGATAATCAAACCCCCCCTTTGTTACTTTGCATGCTCATAAATACTTAGAAAGATCACTTCCTCCCTGTGGATTCAACCCTTGCTTGCCTCTACTACTTGTTTAGGTTTGTTAGGATTATTTTATTTGTTTAGGTGTCACAACGACAACGCCATATCACTTGCACATCTGGCCTGGGAAAGTTCTGTTCGATTGGCGGGTAGGGTGTGGGTCATCTCGGCGTTTGCCTAGGTGGCGCTAGCCCCATCCTTGACATTACCCTCCCTCGCGGGGGTCCATGCCTCTGGCATTCCCTCTCATCATGCGCAGTCGACTGATGATAAACGCAGAATTTCCTTCCTGGTCGGGTGGGGGGTGGCGGTGGTCTGTTGGTTTGTGAAGGGGGCGGCCTCTGCGAGTAGGCAACAGTTTGTTCCCTACTGTTCATCTCTACAACGATCAAGGCTTTCTCGGAGGCCTTTCTCTGCTCATTCACCTGGTGTCGGCGCGGTTCCCACTTAGCAGTGTCTCTTTTAGCGGGCTCATTCCTTCTTCCACCGCTTGCAGGGGGGCAGCTACCGTTGTACTCCCGCGTGCCAATTCTTCCGCCACTATGTGTTGGTTAGCCTTCTCTAGTAGCTTGGTGTATGAGGCGGGTGGCTTCTTGCAGACGCTGAGTTTGAATGGCCCGTTTTGGAGTCCTTGAATGAATGCCATGCGTGCCACCTTTTCGTCAAAATCGTGGGCATGGACTGCCTCTGTTGTGAACCGTTTGACGAAGGAGGCGAGTGACTCTCCTTCGCGTTGTCTAACATTCAAAACCTCCTGCATGCTGAGCTTCCTCTTCTGGGAACACCCAAAGTGAGCCATGAAGGAGTCTGCGAGCTGCTGGAACCCCCCTATGCTCTTCGCGGGCAAACTTATCATCCACGTTAGGGCAGACCCAACCAAGGTGTTTGGGAAGAATTTGCACATGGTAGCTTCGTCTGCTTTTCTCGTGAGCATTAGATACTGATACCTGGACAAATGGTCCTTGGGATCTTCATCTCCGGCGTACTCCTTAAACGTGGGAATTTTAAAGTCCGCGGGCGGGGGCGCTAGGAGAATGTGGTCCGCGAATGCCGTGGATCCAAATAATGCCAGTGGCACCTCCGGAGCTACGTATCTTGGGTAATACTGAGGCTTGTACTCTGGGTGTCGCCCCCTGTGCATCTCTCTCCAGGGTGAATACTATGGGTGGTCATGAGTAATAGAGGCCCGGTCTCCCTGGTAATGCTCCCCATACTCCTCGCGAGGATCTAGCGGGACGTATGGTTCCGGGTGGGATCGCAGGGTTTGACGCTGTGTTGGCGCTACTTCTGGTGCGGGGAACTCTCGAATGGCCTGCCACTTTCGGAATATGCGGAATTGCTCCCACTCTTCATCATTTATTAACACCTCTCGCGTACTATCATGGGGCATTCCTTGTGGTGAAGACATTTCCCCTTCAGTTGCCACCGACGGATCTCTGTTCATAGTTGCTGTTTCTGTTACGTCGATCCTAGCTGCGCGAGGATTTCCCCACGGTCGGCGCCAGTGTTGAAATCCGTTTCAACCCTTCGTGAAGAAGTTGGAGGTCAACACTCCCCCAACCCGGATGTATTTGAGATTTGTTTGATTCGGGGGAGATCCTCACTCGCCACTTCCTCTGGTGACCTTCGCGTGGTATCTAGTAGATTGAACTGAGTTTTTCCGGGATCTGATCTTCTCCTCAAGCTGACCTTCTAATCGTGATACTCTGCCATCTGAGAATACTAGAGTCCCTGCCTGGCAACCTGCTTCTGACTCATGCTTCTTTCTTTCTTTGTCAGTTTCTGGATCCACCAGGTCGATCTCCTCCCTCTAGCTGAGCTCCGAAGTTGACCTGTAAAACCCGGAGAGAGCTTCTCCGGGAGAACACCCTCCGACGCCCAAGTCAGTGACCAGATAAAGGAGTTTTTATGGTGAAGAAGGGAGACAAAAGGAGAGAAAACATGGAAGGATTCACTCAATGATTCTGAGTCTCGATGAACTCAGACCCTCAAAGCTCAGAATGATTATGGAGCTTTCGGGTTCTTGTTCACTCTCTCTCTCTCTCTCTCTCTCTCTCTCTCTCTCTCTCTCTCTCTCTCTCTCTCTCTCTCTCTCTCTCTCTCTCTCTCTCTCTCTCTCTCTCTCTCTCTCTCTCTCTCTCTCTCTCTTTCTTGCCCAAAAAAAAAACACCCTCGATGATGTGAATCAAGGATCGGGAATGATGCGGTGCAAGGGAAGGCTCGAAAGATCTTCAAGCAATCGTCAACCCAAAGCCTAGAAAAACAGGTCTGACTTAAACTGGCTCGTTCTCTCTCGTCTGTGATCGGAATGAAGTGATTCCAAATCCCAGAGTTAGATCTTGAAGTCTAGTTTATTCCCTCAAAATTGTAGAATTTTCTGGGTAGGGAATAAAAAGATACGCCGGTTCTACTGAGAGGCTGTCGAAAGTTCTAGGAAGGAAATCTGCGATGGTGCGAGTGGAGTTTGGGATGGCTCGTAATGTGATGGATTTGAGAATGGATGAGATGGATGATGGAGGAACCTTTGGTAGGCGTTCTTGGTGTGGGATGTTGGCTCACGAATAGTTCTTCAAGGGGAGGGAAGACTCGACGCAGACTTGGTTGAGAAAGAAGTTGTTGGAGAGATATACACACTCGGCAACAACGGAATTTGACGCAAGAATGTTAGAGAAAGGGAAGAGAGAGTTTGATAGACTTTTTGATTCAATTCAAGCGTGCCTTACAAATGAAGTAAAAACCAACTAAATAGCCAACAAAACCAACGGCCACAATGCAATAAATTGCAAGCCATTATTCTAGTCAAATAAACCGCCAATTTAAGAAGAAAATTAAGACAATTGTTTGTAACTTTTTTAGCAATTAAGGGCTGCCAATTAATGGTCTTCAAGGCAGAAAATCAAGGTCTTCAATGCAGCAAATCAGCTCCTTGCGCCCCTTGGCCTCCCTTGCATTGAATGTGAACTCTTGGGCTCTTCTGCTGAACTGTCGTAAAGCCAATGATTTCTGGGTTTCTTTGCCGGGAATTTGAGGAAGACCTTGACATGATAGTTGTAGATATTTTCCTTAGCTTTCCAATTACTATTCGTGGGCCTCCATTGGACTTTCGTAGCTCCGAATATGGCCAGAATAATGAGTAGTGTCGACAAGACAGATTCTTCGGTTTTGACACCTTCCAAGTTTCGAACCATTTCTTCGGGACAAGTTTTTGACCTTCTTCAAAAATGATGGTTCCCATAGTCACATCACTCAACCTCAAGGATTTCAGGGGTATTTATAATAATTGGTACCCACTCTTGTACTGCCAAGTGTCGATTGCGGATTGAAGGGATTTCTCAACTGGTATAGAAGCTTCCTTTCTTCTGACACGTTTTCTCTCTCTATAACGGAATTCTGGTAGCCTCGATGCTCCACGCATGGGTTTTCTACACGCAGGCCTTCTTACGCGGGGGGAATCTGCCCCCCACAAGTACAACACTGCAACAGTACAAGTTGATACTTCAAACCAGAACTCACCCACATCTACAGCATGAAGCACCACAAGAAATTGACCTCCAAAAGAAAAGCATAAACATTGCCACACACAAAGTCTATTGTAAACACAACTTCAAACCAACAGAGAAACATAAGATATCCCATTATAACATATATTCTCATTGACATGATCAATCTGGGAATTAACAACAAATGAATCAATTGGTCCATTGATTCCAAACATGCTAATAGAAAGTAGAAACCCTATCTAATCAAACATAAACCAGCCTATCTCATAGAAAGTACAAATCGGCATGAATCATTGAGTTAGAAAAATTATGTTATATCTACATACGTTGCTTTGATAGAAATAAAGACATGCAACAACTTATCCAATATATCTTTTTAACAGAAATATTATGATTGATAGGAGATTTTGCTAATTTATCAAACTCAGCTTATTGCAAGCCTAACGAGATACCTCAATTTTAATAGTACCAGTGTCTACCAAGCTTAAAGTCGAGTTTCAACAAACCCTAATTTTGCAATCAATTGTGCATAGACTCCATTTCAGTTTACTAACTGATACGAGCGATCCCCGCGGAGCAAGACCGATCTAGATCCAGATCGTTTGTTCTTCCCAAGCAAGAACTCGTTCTTCGCGTTCTTCGTGTTCTTGGCTTTCTTCAAGAACTCCTTCAAGGGAAACAACGTTATGTTCCCCTTTCTTGGGTTTGGCGGATCAAACCCTAGCGGCGGATGGGAGGAGGGGTTCAACGTTATGAACACCCGAGGTGGTGGAAGGAGGCCAACGTTATGGCTCCTTAGAGAACTTTGAGAAAAGGCTAGAAGAGCCTTCAAAGAGAGAGAGGTGAAGCCAAGTGACAACTAGGAGGGACTCTCCACTAGATTGTCTTAAACTTAACTTGAGAAATACAATGAGAGTTCTACCCTATTAATAGAAAATCAAAGGGAAAACTAGGGTTGAAGAAAGTGGGCTCGGGGTAGAATCGCAAGATAACCCCCTAGAAATCAAGGGTCGAAAGGGAGACCCACGAACAACTTGGCTCGGACCCGAAGCTCGCATCCATGCGGGTGACTAGAGATTGAGTAGCTCTGGCAATGCTTCTAGCACGGACTCTAGTCATCGGAACGCACCCTAAGGAGGTCCTCTTTGTCTCTCGCCGTCATGGGGGTAGGCATGGAGTCATCATTCTCCCCTTCTTGGCTGCGAAGCGTCCTCGCTTCGTCCTCGTCGTACTCGGGGGGAGCATATGGAGAGAGATCTAAAACATTAAAGCTCGGATGGGCGCCATACTCGTCTGGCAGCTCGAGACGGTATGCATTGTCACCAAGGCGTGCCAAGATGCGAAATGGTCCATCACCTCGGGGATCTAGCTTGATGCGATGCTTGGCTGGAAAGCGCTCCTTGCGCAGATGGAGCCACACCATGTCGCCTTCCTCAAAGGTGATGTTGTGCCGTCCCTTGTCCGCTTGGGGCTTGTACTGCTCAGCTCGGCGCTCAAGTTGCACACGGGTGCGCTCATGGAGGCTCTTGACAAACTCGTGCGCATCACTCCACTCCACTGTAGCTCCCTTCTTGGTCAACTCATGCAGTAGAGCGGCAATTGTGCTGAAGTCCCGCACAAAACGCCGGTAGAACCCAGCCAAGCCAAGGAAAGAACGGACCATGGTGGCCGTTGTTGGCTGAGGCCACTCTTGAATGGCGCGCACCTTCTCTTCATCGACGCACAAGCCATCGCGTCCCACCACAAAACCTACAAAGATAGTAGAAAGGGCACAAAAAGAGCATTTGGAAAGGTTAGCAAATAATTTCTCCTTTCGGAGGCATTCGAGCACGGACCTGAGGTGGCTAACATGTTCTCCCAAACTCTTGTTGTAGATCAGGATGTCGTCAAAGTAGACGGCCACAAACTTGCCCAAGTAAGCCCGAAGAACCTGGTTCATGAGGCGCATGAAGGTGCTTGGGGCATTGGTGAGGCCGAAAGGCATCACGAGCCACTCATAGAGACCGTACTTGGTCTTGAAGGCAGTCTTCCACTCGTCGCCCTCCTTCATACGGATCTGGTGGTAGCCACTCTTAAGATCGATCTTAGAGAACAAGGTGGCACCATGAAGCTCATCTAGCATGTCATCAAGGCGAGGGATCGGGTGGCGGTACTTGACCGTGATTTGGTTGATGGCTCGGCAATCTACACACATTTGCCAAGAGCCATCCTTCTTAGGAACAAGGATCACAGGCACAACACAAGGACTAAGGCCCTTACAGACATATCCCTTGTCCATGAGCCCTTGAACTTGACGTTGGAGTTCCTTAGTCTCTTCGGGGCTAGCACGATATGGGGCCCGATTTGGCAAAGAAGCGCCCGACACAAAATCGATTTGGTGTTCAATTCTACGCACCGGGGGCAAGCCAATGGAAAGCTCATCGGGCATCACATCTGAAAATTCCTGCATCAAAGTAGCAACCGCAGGGGGTAACTCTAACAAATCAGTATGGACAATAAAGCAAGGGTTAGGTACCAGGAGAAAGCACGGGCGTCGACCGTGCAAGATAGGCGCCAGGTGGCGTTGGCGGGCCATGAGGAGTCGGGGCTCACAAGTGCCCTTGATGGGTGCCGAAGATGATACGGCACCTGGAGTGGAACCTGAAAGAGGAGCCGGAGATATCTTGGCCTTGGCCGGTGGCTGGCCTAGGCGTTGCGGTGTAGTGGCTTCACGGATCGTAAGGCTCTTGCCCTTGGCATTCTCGAGCGCCTTCACACGGTTGCGGTCCACTTGGTCTTGTAAAATCTCCTTCGGGGACATCGGAAGGAGAGTCACCTTCTTCGAGTTGTTCATGAACACATAGTTGTTAAGAAACCCATCATGAAGCCCCTTCTTGTCAAATTGCCAAGGACGGCCCAAGAGGAGGTGGGTGGCTTCCATAACAATCACATCACATAGCGCCTTGTCTCGGTAGTAGCCAATGGAGAACTCGATGAGGCACTGGCGGTGAACCATAGCATTCCCCTTTCCCTCGGAAATCCACTGAAGGCTATAAGGCTGTGGGTGCGGGGTGGTAGCCAGATTGAGGTGCTTTATCACCTTTTCATTCACAATGTTGCAACAACTCCCACCATCAATGAGGAAGTTTGGACCAAACACCGAGTATGGAAGAGATTTTCTCGTTGGTCCAAAAGAGTGCCTTTCTTAGCGGTTAGGACACGGTGGGTGACAAGGCTCAAAGGTGTGCCGTCAGCCTCGTCAATAGCACCGCAAAAATACTCCTCATCGCCGGCCTCAAATTCGGCGTCAACATGGTGCTCGGCCTCATTGGCCTCAAATTCATCATCAAAAGATTCATAACCAGAATGAGTAGAGAAGAGTACCTTCTTGTTGTTCGGACAATCCCGTTGCATGTGCCCACGCCCTTGGCACATGCAACGGGATTGTCCGAACAACAAGAAGGTACTCAAGTTGCACACGGGTGCGCTCATGGAGGCTCTTGACAAACTCAACACGGTCAAGACATGTGGCGCTCTCGGCATCGTGAAGCGGTCGTGGTATCAAATCAAGCGGGGTGGCAGGGTTGAGGCCATAGACGACCTCGAATGGCGTCTTCTTGGTCGCCGAGTGCATAGACCTGTTGTAAGCAAATTCAACATGGGGCAAACAATCTTCCCACATGCGGATGTTAGCTTTCAACATAGTGCGCAATAAGGCGCCAAGAGTAAGGTTGGTCACTTCAGTTTGACCATCAGTCTGAGGGTGGCAACTAGTGGAGAACAAAAGTCGCGTCCCCAATTTGGACCAAAGAGTCTTCCAAAAGTGACTCACAAACTTCGCATCGCGATCCGACACAATGCTACGAGGAATGCCATGTAGCTTGACTGCATGCTCAAAGAACAAAGTGGCAACCTCTTGGGCATTGTTGGTCATCTTGCATGCAATAAAGTGAGCCATTTTGGAAAATCGATCCACCACAACAAAAATCGAGTCCATCCCCTTCTTAGACATGGGCAACCCCGTTATGAAGTCCATATAGAAATGTCCTCCCAAGGGGCTGCCGGAATTGGCAAAGGGGTATACAAGCCAAAGGGACTCGACTTGCTTTTGGCCTTATGGCACGTCACACAGCTGTTGCAGAATTTTGTGACGTGGTCAAGCATTTTGGGCCAAAAGAAGTGCTCCTTGAGCGCGGCCAAAGTTTTGGCGATGCCGAAGTGGCCGCGCCCTTCGTGGGCTTCTTGGATAAGAAGTCTACGAATGGAGGTGTCGGGTATGCACAATTTGCCAGCTTTGTACAAAAACCCATTGTCCACATAAAATCCCTCAGATTCTCCCTTTTGTATTCACAAGTCAAAGATTATACCAAAGAAAACATCTTGTGCATACAATTCCTTAATAAGAGAGAACCCAAGGACATTGGCATCCAGTTGGGAGAGAAGAGTGTACCTCCAAGACAACGCGTCGGCGACCACATTGTCCTTGCCCTTCTTGTACTTCACCACATAAGGGAAGGTCTCCATGAATTCAACCCATCGGGCGTGGCACCGGCCGAGATGCACTTGGCTCTTCAAATACTTGAGAGCCTCATAGTCGGAATGGATCACAAACTCCTTCGGCCAGAGGTAATGTTGTCACGTCTTCAAGACATGGATCAAAGCATAGAGCTCCTTGTCATACGTCGGGTAATTGAGCATGGCACCGGAGAGCTTCTCGCTGAAGTAGGCAATGGGGCGTCGGTCTTGGAGAAGCACACCACCTATGCCGTGGTTGGAGGCATCACATTCCACCTCAAATGTCTTGGAAAAATCTGGCAGCTGAAGTAGGGGAGCATTGCATAAGCGATCCTTGAGTGTAGTGAATGCCAACTCGTGCGCATCACTCCACTCCACTGTAGCTCCCTTCTTGGTCAACTCATGCAGTAGAGCGGCAATTGTGCTGAAGTCCCGCACAAAACGCCGATAGAACCCAGCCAAGCCAAGGAAAGAACGGACCATGGTGGCCGTTGTTGGCTGAGGCCACTCTTGAATGGCGCGCACCTTCTCTTCATCGACACGCAAGCCATCGCGTCCCACCACAAAACCTACAAAGATAGTAGAAAGGGCACAAAAAGAGCATTTGGAAAGGTTAGCAAATAATTTCTCCTTTCAGAGGCATTCGAGCACGGACCTGAGGTGGCTAACATGTTCTCCCAAACTCTTGTTGTAGATCAGGATGTCGTCAAAGTAGACGACCACAAACTTGCCCAAGTAAGCCCGAAGAACCTGGTTCATGAGGCGCATGAAGGTGCTTGGGGCATTGGTGAGGCCGAAAGGCATCACGAGCCACTCATAGAGACCGTACTTGGTCTTGAAGGCAGTCTTCCACTCGTCGCCCTCCTTCATACGGATCTGGTGGTAGCCACTCTTAAGATCGATCTTAGAGAACAAGGTGGCACCATGAAGCTCATCTAGCATGTCATCAAGGCGAGGGATCGGGTGGTGGTACTTGACCGTGATTTGGTTGATGGCTCGGCAATCTACACACATTTGCCAAGAGCCATCCTTCTTGGGAACAAGGATCACGGGCACAACACAAGGACTAAGGCCCTTACAGACATATCCCTTGTCCATGAGCCCTTGAACTTGACGTTGGAGTTCCTTAGTCTCTTCGGGGCTAGCATGATATGGGGCCCGATTTGGCAAAGAAGCGCCCGACACAAAATCGATTTGGTGTTCAATTCTACACACCGGGGGCAAGCCAATGGAAAGCTCATCGGGCATCACATCTGAAAATTCCTGCATCAAAGTAGCAACCGCAGGGGGTAACTCTAACAAATCAGTATGGACAATAAAGCAAGGGTTAGGTACCAGGAGAAAGCACGGGCGTCGGCCATGCAAGATAGGCGCCAGGTGGCGTTGGCCGGCCATGAGGAGTCGGGGCTCACAAGTGCCCTTGATGGGTGCCGAAGATGATACGGCACCTGGAGTGGAACCTGAAAGAGGAGCCGGAGATATCTTGGCCTTGGCCGGTGGCTGGCCTAGGCGTTGCGGTGTAGTGGCTTCACGGATCGTAAGGCTCTTGCCCTTGGCATTCTCGAGCGCCTTCACACGGTTGCGGTCCACTTGGTCTTGTAAAATCTCCTTCGGGGACATCGGAAGGAGAGTCACCTTCTTCGAGTTGTTCATGAACACATAGTTGTTAAGAAACCCATCATGGAGCCCCTTCTTGTCAAATTGCCAAGGACGGCCCAAGAGGAGGTGGGTGGCTTCCATAGCAATCACATCACATAGCGCCTTGTCTCGGTAGTAGCCAATGGAGAACTCGATGAGGCACTGGCGGTGAACCATAGCATTCCCCTTTCCCTCGGAAATCCACTAAAGGCTATAAGGCTGTGGGTGCGGGGTGGTAGCCAGATTGAGGTGCTTTATCACCTTTTCATTCACAATGTTGCAACAACTCCCACCATCAATGATGACGCTCAATGAGGAAGTTTGGACCAAACACCGAGTATGGAAGAGATTTTCTCGTTGGTCCAAAAGAGTGCCTTTCTTAGCGGTTAGGACACGGTGGGTGACAAGGCTCAAAGGTGTTCCGTCAGCCTCGTCAATAGCACCGCAAAAATACTCCTCATCGTCGGCCTCAAATTCGGCGTCAACATGGTGCTCGGCCTCATTGGCCTCAAATTCATCATCAAAAGATTCATAACCAGAATGAGCAGAGAAGAGTACCTTCTTGTTGTTCGGACAATCCCGTTGCATGTGCCCACGCCCTTGGCACTTGAAACAAATCCGATCATGGGCAAGTTCCTCGGGGGTGGCTCCAGGACGTCCGTTTGGTGTGGCACCGCGAGGAGGAGGTGCGGCATTTTGTTGATGCCTTGGGCGGTGATAGGTGTCATTTCATGCACCTTAACTAGTGATTATTGACATATTTTAGATGGAGTTTTGGAGTAGATTTAGGCTAAGTCTGTAATCCAGAAGAGTAGTTGAGAAGTGAAGATATCCAGGATTTTACAGCTTAGATGGAGATGATGAGGATCTGCTGGAGTTTATTGGAGAAGACTACCAACACTTGGTAGTAATGAAGAGCAGAAGATAATAAGAAGAGAAGAGAAGAGGGCAGAAGAATGGCACCCCGCGCCAGAGCTACCGCGACCCGGCGATGGGTTTCAGAGAAGGATGCCGCCCCGTGGCCAAATACACCGCCCCACGGTGGGAAATGCTGCCCCGCGGCCATGAGAAGCGAAGCAATTAATTAAGAGTCCCACGTGGTGATGCTGTAATTGAAGGAGTTCGGCCCAGGAGAGAAGACAGGCCCAATTGGAAGAATAGGCCCAAATTGGAGAAGCAACGCGTGTTGCAGCGGGAAAGTGAGCTGAAGATTTGGAAGCTGATGGCGCCATGACATCAGCGAGGCCATGTGCTGTTTGTAGTGGGCCGCTGCTGCTTTGATTGGGCCGAGAAGAGCTGCTTGGTATGGGCCGTGAGATTGGGCCAATTGTGGAGTTGCTGCTAAACGAAGATGGCTTGCGAGATTTGCTGGACGCGGGCTGCTGAAAGCTGACCGCGAGGATGAGCTGGAGAAGCGAGGATACGGGATTAATTTCCCGGGATTTGGTTTGATTATATTTGGTTATTATCTTTATTGTTATTTCCTTTTATTATTTTTATTACTTTTAGAATTAGGTTAAATACTCTTTGTTAACCTAGAATTCAGAATCACGTTAGAATTCCGATTAGTTCGTAGTTTTGCCTCCGGGGTTTTCTACCCATGGAGAACTAAACACCTTTGTTCTGCTAGACGTTTGAAGCAATACATTGATTCGGTTGTGAGATTTCTATCCCTTGTTCTTATTCTTATATGTGTTGGATTGATTCTCTTGGTTATATTGATATTGATTTATGTTGGTTTATCTAGAGTTGCTAACTAGGTTTATCGATATTTATCATATTGCTAGGATTGCATATAGGGGTTCCGAGTGCATATCTAGTGGCAAACACAATTGTGCGTATAGGGGTTCCGAGCGTACAATTGTGTGTGAGAATCAATTGCATGTTAAGTAGGGGAGTGAGTACTTGTACGTCTTTCTACTTGCATGTATCCTATATCCTTGTGTGTATTGCTATTGCTTTGTTGGTGGTAAGGTATCCCGGTCTGGTACCGCGTGACAGGCGTGACTGGCGTGTTTTATCATTGACATAGTAATAAGTCTATTGACAACTATGAGAATCAATAGTACTTAAGATCAGGGTGGGAACAACCATAAGAATAGTTAAAGAACTTGGATTTATAGATTTCTATGATCAACTTGCATCTCTGTATTGTGGATCTCGTTCTAGTAGAACTACTTTCCCCATCATTCTTATTCTTTCTTCTAAAAGCTTGCATCTTTGTTACTCTGAGTTTGATAACCAAAACCCCCCTTTCTTGTTACTTTGCATGCTTGTGAACACATAAATTGATCACTTCCTCCCTGTGGATTCGACCCTTGCTTGCCTCTACTACTTGTTTAGGTTTGTTAGGATTATTTTATTTGTTTAGGTGTCACGACGACAAACGCCTATCAGGCGGATAACCGGGGCGAGTGGGGATCGAAGGCCGGGGTGGTCCTGATGAGGTCGAAGCCGGGGTGGGGCGAAACCTTGAAGCGAAGTTGCGGGCCCAAGCCGCCTTCTTCCGTCGTTGGTTCTGGTTGTGGATCTCCATAGCCGTGTGAGTCAAGGTGTGGATATCCTTGATGTTGAGAATTCGGAGTTGATCCCGGATCTCCACATGTAACCCACGCATGAAGGTCGTGTGCATGGCTATAGTTGAATGGTGAAGACCGGCTTTGTGGCACAGATCCTCGAGCTCAGCAAAGTACTCAAGGGGGTTGTGGTTTCCCTGCTCGGAGAGGGCGATCTGAAGGCACATCTGTTCAGCATAGTCTTCTGGAACGTACTTCTTGGTCATGACATACATGACCAAGAAGTAGAGCGGCTGCCCTGACTTTTTCTGGAGTCGAGCCCACCAAGCACGAGCGTTGTCGGTGAAATGTAGAGCGGCTGCCCTGGCTTTTTCTCTCGGGAAATACTGACAATAAGCAAAGGCATCTTCACAGGACTGCCTCCATTCAATAAACTTGGATGCGTCATACTCATCGGCGAAGTAGTCAAGCTTCACCTTGATCTCGGGACGACGAGCTAGGTATTGGCTCCTAGATGGGTCGCGATCTCGGGGCGGCCTAGGATCGCGACGAGGGTCCTCGTCTGAGTCTGAATCATAATCATCCGGCGGCTCATGGTGGCATTGCGGAGGACCACGGCGTGCTTCTAGTGACCAATCGGGATCATGGCGGGGATCAAGGCCATGGTGTTCTCGTTGGTTGCGAGGCCCGGGACGGGGTGGGGGAATCCAATCTTCATCACGATCACTATCATAGATCTCACCGATCGGAGAGTGGTATGGCCTTTCATTGGAGGCAACTTGTAAGTCCTCTTCGTCGCCCTCAAAATCAGGATAATCACTACCATAGGCGGTGTGACTATTGCGGCCACCTGATGGGAAACACCTAGCAAAGCGTTCCGTAACCTTGGTTCGGTTTCGAGTATCCACATAGAGAAGAGGATCCTCCGGAGCCAGGTAGTAGTCATTGCCGGGTGGATCACGTCCCAAGGAATGACTCGGGCGAGAGTGGGACGCCCTAGGTTCGTGGTGATCTCGATGGTTGACACGGCCGGGGTGGCTGTCGACCTGAGACCTCAAGGGGCGGGGAAGCACCGGTTGACGCGAGGTCGAGGGAGCCATGGGATCTTTGCCTCGGAGTAAGGCGGCTCCTTCTCTAGCTTAAGCCTCGACGGCCGGGTCCATAAAAAGTTGTGGTGGCAGACCCGTGGGCATCAGGGGTCTAGACTCTTGGGCAGTACGGAGAGCGGTATTTTCGGCACGTAACTCCGCAACGAGGGCAAGGAGGCTAGCGGTGGCCTCGGACGAGGAACGGTTTGCTACTTGCTCTTGGTTGCCGACGGGTGCTTCGTCATGCTCGACATTTTGTGTAATATCCCTCAATTTTTAGTAAGGATATTTGGGTAATTGTCCCAACCTTTGTTCAAATTAATTATTTCGCTTTCAGTGGAGTTTGGATTTTTCCATAACATCCATGATCTCCGAAATAATTTCTTGAGTGGTATAAAATACATTCAATGTATTTTCAGGACTTAGAATATTTGTTTGGAGACAAACATATAATTTTCGGGGTTTAAAACCCATACCAAAAGCCAATTCTCTTAAACTTTGCCACGATATCTTGCTTGTCTTGCCATGATACTCCCTCCGTGTAATTGTTGTCCGGGCACTTGTCAATGCATTGGCTGGAGGAGTTGATGAGTAACCCTTCCAAACGTCTCCTCCCCTGGGATATTTAAGGATCTCGATGGGAGCAGCCATCAACCCACAACTCTCTCTCGTCTCTCTCTCCCTCTCAGTTTTCTTCTCGCCGGAATCCATGGAGTCCGGCGGCGTTCCTGGGTTTGTTGGAGTGTTGCCAGAGGAGCCCAGGAGGTGTGCTTGCTGCGGTGGTTGAAGGCAGCCCTCGTCCGAGCCATCACCGTCGTTGCCGGTCTTGCTCGAGTTCGTCGGAGCTGCTGCGATTCGTCGAAAGCTGCTGCTGAACCACGAGCCGCTGCTGTCCGTTGCCGGCCGACGGCGACGAAGCGTTGAGAAGCCCCGGCGAAGCCCCGCGTGGTTGTTTTCGTTGTTGTGTTGTTGCGTTGCGCCATTGTGCTGTTATTATTATTTGAGGAAGAAGAAGCAGTGGGGCCCTCTCCTTGTTTAATTCTTGTTGGGCCGTAAAAACCCAAAACTCTTCCAGTCCAAATTTAACCCGAAATTATTCGAGCGGTATAATTTCGATCCCCTTTCGTCCGTATTTTTCTTTAGGAAAATTTAATAAATATTTTTATGATTTATAATCATAAAAATTTATTAAATTTAATTCCTTAAGTTCGTCCAGGCAAATTAATTGATAGTTAATTAATTTGTTAGTTAGAACGTGATTCGTTGGATCGCGTGTGGACTCGTAATCCGTTAGAGCTATCTGAAGCTTAAGCCATATCCTTGGAAAGGATATTTTCGGTAGTCGTCTCGTCCAGATTCATCGCCGAATCTATTCCAGGCAAGTGGCGGTTCGCTCTTGCTCGTCATTCCATATTTCAATTAATTATCAATTGTTTAGTTGTTAATTAATTTGGGATGATTTACTGTTTTCGTTGGGAACAGTTTTGATAACTGTTTGTGATTTTAAAAGATATTATAATAGGTTGTATATCTGCTAGAACAACGCTATTATATCTGTTATTGGCCTTAATGGCTTTGATGTGATTATTATTGTGCGTTAACTGTTTAGTCAGCACAAGTATTCTTAACGTTGATGTGAATTAATACTGCGTTCGTAACTGTTTAGTTAGAACGAGTATTCGTAGGAACGCTATGTACCTTGTGGGGGTTTAGCTGTTTCTTTATAACTAGTACTTGGTGGATTTTTCCCCAGTACTCTCTCTGGTCATGACCATGTCCTTACTCAGGGTTGGTGCACTTCGCTAGTGCCAAATCTTTCGGGATTTATTCCCTCTGATATCTCTTGTGAGGAGATCTAATATCTCTTGTGAGGAGATCCGATATCTCTTGTGAGGAGATTTAAAAGCTTATAACGTGATGATCGTTTTGGAATTAAATGAGATAAGTGCCGTTGTCGCACATAATTAAATATATCCCTCAATTTTTAGTAAGGATATTTGGGTAATTTTCCCAACCTTCGTTCAAATTAATTATTTCGCTTTCAGTGGAGTTCGGATTTTTCCGTAACATCCATGATCTCCGAAATAATTTCTTGAGTGGTATAAAATACATTCAATGTATTTTCGGGACTTAGAATATTTGTTTGGAGACAAACATATAATTTCCGGAGTTTAAAACCAATACCAAAAGCCAATTCTCTTAAACTTTGCCACGAATTCCTGCTTGTCTTGCCACGATACTCCCTCCGTGTAATTGTTGTCCGGGCACTTGTCAATGCATTGGATGGAGGAGCTGATGAGTAACCCTTCCAAACGTCTCCTCCCCTGGGCTATTTAAGGATCTCGATGGGAGCAGCCATCAACCCACATCTCTCTCCCGTCTCTCTCTCCCTCTCGGTTTTCTTCTCGCCGGAATCCATGGAGTTCGCCGGCGTTCCTGGGTACGTTGGAGTGTTGCCAGAGGAGCCCAGGAGGTGTGCTTGCTGCGGTGGTTGAAGGCAGCCCTCGTCCGAGCCATCACCGTCGTCGCCGGTCTTGCTCGAGTTCGCCGGAGCTGCTGCGATTCGTCGAAAGCTGCTGCTGTCTTTCCCGGCGTCGTGGGCTGCTGCTGAACCACGAGCCGCTGCTGTCCGTTGCCGGCCGACGGCGACGAAGCGTCGAGAAGCCCTGGCGAAGCCCCGCGTGGTTGTTGTCGTTGTTGTGTTGTTGCGTTGCGCCGTTGTGCTGTTATTATTATTTGAGGAAGAAGAAGGAGTGGGGCCCTCTCCTTGTTTAATTCTTGTTGGGCCGTAAAAACCCAAAACTCTTCCAGTCCAAATTTAACCCGAAATTATTCGAGCGGTATAACTTCGACCCCCTTTCGTCCGTATTTTTCTTTAGGAAAATTTAATAAATATTTTTATGATTTATAATCATAAAAATTTATTAAATTTAATTCCTTAAGTTCGTCCAGGCAAATTAATTGATAGTTAATTAATTTGTTAGTTAGAACGTGATTCGCTGGATCGCGTGTGGACTCGTAATCAGTTGGAGCTATCTGAAGCTTAAGCCATATCCTTGGAAAGGATATTTTCGGTAGTCGTCTCGTCCAGATTCATGGCCGAATCTATTCCAGGCAAGTGGCGGTTCGCTCTTGCTCATCATTCCATATTTCAATTAATTATCAATTGTTTAGTTGTTAATTAATTTGGGATGATTTACTGTTTTCGTTGGGAACAGTTTTGATAACTGTTTGTGATTTTAAAAGATATTATAATAGGTTGTATATCTGCTAGAACAACGCTATTATATCTGTTATTGACCTTAATGGCTTTGGTGTGATTATTATTGTGCGTTAACTGTTTAGTTAGCACAAGTATTCTTAACGTTGATGTGAATTATTACTGCGTTCGTAACTGTTTAGTTAGAACGAGTATTCGTAGGAACGCTATGTACCTTGTGGGGGTTTAGCTGTTTCTTTATAACTAGTACTTGGTGGATTTTTCCCCAGTACTCTCTCTAGTCATGACCATGTCCGTACTCAGGGTTGGTGCACTTCGCTAGTGCCAAATCTTTCGGGATTTATTCCCTCTGATATCTCTTGTGAGGAGATCTGATATCTCTTGTGAGGAGATCCGATATCTCTTGTGAGGAGATTTAAAAGCTTATAACGTGATTATCATTTTGGAATTAAATGAGATAAGTGCCGTTGTCGCACATAATTAAATATATTCTCAGGCGAGTAGCGTAGCTAGGAAATAGTGCAGCTAGGAAAGCTCGTCTTGACTTTGATCAGAGTACGTTCTCTTTCCAATCTGGATTCGCCCTGGGGCGGTGAGGTTGGTCGTGAACCGAAACATCAAGTCGTTTTTGAACGCTTGTATGAAATTATTAATGTTCCCCAACATTTGTCATATTTCTGTTAAGACTCACTTTCATTGGAGTCTTCTTTTGGGTTGATTGTTGTAAGACTCGGTCTTCCAGAATCTTCTCTTGATCATGCTGCTTGATATATTCCAGTAGGAGTATGGTGGTTGACTATCGTCATCGGTTTTAATTCAAGAAACGATGAGTCTAACCTAATACGACTACTTCGAACCACTCTGCTTTGTACCCTTGCATAGTCTTTCATTAGACTAACCAATCGTAATTATTCTCTGCATGGTTGGCTGGTGTCATCCGTTCGATTCGGCACATCAGATGAGTCGAGGACCCATGAAGGCTAGATCGACTATGAATATGAACGGTATTTGAAAATGTTTTAATCAGGCTACGATCTTTGGGCGTTGACTACTGAAGTCAATACTCTTGTAAATTATTTTAATTCTTCCGCTGTATTGTAATAACTCTGTATTTTGTCGCATTTAGAATTGTGTTGAAATTCCGCGACTATGTTTAAATGAAAGTTATGGTAATTTTGTATCATAATTGTTCTTTATGAATTGTGTTTCAATGGTAAAGCCTGGGGTGGCTTCGGTGTGAAAACCGAGGTCACTGGCAGTAATACCTTTCCAAATGGGTTACGATTTGGGGGTGTTACATTTTGATCCATGGAAACCGAACCTATTGTAATCATGCACACACTGGGATCAAAGTATTCAAAGGCAAGAGATCCTAACGACAAACCAAGTCCTTGTCACAAACGACCCAAAATTTGGCACTCAAGAGCCGAGAACTTTGGGCAAGCGTGAGGCGGATTAGGCTTGACGTAAGGCTAAAAGCAATGAAGTAGCAAGCAATTGATTCACACAAGCGTCGTGATGCACAAAGAGTCAACAATGATTTTCACGTGTTAGAAGTAAGTCTTCTTGAAAGATAGCAAGACAAATCAAACCTTTTACACGTGTCGCAATTTAGACAATGGAAGGAAAGGAAATGGAAACCTTGCGCTAAGCGGGGGATCTTTACCCTTTTCTTTTCTCTTTTTTTTTTTAAAAAAAAAGGACGCAAGCTTTTTTTTTTTTTTGAAAGAAGTCACACAAGCTTTATGTTGATGTGTGATTGGAGATAAGAAGAGACAAGCAACTAATAAGGAAGAAAAGCAAGCACAATTTCAATTAAATTAAATCTAAAAGATGAAAAGCATTTAAGACAACTTTATGCAAAGTTATCTACTTGCATGAACAACTATAAGCTACTCGGGACACGGGAGTCTTCGGTTTTTTTTTTTGACCTCGGAAATGGACGGTCAAGCAATGAAGAATCACGCTTGAACCGCACAAGTGAAGGTGAGCGGTAACGAACGGGCACAAAGTGAAGAATCACGCATGCACCGACCTTACGAAGGGAAGAATGGCGGAAGCAATGGAAATATATGAACAAACTTAGAAACGGAATTAAGTGCCAAAATTTAAAGATCGAAAGGAACAAGAAACTTAGCTTGAGGAATGGCTCTGATACCAATTGATACGATCGATCCCCACGGAGCAAGACCGATCTAGATCCAGATCATTTGTTCTTCCCAAGCAAGCACTCGTTCTTTGCGTTCTTCGTGTTCTTGGCTTTCTTCAAGAACTCCTTCAAGGGAAACAACGTTATGTTCCCCTTTCTTGGGTTTGGCGGATCAAACCCCGGCGGCGGATGAGAGGAGGGGTTCAACGTTATGAACACCCGAGGTGGTGGAAGGAGGCCAACGTTATGGCTCCTTAGAGAACTTTGAGAAAAGGCTAGAAGAGCCTTCAAAGAGAGAGAGAGGTGAAGCCAAGTGACAACTAGGAGGGACTCTCCACTAGATTGTCTTAAACTTAACTTGAGAAATACAATGAGAGTTCTACCCTATTAATAGAAAATCAAAGGGAAAACTAGGGTTGAAGAGGAAACCCTAATGGGCGTAGGCCCAAGATACAAGGCCCAATCCATTATATCATTCTAAAAAGGGAATGCAAAACATAACAAGCAAAGCTATAAATAGAAAGCGGGCCCGGGGCGGAATCGCAAGATAACCCCCTAGAAATCAAGGGTCGAAAGGGAGACCCACGAACAACTTGGCTCGGACCCAAAGCTCGCATCCATGCGGGTGACTAGAGATTGAGTAGCTCTGGCAATGCTTCCAGCACGAGCTCTAGTCATCGGTCCATCGGAACGCACCCTAAGGAGGTCCTCTTCGTCTCTCGCCGTCATAGGGGTAGGCATGGAGTCATCACTAACCTTCCAAAAAATTCGAGTCTACTTAGGTTGTGCTCTCCAAGGTTGAAAGAAACTGTAAATCGCAAAATCAAAACAAACCATTAGAGGTGCGTCATAAATTATGTGCTCGAATTGAGACAGAAAACAAAAGGCGGGAAATAGAGGACGATTCACTCCAAGGACGTTGAGATTCTAGCTCTGGAATCTTCAAGGAGATGCCGACGAGCTCCAACGCCGACGAGCTCCGACCACCAGAGAATGGGAATAATCGGGTTTGAGAGGGAGAGATAAAGATAGAGAATGGTGTAACACCCCAAGCCAGCCACCCAGCCACCAACCGGTGCCGACGCCGCTTGGTTGTCCACATGGGCCACAACCCATACACTCCAACCCGGCCCCAAGGCCCAGCCCAACGGCTGTCTCCGGAGTTGGCCTAACAGCCAACCCGCTGGCTGTTGCTTCGTGCCTCCGCCGCCGCTGCTGCCCTTCTCGGCGACGAAGACGCCATCGGAGCTGCTGCGTTCTGTTGGCTGCTGCTGGTTGCTAAGTAAAGCCACCACCGCCGATGTTGTTGCTGCGTGGTACTACTGCTGAGCCGCTGCTGATGGCTGCTCTCGTCGGCGACGAGGCGGCGAAGACCCCAGCGTTGCCGCTGTTGTGCGTTGTTGTGGTTGCTGCGTGATGTGTTGTTACGTGGGGAAGAAGAAGCAAAGTGTGGTGGGCCCCTCCTTTGCTAGCTTCCTTGTTGGGCCGAGAAGCCCATTTAGCCTTCGGTCCAGATTTAACCCGAAATTATTCGAGCGGTATAATTTCGATTCCCTTTTATCCGTATATGTCTTTAGGAAAATTCAATCAATATTCTTATGATTTAAAATCATAAGAATTTATTGGATTTAATTCCTTGAGTTCGTCCAGACAAATTAATTGATATTAATTAATATGTCATATGCTGGATCGCGTGTGGACCCGTAATCTGCTCGAGCTATCTGAAGCATAGGCCATATCCTCGGAAGGGATATCATCAGTAGTCGTCTCGTCTAGATTCATCGCCGAATCTACTCTAGGCAAGTGGCGGTTCGCTCTTGCTCATCATTCCATATTTCAATTAATTATCAATTGTTTAATTGTTAATTAGTTTGGGATGATTTACTGTTTTCGTTGGGAACAGTATTGATAACTATTTGTGATTTTAAAAGATATTATAATAGGTTGTATATCTGCTAGAACAATGCTAATATATATATGTGATTAAATAAAGATATTATACTAGGTTGTATATCTGCTAGAACGACGCTAGTATAGATATGTTTATGATGTTTGCCATGTTGGCTTTGATGTGGACTATTACTGTGTTGAACTGTTAGTTAGCACGAGTATTCGTAGGAACGCTTGGACTTTGCGAGGTCCATTCGTTTCTTTATAACTTGGCAATAACAGGGCGATCAAGACCCTATGCCAAACTTTCTGGTCATGACCAACCGTGATGTGGATATAGAGGCTTGGACTCTGCGATGTGGATATAAAAGCTTATAACGTGATGTGTGTTTTGGAATTAAATAAGATAAGTGCCGTTGTCGCACATAATTAATATACCCTTGGGCGAGTAGTGCAGCTAGGAAATCTCGTCTGGACTTTGATCAGAATAAAGTTCTCTTTCCAATCTGGATTCACATTGTGCGATGAGGTTGGTCGTGAACCAAAACATCAAGTCGTTTTAAACGCTTGTATGATTATTATTTATGTTCCCCAACATTTGTCATGTTTCCGATAAGGCTCATTTCGTTGGAGTCTTCTTTTGGGATTGATTGCTGTGAGACTCGGTCTCCAGAATCTTCTCTTGATCATGTCTTTTTATGTATTCCAGTAGGAGTATGGTGGTTGACTATCGTTATCGACTGTTATTCGAGAGACGATGAGTCTAACCTAATACGACTACTTTGAACCACTCTGCTTTGTACCCTTGCATAGTCTTTCATTAGACTAACCAACCGAAATTATTCTCTGCATGGTTGGCTGGTGTCATCCGTTCGATTCGGCACATCAGATAAGTTGCCGTCCTGTGAAGGCTAGAACGACTATGAAGACAAACAATGTTTTTGACAAGTGATCCAGGTTAAGATCCTTGACGGGTGATCATTGCGATCAAGACCCTTTTGTTGGTTATTTAAAGTCTTCCGCTGTGTTAAATATGTGTTGTGTAAAGACGTCCGCTGTATTTCTGATGTATTTGGTTCATGGATGTAATCCTAAAACCTTGGTTTAAATGAAAGTTATGATATTTTGTATCATAATTGTTGTTTGATGATTTATATCAACTGGTAAAGCTTTGGGTGACATCGGACAGAACGTCTGAGGTCACTAGCGGTAATGCCTTCAAGGTTATATATTTGGGGGTGTTACAAATGGGGGTTTGAGAGTGAGAGGGATAGAGAATCATATATGTTCTTAGAGGGTGTGTGAGATTGGGTTACGTATTTTAGGGTTAAATTGTGAGAGAGAAAGGTGTCGATATATATGTGCTTTTTGACACACTATAGTGTCGAAATTCTTCGACGAAAAATATTGTCGATATTTGTCATAGATTTCGCATGCCCAAAATTGTATCGAGACAAAGAATAAGTGTGAAGTGTCAAAACAATAGTGTCGATATTGTCCTCTATTTCTTTTTTTTCTTTTCTTTTTTTGATTAAGTAAGAATTAGACTAGAAATCACAGAAGATCCGGTTTCTCAGTCTATAGCATCCTTTCGGATGAGAATTACAAATTCTAAACAAGTTCGAATATCTTCCAAGGAACTAAGTTGGACCTCCTTAGCGATGAAGTCGGCCACCACGTTTGTTTCCCAGAAGACATGAGAAATTTGCACTGAGGAGAAAAGTTGTAAAACACACAGGATATCAGAAATAATCATTTCAATATCCCATGGACAGTGCCAGATTTGGTTAAGGACATTCACAACGGTCAGGTTATCGCATTCAAGCTGTATGTCGGTAATGCCTAATTCATAGGCCTTTACTAGTGCATTTCTTACCGCAAGCGTTTCCGTTTTTAATGGGGTTGAGGTACCACATTTCTCCCCAAAGATAAAAGTAGGTTCACCTTTGTTGTTCCGGAAAATGTAGCCAAAGCTAGATTCACCATTCGTTTTTGTTGATCCATCAGTATTGATTTTAATAATTTTATCTAGAGGTTTTTTCCATTTTTTTATTGGTCGTCTAAAGTTATTTGTTCTATGAGGTTTAGGTCTGTCATCTGCTAGGCAGTCAGGATTTCAGGTTTTTGTCTTATTCCAGTTCTCAATTTGTTGTTTGATATAAATTGGAACATCTTTGATGTGGTTGGCATTATTTGGGCTTCCAAAACTTTGTTGGTTTCTATAGAACCAGATTCCCCACCAAGAAACCAGTAATTCTATAAACTGCAAGCGATCGGTTTTTTGCCGAATTTCATCAATGATTTCATTGATTTTTTTATTTGCTATGTTTATGAAAGTAATAATACCATATGTGGATTGATTCATTTTCTCTATTGTTTTCTTGGTATGGTTATAATGGAATAGGAGATGATTGAAATCCTCCAATTGCGCATTGCATCTGATGCATCCCTAGAGGATTGCTACCCCTTTTTCAAATATCATATTCCCCACCATGTTGTTAGAAATTCAAAAAAGCCTTATCGGCTGACTAACTATTAAGTTGATATAAATTATCATTTATGGAAGCATTGAAAATTCCCCACCATATTGTCCTCTATTTCTAGTAGTGGTATAACCAGTAAATCATCCTCTATTAATTTCCGTGTGATATTCCATTATGCTAGGTGGTTCATAGTAAATTGGATGATATCCTGAATATTTAGTTTGGTTATTACCGGTAAATCATCCTCAATTAATTTCCTTGTGATATTCCATTATGCTAGGTGGTTCTTAGTAAATTGGATGATATCCTGAATATTTAGTTTGGTTTCTCAAATATCATATTCCCCACCATGTTGTTAGAAATTCAAAAAAGCCTTATCGGCTGACTAACTATTAAGTTGATATAAATTATCATTTATGGAAGCATTGAAAATTCATAGTAATAAAAACGAGAATTCCTGTAACCCTCAGGTTTTACAAATTCCGTGAGATATCCATAGGTTTTGACTATTCTGCGTGATAACCCTGAGTTTTTTAAAAAGTCCGTCAAATGATCCTCTGTTATCTCCACCGTTATAATTCAGTTAAATCATTTTTTTTGAAAAATAAAATAAAATTTGTTGCCATTTAATTTTTAAAAGAAAAGAAAAGAAAATACATGGCATCAGCCACTAATTAGTAATAAAAAAAGCAAAAAAACCTACCGATTTTCTTTGCTCGTTGGAGTCACCGAACAGTGAAGAGAGCTTCACACCACTTCAGCGACACCGACTTCAGCGAGATTATGCCGGGATTGGGAAGACGTAGAGAGGGACGATGCGGGAGAGGGATGACTCTGGGAGAGAGACGACGCCGGGAGCGGGAGGCCGCCAGGACCATGACGACGCCAGGAGGGCGACTGCGATTGCTTGCGACGATGGTGGTTGCTTGCGACGATGGTGGTTGCTTGCGACGAGAGTGGTGGAGGGCTTCTTCGTGAACAAGAAGGGATGTTCGTCGGATTACTACAAGGCCATGTACACATTTCAGTATATAGTTGATTTTTGTGATTTTTTGAGATTTAGGGTTCATGTAATTTGGGGGTTTGATGGAGATTCTTGCTTTTAGTTAAATTGGTATTGCGTTGGATTCTAACATTCGCATCAAGCTCCTTCTACCTGCAGAGAGAGTTGGTTGTTCTTCAGCCAACTATCTGCTTTGCTAGAAATATGTGCATTTAGCCTGTTATAAATAATTGATGAGTAAGCCACCAAGTTGAAAATAGCAAACTTGTGAATCTATAATCAGTTTCAGATAAATGAAGGAAAGTAGATCATGAATCAGATGGGAACATGGTGTTTGGTGGTGTGAAGCTCTCTCCACTGTTCGGTGACTCTAGATGGGAACATAGCAAATTTGTTTTTTTTGTTTTTTTAATTACTTTTTTTTGGTGGAAGAAGGGGCAGCACCCTTCAGAATCTTATTGAAAACAAAGCAAACCTACAAAGTCATACGAGGGAAAGCACGTCCCCGACAATCATCCGAAATAAAAGAGGCCACACTGGCCGGACAAGAACAAAGAAAGTGACAACCGAAAGGAAAGGAAAGAGCAAGACAAGCTAAGTGGTCGGCGACAACATTCGTCTTCTGAAAAATGTGACGGAACTAAATAAACCAGTCCCTACGAAGAAAGCCTTGGCATTGGAGAACCAGGCTAGAAAGGGGATGACATCGATCAACAACAGAATTAATCAAGGAAATAGCCAGCAAAGAATCCGACTCAAATATCACTCTTCTAAATCCACGATCCCAGGCAATCCGAAGGCCATGCAGGATGCCCCACAGCTCAGTGGTAGGCACAAAGCAACTCCCAATATGATGAACGAATCCACACACCCATCGGCCATCAGAATCACGAATCACACCACCAGCGGACGACACACGAAGATCACTCATAGCACCATCAATATTAATTTTAACCCAGTCAACAGGAGGGCGCTCCCAGCAAATAAGGGACTCGGTTCTAGACCGCGGCACCTCGCTACCAAGCTCCAAGGAAGCCATAGCAATATCATAATGGCGGGCATAGCTCCTCACAAAAGAGACCATACACCCCTGAAACTTCTTACCAGAGAACACCTTCTCGTTCCGCCATTTCCAAAGCCACCAAAGACCACACGCAAAGAAGGCCGTTAATTACTAATTAGTGGTTGTTGCCATGTATTTTTTTTCCTTTTCTTTTAAAAATTAAATGATAACAAATTTTATTTTATTTTTCAAAATAAATAATGATTTAACTGATATTTAACAGTGGAGATAACGGAGGGCCATTTGTTGGACTTTTTAAAAAACTCAGGATTACCACGCAAAATAGTCAAAATCTGTGGACACCTCGTGGAATTTGCAAAACCTGAGGGTTACCTTGCGGAATTCCTGTAATAAAAAATATGGTGCTGTTCTCATTCACTAGATATATTATATGGAGTGTTAAAGGACAAAGGACAATCGGTGAACAAATGTGGTTGGTCCTTACAAGGATGATTACAAATTTCACATGCAAGCTAAGAGGCACCGTCATTTTTTTTCCTAATTGGTTTTTGGTAGCAATTCCAATTTTTGTCATTTTTCATAGGAAATTTTGAATTTTAATTGATAAATTTAATTACCAGAACCATTGGTACGTAGTTGTTGCTAGATGTACCTCTGATACGTGATGATCGTCTCCAATCTTCACTTGTTGGTTTGGTTCCTCAACCTTGTTCTCTTTCCTTAGACTTGAAACCGGTGGTATTCCCCTTGATAGCGAAAATCTTAGGGCTGCACAAGTGTCCATACGAACAAGATGTTATAAAGGATGTGAAAAAGACTAACATAAAACACAAAGAAAAACACAGATTTACGTTGTTCACTAACGAAGTGTTAGCTATATCCACGGGCATTGGATAACTGATTTTATTGATGGAGGAAGAATTCATATTACATTAGGGTACGAACAAAAAAAAAGTATACATAGTACTCTTGTAACCCTAAAAAGACTGGTGATACGCTCTACTTTGTAGTGCGTAACTAGGAGCTGTTACTAGGATTTAGGTACCATTTGTGTGGGTTTAGTAGACAATTTAGGATAATGGAGTTGTAGAGAAGAAGTGGCTAAATGGAGGATTTTGGTGAAGTAATGAAGCATTAGGAGTAGGAAGCCACCGAGCGAAGGCCGCGAGCGCGGAAGAGCAACAGAGCCAAAACCGCGGTCGCGGTGAACAAAACCGCGGTCGCGGTGAACAAAACCGCGGTCGCGGTTTACCAGGAAGATCCGCAGGCGCGGAAATATTTCCGCGGTAGCGGATTGGCGACGAAGCAGCTGCAAGGTTACAGAGAGCAAACCGCGGTCGCGAATCCATGCGTGGCGCGTTTCGAGATTTTCGTCCGAGATCTTTTATTTATTTTATTTTATTTCCTTTTATTTTATTTCCTTTTATTCCCTTTATTATATTTTAGGAGATTATCGTTATCTTTGAAATTAGGTTTTGCTAAGTCTTTATATTCTGCCTTTAGAACATCAGATTGGAGAGTTCGTTTTTCTCCTTCTTCCTCTTTTCCCTTTTCTTTGTTTTTATCTTTGTTTTGTTTTTGGCTAGACAATTGAAGCCTTGGTTTGAATTTGATTGTGATATTATTCCTTTACTCTATCCTTGAATGTTATTGATTCTCTTGTTCTTCATCTCATTGAGTTTTATTGATTTTTTTAGCCTGATCAACTAGTAGTTATGGGTATTATTCATACTGCAGGATTGGGGTTTTGAATTCTATTGGTTTATCTAGTTCACCATTTTGTTGTGATTAGTATTATTAGTATTGGTTTCCCTAGCCTGACAAACTTGTTGAGATTGGTATTATCTATAGTGTTGGTTCCCCTAATCTAGTCAACTTGTTGAGATTAATATTGTTCATCCCTAATTCAGAGTAGTAACTACGATATTCTAGAACTGGTTGGAATAGTTTATTGTAGAGAGAATTG
The DNA here is from genome assembly GCA_027886185.1 of Rheum nobile. NCBI lineage: Eukaryota > Viridiplantae > Streptophyta > Magnoliopsida > Caryophyllales > Polygonaceae > Rheum > Rheum nobile. The sequence continues at coordinate 476,557 of WOAB01000593.1, read as the reverse complement.
ATTGCATGTCGAGTACTGACTAGTTGTTAAGTATTGCATGAGCCTATCTATTCCTGAGCTTACTGTAACACCCCCAAATATATATCCTTGAAAGGTATTACCGCCAATAACCTCGGATTTCACATCCGAAGCCACCCTAGGCTTAACTCGTTTATATAAATCATAAAACAACAATTATAATACAAAATATCATAACTTTTGATTAAAGCAAATGTTTCGGAATTACATCCATGATTCAAAATACATAATCAAATATATTACAGCGGAAGTCTTAATACATAAAGGACACAAGGGTCTTGATCTAAACGATCACCCACCAAGGAATCTCAACCTGGTAAAACTCTTCAAAATTCCAACTGCCATCATTGTCGTTTCTAGCCTTCATCGGAACTGCAGTTTATCTGATGTGTCGTATGAGACGGATGACACCAGCCAACCATGCAAGGGAATATAACCGGTTGGTTAGTCTAATGAAAGACTATGCAAGGGTAAAACAGAAAGATTCTAAGTAGTCGTATTAGGTTAGACTCATCGCTTCTCGAATAAAAGTCGATGACGATAGTCAACCACCATACTCCTACTGAAATATACGAAAATGTATGATCAAGAGAAAGGACTCTGAAAGAATGAGTCTTACGGAAACATATGAAGAGAAGACTTCAAAAGGTTGAGTCTTATCGGAAAGTATGACAAGTGCTTGGGAACATCAATTTCACACAAGCGTTTTAAAACTGACTTGGTGTTTCGGTTCACGACCAACCTCACCGCACAATGCGAATTCAGATTGGAAAGAGAACTTTACTCTGATCAAAGTCTAGACGAGTTTCCTAGTTGCACTACTCTCTTAGTTGCACTACTCGCTTGAGGGTATATTAATTATGTGCACTAAAGCACTTATCTTATTAAATTCCAAAACGTACATCTTACGTTATAAGCTTTTAAGATCTCTTCACAAGAGATATCGGATCTCCTCACAAGAGATATCAAAGGGAATACATCCCAGGGAATACATCCCAAATGGCGGCACCAGCTGTGTGCACATATCCTGAGTAAGGGTAAGGTCATGACCGAAGATACTAGGGAAAATCCTCCTAGCACCATTATCAAGAAACCACTAAACCTCGCAAGGTACATAGTGTTCATACGAATACTCGTTCTAACTAAACAGTTAAAACATAAGAGCAATAATTCACATCAAAGCCATCGAGGCCAATAACAGATATAATAGCGTTGTTTCTAGCAGTATATACAACCTATTATAATATCTGTATTTCAATCATATATATATAATAGCGTTGTTTCTAGCAATATATACAACCTATTATAATATCTCTTTTTAAATCACATACAGTTATCAAAACTGTTCCCAGACGAAAACAATATTCATCCCAAATTAATTAACAATTAAACAATTGATAATTAATATAAATATGGAATGATAAGCAAGAGTGAACCGCCACTTGCCTTAGATTTAGACAAAGCTCGAGATGACAGGTTTCCGGGTCCGAAACGAGGAAGAACTCAGATTATGATTTCCTACGGAACGACCCATAACGAAACCCTAAGTTAGATTCGACAATAAATAGTACGAATCTATAGAAAAATGAACGAAATCGAAGGAACGAAAGTCCCAAACGAGATCACAAAGCCCAAGCCACAACCACACACGCCCAGGCCCACCGTGGGTGCGGCGGCTTGACCGCGGGTGAGGCAAGGCTACAGAGGCGAGACGACGACGACGACAACTCACCGGGGAAGACGATGGGGGCTCGACTCGTGGTGGCTCCGACTTTTGGATTCCCTGGACCACCCAAGTACCACCTTGAGAGCACCTCTTCCTCCTTTGGTAGCTCCGGCGACGACCTTGAAGAACTCCGGCGAAAGCTTGCAACTCCGGCGATAATGGAACGAGAGAGAGAGATTGGAGAGAGAGAGAGAGAGATTGGAGCTGTCTTCCTCCTTCAAGCATCCTCCTTTTATAGGCCAAGCAAGGAGCCCAGCTGGCACCTCCCACACCACCTCAAAGCCGACCGAAACGGCAAGCAGCTCAGGCGACGTTCGGCGGAGCAGAAAAGGAATCATGACGGCGCGGGTGCGGTGGGTCTTACCGCAGGGTGCGGTGGCGACCAATTCCTGACTGCGGGGTGCGGTGGGTATGACCGCAGGTGCGGTCAAGGTAACTTTTTGTGCCTTTTGCCCATTCTTTGACCGGGAAGCCCACTTTTGACCGGGAAGAATTATGGGTACGGGTTTTAACCCATGGTTAAATATATTCGTACCCGAACAATTATTATAAACCCCAAAAATACGTCGAATGTATTTTATTCCACTCAAGGAATTATTACGGAGATCAAGTATTTAACAAAAAGTCTGAACTTCTCTGAAAATAATTCGACTACAATACGAGTGTTTGGAAAACTTACCAAAATACTCTTTACTAAAATAAGGGGTATTACATCACCTCCCCCTTATAAAAAGTTTCGACCCCGAAACTTGGCCGAATAAACCAAGGAAAAGCGAGGCGTTACAACACTACCCCCTTAAAAAGGTTTCTACCCCGAAACTAGGCCGAAAATAGCTCGGGAAAACGTCTAAGCATATCCGCCTCCGTTTCCCAGGTTTCCCAAGTAACTTCTTCAGTTCCTGACTTGGACCACAAAATCCGTACCAATGGTACCACCTTGTTCCGTAACTGCTTCTCACGGCTTTCGAGAATACACACCGGTATCTCCTCGTAGGTACCATTTGTCTGAATCTCGATGTCATCATAACTCAGCACATGAGACTCATCTGGCACGTACTTCCTCAACAAAGATACGTGGAACACGTTATGCATTGGATGTGCCGATGGCGGCAATGCCAAATGATACGCTAGAGACCCCACTCTATCAAGGATCCCAAATGGTCCCACGTAGCGAGGGTTAAGCTTTCCACGCTTACCAAACCTAAACACACCCTTGGATGGCGACACTCTGACAAACACCTTGTCACCAACCTCAAACTCAACATTCCTACGCTTCAGATCTGCGTAAGACTTCTGTCGACTCTGAGCTGTCAACATCTTTTGTCTTATCAAAGCAATGTCCGAGGTAGTCCTTTCGACTAACTCCGGTCCGAGCAGAACCTTGTCGGCATTTTCATCCCAACAAATCGGAGATCTGCACCTTCGAACGTACAAAGCCTCGAATGGAGCCCTCTTAATGGTAGCACGCCAACTGTTGTTGTATGTGAACTCAATCAGACTCAGGCTGTTCTCCCAGCTAGTCGAACGATCGAGTGTACAAGCTCTTAGCACATCTTACAAGGTCTGGATGGTCCTCTCAGACTGTCCATCCGTCTGAGGATGAAACGCAGTGCTGAATCTCAACTCGGTTCCCATGGCCTTATGTAGTTCTTTCCAGAATCTTGACATGAATCAGCCATCACGATCCGATACAATGGTCTTTGGAGTACCATGCAAACGGATGATCTCGTGTAAAAACACTTCTGATAACTTATGGGTTCCCCATGTTGACTTGATAGCCACGAAATGAGCACTCTTCGTGAGCCTGTCAATGATTACCCATATAGCATCTTTTTGACTTTGAGTCTTTGGCAGTCCAGTGATGAAATCCATAGCAATATCTTCTCATTTCCATTCTGGCACTGGAAGAGGTAGCAACTCACCACCTGGCCTACAATGTTCTATCTTGACCTTCTGACAAGTCAAGCATTTCTCCACAAACTCTGCTACATCCCACTTCATGTTGGGCCACCAGAACTTTTTCCTAAGGTCCTTGTACATCTTGCTAGAGCCTGGATGTACAGAATAAGCTGACGAATGGGCCTCCTTCATCACCAACTGGCGAAGACCATCAACGTCAGGCACACAGATCCGGTTCTGAAACCCGAGTGATCCATCTTCCTGAATCACAAAACCGGGAGCTTTCCCGTCCATCACTTCACTGCTTAGCTTCACCAAGACTACATCATCAACTTGTCTCTCCCTGATTTGATCAAGTAGCGTGGCCTGAATCTCCAGCATACTCAGATATCCTCTACGTTGATCGTACAAGACTTCAATGTCGCACAACCCTTGGTTTAGCTTGGTCTGAGCAGTGAGTAAAGCCACTATAGTCTCGTGTGGCGTCTTCTGGCTCAATGCATCGGCTACTACATTAGCCTTGCCCGGATGATACAGCAATTCGATGTCGTAGTCTTTGAGTAACTCTAACCAGCGACGTTGTCTCATATTTAGCTCCTTCTGAGTGAATATATATTTGAGACTCTTGTGATCGGTGAAGACTTGGCATCTTATACCATAAAGATAGTGTCTTCAAATCTTCAGCGCAAAAACTACAGCTGCTAGTTCCAGATCATACGTCGGATAGTTTGCTTCATAAGTCTTCAACTGTCGGGATGCGTATGCAATAACTTTGCCCCTCTGCATTAGCACACATCCCAAACCACTCTTCGAAGCATCACTATAGACCACATAACCATCAATCCCTTCCGGTAGCGCTAATACTGGTGTGGAGGTCAGACATTGCTTCAGCTTTTGAAAACAGGCCTCGCACTTGTCATCCCAGACAAACTTCTTATGGACTTTGCGGAGCAGACCAGTCATGGGTAGAGCGATCTTAGAAAATCCCTCCACGAACTGTCTGTAATATCCAGCGAGTCCTAGAAAACTGCGCACCTCCTTCACATTCTGAGGCCGCTTCCAATTGGCTACTGCTTCAATCTTCTGGGGATCAACCATAACCCCATTCTCATTGATCACATGGCCTAAGAAAGCCACTTCCTTGATCCAAAAGTCACACTTAGACAACTTTGCGTACAATTGATTATGTCTAAGGGTTGACAAAGTAATCCGAAGATGTTCCTCGTGAACCTCCTCACTCGGGGAATAGATCAAAATGTCGTCGATGAAGACCACTACAAACTTATCCAAGTATTGGTGGAAACATCGATGCATCAGATCCATGAAGACTGTTGGAGCATTAGTAAGTCCAAATGGCATGACTACGAACTCGTAGTGACCATATCTCGTCCGGAATGCAGTCCTCGGAATATCCTCCTCACGAATCCTGAGCTGATGGTAACCAGACCTCAGATCGATTTTGAAAAAGACCTTTGCTCCCTGTAGTTGATCCAACAGAGCATCAACGGATACTTATTCTTGATCGTGACCTTATTCAACTCACGATAGTCGATACAAAGTCGGAACGATCCATCCTTCTTCTTAACGAACAAGACCGGAGCACCCCAAGGCGATGCACTCGGCCTTATATAACCCTTCTCAAGAAGATCTTCGAGTTGCTTTTTCAACTCTTGCATCTCAAGAGGAGCCATCCGGTACAGTGCCTTAGAGATCGGCGCAGTACCAAGCTCGAGATCGATAGTAAATTCTACGTCACGATACGGGGGTAAACCAGGAATCTCCTCCGGAAAGACATCCGGATATTCACAAACAACCGGAATATCAGGAATTGAAGGTTCATCTTTCTTGGGCTCGTCTAGATAGTGATAACACCTAATTTATACATATTTTAGGATTCTAGTTGCATATTAGAATAGTTCATTTGCATGCATATTTTATATCTTTTTATTGTTAATTTTGTATTATTTTGTATTCGGAGTCTATACTCGTACTTTTGTGATTTCAGGTATTTTAGGTGCAAATTTGGAGGCGATACGAGACTATTTTCAATGAGCAATATACATATGGATTAGAAGTTGGGCCATGGCCCAAAATGAAGCAATGTCACACCAGCTTGGAGCATGCGGACGGAGGCTAAGTTGCTGATTTCTTCAACTGGGCCGGCCCACTGGAACAAGGGGAGCTGCGTGCAATCTGGTGGAGGAGAGAAAAGATTGGTTTGACTTTTCAAAGGGGGGTGACGTAGGTTTGATAAAGGAGAGGAGTTACGTAGTTTTAGGGGAGTTGAGTTTTGCTTTTGAACTTAGGTTTAGCTTTAGTTTTGTTTTAGTTTGGAGCTTGGTTCTGCCGCACCTCACGTACAGGGATTGAACTTCATGATGGGATTTCAGCTTTAGCATTTCGAAGATGGTATTATTGTTCTAGCTTTCGTTTGGATTATTTTGACATTGAGATTAAGTTATCTTATCTCTTATTTTTGTTGAATAATTCATGCATATTGATGGCTAGTGACAGAGCTAAAAGTCATATGCCTATCAAAGAAATCCTAAAGTACCTACTACAGAGTATAGCAAGAAAGTCAGGGTCGATCCCACAGAGAGTCAGCTTATCTATTCTTGTAATTCACGTCACCGACTAGGAACTAGGGGGGTTTGTTTGTGTTTTTTGTAACCAAAGTAAACAAAGCAAGTACACAAGTTCGCAAATAACGGTTGAGAATAATAAGGGAAAAAGCGCCACACTTAACAAAGATCCACACAACAATAGAAAGGTCGATCACAGAATTCTATCAATCTCAAGTTCTTAGTATTCCTATAGTTGTTCTTATCCCGATCATAGATAACTATTAGTTCTACCAGCCCTAATAGTACTTATCAGCAAATCAAATCCGAAAACCTTCAAGACTCAATAAAGCAATAGCAATCAAACAAGGATTCAACAAGATACATGCAATAGAAACAACCCGTTACTATAAGCATGCAATTAACTCTCTCTCACGATGAAGCGCTCGGATCCCCTATATGCAACAATCGTGCTTGCTACTAGATATGCAACCCAAACCCAGAATCACAAGTCCTAACAATTAGGAAGATATCAATAAACCTAGGTGATCAATCTAGATAAATCAACATGAACCAATAATCAATCAAGTACAAAAGAATCAATCCAACTAGATAGGAAAACGAACAAGAGTAGAAAACTCACAACCAATCAATTGCTAGCTTCAAATTGTCAAGTGCAACAATGGAGGTTTAGTTCTCCATAGGGTTTGTGAGAGCAAAAACGTAGAAAGGTGACAACTAGGGTTAGAGAATAGATTATCTCTAAAAGAGTCTTAAACTTAACTTAAATACTAAGGAAATAAAGAAAAGAAAATAACAAACTTGGAAACAAAGTCTCGGAAATAAAATAAAACGGGAAATAAAAACTCGGAAATATCTTCAGCGCGTCTCCACCGCGGGTGCGGTGCATCCCACCGCTGGGTGCGGTGGCTCTCCAGTGGCTTCTGTCTACTTCTCGGACGACCTCGCCGCAGGTGCGGCAGTGCCCACCGCTGGGTGCGGTGGGACTCCAGAATCTTGTCTGGTTTCTGCTTCTTCCACCGCAGGGGCGGTGGTCTTCGGCGCGGGTACGGCAAGGCTCCAATAACATCTCCTCTTCAAAGCTCTTCCTTGCAATCTCTCGCACCGCTCCACAACTCGTCTCTTCACTCCTTTGGCGTCTTTCCTTGGTGGCTTCCTTCCTCAGTGTCTCCTAGATATCCACAATAGCTTAAACACCTCCAAAAACACCAAACTTCGCCTCCAAACGCCATACACATGAATGTGTCTAAATCTACCCGAATGACACCAATAAACCCTCTAATGACTCTTACTTAAGCCCTACAAAGTAGTGCTTATCAAATTCCCCCATGCTTAGACCTTTGCTCGTCCTCGAGTAAACTAAAAGAAAGTTCACTCCTCCAATGTAGCACACAAGGTCTCAGGAAGCATATCCTCCAACTAAGAGTCACCTAACCCATGCCAAAGCTCCTGGCACCAAACTTATCCACAACTCAACAATACTCAACAGCTTAAGGGGCAAGCAGAGTACTTCCCCCAAGCTTAACCCGGACATCCAATAGTGTGAGTAACCTCTAATCCTAGCCTCCATCTATGACTCCTTATGTCTCCCAGAGTGACCTACCCGACAATCCTTCTTTGACTCCTCTTCTTATGACGCCTCGCCAAAAATAATGAGAAATCCTAAAATCACTCTTCTTCTTTTTCGCTCATTTTGCCAAGGCGCCCTTTCGGGTTTTCACCAAGCCACTCATATTTTTTCATAGATGTGCTCACATAAGCTCACGTCACTCTTGACCTCATATTACCCCAGCCTAATGCTGGTCCAAGCCACCTGCTTATTGCCTAGGCCGCCCTTTCGGGTTTTCGACCTATCCCAGGATTTCTATTTTAGCCTTTTTTCTATTTTTTGGCTTTTTCAATTTTTTTTATTTTTCTCCTCAGCGACGTAGAAAGTATAGAACTCTCCCCCATGCTTAAACATTGCATTGTCCTCAATGTAATGAAAGACAAAAGAATAGAAACATAGGGAAAAGCAAAAATAACTCACAATGTCGCCGAGCTGCTGGGACACTTTCGTTGTTGTTGGCGGTATACTCAGTAACGCCCAGGTCTCTAGTGTTGGGCGGGTGACTTCATCAACTCCATCGTCTTCATTACCGTGCAACCAAAGGGAACCACTTTGGTGAATAGTGGTATATCAAAGAATTCGGGGCTGTACGGCCTTCAATGAACACAAAAAATGGGCCCAGATGTAATCGTGACGGGGGCTCTAGTTTTCCTCCTCCTCAGCTGTCAATTGTAGGGCCATCATCGTTGCCAAAAAAAATGTGTGGGGCTAATGACTCCTCCTTTGACAACATGATGCGCACCGTCTCTCCATGGGGAACTCTGGATAGTTAGCCTACGGTAAAACTTTTTTTTAAATCCGTTTAAGGTTTTTTCGGAATTTTTTTTTTAGAACAAGCAGAAAGTAAAGGGTGCCCACCGCGGGTGCGGTGGGCTGCTCACTGCGGGGTGCGGTGAGCTCTCTAGAACCTCATTTTGCTCATTTTCTTAGGTACATGCGTGTTAGTGCACATGCGAAACGAAACAGAAGCAAAAACAAACTACCTAGCTATGCGATGAAATCTCAAAGATAAAGGAAAGAAGGAAAAACGATACCTCGGGTTGCCTCCCGAGTAACGCCTTAGTTAATGTCGTTGGCTCGACATACTCCTCGAACAACCTTAATCCACAGCATCGGGTTCCTTAGGTACCCTCTCATTCAGCACCTCTTTCCTGAACCAATCATGGAAAGGTTTGAACCTTAGACCATTCCTCTTTTTCAATGGCTCCTCCACCTTGGCCTTTATAGTCGTCTTCCCCCTATACTTAGATCGATCAGGGGGGTGTTTAACTTCAACTTCAGGGGCCTGCACCATAGAGGGAACGAGCTTCTCTCTCGGAGTTAGCATAGTGGGGCCAAAGCTCAAAAGAGAAGTAGGAGACTCACCCTTCTCATCCAATAAAGCCGTGACTTCCTGCAGATTAGAAGATACAGTAATATCGATAGGCAAGTCAACTATGGGATCCTCTAGTATAGGTTGCAATTCATCCAAAGGGTTAGGACTCATTACATCAACAAAGTTCAAAGAGGTATTAATGACGGGTTTCATATCATATATGTTATATTCAACTTTATCCCCATCAAATTCCATAGTTAATTTCCCACTTTTAACATCAATTGTGGTATTTGCAGTTTTCATGAAAGGTCTACCTAACAGCATATGTGCACCTGTACCACCATCCATATCAAGAACATAAAAATCAGTGGGGAAAATCAGCGTATCTACCATAACAAGGACATTCTCAACAACCCCTTTTGGGTAGACATTGGTTCCATCAGCTAATTGAATAACTAGTCTAGTGTCCTATAGTGGTGGCAGACCAAGGGACTCATAGAACGACAATGGTAAGACATTAATAGCGGCACCAAGATCTAGCATAGCCTTATCAATCTTTGTCTCACCAATGATGCAAGGGATAGAGAACATACCTGGATCACTGCACTTCTTGGGCAAACGCTTTTGAAATACAGCAGATACTTGCTCGCTCACATGGACCTGCTTCTTTTTCTTCTACTTCTGGTTCCTCTTGATCGTGCAGAGCTCCTTCAAGAACCGAGCATACTTGGGAAAGCTTTTAACAAGTTTGAGCAAAGGGATGTTAACCTCACACTTGCTGAAAGTTTCGAAGAGGTCCTTGTCGTCGACTACCCTTCTCTCCTTGAGCGCCTCTGGAAATGGGGCAGGTGGCTTCTTGGAACCGAGAGGAGGAAAGTATGGACGAACGTAGGTGTCCACATAAGGCTCAGCAACAGCTCCAGAAGTCTTGCCGCGGGTGCGGCCAGAGGTCACCGCCGGGTGCGGTGGATCCCCAGAATTTTCTCGAGAAACAGTACCGCCACCATTGGGTGTGGTGGGTGACACCGCGGGGTGCGGTGAACTTGACAGAACATTCTGTCCCTCCTTTTCATGCTCGCCACGGGTGCGGTCACCTTGCCGCTGGGTGCAGTCATTTTCCAGAATACCCTCTTTTCCTGAGTCGTCCTCTTCAGCACTAGGATCGACATGCAATTGCTTTCCACTTCTAAGGGTCACAGCACTAACATTTTCTCGTGGGTTAACTACCGTTTGAGATGGTAGATTTCCCGACATCTTTGCATCGATCCTCGTGATGGCTTCAGCCATTTGGCTCACCTCCGTTTCCAAATTCTTTATGCTTGACGTTGTGGCTTGAACATGAGTAGTGAAATGTTTCGTCAAGGCTTGGAGCATATCTGCAGTTAAAGGAGACGCATCAGGTTGTGGATCCTGCGACCTTTGTAGAAATTGAGGTCTTGGCTGCTGTTGTTGTTGAAACTGAGGCTGTTGTTGTTGATCCCTCCATCTAAAATTTGGGTGGTCTCTCCATCCCGGATTATAAGTGTTAGAGTAGGGATCATGCCGAGGTCTTGGATCTCCATAACCTCCTACATCGTTTACTTCAACAGGCGAATCATCTTGTAGTTGAGGACAGGCGTCAGTGGGGTGGAATTGATCGGCACAGACCCCACACGCTTTGAGATGCTGAGGAGTTCCTTGCAGCGTAATTCTCCTCACCATGTCCTTCAACTCAACAATATCACTGGCATACGCAGAGCGACTAGAGTCAGCAACATTGACTCCTCTCTTGGTAGAAGCTCTGCCGAAATTTCTTATGCCCTCTGCCATCTCATGAATCTTTTCCATAGCTGCTGCCGGTGTTGTGTTGAGAATATTGCCGCCACATGCAGCGTTGACAATCCTCATTTCACTGTCCAGCAGGCCATTGTATAGATGAAGTACCAAGTCCTGATTGGAATACCCGTGGAACGGACAGCTTGAGCACAGTCTTTTGAAACGCTCATAGTAATCATACAGGCTCTCGTCAGCTTCCTGCTCAATGTTGCTAATAGCCTTTTTCAAACTGTTTGCCTTCTTTGCAGGGAAATACTTTTCAAGAAACGCCTTATGCAGCTTGGTCCACGTATCGATGCTTCCAGTTGGCAGATGGTAGTACCAGTCATCAACAGTGTCCTTCAGGGTGAACCCAAAAGCTCTCATCTTTATTTGCTCCTCAGTAACGTTTGCCGATTTCATGCTCATGCAGACTGTGTGGAATTTACCCATGTGTTTGATTGGGTCCTCTCCAGCCAGTCCATGGAAAGATGGAAGCAAATGAATCAACCCCGGCTTTAACTCAAAGTTTACGCCCGCTCCTATAGCAGGAATAGTCACAGCCAAAGGTTGCTGTTGCAGGTCGGGCGCAGTCAACTGTCTCAACGTTCTATCCGCGTCACCCATCTCAAATGCAGGGTTGTCAAAAACCAAAGTACGGTTTACTCTACGATCCTGGGACAAAGTTCTCTCAATCTTTGGATCAAAATCAAGAAGAGGTGAATTAGTAGCACGAGTGTGGACCATAAGATAGGTCCACACCAAGGTAGGCAACAAACAAATCACAAAAACAGAAAATTTGACTCCCCGGCAATGGCGCCAAATTTGACAGGCTTAAAAGTCGTATGCCTATCAAAGAAATCCTAAACTACCTACTACAGAGTATAGCAAGCAAGTCAGGGTCGATCCCACAGAGAGTCAGGTTATCTATTCTTGTAATTCACGTCACCGACTAGGAACTAGGGGGGGTTTGTTTGTGTTTTTCGTAACCAAAGTAAACAAAGCAAGTACACAAGTTCGCAAATAACGGTTGAGAATAATAAGGGAAAACGCACCACACTTAACAAAGATCCACACAACAATAGAAAGGTCGATAACGGAATTCTATCAATCTCAAGTTCTTAGTATTCCTATAGTTGTTCTTATCCCGATCATAGATAACTATTAGTTCTACCAGCCCTAATAGTACTTATCACCAAATTAAATCCGAAAACCTTCAAGACTCAATAAAGCAATAGCAATCAAACAAGGATTCAACAAAATACATGCAATAGAAATAACCCGTTACTATAAGCATGCAATTAACTCTCTCTCACGATGAAGTGCTCGGATCCCCTATATGCAACAATCGTGCTTGCTACTAGATATGCAACCCGAACCCGGAATCACAAGTCCTAGCAATTAGGAAGATATCAATAAACCTAGGTGATCAATCTAGATAAATCAACATGAACCAATAATCAATCAAGTATAAGAGAATCAATCCAACTAGATAGGAAAACGAACAAGAGTAGAAAACTCACAACCAATCAATTGTTGGCTTCAAACTGTCAAGTACAACAATGGAGGTTTAGTTCTCCATAGGGTTTGTGAGAGCAAAAACGTAGAAAGGTGACAACTAGGGTTAGAGAATAGATTCTCTCTAAAAGAGTCTTAAACTTAACTTAAATACTAAGGAAATAAAGAAAGGAAAATAACAAACTTGGAAACAAAGTCTCGGAAATAAAATAAAATGGGAAATAAAAACTCGGAAATATCTTCAGCGCGTCTCCACCGCGGGTGCGGTGCATCCCACCGCTGGGTGCGGTGGCTCTCCAGTGGCTTCTGTCCACTTCTCTGACGACCTCGCCGCAGGTGCGGCAGTGCCCACCGCTAGGTGCGGTGGGACTCCAGAATCTTGTCTGGTTTCTGCTTCTTCCACCGCAGGGGCGGTGGTCTTCGGCGCGGGTACGGCAAGGCTCCAGTAACATCTCCTCTTCAAAGCTCTTCCTTGCAATCTCTCGCACCGCTCCACAACTCGTCTCTTCACTCCTTTGGCGTCTTTCCTTGGTGGCTTCCTTCCTCAGTGTCTCCTAGATATCCACAATAGCTTAAACACCTCCAAAAACACCAAACTTCGCCTCCAAACTCCATACACATGAATGTGTCTAAATGTACCCGAATGACACCAATAAACCCTCTAATGACTCTTACTTAAGCCCTATAAAGTAGTGTTTATCAGCTAGTTTAATCTATTGTTTATCTTCGATCGTGTTTGGCTAAATTCCTAGTTCTAGGGTTATGGTGATCCCAACGATGCATATGTATTTAAAATTATTATCTTTGTCTGAATTGAAATAGTATTTGATTCATTTCTAGATGCTTTATGCCCATAGTAACTTATGCGAATTGGAACTTATTAGGGTTTGAGACCGAGAGGTGAAAACACTAGTAAGTAATCAGGTAGAGTTTGAGACCGAGAGGTGATAATTTCTACTAGATCCCTAGGAATCGAACCTGAGTGTTATTTGTGCGAGAGCAACTTAATTACTCTGGAGGATACTAAGTCGTCATAGATGTTCTAGGTTTGAGTTGATTTAGCGGAGCGCGAGAGCGGATGTTATCTCAGTTTATTTCTAGACTCTAAGTGCATTAATGGGTTTGAATGAGATTAGCTCTGCGCGAGAGCGATTGTTAGTTTAGTTCAGACACGTCTATTATCGTCTGAGAGGAGTTAGTAGATTACCTTAGATGACTTACCTTCAAATAGTTGGACTAGATTCAGGTAGAGTTTGATTTTATTTACTGAAGCATTGTTACGGTGATCCTTAACCTTAGACACATTTATCCCATATATTTTATCCCTTTTATTTGCTTCTTAGTTTTAGCTTAATTATAGATTTATATTATATTCCCTATTTTCTGGCCTAGTACACTGGTAGCATTTTAATTAGTATTACATTGGTCTCTGTGGGATCGACACTTGAAAAGCTACAATTGACCCCATACGCTTGTGGGTAGGTTTTAGCCACATCAAGTTTTTGGCGCCGTTGCCGGGGACCAATTTGTTAATATTAGTTGTTATCTCTATTAGTGTTTCTAGGTCTTTATTTTTGATTTGATTTTTTTTTATTTTATTTCAGGTAAAAAAAAATCAGCAAATTCGGTCGAATTGTCCCAATAGAAAGGAACTCGGCTCAGAACTCGACCGAGTTTCGATGTGTCAGCTGCTTTATCAAAAAAAAAAACCTCTTCTTTCTCTGTTCCTTTTCCCTCTACCCCTGCTAACCCCCTGCCACCGTTCCCTGCCTCACTGTCTCTCCCTCATTTATCACCATCACCGGCGACATTCAACCCTTCACGCCGCCGCCGTCGCTACTCCCCTCCTCTGCTCTCCGCCGCCCCACCAAAACCTCCATTGATCTCCCTCATCGCAGCCCTTCACCCTCGACGGAACCAAACCCACACCGCCCCTGTTTCTGTCCACCGCGCCGCTGCTGCCCAGCCCCCTCTTCGCACATCCTCTCTCACCCCTCTTCTCATCCTCACCCTCCCACCGGCGTCCCTCCAACCCAGAACCACACCAGCCTCGGCCACCTCTGTTGTCGGCGATCCCCCTCGCCTCTCCCCGCGATCTACCTGCTCGCGAGCTGCCTAGCCCGAAACCGCCGCACACCACCGGCGAGCCACCAGCGAGGTCCGACCTCACCTGCCCTCACGCCTGAATTGGAGGTATGCTTGTGTTAGTAAATTGCTAAACGACGGGCTGAATTGGTGAATCCTTACTGAATTGGTGCATCATTACTGAATTTGAATTGATTGACATGATTAGTGGAAATTGGGTTGAATGCAAATTTGATTTCATAGGTTTATTTTCGGAGAAAATGTTGTCAAGCATCCATGAGTTCTCTATTGAATGTGTATGAAATTAATATTTGGTTACTTGTCTTACATAGCAGAATTCATGAGTTCATTACTTGATATCTTTTATGGGAACTTATTTGAAAGTTATGGTGCTGAATTTCTTGTGGACTTCCTGATTTTATGATGATGTTAGAGTAATCTGCAGCGGCTGTTTGTTTCAATTAGCTATGCCCTATTGAATATTTAATTTACAGTGGAAAGTGAAGTTGGCATATTTTGAGATTGTGGTAGCTACATGCTGATTTTGCTAATATGGGATTGAACGATCTGATGCTGATCATTATGGAATGTTTGGACTGATTTTATATGCTCTAGAATAATAATGAGTTTCTTATTTGTCTAAGCTTGTGGTTTATATTGTTATGTCTGATCATTGCTGTTATGTGTAGTATTGTGTTTGGGGTTTGTTTTGCCTATATTGTATACAGTGCTACTGGAAGACAGATGCTGTTGAAATTTTTCTGCACTGGTACCAAATTTTCGACAACCCCGGAGCATAGAGTAAAGACGCCCTAATACCTGATATCTTTGGTGAGTTTCCTTTTCTCTTTCTTTTATGTCTACATTGGGGACAATGTAGAATTTAAGCTTGGGGGAGGGATAATTCAATGTGTAGCTCCGTTTGCAATTTAGTGATTTTTGTGTCTTTTTTTTCGCTTTTGCATAACATTTCATGCATCATGCATTGCATTTTAGGTGTTTGATATGATTCTCATACTTTGCTTTATTTTTTGTCTTGCAAAAATTCCTCTTGAAATATATTGGTTGTTAATATTGTAGTTGATTTTAAGCATGTTGATGATAATTTTTATATTTTTTGATGTTTGAGTTAGAGTATGTATTTAGTCATTTATTGAGACTAGTTAGAATTGAAATTCTGGACACGATTACCTGTGAGCTTTTGAGCCTTAGTACTGCACATAATTAAGTCCTCTTTTTCTTTTCATGTGTGTGACTCTCACTTTGATTGCTTTATCTCTAGAACTTGTATTTAGAACTTATTTTGAGGCCACGTTTATGACTCTTGTGCATGATATAAAAATGATTGAGGCGTTATTTTTTTTATTAGCCTATATTTCTCTTTACCACCCTTATATGTTATTCCTCTACTTAAAGCCCGCTGAGCCTAATTAGCCTATTTCTTTGTAAGCTCCACAAAAACATTATGAACCTAATGATTAGCCTTTTACCCATCCGGGAATTAGGATTATTTATTTGTTTGTTTTTATGGTTGCAAGCCAAGCTTGGGGGAGTTATTTATATGGCGTGTTATTGTTGGAAGAATCTTGGCTTTTGAAAGAAAAAAAAAAAAGAAAAAAAAAGAATGAAAAAAGAAAAAGAAGAAGCCAAGAATAAGGGCATTTTGTTGAAAAGAATGGTACGAGAAATCCTCAAGTTTGGTGTTGTCTTGGTTAGTTTCTCTTTCCCAGATTTAGCACCACATGGCCAAATTCTATCCCTACCTTACCTTTCACCTGGCCCCATTACAACCTAATAAAAGTCCTCTTAATTTATGTCATGCACAAGGTCCCTAGTGGTGGAGATTTAAAACACTGATACAAGCTTATGGTAGATGAGTGTTCAAAGTTGAGATTTGAGCGAAACACTATACCCTAAACACATGAGTGAGAGTGATTCATGTTCTTTTTCCTAAGCGAGGTCTAGAATGGATGTCCTACTTAGTCTCTTTAATGATAATTTGCATGCTTTAATGATTACATTGCTAAATATTTAAGTTTTCATGAACTTGCTTGAGTATTGATTGGATAGAGACAACCTTTGTATTTCTTGTGGAATTTTGAACTACGTTCTTGCTTGAGGACAAGCAAAGTTTAAGCTTGGGGGATTTGATAACACCTAATTTATACATATTTTAGGAGTCTAGTTGCATATTAGAATAGTTCATTTGCATGCATATTTTATATTTTTTTATTGTTAATTTTGTATTATTTTGTATTCGGAGTCTACACTCGTACTTTTGTGATTTCAGGTATTTTAGGTGCAAATTTGGAGGCGATACGAGACTATTTTCAATGAGCAATATACATATGGATTAGAAGTTGGGCCATGGCCCAAAATGAAGCAATGTCACACCAGCTTGGAGCATGCGGACGGAGGCTAAGTTGTTGATTTCTTCAACTGGGCCGGCCCACTGGAACAAGGGGAGCTGCGTGCAATCTGGTGGAGGAGAGAAAAGATTGGTTTGACTTTTCAAAGGGGGGTGACGTAGGTTTGATAAAGGAGAGGAGTTACGTAGTTTTAGGGGAGTTGAGTTTTGCTTTTGAATTTAGGTTTAGCTTTAGTTTTGTTTTAGTTTGGAGCTTGGTTCCGCTGCACCTCACGTACAGGGATTGAACTTCATGATGGGATTTCAGCTTTAGCATTTCGAAGATGGTATTATTGTTCTAGCTTTCGTTTGGATTATTTTGACATTGAGATCAAGTTATCTTATCTCTTATTTTTGTTGAATAATTCATGCATATTGATGGCTAGTTTAATCTATTGTTTATCTTCGATCGTGTTTGGCTAAATTCCTAGTTCTAGGGTTATGGTGATCCCAACGATGCATATGTATTTAAAATTATTATCTTTGTCTGAATTGAAATAGTATTTGATTCATTTCTAGATGCTTTATGCCCATAGTAACTTATGCGAATTGGAACTTATTAGGGTTTGAGATCGAGAGGTGAAAACACTAGTAAGTAATCAGGTCGAGTTTGAGACCGAGAGGTGATAATTTCTACTAGATCCCTAGGAATCGAACCTGAGTGTTATTTGTGCGAGAGCAACTTAATTACTCTTGAGGATACTAAGTCGTCATAGATGTTCTAGGTTTGAGTTGATTTAGCGGAGCGCGAGAGCGGATGTTATCTCAGTTTATTTCTAGACTCTAAGTGCGTTAATGGGTTTGAATGAGATTAGCTCTGCGCGACAACGATTGTTAGTTTAGTTCAGACACGTCTATTATCGTCCGAGAGGAGTTAGTAGATTATCTTAGATGACTTACCTTCAAATAGTTTGATTAGATTCAGGCAGAGTTTAATTTTATTTACTAAGCATTGTTGCGGTGATCCTTAACCTTAGACACATTTATCCCATATATTTTATCCCTTTTATTTGCTTCTTAGTTTTAGCTTAATTATAGATTTATATTATATTCCCTATTTTCTGGCATAGTACACTGGTAGCGTTTCAATTAGTATTACATTGGTCTCTGTGGGATCGACACTTGAAAAGCTACAATTGACCTCATACGCTTGTGGGTAGGTTTTAGCCACATCAGATAGCACAGGTACCTGACACAACCTTGTCGAAGTAGCTTGAATGCAGCCATCGCATTGATAAGCCTGTCGTTATCAGCGTCATTCCGACCCTTAAACTTGCATACATACTGGCCCCCAGATGACACCGTCACAGTCCTTGAGCTGAAATCGATTACTGCCCCATGACGCGTCAGCCAATCCATACAGAGAATAATGTCGTATGGAGCCATGGCTATACAGATCAAATCTGCTTCGAACTTCTTACCCTGGATGGTAATTGGAAATTCTGATAGACGCTTGGTTCCAACCAATTGTTCACCATTAGGAAGATTCACAACGAAAGGTTCACAAACCTCGTTGCATACTAACCCTAACTTACTGACACAACTTTTCAAAATAAAAGAATGGGTAGCACCCGAATCAAATAACATACATACAGAAGTAGAATGAAGGTATAGAGTACCTTGAGCAATTGGAGCATTAGGTCCATCAGCCTCACGCATCTCGTAAAGGCGTTGACCTTGACCTTCAGAAGCAGCTGGGGCTTTCCCCTTATTCTGTGCAGACGTCTGCATCGAAGGACTAGGAGCTTCCATTGGTCTGAACTTAGGTCGATTGTTCTGATTAACTGAACCTTGCTGCGACTCAGCTCCTTTATGCCTTTACTGTGAACAGAACTTCTGCAAATGTCCCACCTTTTCGCAGCCAAAACACGTCTTCTTCTCCTTCGGACACTCATTACTCTTGTGTCCGTGTGTACCACAGTTATAGCATTGGATCAGACTCTTGCCCTGACCCGATTGACGTGTAGACCCTCCATGAGTCATATCTATTTTTGCTCTGCCAGACTTGGCAAAATTAGACGGTGGCGCGGGATGCTTAAATCCACTCGCCTGAGGTTGGCCCTGCATTGACCTCTGGCGACTTCATTTCTTTGTTGACTCCTCCAGAGTCACTTCCAACTTATAGGCAGCATCTACGTACTGCTCCAGAGTAGAGCATCCGTGACGTATCATTAGTGGTTTAATATCTGGGTTCATCCATTCGTGGAAATGCCAGATCTTTTGCTCTTCATTGGACACCTCCGGCCCAGCATACTGCAATAAATGATTGAATTTGGTCGCAAGCTCGGTCACTTTTAAACCATCCGTCCTTGGATATAGAAACTCCTTGTGTTTCTCTTCCCTCATAGCTCGGAAAAAGAAACGATCGGTCATCTTGGCTTTGAACATCCCCCAGTTCAAACCAGGGTGATCGGTTAGACCAGTACCTTCCCACCACTCACTTGCCACTTCCTTCAATTGAAGGGAAGCAATATGCACTTTTTCAGCTTCAGTGCACTCAACATTACGGAATAGTCGCTCCATGTGGGAAAACCAACGTGCCACTCTAACTGGCTCTCCCTTCCCATCATAGCAGTCGGGCCTCATAGAGCTAATGGCCTTCAGTGCTCGGCCATAATTGCCCTTGTTCCTGACTGCTTCTTCTTGCGGCGCATGGACAACTGGCTCCTCAAATCTTGGAACCGCTGGAGGAATTGGCACAGCCTGTGCCTGAGGCGCAATTGGTCGCATGATGTCGGTGAATGCTTGCATAACGATTCCCTGAATAGCTTCAATTGCTGCTGCATCAAATACCATTGGAGTGTTGACCGGAACTTGGTCATTGCCCCTTTGATTGTTGTTAGAAGCAGACTCGTGTTCATCCACGGGATTTGCGGTATTCCTCTCATTTGGTATGGGGTCATTGCTTGGCCCAGCACCAGCATGAATGGTGTTCCTTGTGTTTACCATCTGTTTACCGATCAAATTCCAAGTATTTTACTACATTAATATCATTCAATATACTTAACGTAATAAAATCAACTCAGAATAGATCAAACTTGGTAATTTTCATTGATAAGCTCAACTGAGCTAATACGTTTTACAAAAGGGATCTCCCGAGCGTCAAGACCAAATTGCCCGGAGACTTAGGTTCTTAACAAAACAACTAAAATACAAGAAAAGAAACTGCTAATCAGCACTGGCCCAATCATGGCGCCCTGAAACATTTCCTGTAATCGCCACTCCTCATACAAGGTTTCTTCGAACGAGGTTTACCATCGGGGTCTGGTGAAAGACTCCTCACCCTGCTTGGTCCAGGAGCACATGGCTCATTCCTTGGTCTTGCCCTTCTTAGAGCATGCTCAACCGCCTCGTCCATCTGGTGGCGCTCTTCTGGGGAAATCATCTGACTTAGGCGAAGTGCCTCTCGCGAGTCAGGACTCAACATTAGCCTTCTCTGAGCAGGAATAGGCTATGAGTTCTCAGATGCATTTTGTGGACCATTTCTTCTTTTGGGAAATACTACCTCGTAAAGCGTATCCCAATCGGCCGAAGTCAATGGCGAGTATTCTTGCTCATGCGGCAACTCCGGACTGGGATAGATAAACTCCATTCCCGGGTCCTCGCTGCCCACCAATAAGGGCTCTAAGCCATCAGACTCGTGGCCCTGTCCCTCGAGGTCTTCCTCGGGGTCCTCCTCTTCTTTCGGATCCTCTTCCGGGTCTTCTTCAGGATCCTCTTCTTCTGGATCCTCCTCGGGAATCATCTCAATCATGAAGTCGTCGTTGTAATGCCCTCTTGCATACCTTGACCACTCCTCTTTATTTTTCGTGTCCTCCCTTAGCTCCTCTGTAGGTTCTGCCACTGGAACCTTGGTCCTATCGGACACTAGTACTACTGACTCGGGTAGTACAGTCTTCACATCCTCGGGTGGATTACTAGATTCTCTGACCTCGAAGCATCACAGGGGAACTGGAAACTCAAGCCTCATTGGAGATGGCGGAGCCACCTCGGCTTCTTCCGAGTCCCTTCGAAGAGAAAAGCATGCACCCATAACCTACGGGTGACGAGAAAAGAGTTAGTCTCTCTAAATATAGAAGTTCACTTTCATATCAGACTAAAGAAAAGAAACGACTAGATCGGCAGAATAAAAAATTTATTTGGAAATTCAAATCCTTCAAAATATTTCTCAGTTCAAAACGAGTAAGCGATGAGTAAGGGTAAGGTCATGACCGAAGATACTAGGGAAAATCCTCCTAGCACCATTATCAAGAAACCACTAAACCTCGCAAGGTACATAGTGTTCCTACGAATACTCGTTCTAACTAAACAGTTAAAACATAAGAGCAATAATTCACATCAAAGCCATCGAGGCCAATAACAGATATAATAGCATTTTTTTCTAGCAGTATATACAACCTATTATAATATCTGTATTTCAATCATATATATATATATATATAATAGCGTTGTTTCTAGCAATATATACAACCTATTATAATATCTCTTTTTAAATCACATACAGTTATCAAAACTGTTCCCAGACGAAAACAATATTCATCCCAAATTAATTAACAATTAAACAATTGATAATCAATATAAATATGGAATGATAAGCAAGAGTGAACCGCCACTTGCCTTAGATTTAGACGAAGCTCAACGAAGCTCGAGACGACAGTTTTCCGGGTCCGAAATGAGGAAGAACTCAGATTATGATTTCCTACGGAACGACCCATAACGAAACCCTAAGTTAGATTCGACAATAAATAGTACGAATCTAAAGAAAAATGAACGAAATCGAAGGAACGAAAGTCCCAAACGAGATCACAAAGCCCAAGCCACAACCACACACGCCCAGGCCCACCGCGGGTGCGGCAAGGCTACAGAGGCGAGACGACGACGATAACTCACCGGGGAAGACGATGGGGGCTCGACTCATGGTGGCTCCGACTTCTGGATTCCCTGGACCACCCAAGTACCACCTTGAGAGAACCTCCTCCTCCTTTGGTAGCTCCGGCGACGACCTTGAAGAACTCCGGCGAAAGCTTGCAACTCCGACGATAATAGAACAAGAGAGAGAGATTGGAGACAGAGAGAGATTGGAGTTGTCTTCCTCCTCCAAGCCTCCTCCTTTTATAGGCCAAGCAAGGAGCCCAGCTGGCACCTCCCCCACCGCCTCAAAGCCGACCGAAACGGCAAGCAGCTCAGGCGACGTTCGGCGGAGCAGAAAAGGAATCATGACGGCGCGGGTGCGGTGGGTCTTACCGCGGGGTGCGGTGGCGACCAATTCCTGACCGCGGGGTGCGGTGGGTATGACCGCGGGTGCGGTCAAGGCAATTTTTTGTGCCTTTTGCCCATTCTTTGACCGGGAAGCCCACTTTTGACCGGGAAGAATTATGGGTATGGGTTTTAACCCCGGGTTAAATATATTCTTACCCGAACAATTATTCTAAACCCCAAAAATACGTCGAATGTATTTTATTCCACTCAAGGAATTATTACGGAGATCAAGTATTTAACAGAAAGTCTGAACATCTCTGAAAATAATTCGACTACAATACGAGTGTTTGGAAAACTTACCTAAATACTCTTTACTAAAATGAGGGGTATTACATCTACTGCTATTTTTAAATTGAATCTTGATAGTTTCTTGATTGTTTAATAGTTAGGATTATCAGGACTGGTAATTAGTTTAGAACAGGGATTAGGACATTCATGAGAATTGAGAACTAGGGATAATCAATGATCGATCAACCAAACTGAAGGTGGATATTTGTCTAGCCAAGATATTTATGTTTTATTTATCATTTTCTTAGTTAGATTCATATAAACTCCCCCCTTTGTTTTTGTTATCAATTGGCGAATGATTTCGCAAACAGGATATATAGCTTGATTCTCTGTGGGATTCGACCCTTACTTACCAGACTACATTAGTTAGGTTTTTGGGTTTACTTTGTTAGGTACATGCGACAAAACGCCTATCAAATTTGGCATCGTTGCCGGGGAATCTAAAGTCTGTATTTTCTCGTTTGTGTGATGGTTTACCGATGTGATAAACAAGACACTATGTCGAGCCATGACATTAACCAAGGCGCTGCTCGGGAGGCAACCCGAGGTATGAAGTTTGTTTCATTTTCTTATTTTTCTCTTTGTATGTTATTTGTTTTCGCTTTTGTTTTTCGTTTTTGACTAACCTGTAGGCGGAGGAGACCACCAGAGAAGAAACCGCGACTGCGGCCTCAAAACCGCGGCCGCGGCCACCACTTCAAAAGCCTGGCGTTTTATTTTTAGTCGAAAAAAAAAATTGAAAAAAATTAATAAAAATAAATTTGAAGTCGCAGCGGCCTTAAAACCGTGATCGCGGCTCAACTGTCCAATTTTTCCTATTGTTGAGACGGTGCGCATCATGTTGCCACGGATGAAACATTAGCCAGACATTTTCTTTTGGCAACCGATGATGGACCGACATGATGCAGCTGATAATGATGAGGAGGAGCAGCAGGAGGACTTTGCAGATATGCCGGTTGATACTACTTTCACTGAGTTTGCATATGTTGTTGATGGACAACACAATGCAGCAGGCACTTTGAGTGATCCTGTAGACCCCGAAAGATAATATAGGGAGTGGATAGCTGAGATTGATGAGGACATGTGGATGCTCCGAGATCAGTCGCTGGTGTAGTGCTTTTACATCAAGCATTGGGACGCCTTTGCTTCACACAGGCCGCCATTGCACCAGAGACTCTTGTCTCCATGACTTTCCACCGCCACGCCGGCCACGACATCCGAGACACAAACCACCTCGACATCGCTAGTGAGTATCTTTCTTTCCCCCCCGAATTTCATTTTCGTCTTTCATTGCATTGAGGACAATGCAATATTTAAGCATGGGGGAGGGATTTGTACTTGTTGTCTATATATTTCAAAAAAAAAGAAAAAAAAAAGAAATTCCTGGGCTAAGTCAAAAACCTGAAAAGGCGGCTTAGGCAATAAGCATGTGGCCCGGACCAGCATTAGGCTGGGGTAAAAAGAGGCTAAAGAGCTATGTGAGGATTGGTGAGCTCATCTTTGAGAAATGAAATGAGTGGCTAGGTGAAAACCCGAAAGGGCGCCTAGGCAAAATGAGTGAAAAGAAGAGGAGTGATTATTAAGATTCATTCATTCTGGCGTGGCGACATAAATGGTGGAGTCATAAGGAGGATTCGGGTAGGTCTACTCTGAAGTTATAAGGAGATAGACTAGAGCTAGGATTAGATGGTCATATTCACTCTATGGTGTTCGGGTTAAGCTTGGGGGAAATACTTTGCTTTCCTTAAAGCTTGTGTGTTGTGTTGATTGTGTTGGTACCTTGGAGATTCATGATTAGGTGCAGTTCTTAGTGGAGATTGTTTTGGTGTGCTTCCTGACACCTTGGGTATTTCAGTGGAGGAGTAGGTTTCTATTAGCTTACTCGAGGACGACAAAGGTCTAAGTATGGGGGAATTTGATACGCTCTACTTTGTAGTGCGTAACTAGGAGCTATTACTAGGATTTAGGTACCATTTGTGTGGGTTTAGTAGACAATTTAGGATAATGGAGTTGTAGAGAAGAAGTGGCTAAATTGAGGATTTTGGTGAAGTAATAAAGCATTAGGAGTAGGAAGCCACCGAGCGAAGGCCGCGAGCGCGAAAGAGCAACAGAGCCAAAATGGAGGTCGCGGTTTACCAGGAAGATCCACAGGCGCGGAAATATTTCCGCGGTAGCGGATTGGAGACGAAGCAGCTGCAAGGTTATAGAGAGCAAACCGCGGTCGCGGTTCCATGCGCGGCGCATTTCGAGATTTTCGTCCGAGATCTTTTATTTATTTTATTTTATTTCCTTTTATTCCCTTTATTATATTTTTAGGAGATTATCGTTATCTTTAGAAATTAGGTTTTGCTAAGTCTTTATATTCTGCCTTTAGAACATCAGATTGGAGAGTTCGTTTTTCTCCTTCTTCCTCTTTTCCCTTTTCTTTGTTTTTATCTTTGTTTTGTTTTTGGCTAGACAATTGAAGCCTTTGTTTGAATTTGATTGTGAGATTATTCCTTTACTCTATCCTTGAATGTTATTGATTCTCTTGTTCTTCATCCCATTGAGTTTTATTGATTTCTCTAGCCTGATCAACTAGTAGTTATGGGTATTATTCATACTGCAGGATTAGGGTTTTGAATTCTACTGGTTTATCTAGTTCACCATTTTGTTGTGATTAGTATTATTAGTATTGGTTTCCCTAGCCTGACAAACTAGTTGAGATTGGTATTATCTATAGTGTTGGTTCCCCTAATCTGGTCAACTTGTTGATATTAATATTGTTCATCCCTAATTCAGAGTAGCAACTACGATATTCTAGAACTGGTTGGAATAGTTTATTGTAGAGAGAATTGATTACATGTCGAGTACTGACTAGTTGTTAAGTATTGCATAAGCCTATCTATTCCTGAGCTTACTGCTACTGTTAAATTGAATCTTGATAGTTTCTTGATTGTTTAATAGTTAGGATTATCAGGACTGGTTGGACTGGTAATTAATTTAGAACAGGGATTAGGACATTCATGAGAATTGAGAACTAGGGATAATCAATGATCGATCAACCAAACTGAAGGTGGATATTTGTCTAGCCAAGCTATTTATGTTTTATTTATCATTTTCTTAGTTAGATTCATATAAACTCCCCCTTTGTCTTTGTTATCAATTGGCGAATGATTTGGCAAACAGGATATATAGCTTGATTCTCTGTGGGATTCGACCCTTACTTACCAGACTACATTAGTTAGGTTTTTTAGGTTTACTTTGTTAGGTGCATGCGACAAAATGCCTATCAAATTTGGCGTCGTTGTCGGGGAATCTAAAGTCTGTATTTTCTCGTTTGTGTGATGGTTTACCGATGTGATAAACAAGACACTATGTCGAGCCACAACATTAACCAAGGCGCTGCTCGGGAGGCAACCCGAGGTATGAAGTTTGTTTCCTTTTCTTATTTTTCTCTTTGTATGTTATTTTTTTTCGCTTTCGTTTTTCGTTTTCGACTCACCTACAGGCGGAGGAGACCACTAGAGAAGAAACCGCAACCGCGGCCTCAAAACCGCGGCCACCACTTCAGGAGCCTGGCGTTTTATTTTTAGTAAAAAAAAATTGAAAAAAATAAATAAAAATAAATTTTAAGTCGCCGTGACTGCGGCCTTAAAACCGCGATCGCGGCTCAGCTGTCCGATTTTTCCTATTACTGAGACGGTGCGCATCATGCTGCCACGGAGGAAACATTAGCCCGACATTTTCATTTGGCAACCGATGATGGCCCGACATGATGCAGCTGATAATGATGAGGAGGAGCAGCAGGAGGACTTTGCAGATATGTCGGTTGATACTACTTTCACTGAGTTTGCATATGCTGTTGATGGACAACACAATGCAGCAGGCACTTCGAGTGATCTTGAAGACCCCGGAAGACAATATAGGGAGTGGATAACTAAGCTTGATGAGGACATGCGGATGCTCCGAGATCAGTCGTTGGTGCAGTGCTTTTACATCAAGCATTGGGACGCCTTTGCTTCACACAGGCCGCCATTGCACCAGAGACTCTTGTCTCCATGACTTTCCACCTATACGTCGGCCACGACATCCGAGACATAAACCACCTCGACATCGCTAGTGAGTATCTTTCTTTCCCCCCCGAGTTTCATTTTTGTCTTTCATTGCATTGAGGATAATGCAATATTTAAGCATGGGGGAAAGATTTGTACTTGCTGTCTATATATTTCAAAAAAAAAATCCTGGGCTAAGTCAAAAACCTAAAAAGGCGGCTTAGGCAATAAGCAGGTGGCCCGGACCAGCATTAGGCTGGGGTAAAAAGAGGCTAAAAAGCGATGTGAGGATTGGTGAGCTCATCTTTGAAAAATGAAATGAGTGGCTAGGTGAAAACTCGAAAGGGCGCCTAGGCAAAATGAGTGAAAAGAAAATGAGTGATTATTAGTATTCATTCATTCTGGCATGACGACATAAGTGGTGGAGTCATAAGGAGGATTCGAGTAGGTCAACTCATGAGTTATAAGGAGATAGACTGGAGCTAGGATTAGATGGTCATATTCACTCTATGGTGTCCGGGTTAAGCTTGGGGGAAGTACTCTGTTTTCCTTAAAGCTTGTGTGTTGTGTTGATTGTGTTGGTACCTTGAAGATTCATGATTAGGTGCAGTTCTTAGTGGAGATTGTTTTGGTGTGCTTCCTGAGACCTTGGGTATTTCAGTAGAGGAGTAGGTTTCTATTAGCTTACTCGAGGACGAGCAAGGTCTAAGTATGGGGGAATTTGTTACGCTCTACTTTATAGTGCGTAACTAGGAGCTGTTACTAGGATTTAGGTACCATTTGTGTGGGTTAAGTAGACAATTTAGGATAATGGAGTTGTAGAGAAGAAGTGGCTAAATGGAGGATTTTGGTGAAGTAATGAAGCATTAGGAGTAGGAAGCCACCGAGCGAAGGCCGCGAGCGCGGAAGAGCAACAGAGCCAAAACCGCGGTTGCGGTTTACCAGGAAGATCCACAGGCGCAGAAATATTTCCGCGGTAGCGGATTGGCGATGAAGCAGCTGCAAGGTTACAGAGAGCAAACCGCGGTCGCGGTTCCATGCGCGGCGCGTTTCGAGATTTTTGTCCGAGATCTTTTATTTATTTTATTTTATTTCCTTTTATTCCCTTTATTATATTTTTAGGAGATTATCGTTATCTTTAGAAATTAGGTTTTGCTAAGTCTTTATATTCTGCCTTTAGAACATCAGATTGGAGAGTTCGTTTTTCTCCTTCCTCTTTTCCCTTTTCTTTGTTTTTATCTTTGTTTTGTTTTTGGCTAGACAATTGAAGCCATGGTTTGAATTTGATTGTGAGATTATTCCTTTACTCTATCCTTGAATGTTATTGATTCTCTTGTTCTTCATCCCATTGAGTTTTATTGATTTTTCTAGCCTGATCAACTAGTAGTTATGGGTATTATTCATACTGTAGGATTAGGGTTTTGAATTATACTGGTTTATCTAGTTCACCATTTTGTTGTGATTAGTATTATTAGTATTGGTTTCCCTAGCCTGACAAACTAGTTGAGATTGGTATTATCTATAGTGTTGGTTTCCTTAATCTGGTCAGCTTGTTGAGATTAATATTGTTCATCCCTAATTCAGAGTAGCAACTACGATATTCTAGAATTGCTTGGAATAGTTTATTGTAGAGAGAATTGATTGCATGTCAAGTACTGACTAGTTGTTAAGTATTGTATGAGCCTATCTATTCCTCAGCTTACTGCTACTGTTAAATTGAATCTTGATAGTTTCTTGACTGTTTAATAGTTAGGATTATCAGGACTGGTTGGACTAGTAATTAATTTAGAACAGGGATTAGGACATTCATGAGAATTGAGAATTAGGGATAATCAATGATCGATCAACCAAACTGAAGGTGGATATTTGTCTAGCCAAGTTATTTATGTTTTATTTATCATTTTCTTAGTTAGATTCATATAAACTCCCCCCTTTGTCTTTGTTATCAATTGAAGAATGATTTGTAATATCCCTCATTTTTTATAAGGGTATTTTGGAATTTTTCCAACTCCCGTACTACAAGTCGGATTAAATACAGAGAAGTTCGGACGTTCTGTATATGTTTGATCTCTGTAATATTTTTCTGAGTAGTATAAAATATAGTTGACGCATTTTAGGGGTTAAATTGTCGTTCGTGTACAAATATATTTAACCCGGGGTTAAGATAATTAACCAAAAAGTAAACCGGTCAAAAGAGGGCAAAAATGGCCTTGACCGCACCTTGGCCGCACCCGCGGTGAAGGCCAATCTGTGAGGCGGTCAGTGGAGGCCACCGCACCCTGCCGTACCCCGCGGTGGGATATTTTTCTGCAGCGTTATCTTCTTCCCTCTGCTCCTGTCAGTGGCGCCGGTTGTCAGCAAGTGGCGGTTCCCTCTTGGTCGAGGGCTTGTCACCTGCTTGTTCCCCTTCTTAGTTGGCCTATAAAAGGGAGAGAATTGTAGAGGAAGATGCACAGCTGAAACTTCATCTTCCTCCTCTGAAAATTCTTCCTCCATTGTTGCCGGATTTTTCCAAGCTTTCGCCGGAGTGTCGTCGGAGTTCCCTTTGAGTGACAAAGGTCCTCTCAAGTGTTTTTGAAGGTGCAAGGTGTGTGGAGACTAAACCACAATCAAATCAAGGCCAACGAATCGGATTTGGGTGAGTTTCTCCATGGTCGCTGCCTTCGTCCTCTGCCCCTGTGACCCCACCGCACCCGCGGTGGCCTGTGTTCGGGTTGTGTGTTCTTGGGTGTTGTGGTCTTGGGCGAGGCTTGGCTCCTTTGATTCCTTTCGTATTCTTTTAGATTCATTTATGTAGATATTGAATCTAACTTAGGGTCTCATTATGGGTCATTTCATAGGGATTTATTACCCGAGATTTGTCCCTGCTTCTGACCCAGGAACCCGTCGTTTCTAAGCTATGTTCACGCTCGACTAATCTAAGGCAAGTGGCGGTTCGTTCTTGCTTATCATTCCATGTTTCAATTAATTATCAATTGTTTAATTGTTAATTAGTTTGGGATGAATTATTGTTTCGTTGGGAACAGTTTTGTTAAATAATATGATTAAAATATGATATTATAATAGGTTGTATATCTGTTAGAACAATGCTATTATAGATATATATTAATGATGATGGCCATGATGGCTTTGATGTGGATTATTACTGTGTTGAACTGTTTAGTTAGCACGAGTATTCGTAGGAATGCTACTGGGGCCCCGAGAGGTCTAGTCGTTTCTTTATAACCGGTGAAGAGGGCGGCAAAACCCCTAACACCATCTTGTAGATCATGATCAACCTCTATCCGAGTATAGAGGTGGTGCACTTAGCCAGTGTCACAACCCTTGGGATTTATTTCCTTCGATATATGTCCCTCATGGCGAAACATATATTTAAAAGCTTATAACGTGATGCGCGTTTTGGAATTAAATGAGATAAGTGTCGTTGTCACACATAATTAATATACCCTTGGGCGAGTAGTGCAGCTAGGCAATAGTGCAGCTAGGAAATCTCGTCTTGACTTTGATCAGAGTAACGTTCTCTTTCCAATCTGGATTCGCTTTGAGCGGTGAGGTTGGTCGTGAACCGAAACATCAAGTCGTTTTTGAACGCTTGTATGAATTATTTATGTTTCCCAACATTTGTCATATTTCCGATAAGACTCAATTCATTGGAGTCTTCTTTTGGGATTGATTGTTGTAAGACTCGGTCTTCCAGAATCTTCTTTTGATCATGCATTTTCATTTATTCAGTAGAAGTATGGTAGTTGACTATCGTTATCGGTTGTTATTCGAGAAGCGATAAGTATAACCTAATACGACTACTCGAACCACTCTTCTTTGTACCCTTGCATAGTCTTTCAGTAAGACTAACCAACCGAAATTGTTCTCAGCATGGTTGGCTGGTGTCATCCGTTCGTTTCGGCACATCAGATAAATTGCAGATCCGAGAAGGCTAGAACGACTATGAAGGCAAACGGTGTTTTGACAAGTTTATTTATGTCGATATCCTTGGCGGGTGATCATTGCGATCAAAGACCCTTTTGTTGTTATTTCAAAGACTTCCGTTGTGTTAAATATGTCTTGTATAAAGACGTCCGATGTAATGTTTCTGGTTATGTATTTTGATGTATTTGGAATTATGTTATAATTCCGAGACTTTGGTTTTAATGAAAGTTATGATATTTTGTATGTTTTGATGAGTTATATCAACTGGAAAAGCATGGGGTGACTTCGGATGTGGAAATCCGAGGTCACTGGCAGTAATACCTTTTGAGGAAATTTGGGGGTGTTATAGAGATGGTATCAGAGCCGAATTTTTTTTTAAAACGGGTTTGGGATTTTATAAACCATTTACTCGTTTTGAACTAAGAAATGTTTTCGAAGGCTCAGGATTTTCGAATAAAAAGCCGTTCATAGTCGTGCCTTCTTTAGTCTGATATGGAAGTTCACTTCTATATTTAGAAAGACTAACTCTCTTCTTTTTGCCCCGTAGGAAATGGGTGCATGCCTTTCTCTCAAGAGGGATTTGGAAGATGCCGAGATGGCTCCACCATCTCCAGTGAGGCCTAACTTTCCAGTTCCCCCGCAATGCTTTGAGATCGGAGGACCTAGCAATCCATCCGAAGAAGTAAAGCATGTACTTCCTGAGTCGGTGGTACTTAGATCCAACGATGTTGTGACTCGGGTAGTAGAACCCGTTGAGCTGTCAAGGTACGCTCAAGGATATTACAACAACGACTTCACAATGGGGATGATTTCTGAAGAAGAGGAAGAGGAGACGTCAGAGTATTCAGGCAGATACCTTGACGACAACCTCGAAATTGAGACGGTTCCCGAGGAGGACCCGAAAGAGGAAGACCCAGAAGAGGATCCAGAGGAAGATCCTGAGGAGAACCAAGAGGAGCAGGATCAAGAAGCTGATGGCTTGAGACACTTGTTGGAAAGCGATGAGGACACGGGGATGCAGTATATCTACCCAAGTCCGCCACCTGAACAAGAATATTCGCCATTTACTGACGCTGATTGGGAAGCACTCTATGTCGAGTACGGCATTGGAGGAAGTGGACCACGAGGGATATCTGAGAACTCTGAGCCTAATCCTGTTCAGAGGAGACGGAGGTCGAGTTATGAATTACAAGAGATCCTTCGTCAAAGTCAAGAGATCTCTTTTGAAGAGCAGCGTCTGATGGACGAGATGGCTGATCGTGCCCAAAGGAGGGCAAGGCCAAGAACACCAGACCCAAGGGACAAACTATGTGTTCCCGGGCCGAATAGGGTCAGGAGTCCGTCACCGGATTTCGACGATAAACCCCGCTCAAAGAAACCTTATGTAAGGAGTTTGCCATACAGGAAACGTTTTTAGGGCGCCTGGATATGGGCCAACGTTAACTGTAGTAGTTTCTTTTGCTTATACAGAGATGTATATGCGATGAAGTACATAAATCTCCGAGCAATTTTGTTCAAAAGCTCGGGAGATTCCTTTTGTAAAACCTGTAGCTCTGTTGGAAGTTCATCTATATAAATTACCCAGTTGATCTACTCTGAGTTGATTTTATTACATTAAGTATGTTGGAGTGATATTAATGTATAAAATACTTGGAACTTGATCGGTAAACAGATGGTGAACACGAGGAGCACTATTCGTGCTGGTGCTGGACCGAGTAATGACCCCAGGCCAAACGTAAGGAATGTTGCAAACCTTATGGATGAACATGAGACTGCTTCTAACAATAACCCAGGAGGCAATGACCAAGCTTCGGCCAATGCTCCAATGGTTTTTGATGCAGCGGCAATAGCAGCTATTCGGGGAATTGTTATGCAAGCTTTTGCCGACATTATGCGACCAGTCGCACCTCAGGCACAAGACGTGCCAGTTCCCCTAGTGGTTCCGAGAGTTGAGGAGCCAGCTATCTATGTACCTCAAGGAGGAGCGAACAGGGATAGAGGCAACTATGGCCGAGCGCTGAAGGCCATAAGCTCTATGAGGCCTGATAGCTACGACGGAAAAGTAGAGCCCGTCCGAGTGGCACATTGGTTCTCTCATATGGAACGGTTGTTTCGTAATGTTGAATGCACTGAGGCTGAGAAAGTGCATATTGCTTCCCTTCAACTGAAGGATGTTGCTAGCGAATGGTGGGAGAGCACCGGTCTAGCTGATCATGCTGACTTGAACTGGGGCATGTTCAAGGCTAAGATGATGGATCATTTCTTTTCCCGAGCCATGCGGGATGAGAAACACAAGGAGTTTCTTTATCCAAAAACTGATGGATTGAAAGTGACCGAGTTAGCGGCCAAGTTCAGTCACTTATTGCAATACGCTGGGTCGGATGTGTCCAACGAGGAGCGGAAAATCTGGCACTTCCATGAATGGATGAGCCCAGATATTAAACCAATGATGTTGCATCACGGATGCTCTACTTTGGATCAATACGTAGATGCAGCTTATAAGTTAGAGGTGACCCTAGAGGAGTTGACCAAGAGACGGAATCGCCAGAGGTCGATGCAAAATCAACCTCAGGCAAGTGGATTTAAACGGCTTGCGCCACCGCATAACTTTGACAAGTCTAGCAAAGCAAAGACAGAAATGACTCAAGGAGGGTCAACACAACAATCGGGTCAGAGCAAGAGTCTGATCCAGTGCTACAATTGTGGTGCAAGCGGGCACAAAAGCATCGTGTGTCTGAAAGAACGAAAGTCGTGCTTTGGCTGTGGAAAAGAAGGGCATATGCAGAAGTTCTATCGACAGGGAAAGCATAAAGGAGCGGAGTCACAACAAGGGTTTGTTAATCAGAAAAACCGACCTAGGTTCAAACCGGCGGAGACTCCTAGTCCTTCGATGCAGACAACTGCACAGAACAAGGGCAAGCCCCAGCTACTTCGGGAGGTCAGGGTCAACGCCTGTACGAGATGCGTGAGGCTGATGGACCTAACGCTCCAGTTGCTCAAGGTACTCTATACCTTCATTCTACTTCAGTATGTATACTGTTTGATTCGGGTGCTACCCATTCCTTTATTTTGGAGAATTGTGTTAGTAAGTTAGATTTAGTTTACAACGAGGTTTGTGAGCCTTTCGTTGTGAATCTTCCTAATAGTGAACAATTAGTAGGGACCAAGTGTTTGTCAAAATTTCCGATTACCATTCAGGGTAAGAAATTTGAGGCAGATTTGATTTGTATAGCCATGGCTCCATACGATGTTATTCTCGGTATGGATTGGCTGACGCGTGATAGGTGTCATTTCATGCACCTTAACTAGCAATTATTAGCATTACTTATAGGAGTTTATGACTAGATTTAAGGTTAAGTCTGTAATCCAAAAGATGTGGAGAGAATTGAAGATATCCAGGGATTTACATCTTTTTTGGAGAAGATGAGGATCTGTTGGAAATTAATTGGAGAAGACTACCAACACTTGGTAGTAATGAAGAGCAGAAGACATTGGAGTGGGCGATTTCACCGCCCCGCGCCAGATCCACCGCGACCCGGTGGTGGGTCCCAGATAAAGATGACGCCCCGCGGCAATATGCTGAACGAAGCAATTAATTATGACGCGTGCTGATGCTGGAATTAAATAGAAGATGGGCCGTGAAGATGAATTAGGCCCAAGTTGAAGAAAGGCCCACGAAGTCGGCCCATGAAGATGCCGCGTGAAATCGGGAAATTGGAAGCGGTAAAGTAAAAGCGGAGTGACGTCAGCCATGACGTCAGCGGAGCATGTGATGTTGAATTGGGCCGCAGCTTGGAATTGGGCCGAGCGAGATGTGCGTTGGTGTGGGCCGAGAAGCTGATTTCATGAGAGAGAGACCGAGTGTGATTCCGGGATTAATTTCCCGGGATTTGATTAGTTTGTATTTGGTTATTATTTTATTATTATTTCTTTTTATTATTTTTAGCACTTTTAGATTTAGGTTAAATACCCTTTTGTTAACCTAGTTGCCACAACGGAGAATTCTCCTTCTGGAGACAGGTTCGTTTTCATTCTGCCTCTGGGGTTTTAACCCATGGAGAACTAAACACCTTTGTTCTGCTAGACGTTTGAAGCAATACAGTTGATTCGGTTGTGAGATTTCTATTCCTTGTTCTTATTCTTATGTGTGTTGGTTTGATTCTCTTGGTTATATTGATTATTGATTTATCATTGTTCTTCATAGTCTGGCCAGCTAGGTTGAGTAATATTTATCAATTGCTAGGATTTGCATATAGGGGTTCCGAGTGCATATCTAGTAGCAAACACAATTGTAAGTATAGGGGTTCCGAGCGTACAATTGTGAGTGAGAGTCAGTTGCATGCGAGTATTAATACGTCCTTCTATTTGCATGTATCATATATCCTTATGTGCATTGCTATTGCTTTGTTGGTGGTAAAGTATACCGACAACTGTAAGAATGGGTGGTAGTTTACCATTGGCATAGTAATAAATCTATCGACAACTGTGAGAATCGATAGTGCTTAAGATCAGGGTGGGAACAACCATAAGAATAGTAAAAGAACTTGGATTTATAAGATTTCAGTGATCAACTTATATCTCTGTATTGTGGATCTCGTTCTAGTGGAACTACTTTCCCCATTCATATTCTCAAGTCAACTAAACCTATTTACTTTGCTCTGTTTGATAATCAAAACCCCCCTTGTTACCTTGCATGCTTATAAACACATAGATTGATTACTGCCTCCCTGTGGGATTCGACTCTTGCTTGCCTCTACTACTTGTTTAGGTTTGTTAGGATTATTTTGTTTAGGTGTCACGACAACGTCTTATCAAATTGGCGTCGTTGCCGGGGAGGCAAGATTTGATTTTTCTGTGTGTTTGTTTGTGTGCGTGTTACTTTGGTGTGGACCTATCTTACGGTCCACACCCGTGCTACTGATTTTTGCTTTCCCTTTTTAATTTTTGTTACAGATATGGATTCCTGGGGAGAGCCGCGATATGACCCATACTCCTACGCATACACTCCAGGGTGGAGAGATCACCCTAATTTGAGTTATGGGTACCATCAATACCATCCATATGGTTATGACCACCAGGAGTTCTACCCAGAGCCACAATCTTTCTACCAGCAGGATGCTCCACAACAGTACAATCCGGCATACGAGCATAGCCCACAAGTGTCCAATCCAAATTTGTCAACTGAAGAGATGCTCAGGACCTTGACTCAGCACTTCGCCACTCATACTCAAACTACAGAGTCAAGCATCAAAAATATAGTAAGGCAGGTGGACCAGATGGCGGAATCAATTATACGGATCGCTGCAAGGATTTCGGGGAATCTACCATCTCAAACGGTAGTAAACCCGAGGGAAAACGTTCCTCCTAGTGCTGAAGATGAGGACGAATATGAGATGGAGAACATCACCCACCGCCCCCCGTCACCTCTTACCGCGACCCGACGTGAAGTCCTAGTTATCTCACCGCCCCGCGGCGAGACTGACCGCGACCCGGCGGCGAGCCTCAGTAACTCCACCGCGAACCCGCCGCCTCGCGGCAATGACCACCGCCCCGCGGTGGACGGAGTGCCTCCTAGTGATATCTCACCGCGATCCGACGTCCAAAATTCCAGTTATGCTGATGAGGTCTGGATAGATTCTTGCGGGGTTGAATGGCCGGTAATTTCGGAAGAGGAGTACTTTTTGAGATATGAGGAGGAGTGGAGCGACGATGAGGAGGAGAGCCATGACCGTGAAAATACTCCAGAGACAACCGTTCCTCTCAAAGATGCCCCGGTAGTCCCCGATCCTCTGGAGGCTGCCTATGATGAGTTTGTGCGTCTCAACTCCTTCCCGCTCGTCGCGCTGCAACCCGTCACACCCTTCCTTGAGGCTTCCCGAGTTACTCAAAGGCTAAAGAACAACGAGAACATCTATGAGGCCTTCAGTGACTGCACAAAAACCGTTCCCTTGGTCACACTGGCAGATAGCACCCCTCGCTGCAAGGAAATGTTAAAGGTGCTGGGCATGATCAAGAAGAAACCGAAGGGGAAGCACAAGAGGGAAGCCTTGATACAAGTGGCTGATTTTTATATGCTGGATACGGGGCAGGCTGTACATGCAGCCCCTGAGATGCTGGGTAGACAGTTTTTAAAGATGGCAAGTGCATTCATGGATACAACGAGTGATCCAGCCATCAACAATTGCACAAGATTGGGGGTCACGCTCAATCGGGAGTATACAAAGAGGCATCCCCCTGATCCAGGCCCCAGGAGTTTGGTGGTTGTGAGCAAACCAAGTTGAGGAGAATGGAGTAGTATGTCAAGCCATGACAATAACTAAGGCGTTGTCCGGGAGGCAACCCGAGGTATGTTTTACTTTCTTTGTTTTTCTTTATTTATTTCTTGCATTAGTTTTGCTTGTTTTTGCTTTGTTTTTGTTTTGGTTTTTGTTTCTGACTAACCTACAAGGAAGAGACCCATGCCTATTGAAGAAGGTGTTTCCACACCAATGTAAGTCTCTTCCTTCCCTGCACTAAGTCACTCCCCGAAAAAACCTTAAACGGGGGGCAAAAAAAGAAAAAGAAGTTCTACCAAGGCCAGCTGTCCGGAATTCCCATGGAGATGGTGCGCATCATGTTGTCAAGGAGGAAACCTTAGCTCTACACACATATTTGGCAACGATGATAGCCCTGCATTCGACAACTGAGGAGGAGGAACACTAGAGCCCCCACCATGATTCTATTTGGGCTCCACCATGTGTTCCTAGAAGGCCGTGCAATCCCGATATCATTGATATACCACTACTCACCAAAGTGGTTCCCTTTTGGTTGCATGGTAGGAGAAGATTACAGAGTTGATGAAGACACCCGCCCAACACCAGAGACCTGGGCATTTATTGAGAAGACCAACAGCGACACCTACAGTGTCCAAGCAGCTTGGCGACGTTTGTGAGTTATTTTTTTTGCTTTTCCCTCTGCTTCTATTCTTTTGTATTTCATTACATTAAGGACAATGCAATGTTTAAGCATGGGGGAGAGTTCTATACTTGCTACGGGGGGAGTTCTATACTTGCTACGTCGTTGAGATGGGGGGAATTGAAAAAAGGCATACATTAAAAATCCTGGGATAGGTCGAAAACCCGAAAGGGCGGCCTAGGTAATAAGCAGGTGGCTTGGACCAGCATTAGGCTGGGGTAATATGTGGTCAAGAGTGACGTGAGCTTATGTGAGTACATCTATTGGAAAATGAAATGAGTGGCTTGGTGAAAACCCAAAAGGGCGCCTTGGCAAAATAAGCGAAAAGAAGAAGAGTGATTTTAGGATTTCTCATTATTCTTGGTGAGGCGTCATAAGAAGAGGAGTTATAAGGAGGATTCGGGTAGGTCACTCTGGAGGGATAAGAAGATAGATGGAGGCTAGGATTAGTATTGCCACTCTATGGTGTTGTGTTGTATTGTGTTGTTGTGATGTGCGTATTATTTTGGTACTCTGGAGCTGATTGTTGAGTTGTTGTAATTGCTGGTGTCATATTTTCTTGTACTTCCTGAGACCTTGGTGTTTGATTGAGAGAGTAGGTTTATCATTAGCTTACTCGGGACGAGTAAAGGTCTAAGCATGGGGGAATTTGATAGGTGTCATTTCATGCACCTTAACTAGCAATTATTAGCATTACTTAGAGGAGTTTATGACTAGATTTAAGGTTAAGTCTGTAATCCAGAAGATGTGGAGAGAATTGAAGATATCCAGGGATTTATAGCTTTTTTGGAGAAGATGAGGATCTGCTGGAAATTAATTGGAGAAGACTACCAACACTTGGTAGTATGGAAGAGCAGAAGACATTGGAGTGGGCGATTTCACCGCCCTGCGCCAGAGCCACCGCGACCCGGTGGTGGGTCCCAGATAAAGATGACGCCCCGCGGCAATATGCTGAACGAAGCAATTAATTATGATGCGTGCTGATGCTGGAATTAAATAGAAGATGGGCCGTGAAGATGAATTAGGCCCAAGTTGAAGAAAGGCCCACGAAGTCGGCCCATGAAGATGCCGCGTGAAATCGGGAAATTGGAAGCGGTGAAGTAAAAGCGGAGTGACGTCAGCCATGACGTCAGCGGAGCATGTGATGTTGAATTGGGCCGCAGCTTGGAATTGGGCCGAGCGAGATGTGCATTGGTGTGGGCCGAGAAGCTGATTTCACGAGAGAGAGACCGAGCGTGATTCCGGGATTAATTTCCCGGGATTTGATTAGTTTATATTTGGTTATTATTTTATTATTATTTCCTTTTATTATTTTTATCACTTTTAGATTTAGGTTAAATACCCTTTTGTTAACCTAGTTGCCACAACGGAGAATTCTCCTTCTGGAGACAGGTTCATTTTCATTCTGCCTCTGGGGTTTTAACCCATGGAGAGCTAAACACCTTTGTTCTGCTAGACGTTTGAAGCAATACAGTTGATTCGGTTGTGAGATTTCTATTCCTTGTTCTTATTCTTATGTGTGTTGGTTTGATTCTCTTGGTTATATTGATTATTGATTTATCATTATTCTTCATAGTCTGGCTAGCTAGGTTGAGTAATATTTATCAATTGCTAGGATTTGCATATAGGGGTTCCGAGTGCATATCTAGTAGCAAACACAATTGTGCGTATAGGGGTTCCGAGCGTACAATTGTGAGTGAGAGTCAGTTGCATGCAAGTATTAATACGTCTTTCTATTTGCATGTATCCTATATCCTTGTGTGCATTGCTATTGCTTTGTTGGTGGTAAAGTATACCGACAACTGTGAGAATCGGTGGTATTTTACCATTGGCATAGTAATAAGTCTATCGACAACTGTGAGAATCGATAGTGCTTAAGATCAGGGTGGGAACAACCATAAGAATAGTAAAAGAACTTGGATTTATAAGATTTCAGTGATCAACTTATATCTCTGTATTGTGGATCTCGTTCTAGTGGAACTACTTTCCCCATTCATATTCTCAAGTCAACTAAACCTGTTTACTTTGCTCTGTTTGATAATCAAAACCCCCCTTGTTACCTTGCATGCTTATAAACACATAGATTGATTACTGCCTCCTTGTGGGATTCGACCCTTGCTTGCCTCTACTACTTGCTTAGGTTTGTTAGGATTATTTTGTTTAGGTGTCACGACAATGCCTTATCAACGCGTCATGGGGCGGTGATCGACTTTAGTTCAAGAACTGTAACGGTGTCATCTGGGGGCCAATGTGTGTGCAAATTCAAGGGTCGGAATGACGCTGATAACGGCAGGCTTATCAATGTGATGGCTGCGGTTAAGCTACTTCGACAAGGTTGTGTCGGGTACCTTTACTACCTGGATCCACCCATGAAAGATGAACCATCAATTCTTGATATTCCTATGATTAGTGAGTTTCTGGATGTTTTTCCGGAAGAGATTCCTGGATTACCCCCGAAGCGTGACGTGGAATTTTCTATTGATCTTGAGCATGTTACCGTGCCGATTTCTAAAGCACCGTACCGGATGGCTCCTGCTGAGATGCAAGAGTTGAAGAAGCAACTCGAGGATCTTCTCGACAAGGGTTATATAAGGCCAAGTGCATCGTCTTGGGGTGCTCCAGTTTTATTTGTCAGGAAGAAAGATGGATCGTTTCGACTTTGTATCGACTATCGAGAGTTGAATAAAGTCACGATCAAGAACAAATATCCTTTGCCAAGGATTGATGATTTGTTGGATCAACTACAAGGAGCAAAAGTCTTTTCCAAAATCGATCTGAGATCTGGATATCATCAGCTCAGGATTCGAGAGGAGGATATTTCGAGGACTGCATTCCGGACAAGATATGGTCACTACGAGTTCGTAGTCATGCCATTTGGACTTACCAATGCTCCAGTAGTTTTCATGGATCTAATGCATCGATGTTTTCACCAGTACTTGGATAAGTTCGTGGTGGTCTTCATCGACGACATTTTGATCTATTCCCCGAGCCTGGAAGCTCATGGGGAACATCTCCGGATAATTTTG
Source organism: Rheum nobile (assembly GCA_027886185.1). Classification (NCBI taxonomy): domain Eukaryota; kingdom Viridiplantae; phylum Streptophyta; class Magnoliopsida; order Caryophyllales; family Polygonaceae; genus Rheum; species Rheum nobile. The sequence goes on along the minus strand of WOAB01000593.1, from coordinate 436,116 downwards.
TCAGTCCTTAGACAAAATCAGTTGTATGCAAAATTGTCTAAGTGTGACTTTTGGATCAAGGAAGTGGCTTTCTTAGGCCATGTGATCAATGAGAATGGGGTGATGGTTGACCCCCAGAAGATTGAAGCAGTAGCCAATTGGAAGCAGCCTCAGAATGTGAAGGAGGTGCGCATTTTCCTAGGACTTGCTGGATACTACAGACGGTTCATGAAGGGATTTTCGAAGATCGCTCTACCTATGACCGGTCTGCTCTGCAAGGTCCATACGAAGTTTGTCTGGAATGACAAGTGCGAGGGCCAGTTTTCAAAAGCTAAAGCAATGTCTGACCTCTGCACCAGTATTGACGTTGCCGGAAGGAACTGATGATTATGCGGTCTATAGTGATGCTTCGAAAAATGGGTTGGGATGTGTGTTGATGCAAAGAGGCAAGGTTATTGCATACGCATCAAGACAACTGAAAACCTATGAAGAAAACTATCCGACGCATGATCTGGAGTTAGCAGCAATAGTGTTTGTGCTGAAGATTTGGAGGCACTATCTTTATGGTGTGAGATGCCAAGTCTTCACTGATCACAAGAGTCTCAAATATATATTTACTCAGAAGGAGCTGAATATGAGACAACGTCGCTGGTTGGAGCTACTCAAAGACTATGACATCGAATTGCTGTATCATCCGGGCAAGGCTAATGTAGTAGCCGATGCATTGAGCCGGAAGACGCCGCACGAGACTGTAGTGGCTTTGCTTGTTGCTCAAGCCAAGTTGAACCAAGGGTTGTGCGAGATTGAAGTCTTGTACGATCAACATCGAGGATACCTCAGTATGCTTGAGATTCAAGCTACGCTTCTTGATCAGATCAGGGAGAAACAGGTCGATGATGTGGTCTTGGTGAAGCTAAGCAGTGAAGTAATGGACGGGAAAGCTCTCGGTTTCGTGATTCAGGAAGATGGATCACTCTGGTTTCAGGACCGGATTTGTGTGCCTGACATCGATGGTCTTTGCCAGTTGGTGATGAGGGAAGCCCATTCGTCAGCCTATTCTGTACATCCAGGCTCTAGCAAGATGTACAAGGACCTCAGAAAGAATTTCTGGTGGCCCAACATGAAGTGGGATGTGGCAGAATATGTGGCAAAATGCTTGACTTGTCAGAAGGTCAAGATAGAACACCAAAGACCCGATGGTGAATTGCTACCTCTTCCAGTTCCAGAATGGAAATGGGAGGACATTGCAATGGATTTCGTCACAGGGCTGCCAAAGACTCGAAGTCAAAAGGATGCTATATGGGTAATCATTGACAGGCTCACGAAGAGTGCTCACTTCGTGGCTATCAAGTCAACATGGAGAACCCAAAAGCTATCAGAAGTGTTCTTATACGAGGTTATCCATTTGCATGGTACCCCAAAGACCATTGTATCAGATCGTGATGGCCGATTCATGTCAAGATTCTGGAAAGAATTGCACAAGGCCATGGGAACCGAGTTAAGGTTCAGTACTGCGTTTCATCCTCAAACGGATGGACAGTCTGAGAGGACCATCTAGACCTTAGAGGATATGCTGAGAGCATGTGTACTCGATCGTCCGACTAGATGGGAGAACAATCTGAGTCTGATTGAGTTCACATACAACAATAGTTGGCATGCTACTATCAAGATGGCTCCATTCGAGGCTTTGTATGGTCGAAGGTATAGATCTCCAATTTGTTGGGATGAGAATGCCGACAAGATTCTGCTCGGACCAGAGCTAGTCGAAAGGACTACCTCGGACATTGCCTTGATAAGACAAAGAATGTTGACAGCTCAGAGTCGACAAAAGTCTTACGCTGATCCGAAGCATAGGAATGTTGAGTTTGAGGTTGGTGACAAAGTCTTTGTCAAAGTATCGCCATCCAAGGGCGTGTTCAGATTTGGTAAGCGTGGGAAGCTCAACCCTCGCTATGTGGGACCATTTGAGATCTTTGATAAAGTGGGATCTCTAGCGTACCGTTTGGCATTGCCGCCATCGACACATCCAGTACACAACGTGTTCCACGTATCCTTGTTGAGGAAGTATGTGCCAGATGAATCTCATGTGCTGAGTTATGAAGACATCGAGATCCAGGCTAATGGTACCTACGAGGAAAGACCTGTGCGTATTCTCGAGCGCCGTGAGAAGCAACTACGCAACAAGGTAGTACCGTTGGTACGAATTTTGTGGTCCAAGTCAGGAACCGAAGAGGTTACTTGGGAGACTGAAGAGGATATGCTTAGACGCTTTCCCGAGTTGTTTTCGGCCTATAATAACCAAGTTTCGGGGTCGAAACTTCTTTTAAGGGGGAGGTAATGTAATATCCATCATTTTTGGTAAGGGTATTTTGGAATTTTTCCAACTCCCGTACTACAAGTCGGATTAAATACAGAGAAGTTCAGACGTTCTGTATATGTTTGATCTCTGTAATATTTTTCTGAGTAGTATAAAATACAGTTGACGCATTTTAGGGGTTCAATTGTCGTTCATGTACAAATATATTTAACCCGGGGTTAAGATAATTAACCAAAAAGTAAACCGGTCAAAAGAGGGCAAAAATGGCCTTGACCGCACCTTGGCCGCACCCTGCCGCACCCGCGGTGAAGGCCAATCTGTGAGGCGGTCAGTGGAGGCCACCACACCCTGCCGCACCCCGCGGTGGGATATTTTTTTGCAGCGTTATCTTCTTCCCTCTGCTCCTGTCAGTGGCGCCGGTTGTCAGCAAGTGGCGGTTCCCTCTTGGTCGAGGGCTTGTCACCTGCTTGTTCCCCTTCTTAGTTGGCCTATATAAGGGAGAGAATTGTAGAGGAAGATGCACAACTGAAACTTCATCTTCCTCCTCTGAAAATTCTTCCTCCATTGTTGCCGGATTTTTCCAAGCTTTCGCCGGAGTGTCGCCGGAGTTCCCTTTGAGTGACAAAGGTCCTCTCAAGTGTTGTTTGAAGGTGCAAGGTGTGTGGAGACTAAACCACAATCGAATCAAGGCCAACGAATCGGATTTGGGTGAGTTTCTCCATGGTCGCTGCCTTCGTCCTCTGCCCCTGTGACCCCACCGCACCCGCGGCAAGCACCCCACCGCACCCACGGTGGCCTGTGTCCGGGTTGTGTGTTCTTGGGTGTTGTGGTCTTGGGCGAGGCTTGGCTCCTTCGATTCCTTTCGTATTCTTTTAGATTCATTTATGTAGATATTGAATCTAACTTAGGGTCTCGTTAGGGTCGTTTCATAGGGATTTATTACCCGAGATCTGTCCCTGCTTCTGACCCAGGAACCCGTCATTTCTAAGCTTTGTTCAAGCTCGACTAATCTAAGGCAAGTGGCGGTTCGCTCTTGCTTACCATTCCATGTTTCAATTAATTATCAATTGTTTAATTGTTAATTAGTTTGGGATGAATTATTGTTTCGTTGGGAACAGTTTTGTTAAATAATATGATTAAAATATGATATTATAATAGGTTGTATATATGTTAGAACAACGCTATTATAGATATATATTAATGATGATGGCCATGATGGCTTTGATGTGGATTATTACTGTGTTGAACTATTTAGTTAGCACAAGTATTCGTAGGAACGCTACTGGGGCCCCGAGAGGTCTAGTCGTTTCTTTATAACCGGTGAAGAGGGCGGCAAAACCCCTAACACCATCTTGTAGATCATGATCAACCTCTATCTGAGTATAGAGGTGGTGCACTTAGCCAGTGTCACAACCCTTGGGATTTATTCCCTTCGATATATATCCCTCATGGCGAAACATATATTTAAAAGCTTATAACGTGATGCGCGTTTTGGAATTAAATGAGATAAGTGCCGTTGTCACACATAATTAATATACCCTTGGGCGAGTAGTGCAGCTAGGCAATAGTGCAGCTAGGAAATCTCGTCTTGACTTTGATCAGAGTAACGTTCTCTTTCCAATCTGGATTCGCTTTGAGCGGTGAGGTTAGTCGTGAACCGAAACATCAAGTCGTTTTTGAACGCTTGTATTAATTATTTATGTTTCCCAACATTTGTCATATTTCCGATAAGACTCAATTCGTTGGAGTCTTCTTTTGGGATTGATTGTTGTAAGACTCGGTCTTCCAGAATCTTCTCTTGATCATGCCTTTTCATTTATTCAGTAGAAGTATGGTGGTTGACTATCGTTATCGGTTGTTATTCGAGAAGCGATGAGTCTAACCTAATACGACTACTCGAACCACTCTGCTTTGTACCCTTGCATAGTCTTTCAGTAAGACTAACCAATCGAAATTATTCTCTGCATGGTTGGCTGATGTCATCCGTTCGTTTCGGCACATCAGATAAATTGCAGATTTGAGAAGGCTAGAACGACTATGAAGGCAAATGGTGTTTTGACAAGTTTATTTATGTCGATATCCTTGGCGGGTGATCATTGCGATCAAAGACCCTTTTGTTGTTATTTCAAAGACTTCCGCTGTGTTAAATATGTCTTGTATAAAGACTTCCGTTGTAATGTTTCTGATTATGTATTTTGATGTATTTGGAATTATGTTATAATTCCGAGACTTTGGTTTTAATGAAAGTTATGATATTTTGTATTATGACTGTTGTTTTGATGAGTTATATCAACTGGAAAAGCATGGGGTGACTTCGGATGTGAAAATCCGAGGTCCCTGACAGTAATACCTTTCGAGGAAATTTAGGGGTGTTACATGATTTGACAAACAGGATATATAGCTTGATTCTCTGTGGGATTCGACCCTTACTTACCATACTACATTAGTTAGGTTTTTGAGGTTTACTTTGTTAGGTGCATGCGACAAAATGCCTATCAACTTGGCACATAAGTAAAGGCCCAAACAAAAAATCAGAGCCCAAATAGGAAAGGCTTCATGCCGTCTGGGTCTGAGGGACTCTGCCCCCTGATCCCCAGGCCAGGGGGCACATCGCCCCCTGGACCCCTAGACTTGCTAACCAGGCAGCGAGACACCCGTGCCTCATCAGTGAAGTGTGTGATTCAAGGTATCCCAACAAATCTCCAATTGACTTGAATACTTCAGACACAGATGTACCAGATGCACCGTGACAATGCCAGATTGTACAGACTTATCCTCTGCCTCTGATTTTCCCCACAGGGCAATCAACAACTTGTGATATTTAGCAAGTCCAAAGAATGTTGAGACTTGCTATGAGAAACCAACTTGGTGAACATATCATCAGGATTATCATCATACCTACTTTCTTCACATTGATCCTCTTCTACTCCTCAGGAAATGATATCTCACGTCAATATGCTTAGTCTTCTCATGATGAACTTGATCCTTGGCTAAACAAATTGCACACTCATACTCACAATAAACCGTAGCATGATCATGATCGAGGTAGACCAAGATCACTAACAAGTCCTTTCAGCCAGATTCCTTATTTGAAAGCTCGTGTTATGCTTCCGTAGTAGACAAGGTCATTGTAGGTTGCAGAGTTGCTTTCCAACTAACAACAGAACCACTAAGAATAAAAACACAAGCACTCATAGATCTCCAATAGTCAACATCTCCAGCATAATCTGAGTCAGAATAACATGTAACCAAGCATTGTGTATCACTTCCATAAATGAGAAAAACATCAAAGATACCTCTAAGGTGATGAAATCCCTCTTCATAACTTGTTAGTGTTCTTTTCTTGGTTAGCCCATGAACCTACTAACAACACGGGCTGCATGTGGCAGATCAGGTATTTGATGTGAAACGCCCCGGTGAGGAGGCGTCTCGGGTGCTTTGGCTCGGATTGTGGCAAGCAAGACCTCCCTTCAACTCCTTCTTGGTTGGACCTTCTTCTTAGGAGCTTCTCTGAAGAACAAGAAGGAAATAACCTCAAAGTGAGGTTTTGATGGGGGCACGCCTCCTGGGGGCGTGACGGCCAGATAACCTCAAAGTGAGGTTATCTGAGCAAGGTGCTTCGCTGGAGCACAGCGGCGACTGGGCTCAAAGACGGGGCGATTGAGCTGGGGGAGTGACGGGGATGTGAGCCTATGGAGCGAGAGAGAGAGAGAGAGAGATTGCTGGAGTGAGAGATTGAGTATGAGCAAGAGAACCAAAACCACTAGAGCTTGAGGCCTAGGGGTTCAGGGCAGGAGGAAGACCTCAACTCAACTCAACACAACTAAACCTAACATTATAATGGAGCACATAAAGAGGTTAAATAGTCTTACACATATGTGGTCATGGGCCTAAAATTTAATGGTTTTGATCCACTACAAGTGGCTAACACTTTCAATCAGAAAAACAAGACAATAACAAGGTAAAGGGAAATGATAGGCACATGACACCCGAGGGTGCCACGCCGGAGTGCGCCATGGGGCGCGTTGCTGGCTGCTCCACGATGGTCACCCTGGTGACCAAGGTAAGGGACTCGCGGTTTGATCCAATGCTAGTGTGAGTCCAGGTGACGATGGAGAGAGTGAATGATGCCATTGACACCATAATCCGACGAGATGAGGATTCTGAGACTGGGGAACTTTTACAGCCTTTTATTGAAGGATTCCGAATCTGTCGGTTGATCAATGGCATGTTTCTTTACTGCGGTGTTCTCCCCCGATTTATCACCCTTGATCTGAGGAGTCTGAAGCATTGATTGAACGATTTTTTCGATCCGATGCAACGACCAAAGCTTGATCATCAGGGTCAATGTCTAGCAGAGTCGACCATTGAGTTTCAGTCTTGTTTCCTTAGTCAACAAATTATTCAGCAAGAGTATGAAATGCTTCAAAATATAACTTTTCTCAACTTTTAATTCACAATCTTAAGCTCTTAATCATACTCTATTGTATATTATTATTGCATTTTTGTTGTATGTACTTGCATAATATATTTCTAATACTTTTTATTGTAACATGTCTAGGAAAAGGTTCTTTTTTTCTTTTTCTTTTTTACAAAAAAAATCAAATGATGAAATTAAGGGCATGTTTATTGATGAGCCCCTTCATGGAGATTTTAGCTCCTTTTTTTGGTTCAAGAGACCCATAAAAAATTTCTCTTTTATTAGTGGGACTCAATAGGGTCTCATCAAACTTATTGAAAATTATAATTATATCATTTTACAATAAATTATCAATATATCTTTTATATTAAATTATTAATATATTATTTATATTCAATTACAAAATAAAATTAATTAAATATATTTTAATTCAAGAGTTTTCTTATATTATTAAAAATTAAGGAAAATAACGACAAAAGTAAATAATTGAATTTATCGACAAGCACATACATATTAAAAACAACAAATGATGGATGCATATATTGAAGAAAAAATATTACAGTAAAACAACTTAAACTAATGTAACTAACTGAACTTAACAAGAAACATCATACACGATACATGACTTAAATAAATAAAAAACAACACATAATACCAGAACAACTTAATTATCGCCAAATCGTTGCCAAATGTGTTCCTTCAAATCTTCCTTAAGTTGGCGGTGTATATTTTTGTCCTGAAGTCGAGCCGTCCTCATGATGAAGTTGTTCATACTCGGTGGTCTATCGGTGGAGTATGTCCAATCCGGATTATCCACCGATGTAGTCGCTCCACTTACTCCTTCACCGAATTGTGGGATTTCGTATCCATGATGAGTGTAAGAATCTCACTCATCTTCTACGACCATATTAATTAGAATGATGCAAGCCCTCGTTATCTTTCCAAGCTTCACAAAATCCCAAGTGAGTGTTGGGTTACGAATTATTGTAAATCGAGATTGCAACACTCCAAACGCCCTCTCCACGTCTTTACGAACAAACTCTTGGTGTTGGGCAAACAACTTGGCTTTAGGGCCTTAAGGGAGCCGAATTGATTTGATAAATGTCGTCCAAGATGGGTAGAAACCATCAGTGAGATAATATTCCATGTTGTATTCATGTCCATTAACCGTAAAATTAACGTTTGGAGCTCTACCTTGCAAAACGTCATCAAAAACAAAAGATCGATCAAGAACATCTATAATACAATTAAAGTAAACCCCTTTACCCTCCATATCCTTCCTCCACGTGGCACTAGACCTGTCAACTGGGTCGGTCAGGTCAGGTTCGGGTCAAATCGGGTTCGGGTCGATCGGGTTGATAAAATTTTCGGGTCGAGCGGGTCGGGTTCGGGTTGACCCAGCGGGTCGAACATGCCCTTTTTTTATGATTATTATTATGATTTTTAACTTTAATAAAATAATTATAATAATATAATTAATATTGTATTATTATTTAATAAAGTATAATAAAATATTTAATATAAATGAATACAGCGTACGCCATATTCTGGCGTACAGGCTAGGTTAAGAGGTTGCGCATCGACGCGGCCTCTTCTTCTTCTCCCCTTCTTCCCCTTTTCCACAGACGGCGGCCCTTTTCCACAGACGGCGGCGATCTTCTTTCCTTCTTCCTTCTCCTCCTCCATTTCGCTCTTTCTTCCTTCTCCTCCTCCATTTCGGTCTTCTTTATTCTCCTTCTCCGACGATGGCGAGCAGTGGCGACCACTCCGGTGAGGCTCCTCCTGGCGGCGAGATTGGCGGAAGACGAGGAGACGACGGTCCTCCAGGCGGCGTGGAGAGCGCGGCGGCTGGCGGCGGTGCTCCTGGTGGTTCTGCAGAACCGGCTGGCAGCGGAGAGGTGGTTGTGGAAGTGACCGGCGGCGGTGCAGATGGAGGCGAGGCGGCGGCACCTAGTTCTCCGTCCAGCGGTGGCGGGGTTGAGGGTGAACGAGGTACTGTCCGAACCCGATGTTGTCTGTGAGACGGCCCCGACGTGGGTCCCGTCAGCTGGCACGGAGGAATCCGGTCACAGCATCGGCTCGTCGGGCCGCTTCGGTGGATTTGATTCCCGTCCTACAGGACGTCGCGACGGGAGTGCAGGAGGGCGCGGTTGACTCGTCGTTGTCTTCGTCATCGGCCTCGTCCATGGAGTTGGACGAGGAGGCACTTGACGCGTCCCTCCACCGCGACTATTATGAGGGATTTGAGGAGTCTCTCGGACCTGCAGCGGACTTGGGGATGGACGAGGCTCCCCAGCAGACGGATCCGGCTCCGCAGCAGACGGATCCGGCTCCGCAGCAGGCGAATCCGGTTCCCGAGCAGGCGGATCCGGTTCCCGAGCAGGCGGGCCCCGCAGAGCCTTGGATGCCAGGAGGGCCCCTCATTCCTCACCTCCTCGGTACGTATACGACTCACATCGCCAGGGTCCTATGGGACATGACATTGGCGTTGACACTTTCGGATCCCCCACCACCCGTTGCGCGCGTGGATGATACAGTACGTCTTTCATTTAGTTTAAGATTTTTAAATAAAAATATGAAAATGTTATAAGTATAATACTAATTTTGTTATTTTTTTTCAGATGAGGAAGGTTCTGAAGACGTACACCAGGAAGCCATGGCATTGGGAGATGAACGAGCACATTACAGCGGCTCTGGACACCTGGTGGGATTTTGCGCAGCGGAGCCGTATCACCTCTATGAGGGAGGTGGACTTCAGGAGGATCGACGACGTGCTTATTTCTGCGTTCGTCGAGCGCTGGCATCCGGAGACGAGCTCGTTCCATTTCCCGTGGGGCGAGATCACTATCACGCTCCACGATGCCACGCGCATCCTGGAGATCCCCATCGACGGGTTGAGCGTCACCAGTGATATGGCGGACCCCATCGTTAGAGATCACGTTTGCGCCATTACTGGGGCGAACCTGGAGTTGGTGGCCCAGTGGTTCGGTGGTGGCAGTATCCCGATAGAGGCCCTCTTGCTGAGGTCCCGTGAGCAGTTGTCCAGACCAGAGAGGGATGACCGGCGCATAGCGTCCATGTACTTGATGATGCTCCTCGGTTGTACCGTTTTCCCGGACAAGTCGACGAATGCCGTCAAGTACAAGTACATGGCGCTAGTCGTTGACCACGACCGCACCTGTTGTTATGCCTGGAGAGTCGGCGTATTGGCTGTCCTGTATCGAAATTTGGGTGAGGCGTCAAGGGCCAGGGCGAAGGGCATTGCAGGATGTACACTTCTTCTGAGGGTAATTATTAATTTAATTTATTTTTGTAATATATGATATTATATGCTAACGGGTTTTTATATATATGTAGGCCTGGATTTGGGCGTACTTTCCTACTTTCTGAGGTCACGCTGTCCTTGACCTGGAGGCCATGGCGGATACGAGGGCCGCTCGGAGAGACGGGAGGGAGGCTCCTCAGGGACGGAATCCGGAGCGGCTGATTGATATTCGCCGCATTTTAGACGCCGTGAGATTTGATGAGGTAATACTTTACTGCTTTATTTCTTTCGTTTAGGAAATTAAAATTATGAATATACGTTTTGAATTTAGGAAATTAAAATTATAAATATACGTTTTGAATTTACGAAATGAAAATTATATATTTTGACATTTTAGGTTGCCTGGACACCGTGGGGTCCGTTCGACTTTACCACCCCTCAGGACGCTCCTTCTTTGTACCGAGGCATTATTGAGTGCCTCGAGATACAGGAGCCGTACATGCCGGACCGAGTCCTCCGCCAGTTCGGTTACAGGCAGGGGGTTCCTGAGGATCCACCAGCGCCACGCGAGGTGAAGAGGCGGGTCGACTCGAGGTCGTACGTTATGAAATACGACGACGAGCAGTGCACATGGGATGCCGACCCTAGACCGACGATCGAGCTTCAGGACATGGTCCATACCACCTTCGCTTGGGACACTGACGATGCGTACATCGACTGGCTGGAGCAGATGTCACATCCGTATGTGGACGCACGGTCCCCTAGACAAGATCGTCCAGGTTAGGCTCTTGTCGTCCCTCCAGCTCCACCGGTGTCTACTCTCATGGTATGAAACATTTTATTTATCGCTTATCATTTTTACGTGCTTAAAATCGGTTTAGTTGTAATGGAAATCTTTGTCCTGTATTCAGCGGACCCAGATTCTCGCGGGTCGGATGCGGCGTTTTTTGGAAGAGATGGACGGGCTTCCACCAGATGTTACCGCTACGATTATTTCGTGGATTCAGGATTTTATAGGTCACGAGACGCCCATGGCTGATCCCTTACCGCGTGCTTCCCACATATTTACTAATTCACAGCGAGAGAGGAGAGGGCAGCGGTAGAGTCCCCGACGATGACTAGATTGTAGGATCATGTATTTATGTCGATTAGATAGTTGTGTTTTGGATCATGACGAAATACTATAGTATATAAGTGTAATTACATGAAATATAATGAAATACTATAGTATATAAGTGTAATTACATGAAATTTAATGAGAAATACTATAGTATATAAGTGTAACTACATGAAATATAATGAAATACTATATTATATAAGTGTAACTACATGAAATTTAATGAGAAATACTATAGTATATAAGTGTAACTATATGAAATATAACGAAATATTATAGTATATAAGTGTAACTACATGAAATATAACGAAATACTATAGTATATAAGTGTAACTATATGAAATATAACGAAATACTATATTATATAAGTATAACTATATGAAATATAACGAAATACTATAGTATATAAGTGTAACTACATGAAATATAACGAAATACTATAGTATATAAGTCTAACTACATGAAATATAACGAAATACTATAGTATATAAGTCTAACTACATGAAATATAACCAAATACTATAGTATATAAGTGTAACTACATGAAATATAACGAAATACTATAGTATATAAGTGTAACTACATGAAATATAACCAAATACTATAGTATATAAGTGTAACTACATGAAATATAACCAAATACTATAGTATATAAGTGTAACTACATGAAATATAACGAAATACTATAGTATATAAGTGTAACTACATGAAATATAAAGAAATATTATAGTATATAAGTGTAACTACATGAAATATAACGAAATACTATACTATATAAGTATAACTACATGAAATATAACGAAATACTATAGTATATAAGTATAACTACATGAAATATAAAAAAATACTATAGTATATAAGTATAACTACATGAAATATAACGAAATACTATAGTATATAAGTCTAACTACATGAAATATAACGAAATACTATATTATATAAGTGTAACTATATAGTATATAAGTGTAACTACATTAAATATAATGAAATAGTATAGTATATAAGTGTAACTACATGAAATATAATGAAATACTATAATATATAAGTGTAACTACATGAAATATAAAGAAATACTATAGTATATAAGTGTAACTACATGAAATATAACGAAATACTATAGTATATAAGTATAACTACATGAAATATAACGAAATACTATAGTATATAAGTATAACTACATGAAATATAACGAAATACTATAGTATATAAGTATAACTATATGAAATATAACGAAATACTATAGTATATATAAGTGTAACTACATGAAGTATAACGAAATACTATAGTATATAAGTGTAACTACATGAATAATAACGAAATACTATAGTATATAAGTGTAACTACATGAAATATAACGAAATACTATAATATATAAGTATAACTACATGAAATATAACAAAATATTATAGTATATATAAGTGTAACTACATGAAATATAACGAAATACTATAGTATATAATTGTAACTACATGAAATATAATGAAATACTATAGTATATAAGTGTAACTACATGAAATTTAATGAGAAATACTATAGTATATAAGTGTAACTACATGAAATATAACGAAATACTATAGTATATAAGTGTAACTACATGAAATATAAAGAAATATTATAGTATATAAGTATAACTACATGAAATATAACGAAATACTATAGTATATAAGTATAACTATATGAAATATAAAGAAATACTATAGTATATAAGTATAACTACATGAAATATAAAGAAATACTATAGTATATAAGTATAACTACATGATATATAACGAAATACTATAGTATATAAGTCTAACTACATGAAATATAACGAAATACTATAGTATATAATTGTAACTATATAATATATAAGTGTAACTACATGAAATATAATGAAATACTATAGTATATAAGTATAACTACATGAAATATAATGAAATACTATAGTAAATAAGTATAACTACATAAAATTTAATGAGAAATACTACAGTTTATAAGTGTAACTACATAAAATATAATGAAATACTATAGTACATAAGTGTAACTACATAAAATATAATGAAATACTATATTATATAAGTGTAACTACATGAAATATAAGGAAATACTATAGTATATAAGTGTAACTACATGAAATATAACAAAATACTATAATATATAAGTGTAACAAATGAAATAAACGAAATACTATAGTATATAAGTGTAACTACATAAAATATAGAGAAATACTATAGTATCCAAGTGTAACTACATGAAATATAACGAAATACTATAGTATATAAGTGTAACTACATGAAATATAACGAAATACTATAGTATATAAGTATAACTACATGAAATATAACGAAATACTATAATATATAAGTATAACTAAATGAAATATAATAAAATACTATAGTATATAAGTGTAACTACATATTGGTCCCAATTTCGAAATTTTTAGTTTTTTACCCGTTTCTTCTACAATACTTTCTATTCGGCCTATTTGGGCCCAATTTCTCATTTTTTCAGTTTTCACCCGTTTCTATTGGGCTTATTTGGGCCCAATTTCGAAATTTTTAGTTTTTCACCCGTTTCTTCTACAATCCTTCCTATTGGGTCTATTTCGGCCTAATTTCGAAAATTTTCAGTTTTTTACCCGTTTCTTCTACAATTCTTCCTATTGGGCCTATTTCGGCCCAATTTCGAAATTTTTAGTTTTTCACCCGTTTCTTCTACAATCCTTCCTATTGGGCCTATTTGTGCCCAATTTCGAATTTTTTTAGTTTTTCACCCGTTTCTTCTACAATCCTTTCTATTGGGCCTATTTGGGCCCAATTTCGAACTTTTTCAGTTTTTCACCCGTTTATTCTACAATTCTTCCTATTGGGCCTATTTGGGCCCAATTTCGAAATTTTTCAGTTTTTTACCCGTTTCTTCTACAATCCTTCCTATTGGGCCTATTTGGGCCCAATTTCGAAATTTTTAGTTTTTCACCCGTTTCTTCTACAATCCTTCCTATTGGGCCCAATTTCGAAATTTTCAGTTTTCATCCGTTTCTTCTACAATCCTTCCTATTGGGCCTATTTGGGCCCAATTTCTCAAATTTTCAGTTTTTCACCCGTTTCTTATATAACCCTTCCAATTACAGCTTTAGTGTGTTACAACTGTGTCATAGCTGTTATGCATAATCTAAGTGTTTTACAGCTATTATTCGCATTTCTGCACAACTTCAGTGTTTTACAGCTGTGTGCTAGTTGTTATGCACAACTCTTCACTTGTATAAATAGTGTTACCCCTAGGGTTACTGAGTTTTCACAATTCCATGTGAAGCTTTGTTGTTCATCACCATTATTTGGTAATGTTATCCTCTCAACTTAGATCTTGTTTGAGTTTTATGTTTATGAAACATTTATTAATGGATTTATGATATTGATAGGAAAATCAAGCACTACATCGCATAATGACATCTTCATCTTCATCGTCAACAAACGTTGGTTGGCTATGCAATTGTAAGAGATCTGCGATTATCCGTGAGTGACATATGCAGTTCAACTATAGAAGGAGGTATTGGGGATGTCCGACTATGGAAGGGGGGTGTCGCTTCATGAAGTGGATTGATCCATGCTACGATGAGAGGACACAGAGGGTTATAGCACAACTGTGGAACGAAAAACAACAACTTGCTAACCGAAATGAAGAGCTTGGTAACAAAAATGAAGAACTTGTTAAGGAAAATGAAGAACTTGTTAAGTTGATTCCCATTCACACAAGGTTGATGCGCCTTAAGGAACAAGGGAAGTTAGCAATGGGCAAATATAAGTATGAGCAGTTATTAAGAGAGATACAAAGGCGTAAATAAGTTGATGTAATGTTTGTATCGCTCTTGTAATTTGTTTTGGATTTTATGTATGTTAAGAAAACAGATATATTATCAGGATTTTCAAATTGAGATTACACAAGTAAATCAGACCCAAATGTGAAGTTGATATCTGCTCTTAAAATAAATTACATATGAAATTATATCTAAAATTACATCTGAAATTACATTTGAAATATAATCTACATCTTAAACTACACCGGGGGATCTGGAGGACGGTTATATCTAATGCGATAATCCCGAAATAGTTGAATCCTCGACTGAAATTGAGAGTCCCAACCATCGACACTTGGGTGTTTGAATCGACGCCAAGCGTACGGAGGGGGAGGTAGTGGACAACCATCCTTCAGCGACACCTATATAGAAAACACAAAATATGATCGAGCTTTGTGTTTTAGGGTAAGCACAAACATTACTAGCTATTTAAAAACAATAACTATACCGGTACGAAGTGGTTTCGGTTTCCTACGAGGGCCATCGTCAATATCTGTGTTGGAGGGCCGAGGCTTTCGTCAGAGGCCCTCATTGGTAAGCACAAGCATGGGCCATCCCAGGATAATAGGACAATATCAACTTGGTATAGCGTGGCAAACACTAAACCAATCATCGGCATGTCGAGCCAGTACTCCTCACTGCAAGGACTGATGACATAGTTGACCCGAAATATAAGGTCCTCGTAAGTGATCCCCGGGTGTAGTACGGGCAAGATGGGCATGTACACATCTCTGTTGTCAAACAACTCGCCCGCCACCTGCATTCGAACCATGGGGTATGCAGTCTCTTCTGATCCCAACAATACAGCCAGTGTCCGATATCCACAATGCCCGTCTGGACATACATCTCTGGCCCCGTTAATGTACGGAAACCAAAAGTAATCCACATTTTTAACCCCAAAGTTCACCCCCATATAAATCATGGGTTGTTTAGGGAGCTGCTGCGATCCTGTCCCATCGGATTGGCTCCCTTGGGTCCCAATGCCCGGTGAAACTCCAATTGATGAATGTATATATACAAGATTCCAATTTAAGCAAAATTTAGTAAGTAAAAATGTTGCTCATATACTTTCCACCTCAAGGCCCTTCTTTTTCTACTTTTTGTGGCCTCTTCAATTAGTTGCATCTTGTGTAATAGTTGATTGATACTGTCATTTGGGAAGCTCATGTGCATATAGACCTTTCTATGGATAATAATATTTGGAGGTTAAAGGTTTAAAACCTAAATTTATTTTGTTTGGAAACTGAATCATGACCTTTAACCTCCAAACATGATTATCCATAGAAAGGTCTATGCACATGAGCTTCCCAACTGACAAAGCATGACCTATCATGGTAGATTTTTTCAGATTGGCTTATTAATATCTATATTTTCCTTTCCTTAGGTTTCTATACGCACATTCGTTTTCAGCATGGAGGTAATTGAATACAATTCTTGTAACATTTTCCTTTCATTTGGTTGATCTTGAGATGCGGGTGGGCGTGCGGGTCTTCACCTCATTCATGCTTCTTTGGATCTTATTCTTTCTGCAACAATGTTGGATTTTGTGTAGTGCTTTCAGATAATTAATGAAAAAGCATTGCCTTGAAAAGCTATTTTCACCTTATTCAGGTATGAAACTCTTTTATTACCATTTTTTTAATCAATTTACAGAATCTTGACAACCTAGAAAAGCTAAGCCACGATTGGCATGATAAGTATTCCTTTAAGCTTTTATGATGCCCTGTTTGTTATGGTGATTGTGATTAGGTGCAATAAGAATTTCTAGAAATTAAAATTTTCGAACTGAACTTAAAATCAGTTTATTTTAGGTTTGAACATTTGTGGATTTGATTCAATTTTTGGGTTTTGTTATGAATTTATTTTGTTCCTAATGGGAACATGTTGATTTCTATATTGAATGACAAGGGCTTACATTTGCATACGGTTCTGAATATGACTTTTTTATGAGCTACATAAGATATAGAGTCATTTAACCCACTGTTTTTGATAATTTGTTTCCATCTTGCTTGATTTCTCCAGCTAACTCATTTTCTTGTATTCTTTTTGTACAATTTAATCGACTGATGGTATAGAATTCATAGCTATTGGCATGGTATTTATTTCCTATATTCTTATGCTGTAATTAAGGGTTTATTTGTTGAACCAATATAACTTTAATCTTGATACTCAATATGATTATATGGCAGAGAGCATATGCATATCATGATAGTAAACTGATATGTATTACTGTGCCCTGGAAAGTTAGCTTTTAATTTTGCACGTATAGTGAATAAAGCTTTTTAAATATTTTAGGGGTTTTGATCTCTGAGCTTAACTGTACGATTGATATGATGAAAATTATGATTATCATCTTTCAATAGTTGTTTTGCTGCAAATTTAAGATTAGCATTTTTGGTATGTCAGGTGGTTGTGGTGGGGAATGCATCGCCAAGGCAGAAGAGGTGCTTGAATTGTTCAGTCACTTGGAGTTTTTATTTTTGCATCAATCGTGCCAACCACTCGATTCTTTTTATTTTGCGTTATATGTCAACTTACTACTGCTTCAATGCAGTGTACTATGCAATAAAATTTATTGATGTTGCTTTAAGAAGCAAAAAAAATCAAGCTGATGCTAATAATAACCTTAATTTCTTTTGTTGATTTTTCTCATTTGGCAACTTATCCTGTCTACTATTTTTTCTTAGAATGAGGTACAATGTCAAAGAGTATTTGGTTGTTTCCTGCTAGCTGTTGGTGTTATAATTACAGTGGCAAAATAAGCAGTCAGATGTAGATAGTTGATGCCAAATTCTTCACTTCATCATATACAAAAAACTTATATCTTTGTAAATGAAAGGGAGTTACCTCTTGAATAGCTGAATAGTGAATATGTTTACAAATATGTAATCATGGTTTAAAAATTAGAATACATTAAATTATATAAAGGTTTCACATTTCATGTGTAAAAAAAGGTGGACTGATGGTATTTTTTGAGAAGGATGCTGGTGAAAACGATCCAACTGGTGCTTCAAGAGGAAATTGGTGGCAAAGTATGATTTCCATTTACATGACCAGAATTTTCAATCAACTCATTTTCTTGTCTTCACGAAACTGATTATTTATTTATGCATATATTTCTACAAGATCTCTGTATTATTAAGCCTTTGTGTCATCACACATGTCCATAACACCTTTTAAAGGTAATATCAATTGGAAATTCTACCAAGGTAACATCAATTGACTTTCTGTTGTTGATTTTGGTTGTATGAGATATATCTTGGCTGATGAAGCACAGTCTACTCATTTGAGTTTGGACACGGTTTAAGTATTTTCAGTTTAACACCTTTTTATATTATCCGGCTCTTTTGTTGTAATGATATGGGTTATGGAAGAAGTTATTTGTTGTTCCAATGATATTAGTTAGTCTTAAGTTAATTTGTGGTTGTACACTTTGTTTTGGATTTTTATGAATCCTGTTAATCTTTGTTCTTTGGGAATTTAGATATTCTTGAACTTTATGCATGATTTTTTACGTTGTCTTGAGAAAACATTGTCATTAATAGCTCTTTTAATCTTTTATTTGGAATTCTAACAGAAAATCTTTTATATATGGAATATAATATTTCACAGTTATTTTGTAGTTAATCGGATTTTATTGTGTTCACGTGAAGGTATTTTGATTTTAATTTCAGAGTCTATGTGGATGTCGAGAAAGTGACGTTTTGCTAGATTCTAATACTGATAGTATTGATGCTTAGGCGAATCATCATATAAGAACATAAATACAAGAAAGAACTAAGAAAAATGTGGACCGTTGATCATAAAAGAATCGAATGGCTAGGGAGGCGTGCGTCTGAGGGAGTCAGCTTTTTAGGAGAAGCATCCACTCTCTTCTTACACGCGCGTCTCTCTGTTTTCCTGATCAAACTTGCACGGAATTTGAACCGCCATTTTCACTCCTTTTTCGATTCTCTCTATCTCGCTCTCGTGTCTTCTCCATTTCGCTCTCGATTCTTCTCGATTCTTCGCCATTTTCGGTCCTTGTTCGTCGTTTCAACGCTTCTCTTTTGAAGACAACGAATCCTCTGCATTTGTCTACTGATTCCGGCCGAGAAGGAGTTGAAGTTCCGGTCTCTCAAAAACCGAGTATGAAACCCTAAATTACTCGATTTCCACTTTTCCTGTAGTTTTCCGCATCTTATGGTGCTAATATCCTTTCGAATCTGTGTTCTTATGATGTTTCCATGGCCAAAGAAGCCAAATCTGTTTTATTTTGGGGGAAACGTGTACGGTTTAGTGTGTTTTTATGTGTTTTCCGCCCTCCGATGAGGTTTTAGTTGGTATATTGAGTGATATGGTGTTAAGTTTACCGATATGTCCAGATTTGGCCTAATGTGTGGTCTGGATGTTGAGTAAAGAGTTTGTTAATTTCCATCAACGTTTTAATTGATATCCATGAACATTTGTATTGATGTGGATGAACATGGATGTAAAAGGCTCTCCCCTCCGAGGAGGTTTTAGTTGGTCTATTGAGTGATTTGGTGTTAAGTTTAGCGATATCTTCAGATTTGGCTTAATGTGTGGTTTGTATGTGGAGTAAAGAGTTTGTTTAAATGATATCCATGAACATTTGTACTGTTGTGGATGAACATGGATATAAAAAGCTTGAAAGAGTTTAGTGGAAAAGTGCATGAACTGTTAGTCAAGTATGCTTGAACTTTTTGTTTACTGTGCATGAACAAACTTGAGTGTACATGTGTTGTGTCACCTATGTTCATTGTTATGAATGTTTCTGTTTACTGGTTTTCAGTTAGTTTTAAACTATGATGTTAATTTTTTCCCGTTGTTATAGATATTAAAATCAAGTCCCGTTGTCAATTGTCGTTTGTGGAAGTATGCCTACTACGGGTGATAGTTACTCAAACAAGTCGACTGATGCTTCTGGAAGTGGTTCTTCCAGCAGTGATAAATACTCCCCCTCAACCAGTGGTTATGAAACTGCATCTTCAAGTCATTATTCGGAGGATGGTGGTTCCAGTGCTGGTATACTCATTTGTTTTGTGTTGTTCTTTATTCATTTGTTCTGTTTTTTTTACCATCTTTCAATTGTTGATAATAAACTTGGTGTTGTGTTTTTTGTTGTTGTAGCAGAGAGACGCACCAAATCCCGGAACTCAGAAAATGCCTTGGCTTTGGCAGTCGTTGTTAAGAAAGACAAAAAGAGTAATTTAACTGTCCTTTCAAAGTTATTTCAGTTGTTTAGTTGCAATCAATTTTTCTTGAACATGAATTTGCACTGCACTGAACATGTGTGTTCATTACCATGAACTACAATACTGATTATGTTGAACTGTCAATGCTCTGTCTTGAATATGTTTGTGGTGCAGTTCTTGCCAGTTATTCATACATTTTCATGCATTATTTTTTAGATGATGTCGTTGTTACAATATTCTATGATCGTTTTCTTATATTACTCATGTCATTGTTTTAAGGGAAAATATCTTCTCCGTCTTTGACGCTCGAAAGAAGGTGTAGTCCTCGATTTTCTACGGGAAAGCCTTCTACCCCGTTAAAGAAGAAACCGAAGCTGAAATCTATTGCTCAGCGTCCATCATCAGTGAAAGCAAAGGGTCCTGATAAAGCAAAGGAAAGGAAAGGGAAGGAGGTATGCATTATTGCCCCTAAAAAACCAGGTGCTACTAAAGGTCAGAAAATTGACAAAGGAAAGGATGTTATTGTGATTGATGAGAGACGTTCCCGAGTTGCTGGTAGAGGTGCAAAGGGAAATATAGGGAATATTGTTGCTGTACAGAGACCTAGTGTTAGTTCTTCAAAGTCGGAGCAACTTAAGTTGTTGCATTCAAGGACATGTCCAGCCCCGTTTATGTCCTGTATAACTCTACTGTCTGAGTTTCAGAAGGATCTGATTAAGGACTAGGGTTTCGGGTTTCTGCTGTCATGCGATTTGACAAAGCTTCCTTGGCGATTGTCATACTTTGTTGTTGACAAGTTTGATTGGATTTCCTGTTCAATCAAAATTTCGTCTCTGGAAGATATAAGGTTGACTGACAGTAGTGTTGAGAGGTATATCGGCTTACCCAAGGGTTCAGTGAAGGTGGATGATTCAAAGTTCAAAGCAGATCCTGCTGTTGTCCTTGCTTGGAAATCCCAGTTCATGGTAGAGAAGGATGGTGTTTTAGTTGTTAAGACCAAAATCACTCCCAGTGATGTATGTGCAGCGATGATTGCTTGTGATGAATCTGAGAAGGACATGTTTATAATAAACCTTCTAGTGTTGGTCAACTCACTCCTTGTGGAAAGCTGTCAAAACGGTGATGTGAACACTAAGTTTTTGAGGTTTTTGGGGGATTTGAATGTTGCTAAGAAGTTTAACTGGTGCGAGTACACGATTCGCACACTTGTTCAGGTTAAGAAGAACCAAAAAGATCCACATTACTTCAAGGGTCCAATTCTACTGTTATTGGTAAATTATTGTTCATCTATTCTAACTTTCTATGCATTTTATTTGTTGTTGATCCACACTTGTTATTTATAGTTAATAATGTGTCTGGTTGCAGCTTGCATATGTGGATAGGTTGGTTGTTCTTGGTGTTCCAGAACCTAGGAGAAGTCCTTGTATTATATATTGGACCTCAGAGAAGTTGAAGGATAGAGAGGAACAAGATGTCGGGTTGGGAGGATTTGGATTGGGCTATATGAGAGCGAAACCAACTGATATCCCAGTCTCTACAGATGATCAGTCAAAAGAAGATACAACTGATAAGCAATTACCAGTCCACAAAGATGGGATTAGTTCTTTTGACACTCTACAAGTAATTTATATCAAGATTTTTGTAGAGCCATGCATATTTTATCATTCACTCCATGAACTGCTATGTTTGTTTGTCATGAACATTGATGTATTGTGATATGGAGTCTCAATTTTAGCGCATGAACATTTCAATTTTTTAACGTGAACGTTTATATATTCCTCCTTGAACACTGTTGGTATCTGTCATTTATGTTCTATTTTCAATAAACTTTTAATTGAATGATTTAACATTTTCTGTTTCTGTAATTGTAGAAATATATTGCTAGACTTGCTAACTTGGGCAGTCGAATTGGTGAGCATGTGAGGGAGTTCTTGAAGCTTGTTAGTGAAGCGCCAAAAGAGCTGGTTGATAATGTCACATTCATCAAGATTAATGAAGCTTGTGAGAAGCTTCTGAATGTGAAGTTCCTTTCAGAATCGCAGAGGCAGTCTCAGTCTGAAACTCAAGATAGCCAAGATCGATTCTTCTCTGATATTGCTGTGATTAAATGTATTGAAGAGATTGAAAGAGCGGTAATGATGAAGAACAAGTTTGAGGAAGGCAATGAGAAATCTACTCAAGTTCATAGATCTAGTCCTCAAGTTGACAGATCTTCTCCTCAACTTCAGAAAGCTAGCCATACTCCTAGAGTTCGCACTGACAAGGACGATATCCCAAGCTTCTCACTTGGTTTTAGTTCCCCTGACGATGTTGATGTTGTTGGTATTGCGCAGCAATACACACCTGAATTCTGTGCTAATGAAGATCGTGACAAAGATATGGAGTTGAATGATGGTGATGGTATTGAAAGTGTTGTTGTATCGGATTTTGAGTTTGTTTTTGATCATGCTGACAAAGAGAATGACAATTTGGAGACTACTTTGGAGGTAAGTTTTAATCTTTCTTAATTTGAACACTTTGCACTTACATTCATGCTTTTGTAATAATTTGAATGTTTTCTTTCTTAGGTGGAGGATGTTGTTCTTGCTCATAATGCTCCATTGGAAATTGGAAATGAGTTTGAAGAAGGTTATCCAATCTCAGATCTGAATAATGATTCTAATAAGGTTATTCTCTTTTGTTCTGTTGTGAATATTTTCTATGCTGAATGATGTAAAATGTTCATTTTTGCATGGGCTCTAATAGTTGTTGCCCCTGCACACATTTGTTCATGGGTACATACATAGTCGTTCATGTCCATAAACACCATTGTTAATTGTTGATTTTACTAAACACCTCATTTCAGTGATGTAGCTATTATGCTCTTTTTGTATCACTAAATTTACTTTCTTCCATGTTTCTTTTTTTATTTTGTAAGATGGTCGAGGTTTCTGCTGTTGTTAATGATTTAAGTGACCCAACCATACACTCTACTGGAATTTGTGATGCTGAGGGTGAATTAAGTTCTGTGTATGAGTCTGCAAAAGATACGAATGAGGTTTGTATTTTTGTTCAATGTATTGTTGTAGTGTTGCTCATTGCGTCTTGCAATATGTTTATTTTCTGATCTGTTGATAATCTTATATGACAGGCGATGGATCTTGAGCTTACAGCTACCACTGCATTTGAAGAACATGTTTCACATATTCCATCTGACACAACTGCTGACCTTACTTGTAGTTTGGTTGAGCAGTCAGATGTGGTTAGTAATGTGCCTTTTATTCTTATTTGGCTTCACTAGTCCTTTGATTTTCTTTCATATTTTATAATATGATTAATTTTTTATTTCTGTAGGTGGTTGCCGATCATGGTGTTGATGTGGAGACAGGGAAGAGTGCATGTGATATTGAAGGGGAAGTTAACGAGGTTGTTTGATGTTTATTGTATTGTCTTAGTCTTTCTTATTTGCTAGTTTCTGTCATTTAATTAATCGTATATTATAGGCGATGAACATTGAGCTTTCTGCAAACACTCTAGTGCAAGATCCTATTATACATGTTGCATCTGACTCAGTCCTGAACCCTACATCTAGCTTGATCAAGCAGTCCGTCGAGGTTAGGAATGTATTTTTATGTTCTTCGTATTCACCATTTTGTTTTATTTGGTTGATTTTTTATTTATATACCTTTTTCTTATTGTTTTTTAGTTCGTGTTGTTGAGCTCTGTAAGCAATGATGATATATTGTCGGCCAAGGTGGAAATTGATAGTCAGAGTGAAAAAGTGGTGGATTGTACTAGTGAAGGCTCTGATTCAATGAGGAAGATTGAAGAATAGCCTCGAGAAGTAAAGTTAGAAAAGGTTAGTCAAGAAGTGAAGGAGACAACATTTTACCAGAGGAAGAACAAATCTGTTTCCGTTACTACACTTGTGGATACAAGACCAAAACGTGTGCTAAAGTTGGCCAACGTCAAGAAATCTCCATTCAAGGTCAGGGCGATTAATGTTATGAGACATCTGACTGAGGAAGAGATAATAGTTTATTCATGGATAATGCATGATGCAGAAGATAAGAAGTAAGTACCCGTCTATGATTTTTTTCCTTTTTCAGTTGTGAACAATATGTTGTTCATTGTCTTGAACATACGAGTTCATGGTGTTCTGACTTGATTTTTCAGACTAGATTTGACTACTTTTGATGGCCGTGAGCTTACCTGTTTAGGGATGTTCTGATACTGCGCTTACTTGTTCATGGAACTAGTAGTGAACTTATGCATTCACGTGTTCTGACTTGAGTGTTCATTGTAGATTGACTACTTGTTCATGGCCATGACCTTACCTGTTTAGGGTTGTTTTGATTTTTTGCTTGTTTGTTCATGGTACTAGTAGTGAACATACGCGTTCATGGTATTCTCACTTTATTGTTCATTGTAGATTGACTTATTGTTCATGGCCGTGTCCTTGCCTGTTTAGGGAAGTTCTGATTTTTTTTGTTTCTTTGTTTATGGGACTAATAGTGAACAAATACCTTTTATTTTTGTTTGATTATGATTATTTGGTGTAATTTATTCCACTTTTGCAGGGAATGTGTCTTCAAGTTGAATGGTTATATAGGATTGCGTGAGGATTTCCAACTCTTTAAGCCAAAAACTTATTTGGCCCAACATACGATTGAGATTTGGGCAAATTTGTTGAATCTTGCTGAAGTGGAGAGGAGTGCTGATTCACCATTGAGATTCTTTAGCTCTCCTAATGCTCTTGTATGTCTATTCTTTCACTGATTTTCAACGAATCTTTTTATTGAACATAGATTGACCTTTCATGAACAACTTTTCTCTTCGTAGTTGAAACCTTCCTGATAATTTTTGTACATATTTTGCTGTGCAGCTGTTTACAGTGACTCATGCACAGATGAAGTTTAAGGTTAGAAGTAATTATTTCAACACAATGTTCATGGATTTCCTAAAACTCATCCCAGATTTGAACATCAGTCAAGTAGAGTTGGTAAGTGTTTTGTTTTCTGTAATGTTTTTGTTTCTTAAAAGTTAATTTATTTTGATGTCTATTTATATTTATTTCAATGCAATTTGTGTTCCCTGTGTATTTTAAAGAACATTTCTTCATGATAAGTTACAACGTCAAGAACCCAAGGATTGATATAATTGATAACAGTGATGCTGATTGGCCACAACTTCACAAGTACCGCGACGTCCCTGAGAATCTGGTATGTCATCAATGCCCTGAAAGTTTGTTATATTGACCATGCACATGGTTCTTCAAATCCATGAACATTTATTATCTGTACACTGAATATATTCCAATCATTACAGACAGAACTATTTTGTGAGCTCCTCAAGCAAAATGGAATGGAAAGCAAGGCTGCTCCCTTTTTTCAGTTTAAAAAGGCAAAACCCGAACGACTGGGAATTCCTTGGATGGGTGAAAATAAGGTTGACTGTGGGATTTACCTTATGAGGCACATGGAGACCTACATGGGGAGTGGTCTGCAAGGTTGGAACTGTTGCTGAAGTATGATGATAAGGATCAAATGGCAAGGATGAGGACCCGGTACATGAGTGTAATTCTGTTAAGCAACCACAATCTGTTGGTCGAAGACGTGAAGAAAGCGATTTCATCTCTTCCAGCAATGAGGATGTTTAAAAGAAAGAAGCTTGATGTTTAGCTGATGTGTGATATTATGACAATTTGACAATTTAGGTTGATGTTGTTGAAAATATTATGACGTTTAACTCGTGGTGTCTCATGTTTTGTTTGTATGGAAGAATTCTCTCTCATAGTTTGATGTGATCTGATTTAGTATGGTGCTTATTATACAAATCTGTAATTGTCCTGAATGCGGTTTTGGTAATGGTTCTTGGTTCTGGGGCATTAGTCTTCATGGTGTTCAGTATAATCGTTCATGTTCTTTCAATCAAAATTTACATTTGCCAAACTGAATTCATGTCTTTTAAGTTCATGGGGAATAACTTGCATGTTGATGTCAATAAAAATGTACATTCATTGCTATTATCACAATTGTTGATGACATTGAAAGGTTAAGCAATATAATTCTGTGAGCGTGTAGATTCATGGTTATGTGCATGAAAGTTCATGATCGTGATTATGCAGTGCATGAATGGGGACATCAACCTGAGAGTTGATGGGTCATTAAACGGAAAGTTCATGGCTATGAGCTTAAATGTTCATTAGTTTGACATTGATAGTTCACGACCAATTCGATGAACGTTCATGGCTGTAAAAATAATTTCTAAGGTAATAATCCAAACACATGTCCCTGATTAGAACTGTTCAATGCCCTGTGCATGCTAGCAAAAATATGTAGAAATAGGACATTTGACACCACTGGCTGTAATAATTATTTTTACGGTAATAATCCAAAAATCATGTCCCTGATTAGAACTGTTCATAGCCCTGTTCATGTCAGCAAAAATATGCAGAAATATGTATAATTGTTTTAAGAAAATAAAGTCGAAGTATTCAATGAAACTATGATTGTTCATGGTAAAAAAACTAGTTCTGAGAGCCTTTGCATGTCCTAATGTTGTGTCCAAACTGATTGCATCTTGCACACTTTCTTTGTTGTTTCTTTGCTATTTCCATTGAGATTTCTTTTCCACTTCTCATGCGCCTTGGTCTGCTTCCTTTGTTTTTTGCCTGCTTAGGGGGATGAACACTGAGTTCAGTTGGCAACGGTCCCACAAGCTTCTTAAAGTTGCTCTTTGTTGAAGAAGCACTAGGTTCTGTAATCCCTTTACCCTTGTAAGTAATTTGGTGATCTTTCATGAGTGCCAATAACTCTTTCATTCCATCAACATCATCTTCTACAAGGTTGATACAATTGTGCATTTGTGATATCAACTCATTCAACAACATCTTCTTTTCATCTTGTTGTGCAGACTCCTCGTAAGTTGAACCGTCAATTTCAAATATCTTATTGAGTGTTGCTTCTTTTGTCCATCTCTTTATGACAAGTCTCGGTGGCAGCACATCACAACCTATGTTCTTAATGTAACACCCCCAAAACTTAACCATTTTGGAAAGGTATTACCGCCAGTGACCCCAGTGTTCCTTACCGAGATCACCCAAGGCTTTACCAAATAAATACAATTTATGAAATGCAATTGATACACAAAGATCAAGCATTAAATTCCAAAACATAACATTGTTGAGGAAACAAGAGTTACGGGATTACAACCCAATCCCGAATAGGTCAAAACACAGAGTTCAAACAAAGTACAGCGGAAGACAAATAAAAGATTTTACAAACGGGGTTGTGATCGTGATGATCACCTGCCCAAGGATCTCAACCTGATTAAAAGCAATTATTAACACATCCAAAAACAACCGTCGTCTTCATAGTCAATCTAGTCTCCTCAAATCTTCACTCTATCTGATGTGCCGAATCGAACGGATGACACCAGCCCACATGCGGAGAATAAAGTTTGTGGGTTAGTCTACTTGAATAGACTAGCAAGGGTAAAAAGCAGAATGGTTCGAGTGATCGTAACCGTTTACTATCATTGTCCCTCGAATAATAACCGAAGGGACGATACATAACCCAACACTTTCACGGAATAACAACAAGAGGTATGCATGAGAGAAGATTCTGGAAGACTTCATCTTCACAGAAATCGACTCGAAAAGAGACTCCAAGAGATTGAGTCTTTAAGGAAAAATGACAAATCTGGAATGATTACAGGATCATACAACAATGATTTAAAACTGACTGAGATGCTTCGGTTCACGACCAACCTCATCGCCTACAGCGAATCCAGATTGGAAAGAGAACGTACTACATTCAAGTCAAGACGAGTTTTCCTAGCTGCACTGAACTTAGCTGCACTACTCGCCCAAGGTATATTAATCATGTGCACTCGGGCACTTATCTTATTTAATTCCAAAACGAGCATTACGTTATAAGCTTTTACATCTCGACACAAGAGATATCGGATCTCCTCACAAGAGATATCGGATCTCCTCACAAGAGATATCAGATCTCCTCACAAGAGATATCGAAGGGATGAACCCTGGAAGATTTGGCACTAGCGAAGTGCGCCTACCCTGTGAAAGGGTATGGTCATGACCAAAGAGAAAGTACTGGGGATGAACCACCAAGTACCAGTTATAAAGAAACAGCTAAACCCCCTCAAGGTACATAGTGTTCCTAGCCACTAGTGCTAACTAAACAGTATAGCACAACAACAGTTACTGGATAAATCCACATAAAGGCCCGAAAGGCGATCACAGATAATAGCGTTGTTCTAACAGATATACAACCTATTATATGATTTTCAAAACAGTTTATCAAAACCGTTTCCAGACAAACAGAATATTCATTCCAAATTAATTACTCAGATAAACTACTGATAATTAATGTAAATATGGAACGAATGAGCAAGAGCGAACCGCCACTTGCCTTAATCCGCAGAGTTTGAACGAAGTCTAACGACGGGATTCCGGGCTCGACACAGAGACGAATCTGCCAACTCCGGTACCTTCGGATCGACCCATACAGAAACCCTAAGTTAGATTCGACAAACAACAATACCGATCTACGAAAGAACGAAAGGAATCGAAGGAAACGAAACCCGAACGAAGGCTACGAAAGCCAACACCAACAACCCGGCCAACAACAACTCGCCGGCGGGCGCCACAACAATCACGGCGGGCGCCGCCCAATTCACGGCGGGCGCCGTCTCAACCACGGCGGGCGCCGCTCAACCACGGCGGGTGGCCTCCTTCATCACGGCGGTCGCCGTTCACCACGGCGGTCGCCGTTCACCACGGCGGTCGCCGTGATCCTCGCGGCGGTCGCCGTCGCGAACGAAAACAGAAATACGAGAGGAGAAAACTCACCCTCGACGATCGATTTGGCTCGTCTTTCGCCTTGCTTGGTTTCTAGGCTTCTAAGGGCCTCCCAAGCTTCCCCTTGGCCACCGAGAACGACACTAAACGAGCTCCGACGATCCACTTAGAGCCTTCTCGAGAGAGAGCGTTTTCTTTGAGAGCGTTTTTGAGAGTCGAGAATCTGAGAGCGCTTCCGCGTCTTTCGCACCCTCTTCCACCCTCACCCAACACCTCTATTTATTGAAGAAATTAGGGTCCTTGCCTCTTGGACAATATCCAAACCCTTTTGCCCCTTGGACAATGGCTCTTGGACAAAAACCTTTGGATACAGAATCTTGTACTATTGCCCATTAGATAACAACTCTTGGGCAATAAACTTGTACCAATCTTAATCTGCGTTAACGAAAGTCATACACGAACGAGTATAAACTCCCAACACACCTCGACTGTATAATTCTTCACTGAGAAAAATATTACAAATACAGAGCACATTACAGAATGTCTTAAGCTCTCAGAATTAAATCCGACGTACCAAACGGACGTTCGGAAAAAATCCATAATTCCCAAAATAGCCTTACAAAATTACAGGGTATCATATCACCTCCCCCTTAAAAGAAGTTTCGACCCCAAAACTTGGCTGAAAAACAACTCGGGAAAGTGTCTGAGCATCTCTGCCTCGGTTTCCCAAGTAACTTCCTCAGTCCCAGACCTGGGCCACATAACTCGTACCAACAGTACGATCTCGTTGCACAGTCACTTCATACGGCGTTCGAGAATGCACACTGGCATCTCCTCTCAAGTACCATTTGCCTGAATCTCGACGTCCTTATAGCTCAGCCTACGAGACTCATCTTGGCACGAATATCCTTAGCAATGATACGTGGAACACATTATACACTGGGTATGCCGATGGCGACAATGCCAAACGGTACGTTAGAGATCTTACTCTATCCAGAATTTTGAATGGTCCCATGTAGTGAGGGTTAAGCTTCCCACGCTTACCAAACCTGAAAACATCCTTGGGTGGCGATACTGTGACAAGTACCTTGACACCAACCTTGAACTCAACACTTTAACATTTCTGATCTGCGTAAAACTTTTGTCGACTCTGAGCGGTCAACAACCTCTGTCTACTCAGAGCAATGCTCGAAGTTGTCCTTTCGACCAACTCTGGTCCAAGTAGAATCTTGTCAGTGTACTCAACCCAACAAATCTGAGATCTACATCTGTGCCCATACAAAGCTTCAAACGGAGCCATCTTGATTGTAGCATGCCAACTATTATCGTACGTGAGCTCAATCAGACTTAGGCTGTCTTCCCAGCTAGTCGGATGATCGAGTACGTATACTTCTTAGCATATCCTCCAGGGTCTAGATGGTCTTTCAGACTGACCATCTGTCTGAGGATGAAACGCTGTTGAATCTCAATTCAGTTCCCATGGCCTTGTGAAGTTCTTGCTATAAACTTGACATAAATCGGCCATCTCGATCCGATACAATGGTCTTAGGAATGCCATGTAACGGACAATCTCCTGGTGGAACACTTATGCTGATCTCTGGGTCACCCAAGTAACCTCAGTTTCCAATGCAAACACTATTGCTGCTAGTTCTAGGTCATGTGTTGGTTAGTTTGCTTTATAGGTTTTCAATTGTCTAGATGCGTATGCAATATCCTTGCCTTTCTGCATCAAAGACACATCCCAACCCATTTCTCGAAGCATTAACTATAGACCATATAGCCATCATTCTTTCTGACAACGCCAAAACTGGTGCATAAGTCAGACACTGTTTCAACTTCTTGAAAACTGGTCTTGCACTTGTCATCCCAGACAACTTCTGGTTGACCTTATGGACAGACTGGTCATAGGTGGAGAGATCTTAGAAAAAAAATCCTTTCATGAACCGTCTATAATGTCCTGCAAGCTCTGGGAAACTGCGCACCTCGCTCACACCCTTTTGGAAAGGTATTACCGCCAGTGACCCCAGTGTTCCTTACCGAGATCACCCAAGGCTTTACCAAATAAATACAATTTATGAAATGCAATTGATACACAAAGATCAAGCATTAAATTCCAAAACATAACATTGTTGAGGAAACAAGAGTTACGGGATTACAACCCAATCCCGAATAGGTCAAAACACAGAGTTCAAACAAAGTACAGCGGAAGACAAATAAAAGATTTTACAAACGGGGTTGTGATCGTGATGATCACCTGCCCAAGGATCTCAACCTGATTAAAAGCAATTATTAAAACATCCAAAAACAACCGTCGTCTTCATAGTCAATCTAGTCTCCTCAAATCTTCACTCTATCTGATGTGCCGAATCGAACGAATGACACCAGCCCACATGCGGAGAACAAAGTTTGTGGGTTAGTCTACTTGAATAGACTAGCAAGGGTAAAAAGCAGAATGGTTCGAGTGATCGTAACCGTTTACTATCATTGTCCCTCGAATAATAACCGAATGGACGATACATAACCCGGCACTTTCACGGAATAACAACAAGAGGTATGCATGAGAGAAGATTCTGGAAGACTTCATCTTCACAGAAATCGACTCGAAAAGAGACTCCAAGAGATTGAGTCTTTAAGGAAAAATGACAAATCTGGAATGATTACAGGATCATACAACAATGATTTAAAACTGACTGAGATGCTTCGGTTCACGACCAACCTCATCGCCTACAGCGAATCCAGATTGGAAAGAGAACGTACTACATTCAAGTCAAGACGAGTTTTCCTAGCTGCACTGAACTTAGCTGCACTACTCGCCCAAGGTATATTAATCATGTGCACTCGGGCACTTATCTTATTTAATTCCAAAACGAGCATTACGTTATAAGCTTTTACATCTCGACACAAGAGATATCGGATCTCCTCACAAGAGATATCGGATCTCCTCACAGGAGATATCAGATCTCCTCACAAGAGATATCGAAGGGATGAACCCTGGAAGATTTGGCACTAGCGAAGTGCGCCTACCCTGTGAAAGGGTATGGTCATGACCAAAGAGAAAGTACTGGGGATGAACCACCAAGTACCAGTTATAAAGAAACAGCTAAACCCCCTCAAGGTACATAGCGTTCCTAGCCACTAGTGCTAACTAAACAGTATAGCACAACAACAGTTACTGGATAAATCCACATAAAGGCCCGAAAGGCGATCACAGATAATAGCGTTGTTCTAACAGATATACAACCTATTATATGATTTTCAAAACAGTTTATCAAAACCGTTTCCAGACAAACAGAATATTCATTCCAAATTAATTACTCAGATAAACTACTGATAATTAATGTAAATATGGAACGAATGAGCAAGAGCGAACCGCCACTTGCCTTAATCCGCAGAGTTTGAACGAAGTCTAACGATGGGATTCCAGGCTCGACACAGAGACGAATCTGCCAACTCCGGTACCTTCGGATCGACCCATACAGAAACCTTAAGTTAGATTCGACAAACAACAATACTGATCTACGAAAGAACGAAAGGAATCGAAGGAAACGAAACCCGAACGAAGGCTACGGAAGCCAACACCAACAACCCGGCCAACAACAACTCGCCGGCGGGCGCCACAACAATCACGGCGGGCGCCGCCCAATTCACGGCGGGCGCCGTCTCAACCACGGCGGGCGCCGCTCAACCACGGCGGGTGGCCTCCTTCATCACGGTGGTCGCCGTTCACCACGGCGGTCGCCGTGATCCTCGCGGCCGCCGTGATCCTCGCGGCGGTCGCCGTCGCAAACGAAAACAGAAATACGAGAGGAGAAAACTCACCCTCGATGATCGATTTGGCTCGTCTTTCGCCTTGCTTGGTTTCTAGGCTTCTAAGGGCCTCCCAAGCTTCCCCTTGGCCACCGAGAACGACACTAAACGAGCTCCGACGATCCACTTAGAGCCTTCTCGAGAGAGAGCGTTTTCTTTGAGAGCATTTTTTAGAGTCGAGAATCTGAGAGCGCTTCCGCGTCTTTCGCACCCTCTTCCACCCTCACCCAACACCTCTATTTATAGAAGAAATTAGGGTCCTTGCCTCTTGGACAATATCCAAACCCTTTTGCCCCTTGGACAATGGCTCTTGGACAAAAACCTTTGGATAAAGAATCTTGTACTATTGCCCATTAGATAACAACTCTTGGGCAATAAACTTGTACCAATCTTAATCCGCGTTAACGAAAGTCATACACGAACGAGTATAAACTCCCAACACACCTCGACTATATAATTCTTTACTGAGAAAAATATTACAAATACAGAGCACATTACAGAATGTCTTAAGCTCTCAGAATTAAATCCGACGTACCAAACGGACGTTCGGGAAAAATCCATAATTCCCAAAATAGCCTTACAAAATTATGGGGTATCACACTTAAGCACTGTAAACATGTGGCTACAAGGTTTCCCCGTATTCATAAAACTTTTGCAGTTGTAGCAAACATCCCTATCTACGACACTGTAATTCATAGAGTAACTCCTACCTTCAGATTCTATCTCATAGGTGTGAACATCTCCAACCTTTTTCAAATCAGCAAGGGAGCAGGAGTAGACTGACGCAAAAATCTCCTCTTGGATGTCATAGAAAACATCTATTGTGTATATAGATGCACAATACTTCTCAATTGGTAAATGTGTTTTCATGGATGGGTAGCATGTTGACGTAGTAAAATCCAGCTTCAGTTTTGTGTGCCTTTGTGCATCAATCGCACTATCATACTGCAACAAGAACTCAACAAGGCTTGATCTGGCACCTATGAAAGTTGAAAAGAAGCTGTTTTGGCTTTCTGACCTGGATGTGGTTCTGAGTAGTCCTCCCATCTTCACATCATAAAAAAACGATGGTATCCAAAATCTCCTTAGCTCAAACATGTTTGCAAACCAAGGTTTGTCTCCTAGGTTATAGTCAGCCACCACAGATCTCCACTCTTCTTCGAACTCCTCCTTTGTAAACTCGTTGCTCCAAACAATATTGTTGAATCTTTTTCTGAACCCCTGGTTGTTATAAATGTCCACATCGACCTTTGCAGGGAGCTTGAACATGATGTGCCACATGAAAAATCTATGGACATAAGTGGTGAAGACATGTTCGAACGCAACCTTTACAGCAGGATCTTGGTCAGTCAACAAAATGTTTGGTTCATGGCCCATTGCCTTCTTAAAGTTCTCAAACAACCAAATGTAGGAATCCTTGTCCTCTTTCAAGAGAAGCCCAATAGCAAAAGTGATTGTTTTCTTATGGTTATCAACCCCTGTAAAAGGTACAAAGACCATGTTGTACCTAGACAAAAGAAAAGTATGGAAGTGTTATAATTAGCTGGGAAAAAAGTATAGGAGTTTTTGTTCAGGTCCATGAACATTTTAGTTCATGTCCATGATTCGTTTCGTTCAATGATATAACTTAAAAGTGAAAGACAGTTGTTCATGAAGGCAGTTGTTCAGGTTTTCAGAGATTTTGTGTTCATGTCCTTGGACATTTATGTTCAGGTTTTTGGAAGGGAAAAACTGAAGTTTGTAAGTTGTAACTGGATGGCATAGAAATAACTAGTACCTGTTCATGTTGTAAGTTGCATCAGCTGAGACAACATCTCCAAAGTTTGAGAAGCTCTTCCTGCTAATAGGATCACTCCAAAATATTCTGCAAAGTTGATCTTGTTTGTCAACAGCATAGTCAAAATAGAAAGCATCAGATGTTTCCTTTTTCCGAAATAACCTGTCAACCATCATCTGTGCATCACAACCAACCATGTACGAATTCAGACTCCTTCTATAATTCTTGAAGTCTATAAGTGTTGGTCCTATATTTGCATAGCTTCTGACAAATTTCTTGTACATATTGTAGCTCCTGCATATCCCAACATTTGCTCTCACACAGTTCATTATGAATTCCTCATGGATTGATCCAATCTTCCGATTGCTTTTTGCAAACTGCTTGTAGTCATCATCAAGCATAAGGTGTGTATGTTTCTCTTCAAATGCCTTCACTATATAACCAACGGATCCTGCATATCTGAGCCTAATACCTGCTTTACAGTTACATCTATTGGACACTCTTCTACGCTTCTGAATATTTCCACTTGTAGAACCTTCACTTGTAACTATTTCTGGGGAGACATTCTTAAAACCTTCTCTTGAGCAAAGCAGATACTTCCACAAAATTGTACCATCTTTTGCTTTTTTGACTGTGCTGTGACGCATGTCAAACCCGCATATATCTGCATATTCTCCGTAGAAATGGGTTGCTAGTTCCAAGGTCTGGAACAGTTGCCCAACATATGGTTTCAACGTTGTAGGACATTCTGGAATGAAGTAATCTGTTTGGTCGGGTGATGTAACAAGCTTTGAGTTCTTATGAGTGTGAGCAAGTGTTGGTGTACCTATAAATTGGAAAAACAAGTCATCAACAGACCATGAACTGTAATGATCACTACAATGAACTGACATGCTCATTACAATGAACATTCATACTCATTACAAGTTCAGAATTGTGCTTCTGCAGGGTTCATTACTAAAAACAGTTTTGCTTTGTGTTCAAACTCACGATAGTCATGTCTAAAAAACACATTAGTTCAAGTTTTTGAGTCTTTCTTGTCATGAAAAAGATATGTTCAAGGAGATACACATGAACGTTCATTGATTTCAACAGAAGTTTTTACAGCGGAATCAATATCTGGAATGTTTTGTTTTTGTACCTTAAATCTGGAATTTTCTATTTGTGGATCGTAAATCTGTAGAACTCGTGTTCAGTAGTTAAAAACGTAAAAAATAACGATTGAATCCGTGTTCATTACCTGTCTTCACCTTCTTGCCTTTGAGTTCATTAACTGCTTCGGTTTTCTTTCCCAATTGATTCGATTCCGACATTGCGCTTCAAATCGATCTTCAATGGAGCGTTGTTCTTCAGTTTTCGCAGCAGCGTCTTCGTTTCCAGAGGAATTGCTGCTTCGTTTGGGCGCCGTTCTTCAGTTTTAGGTTTTCAGTTTTCGATTTTAGGAATTGCTCCTCTGAACACGCACTTCTGTTTTGCTTTCTCTTTTCAATTTTTCACGCGCGCTGATAGGGTGTTAGGGCTGCTACGTGGAATGTTTGTACTGGTTCTTAGTTCTCTCCTAGGGATTGGTTCTCACCAGAACCGCGCCCTTGATGCTTATATTACTTGTAGTTATAGTGATCATGTATGGTATGGTGGATTAAGTTTCGTTTTCACGTTGATTTTGAAATACTTATATGATGTTAGCAAACAATGTTTGTTTACTTTATTTGTTTCATGATACTAGATTATTATTTGGTAATTATTATCGTAACTTTTTCTTTTCAATTTATTAAATATATATATGTCACAACAATTATTACGGTAATAGATCTACTTGCATCAAATGTAGAAAGTCGAGCTTCATCACTTTTTACATCAAGATATACATATGTATATAGTTTTACGGCATGCAAATTTCATCACTTTCTACAACAAGGTATACAAGCATATATTTTTCTACGACATGAATGCAAATTTAAAATTTATCATTATTTACAACAAGGCATACATGCGTATATTTTCTTACGGCACGAATGCAAATTTAAATTTCATCACATTTTAAAGAAAGGTATACAGGTGTATATTGTTTTACGACATGCATGCAAATTTAAATTTCATCACTTTTTACAACAAGGTTTATATGCATATATTTTCTTACGGCATGAATCCAAATTTAAATTTCACCACTTTTTATAGCAAGGCATACATGTGTATATTGTTTTACGACATGCATGCAAATTTAAATTTCATCACTTTTTACAGCAAGGTATACATGTGTATATTTTTGCCGAGATGAACGCAAATTTAAATTATATCACTATTTATAGCAAGGTATATATGCATATATTTTCTTACGGCACGCATGCAAATTTAAATTTCATCACTTTTTACAGGAAGGTATACCGGTGTATATTATTTTACGATATGCATGCAAATTTAAATTTTATCACTTTTTAGAGCAAGGTACACATGTGTAGATATTCTTATGACATATATTCTTTAAAATAAATGACGTCTTCTACACATGTACAATTGCATATTGGGGTATCATCACTTGAGGCATAATGTTACATACTAAAAATCTACCAAAATATAAGTCTGATTGATTTTACCTACTCAAAATCATATATCATATCAAATATTTGTAAATCTTGCATGAATGCATGATCATTTATAAAATGGGTTTCAAGCTATACTATACATACTCAAAATGATATCAAATATTAGTAAATCTTCCATGATCATTAATAAAATGGTTTGCAAGCTATATCTTTCATAAAATAAATTGTTTGATAAATTGGTTTTCAAGATAGATAATTAATGTACGCCACTTCCTTAATCCAATTTTTATCTCCAAAAATAAATTTGGCTATTATAAAACTAATTGTAAAACTAACCAAATCATGTACAATCTTGATCTTTACATGAAGCGGTTATGAAAAATGATGGAGAAATTATATTAAATTAATTAATTGTACAATTTATATACCCAATACTATCCTCGATTCTGATATAAACATTAAGTACTAAATATTTATTAATTTACCAAACATATAAGTTTGATTTATTTTACCCTCAAAATACAATATAATGTACGAAATCTATATATTTGTTTTCTAAAATAAAATAAAATCCAATCTAATTATTTTTTTCCATTCAAAAGATTGACATTAAAAATTCATATATTTATTTATCTTTGTAAAAAATCTTTATAAATGCAGGTGTCAATGAATTACCAATGGAAGTTTACCTCTGGCAGGTCTATGGTGCCACCTATCAATGAAGTAAATTATCCAAGTGTTGTTTGATTTCCACTTTCCAATCCAGAACCTTCATACGACATCTTTAAGACATGCATCAAATCTTTAAGACGACTATTATAACTAGAGAATCCAAACGTAAATGACATAGTTTCCATACATAACTTTATATAATGATATAAGGTTATTATCCTATCATTACAATTAACTCATTATACATATTTTTCTTACATTTTTTTTATTTAATATCATTATGTTGATAATTACATATCGATACGTACCTTATAATGATCTTATCTTAAGTTTAAGTGGTATATATGTCTATGAAATTTATATATAATTTTCTCATTATTAAAAAAATTAATTTAAGTCTTAACCCGTGTCTTAGGCACGGGCACACACACTAGTTAATATCATTACACATACCTGGTACCCCAAAAAATGCATGCCATAACCATATGTCGTATGATGCAACAACCTCCAAAACAATTGTCGGATGGCCATGATCTCCACGGGCATATTGACCTTTCCATGCAGTTGGACAATTTTTCCACCCCCAATGCATACAATCGATACTACCCAACATTCCGGGAAAGCCACGAGACTCTCCCACGCTTAGAAGGCGTTGTGTGTCTGCCACAGTTGGACGCCTGCTATACTCATCACCAAAAAAGGTAATGATTCTATCAACAAAATGCTCCAAGCACTGCCTTGCGGTTCCTCTAGAAAGACGAAGATACTCATCACAAGCATCAGTGACAGTTCCATAAGCCAACATACGCAGGGCACTACTACATTTTTTAATGCAGATACACCAAGCCTACCCAATGCATTTGGTCTTTGTTGAAAGTACTCCATTCCATTCTCTAGTCTTTCCACAATGAGCTTGAAAACTTCCTTGCGCATTCTGAACCTATGTCGGAATACATCATCTAGATAAGTTGGTTGGTCAAAGAAATAATCTTTGTAAATTTGCTCATAGCCTTGTTCCCTGTCTCTTTCAATATAGGTTCAACGACGTCGCCTTCGTGAACCTTCTGATTGTGCAATGTTTGTGCGATGTTGAGCACGTTCTTGAACTGCATTACACGCAAGAATAACCTCTTGTAAAAGTGTTGTCAACTCATCATCTTCAGAGCTATTGCTAGAAAGGATAGGGTTTGAGTTTGAGAATGAACTAGACATTTTTAGAGATTGAAGATTTTTTTTGAAATTTGAGGAGTAAAAATAAACCCTTAGTTATCCTAACTTGTATAGATCTTTGAAAAGCTATCACATGTTATGTTTGCAGATTTTATAAATTCCTTTATCTGCTTAATTTAAGACCACATGAATTGCTATAAAATGCCAACCATAAAAGCATCTTTATGGGTTAGTCCAAAAACAAAAAAGCATGGTATCACATGCTATATTTGTAGAAGCAATAAATTGCTTTCTTTGCATGATTTAGGGCCACAAGAAAAGATATCAAATGCCAACCATAAAAGCATATTTATGGGTTAGTCCAAAAAACAGAAAAGCATGGTATCACATGCTATGTTTGCAAAAGCAATAAATTACTTTCTCTGCATGATTTAGGACCACAAGAAAAGATTTCAAATGCCAACCATAAAAGCATTTTTTTATTAGTCCAAAAATTACTTGTTATCTTTTTAGAGGAAATGACTTTGCAGAAGCTATCACATGGATCAATAAGAAAGAAGCTATCACTTACATAAACATGCATTACATTAAGTAAAGTGTTACAAGATTGAAAATGCATTACAATATTGAAATATGCATTACAAGATAGATAGATGTATAACAAGATTGAGACATGCATTACAAGATGAAACATGAATGCGGAAATAAAATATGCAAGGCAAAAAATAAACACTACAAAAACATCTTCCTCTTGAGTACATGGATAATACTTAACCACATAATTCTTTCATCAATGTTATCTTGATAACTTCTTCTTCCGATGGAAGATTAGGTTTCCCCGTCAGATATTGGAGTATGTCCCACTTCTTAGTTCTCTCAATCACCAACGTTTGTTCCAAATCAATGTTTTTCATCTGAATAAATCGTGCTTGCTTCTCCCTCTTCCGTGCCTCCTTCATAATTTTCAATTCATGCACTTTGTCAGACATGCTCATTTTTTTGTCTCGCAAGCTCCTTAAGTTGCTCATCATCTCCAACACAACTTGTTGATGGCTCCCTACACTCCACCTTGACGGCGAAGGACGAAGAAGACAAGCTCAACCTCTGTGCCCCTGGACCCGTGACCAGAGCGTGAGCACGCGCCATCGCCCAAGCAACCTAGTCGTTGGTCACCAGGTCCATCACAAGCACTAGCACTGCATCCGAGTACATCAGCGTGACTGTAATAACATTTTTGGGTTTTGAGGTTTACTAGCCGAGGTGGTCGATGATGGCTCCCTACCCTCCACCTTGACGGCGAAGAACGAAGAAGACAAGCTCAGCCTCCGTGCCCCGGACCCGTGACCAGAGCGCAAGCACGCGCCATCGCCCAAGCAACCTAGTCGCTGGTCACCAGGTCCATTGCAAGCACCGACACCGCATTCGAGCCCATCGGCGTGACTGCAGTCACATTTTTGGGTTTTGAGGTTTACTAGCCGAGGTGGTCGTGTCGCATCGCGCGTCGCATGTGTTGCCCGCATCGCGTGACACTCGCTGTCGTGCGCGCTACGAGACACTATCGTCGCATGTCGCGTGACACTCCCTATGTCATGCGCGCTGTCGCGTCTCCTGCGGTGC
The DNA here is from genome assembly GCA_027886185.1 of Rheum nobile. NCBI lineage: Eukaryota > Viridiplantae > Streptophyta > Magnoliopsida > Caryophyllales > Polygonaceae > Rheum > Rheum nobile. The sequence goes on along the minus strand of WOAB01000593.1, from coordinate 395,602 downwards.
GATGCCTACAACGTGCCCCCTGGCGTGAGTCTTGGTTATTTCCCTTTTGAGTTATTCTGAGGTTGTTTTGGATATTTTGAGACATTTTTAGAAGGTTGTTATTTTTAGTGTTTTTGGCTTGACGGGGCGCACGCCATGTGTTGTGGGCCGCTCGTCCAAGCCCATGCTTTAGCTTTGTTATTTCCTGTCTTTAGCATTTAGCTTAGCCTTTAAATACTTTTTATTTCCATTGTAAATTGACGTTTTGCTTAAGTTAATAAAGTCGAGATTTTCTCCTTGCTTGAGCTTGGCGTCATTGTCGTGGTTGGATCCAAAGATCCGAGTTTTAGGGTTGTTCTGTTGTGGATTGTTCAACCTAAGTTGATCATCTCTTTGATCATCATATCCCTAGACGACCGTCACTTCGTTCGTCTTCAACAAAGATCATCTCTTTGATCTCCGCAACCGACACTACGACAAGATAACCTCTAAGTCCTTTGAGGTTTCATTCATCCTCTCTTGTGGATTTCGTGCAATTCAACAAGGCCACGAACACCTTGGTTTCCACGGTGACACACAAGGAAGAATGCCATCTCTTTGGTTTCAAGAAACCTCTACTGTACTCAGAAGACGCAAGCTTGGCGCTTGGCTTGACTTCGTTGCGTTCCAGGGCATCTGCGATCGTGCCAACGGGGACTTTCACATCAACTGGTATCAGAGCCACCGTTAAGTTAAGTCTTCTTGTTTCTCTTGCAAACTTTGAAAATTTTCTGCATAAAAATCTTTCTTTGACCACTTTTCGCCCACCGCCGCCGCTACCGCTGCCCACCACCGCCGCTACCGCCACCCACCGCGCACAGCCATCCGTGACTACCGCCACCGCAACCGAGCCTTACTTACGGCATGCCTAACCCTTTTCTTGGCTTCCAACACAATATCTTTGACTTTTCAAAGTTTGTTATCCAAATCTTACCCCTTTCCTAAATATCTTATTCTTTTCTTTTAGCATTATCTTTTCCTTGCAAGTAGATAACTTTCCTAACAACGTTTGAAATCTTTTTCTCTCTCTTATTTTATTTGGATAGAATTTGCATTCTAGTTAGTTATTGCTTTATTTCTGGTTGGACGAAATCCCTCTTCTCTCACAAGACAACACAATCTTGTGAGATTCTATTAAAAAAAGGAGAGTCTTGCGTCCGAATTAAAAAAATATTGTCTTCCAAAGATTCTCTCAATTTTTCTAAGGAAGGGCAACAGAAAAACAAAAACCTCAGGCACTCTAGGCGAAGCCTATTCACACAATGCAAGATCCATTCTCTCACCTCTCCACTTCCTCTAAATCACGTTTTCAACAACAATCAATAAAGGTTTCAACCTTCTTGCTTGCGAATTTTTGCCACTTAATTTGAAGACTTGAAATTGATTGCTTGATTTGTTTGGATCAAGACGCTTGCTTGAATTGATTCTTGCTAATTCTTTGTTTCAAGCCAAACGTCAAACCAACCCGCCTCACGCAAGCCCAAAATTGTTTCCTTACGCAGAAATTTTTCTTGGTTTCTTGCGAGATAAGGACTTGGTTTGGCCTTGGTTCTTTTGCTTTGATTTGTTTGATCTCTTGCTTGTTCATGATTCGTGTAAGTGATTTCTCCATGGACACAACGAATTCCCCATCCAACAAAGCTGACGTTGCGCAGCGCATCCGCAACGCGCAAGAGGCCTACGCCACACTGCAAGCCCAACTCGCCACGAAGGAAGCCGAGCTTGCCGCGCGCGAGGAAGCGACTGCTGACGTGGTCTAAGGTCGTTATGCCAACTCAAAGTAAACCTCAACTTTCAAACTAGTATAGTAAGCAAGCAAGGGTCGAAATCCCAAGAGAATCACAAGCGTCTATTTTCTTATCACAAATCGAATACCAATCGAATATGCAGTAACAAGGGGGGTTTGTGAGGTTTAAATCAAGTAAGAAATAAAACAGAATAAATAATATGCAATCAAATGTGAGAAAACACTTAGCCAGGCAATTTCCACTTAAGTTTTGGTTGGTTGATCCTAGATTACTTCCAATTCCTTCCTATGATTATTCCTGTCCCGATCTTGTGTAGATTCAGAGGGAAACCTTCCACAAAGAACCCTTACCAATGAATAACCCTAGTACCACTAAAGGTTCAACCCAAAGGCAGCAATACAAATAAGAATTAATCAGGATACACAGAATGCTCGCTCAGATGCATTTACCATGTAATTATCTCTCCCTACAATAGAACAATTTCAACCAGAGCATGTAAATTGTAGTTGCTACAGCGGAATAGGACGTTAGCCCAACAGTTTCCTAATCCTAGCAATATGAAAATCACCAACAACAACTAGTTGCGCGGGCTAGTGCAATCAATGAAATCCAATGGAATAAGCTTAGAAGAGATAATATAATCCAATAGGAATTAAGAAAGGGAACATAACCTCACAACCAATAATCAAAACTTAAGCTTCCATTGCCAGACTAAGCCAAAGAGGCTTAGCTCCTCATAGTCATGGTGAAACTTCAAAGGAAAGTAAACAACGATGAAAATTGCAACTAAAGTGGAATAAGAGTGTGGACTCCTAAACCTAATGCTAAAAGAAAGTATTTATAGGGCTCTAACAAATGACCTAGCCCATTAAGAAACTAACTAAATTAAAAATAAGAAAAAGGGAAAAAGAAATCTGAAAAGATAAGCTCAGGAAAAGACACAGCTTTCGACGCTGATGACCCGCGATCGCGGCCCAAGACCCGCGATCGCGGTTAATGCTCGATTTTCAGCTTCTGCACCACTTTCATAAAACTTAATAACTTTTGATTCCCAACTCGGATTGCGCTCATATTTTGGGGACTTGTAGTAGACTTCAATATCTAACTCCTAGAATTAGAATCACTACATTTGGACATCTGAGTAGAGAGAACGAATCAATTGAATTCATCACATTGTTCTTCTACTCTCGTGTGGACTCTCTCCTTGGTTCTTCTTCGTCTCCTCAGTGGTCAACTTCTCTTCCTCTGGATATCTTCAATTTGCTTCTCCAGACCACCAAATCCACACTTCTCCTCTCTAACTCCATACTCCTTGGTGGCTCCATATCCCGAATCTTCAAATGTACTCCAATAAGCTCAAAACACCACCAAAACACCAATCTTCGCCCCCAAACACCATGCACATGAATGTGTCTAAATCTACCCGAATGGCACCAATAAAACCCTCTAATAACTCTTAGTTAAGCCCTACAAAGTAGTGCTTATCAACTGCCGCAGCGCTACGCGAGCGCAACACCGAGATCGCGCAACTGCGTGCAGCCAACAACGCGCACGATACACATGGTCAATTTAACAGCGCAGTGGCCTGACACGGTTGATGATGCCGCCCTCTCTCGCAGTCAATGTTCTAAAAATCCCCGCCTACTGCCGCCTAGGCCCCGTCTAGGCGTTAGGAGGTCATCCACCGCCTAGGACCCCGCCTAAGGCCACCTAGGTGAGAAGAAGTATCAGATGTTGTGGAAGCAACAACATCTTAGGAGATAGAGGATGGATAGAACATACTTTTGGGTTGAGCTTTGAAAATAAGGCCCATAATTTAAAGACAAACCTCATCCCAACATATTTTTATGAACAATAATGGATTTGGGATAACATAATCAAATAATCACATGGATCACACATTAATTTTTAATCCGCCTAGGCGCTAGGCCCCTCCTCACCGCCCAGCTCCCGCCTAGCGATTTTTAGAACATTGCTCGCGGTAAGGCCCCCGCTGAAACGTCGACAGTGCAACCACAACGACTGCGATCCCAGATGGAGAGCCATCAGAACCAGTCAGGGCGCGTGGACGCGCGTGAGCGGTACAATCCTACCCTTGTGACTCCCTCCGCGCGCCATGAGCCCTTTGAAGATGATGGCGCATCCGATGCTTGCCCCTCTCGCAGCCACCGCATGTCTATAGATCCTTATCCCTGTGTCAACACTATCAACATGAGGAAGACCGTGGCCCGCAATGCGCGCTACCACAACGCTAGCGAGACTGCGCGACAACAACAACTTCCATGACTTCGCCGACGATGACAAAGACCTTGAAGCCGACATGCGCCAGCCTGATATACCCAATGTCAGTGATACCCTCTTCGACTATGAAAAAGATGAGGACTATATACCCGGTGTCCGTGTGTCTGCACATGAGCAACGCGACGCATGTGCCACCACCGACGGACAGCCGCGCGCCCCCAAGACAGCGCCGCCGCAAGCTTCGCCCATAGCGCGAGCGTGTGCGCGACGCCAGGCGATACCAACCCTTGCAGCGTGACTTTCACAACGATCGCTGCAACGCGCCTATGCAGCCCCCTATGGTTGCGTCTAAGCATTGTGACATAAAGGTAAAACTTGATTATTTTGCTGGTAAATATGATGCTTCCAAATTTCTTGAATGACAACAATCCACGGAGTATGCGTTGGCTTACTGCCAATATCTGGAGCATGAGAAGGTCGAGATTGCAACCATTCACTTCACCGGCGCCGCTCGTGCTTGGTGGTTCCGTCTCACTAGTGAGCGAGCTAGAAGGCGATTGGATCCCATTAAGCTGGAACCAATTGGTCTATGTGATGACGAAGCGGTATGTGCCTGCAGACTACAAGGAGGACATGCGCCTCAAGATTTCCTTGGCAACACAAGGGTCTCGCATGCCGCTTGAGTTCTTTGCCGAGCTATAGGAGATGTGCCACAAGGCTGGCGTGCATCCCGCCCCCTCGGCCATGCGTTCTATGTTTCTGCGTGGGCTTGACATTAGGTTCGCGAGCAGCTCAAGATTCTTAACATCAAGGACCTTAACACCATGACCCACACCGCTATGGAGATAGACGCGCAGATTCAAAGGAAGAAGAAGGCTTCGTGGTCGCAAACAAACCCCAAGTATGACTCTCAGCCAAACTCAAAATTTTCTTCACGCCCCTTTCCACAGTCTAGGTCTACCCCCACAGCACCTGCTGCTGCCTCTGCTCATAGCGCGCTGATAAGCACTACTTTGTAGGGCTTAAGTAAGAGTCATTAGAGGATTTATTGGTGCCATTCGGGTAGATTTAGACACATTCATGTGTATGGTGTTTGGGGGCGAAGTTAGTGTTTTTGGAGGTGTTTGAGCGGTTTTGGAGATCATATGAGACACTGAGGAGGAAGCCACCAGTAGTGGGTGCCAAGGGAGTGCAATGAAGAGTAGAAGAACAATGTGCTGAATTCAATTGGTTCGTTCTCTCTACTCAGATGTCCAAATGGAGTGATTCCAATTCTAGGAGTTAGATTTTGAAGTCTACTGCAAGTCCTCAAAATATGAGCGCGATCCGAGTTGGGAATCAAAAGTTATGACATTTTTACGGAAGTGTCGCAGGAGCTGAACCGAAGAACGGCGACCGCCGTAATTACGGCGCCCGCCATGAACCTTACGGCGCCCGCCGCAATTGGCTTTCCACCGACCTTGGCTACGAAGCGATTACGGCGCCCGCCGTGGGAGATGCGGCGACCACCGCCGATGTCTGAAGTCCGTCGCGCCGTTTCTTTAATTGCATTATTTTATTACTTTTTATTATTTCATTTTAGGTTAACTTAGCTTTATTTTCCTTTAGTATTTAAGGGTTGAGAAAAGGCTTGTTTTCCAATCTTGGATCATCTTTTTTTGGGAACCCTAATTCCCTTTTCTACGTTATGAAGAACTAAGCCTCCCTGGCTTAGTCAGACGCTGAAGCTTTCGTTTGGATTAAGTTGTGAGATTCTCGTTCTTAATCTATTGCATGGTTTTTATCTTTCTCTTGCTTAAGTTGTTTATGATTGATATTGATAATCTCTATTTGGACGCAACTAGGGTTTATTGTTATTGATTGATTGCTAGATCTAGATTGTTACTGGTTGAGCATATCTATTTCAGAGTAGCAACTGTATCGTACTAGTATCTGGTTGTGCTAGTCTCATGCAGAAGAGAATTGATTTACATTCTAGGATAATATCTGGTTGTGTTATGCTAGAATTGTATCCAACTATATTCCTATCCGTAAGGCTGCTGTTAAACTGAATCTTGATAGTTTCAGGGTTGTTTAATTAGTTAGTGCTAATAGTATCTGGTTGTGCTATTAGTTATCTCTGAAAAGGAATTGGAATTACCATTGCATGAGATTTTGAATGAGTATCTAGGATCAACTTGTCATGCGAATAGTGGATGTTGTTTGACTAAGTGCTTTTCCCATTACTGAATTCATTCATCTTTAGTTTATTCTTGCCTTTGCATGCTTAGATTACTAAAACAAACAAAACCCCCCTTTGGTTACTTTAAATTGACATACGAATTGCATATTAAGATAGATCTGTCTCCCTGTGGATTCGACCTTTACTTACCTAGGACTACGGTTTACGGTTTGTTTGGATATTTTGCATAGCAGTTTTTAGAACGACAAAAACCTGTTATCACGCGCCCCCTGCGCGCGCCGCTGTGCCTCCTGCGCGTCCCGCTGCCACCCAGGATGACCGCACCCATGACCGCGTCTGCTTCAAATGCCAAGGCCGTGGCCACGTGCAGCGCGACTGCCCCAACAACAAGCGCACCCTCTTTTCCCAGGCCGGCTGCGAGTCCTTCGACGATGAGCCTGTCTATGACGACAACGTGCCCCATGATGAGGACTCACTTATCGCCGCTGCCGATGATGGTGATGTATACTACTGTAGCACGCCCAACGATGATGAAGGCACTCGCTTGGGCCTTGTCACGTGCCGCATCCTCACTGCCAAAGAGGGCACCCTGGTGGATTAATGAGAGAATTTGTTCCACACACGCTGCCTGGTCAAGATTGTCGACCTCGGTGTGATCATTGATGGTGGGATTTGATACAACATCATCAACGAGAAGGTCATCGACCATCTTGGCCTTAAGACAACTCTTCACCCACAACCTTATAGCCTCTAGTGGATCTCCAAAGGTAATGGTGGCAATATGGTAAAAAGGCAATGCTATGTCACCTTCAATATTGGCTATTACAATGATTTTGTGCTTTGTAATGTTATTGCTATGGATGTTACTCACTTGCTTCTAGGTCGCCCTTGGCAATTTGACAAGCGTGCCCTACATGATGGCTTCCTCAACAACTACGTCTTCATGCACAATGGGAAACACATCACTTTGCTTCCCATGAGCCCCAAGGAAATTCTGCATGATCAAGTGGAGCGGAACTGCGTCAAGGCCATCGAGCAAGCTAAGGCACAAACTGCCACTGCCGCACGCTCTAGCCATGCCACGCGCCCCAGCGACACCTCACGATCCGCAGCACATTCCAGCGACGGGGCTCGTCCCAATGCTACCAAGCCCAGCGTGCGCCCTAGCGACGCCAGTGCCAGCTTGCGCCGCAACGCGTGCGACAATGACGACATCGCCACAGCGCTACGCAGCCCGACTGCGACGCGCCCCAACTCCATGAAGCCTGTGCCACTCAAGGGCACTTGCGAGAAGAGGTTGATGTTGGCGCGCTCCAGGGACATCACTTCAGTAATTCAGGGACATCAACCTTGATTTCTCCTTGTGCCTAATGCGTGTCTTCTTAATGTCAATGATTTGGTTGACTTACCCCCTCAGTTTCTTCTCTCTTGCAGGAATTTAAGGATGTGCTTCCAAAGGACCTCCCTGCAGGCTTGCCGCCCATGCGAGGCATAGAGCACCAGATTGACTTCGTGCCTGGTGCCTCCTTGCCCAATCGCGCCGCCTATCGCGCCAGTCTTGAGGAGACCAAGGAGCTGCTGTGCTAGGTCTAGGAGTTGATGGACAAAGGCTACCTTTGTGAGAGCCTTAGTCCTTGCGTCATCCCAGTCATCCTTATGCCCATGAAATATGGTTCATGGCACATGTGTGTTGATTGTCGCGCGATCAACCAAATCACGGTGAAGTATCGCCATCCTATTCCTATGCTAGATGAACTTCATGGAGCCACTTTATTTTCTAAGATAGATTTGAAGAGTGGCTATCACCAAATTAGGATGAAGGAAGGTGATGAGTGGAAAATGACATTTAAGACCAAGTACTGACTCTATGAGTGGTTAGTGATGCCCTTCGGCCTCACTGATGCACCCAGGACATTCATGAGGCTCATGAACCATGTATTGAGGGCGTATTTGGGCAAATTTATTATTGTCTACTTTGATGATATCCTTGTTTACAGCAGGACCTTAGAGGACCACTTTGGCCACCTTAGGACTGTGTTAGAGTGTCTTAGGAAAGAGAGTCTTTATGCTAACCTAGACAAATGCGCTTTTTTCTCGGACTCTACTGTTTTCCTTGGTTTTGTTGTTAGCAAGGATGGACTCCCATGGACTAAGAGAAGATTCGCGCCATAGAGGAGTGGCCGTGCCCCACTACGGCTACCATGGTTCCATCCTTCTTAGGGCTCGCAGGCTTCTACTGCCGCTTCATGAAGGACTTATCCACGATTGACGCTCCACTATATGAGCTCACCAAGAAGAATGCCTCCATTGAGTGGAGCAAGGTCCATGAGGCCGCGTTCTCTACGCTCAAGGACCGCCTGTGCCGCGTGCCGTTGCTGTAGTTTCCAGACTTTGCCAAGACCTTCGAGGTCGAGTGTGACACGTCTCACCACGTCATTGGAGGTGTCTTACTCCAAGAACGCAAGCCCATAGCTTATTTCAGTGATAAGCTCATTGGCGCCACCCGCAACTACCCAACCTATGACAAGGAGCTTTACGCGCTTATACATGTGTTAAAAACATGGCAACACTATTTATGGCCCAAATAGTTTGTGATACACTCCGACCACGAGGCTTTGAAGTACCTCAAGAGCCAAGTCAACCTCAACCGCCGCCATGCTCGCTGGGTTGAGTTTATGGAGACTTTTTCGTACGTGGTCCAATACAAGAAGGGAAAGGAGAACGTGGCTGTCGACGCCCTCTCCCGCAGGTATGTGCTTTTGACTCACCTTGATGCCTCTATTTTAGGCTTTTCCCTTATCAAAGAACTCTATGCTAGTGATGAAGAGTTTAAGTCTATTTTTGAGTCTTGTGTTGAGAAGGGTGAGTCTAATGGGTTTATTGTAGGTAATGGCTACTTATTTAAGGAGGAAAAACTGTGCATCCCTAGGACTTCTATTTATAGGCCTTTGATCCAAGAGGCACATGAAGGTCGATGACATTTTGGAGTAGCTAAGATTGTGGCCGCGCTTAAGGAGCACTTTTATTGGCCTAGGATGGTTCACCATGTGACTAGGTTTTGTGTGAGTTGTGGGACATGAGAGAGAGCTAAGTCTAGATCAAGCCCCCATGGATTGTACAACCCCTTGCCTATACCAACCACCCCTTGGGAGGATATTTCTATGGATTTTATTTTGGGGTTGCACATGTCTAAGAAGGGGAGGGACTCGATATTTGTGGTTGTAGATAGATTTTCTAAAATGGATCATTTTATTCCTTACAAGATGACTCATAATGCTTCAGATGTTGCTAGTTTATTTTTTGAGCATGTGGTGAAATTGCATGGGATTCCTTGGACTATTATCTCAAATCGTGACACTAGGTTCTTGAGCTATTTTTGGAAGTCTTTATGGTCGAAATTGGGGACACATTTATTGTTTTCTACTAGCTATCACCCCCAAACTGACGGCCAAATGGAGGTTACCAATAGGACCCTTGGTACTTTACTTAGAACAATGTTGAAAGCTAACCTCCGCAGGTGGGAAAAGTGTTTGCCTTTTGTGGATTTTTCTTATAATAGGTCTATGCACTCGGCGACGAAGATGACTCCATTCGAGGTTGTCTACGACCTCAACCCCCACACGCCGCTAGACTTGACGCCGCGCCCCATGAGAGACAAGGAAAGCGTCAAGGGACTGCAGCACGCGGAGTTTGTCCGAGCACTTCACTAGCGGACGAGGGACCAGCTAGAGCGCCAGACAACACAATACAAGGCCCAGGCAGATCGCGGCCGGCGCCGCATGATATTTGAGGCCGACGACTTGGTGTGGCTCTACCTTCGCCGCGAGCGATTCCCAACAAAAAAGGCACAGCAAGCTTGATGCCCGTAGAGATGGTCCATTCAAGGTCCTAGAGCGGCTTGGCGACAATGCTTACCGCCTTGAGCTCCCAGACGACTACGGCACGCATCCAAGCTTTAACGTGTCCGACTTGTCTCCCTACACTCCCCCTGAGCACGAGGAGGACGAAGCGGGGACGCTTCGCTGCCAAGAAGGGGAGAATAATGGCTCCCTACCCTCCTCCTTGACGATGAAGGACGAAGAAGACAAGCTCAGCCTCCGTGCCACCGGACCCGTGACCAGAGCGCGAGCACGCACCATCGCCCAAGCAACCCAGTCGCTGGTCAGCAGGTCCATCGCAAGCACCGACACCGCATCCGAGCCCATTGGCGTGACCGCAGTCACATTTTTGGGTTTTGAGGTTTACTAGCTGAAGTGGTCGTGTCGCGTGTGTCGCCTGCATCGCGTGACAATCGTTGTCGTGCGCGTTGCGAGACACCGTCGTCGCATGTCGCGTGACACTCCCCGTGTCATGTGCAAGCACTGTCGCGTCTCCTACGGCACGGCGCCTGCAGCGTGCCCTCTGGTGTGTGAGTCTTGGTTATTTCTCTTTTGAGTTATTGTGAGGTTGTTTTGGATATTTTGAGACATTTTTAGAAGGTTGTTTTTTTAGGGTTTTTGGCTTGACGGGTCGCGCGCCATGTGTTGTGGGCCGCTCTTCCAAGCCCATGCTTTAGCTTTGTTATTTCCTATCTTTAGCATTTAGCTTAGCCTTTAAATACTTGTTATTTCCGTTGTAAACTGACGTTTTGCTTAAGTTAATAAAAGTCGAGATTTTCTCCTTGCTTGAGCTTGGCGTCATTGTTGTGGTTGGATCCAAAGATCCGAGTTTTAGGGTTGTTCTGTTGTGGATTGTTCAACCTAAGTTGATCATCTCTTTGATCATCATACCCCTAGACGACCGTCACTTCGTTCGTCTTCAACAAAGATCATCTCTTTGATCTCCGCAACCAACGCTACGGAAAGATAACCTCTAAGTCCTTTGAAGTTTCATTCATCCTCTCTTGTGGTTTTCGTGCAATTCAACAAGGCCACGAACACCTTGGTTTCCATGGCGACACACAAGGAAGAAAGCCATCTCTTTGGCTTCAAGAAACCTCTACGACACTCAGAAGATGCAAGCTTGGCGCTTGGCTTGACTTTGTTGCATTCCATGGCAACTGCGATCGTGTCAACGGGGACTTTCACATCACTTGTGGATGCTACTTCGTTCTGCTTTCTCTTAGACGCCTTTATACCTTCTAGACACTGAATAAAAACCCCAGTGAATGCAATTGTCGAAGTATCTTGATTAGAAGTATCATCGTCCATATCAGACCTCGATCTTTTGGAGCCACTTCCGGAGCTTGGGTTCATCCTGTTGACCTGGTTCAAATAAGAATGACTCCATCTTGGCTCATTCCGAAAAGCTTCCCATGCATGCATATAAGAAAACCTCTTCCCCTCACGAGCGACATAAATCGCATGTGCCTTCTACATAACATCATCCTCTGACTCCCCACTAACTTTATCTCTAGAGGCCGCATCATATGCAGAATTAAACATAGAAACAACATGACTACACACATGCCATCTTTGCTTACAACTTTTCAGAATTTGATCGCTGGCAGTTGTACGTTTCCACTGGTTCCAGTAGGCTTGAACCCGCTTCCAGAATGAATCTGTCGTTTGATTAATGTTTGTTACGGCGTCAGTACTGGTGTTTATGTACCCACTGATGAGGATCAAATCATCAGCCTCACTCTAAGGGCATTTTTTGGGCTTAGGGGTGCCACCGGCATCACGAGCACGACCACGACCGCGACCACGACCACGACCGCTATGCTGAGTTTGGTCGGGTGAATCATCAAGATCTTCTGGTTGGGTGCCAAAGCTTGGGATCTCCATGGGTTGATATGCACCTCCAGTTGTGGCTTGATTTTGTGAATTTTGAGAGAGGAGATTCGTTTGTTATTGCATATCATACGATTATGACAAATCTTGAAAGTTATTTGGGTAGCCACCTTGGTTTTGATTCATGATAAGAGATAAGAAGAGAGGAATGAGTAGAGAGAAATGAGAGATTAAGAAGAGGATATGAGTGAGGAATGTGTGAGTATTGCAATGACCACTACATCTTATTTATAAGCAAAAAAAATTTAAGTTAGTACACATTTATAATTTTAAATTACAATAATCTTACCTACCATAAATCTTCCTTCCACCATAATTTAATATAAATAATTTTAGTTAGTACATATTTATAATGTTAAATTGCCATAATCTTACCTACCATGAATCTCCCACCATAATTTAATATGAATAATTTTAGTTAGTACATAATTATAATAATAAAAATAATAAGATCTATTTGGACTAAATTATTTCAAAACTTGTCAAAAGGTATACATAAAATTTATAAAATTTCTCCCTAATGTTATTTTAATATAAATAAAGTAAATTGGTATTTAATTTATTTTAAACCAACATAAATAATAATAATAATATGATTTTTTCACTTAATGATATACAAAAAACATAAAAAAATAAATAAAAACTACCAATATACCCAAAATGGGTGTCTATGGATAGAGAAAAATAAAATTAGAATAATAGTAATTTTTTTTAAATTACTGATTTTAAGATAAATGTTTTTTTTTAAAATTAAATATCGACGGCCAAGATTTATTCCTGGTCGTCGATAGCGCGTCACGCGTCGCGCATCACGCGTGCACGCGCGAGTGAATCAATGCGTGACGCGTGGCTCATTGAGACGCATTTGGCCATGCCCCCGAAACGACGTCATTTTGGTTGAACACTGGGCAATTTTTCTTCTTCTTCCAAACGCGTCCTAATGCTAAAGCCCCTTTTCCCATTATTTTATATCCAAAAAAATTAAAAGTCCCCTTCCCGTCCCACCAATAAACATGCCCTAATACCCACGTCTGGTCTATATCCGGGTGATTTTTAGTTCTCTACGCCTCTATAATCATTCTCTTCAGAATTTTTGTTTTTGTTACTTATTTTCACCCTATTTGGATATTTTTTTTGTGAGAAAAAAAATCTGCTTCGGATCATCTTTGTTCTTTTTTTTATTGATTGATGAAGATTTAGGTATCTTATATGATATTTGCAATCATCTATATGTTTTTTTTATGAGATGGAGGTGCTGGGGAGAAATACCATTTAACATGGTATATGGTTTGAGAAATATCCAATTTTTTGCATTAATGTAATTTACGGAAAACTTTTTTTTTCTAACATTCACTTATGCTTAATTAGTTATTCCTATTGCCTTTGATTGGTTTTCAATGGTAATCCGGTTTTTTTCGGTTGCAATCAGTTGTGGGTTGTAGTTGATGTGCAATTACTTGTGTCATTGACTAAAACTTGAGATTCGTCATCTCTTGATTAGTGTCATGTATCAATTCATTCATCAATTGAATTATGTTTTTTAATTATGAATTACATTTAACATTAAAGATGTTAAATTTCCAGATTAACCCACCACAAAAAGTGGAATTTCATATTTTCGCCTTGTATTTCAATTTGATCCCCTTTTGCTAAATGTTTCATGTCCTAATTTATTTTGCTTCTTAGGGTGGTCTAGGATGAATCCTGATAAGATAAAGTGGCTTTTATTGATGAACAAGCGTCTTCCTCCATAACTATGAATACTTTCAGGTTTTGAGACTTGAAAGGTGTGACAAAGAAATTCAAAGGATGATTTCTCTCTAGGAGAGGGAGGATTTGGCAAAGTCTATGAAGGCCAGTTAGAAAGTTCTTGAATGGGAACTTCTTCTTATCATGCAGTTCGTGCTGCAAGAAGTGCCCGATGTGTCGCTTCTCCATTGACGAACGCCTGTTTGTATATGATATATATATATATATATAGCTTTGGTGAACAAATGTCAGAATAACAACTTCATCAATGTAGTTCATTTTAGAATATACACAATAGAAAATCTATATATGTACAAAACTTATTCATTTATTTAAAAATATTGTTTTCATATATTTTCTTAATAAATTAACAGTTCAAATTTAAGAGAGATATATCAGTGAAATTAATATAATAAAATTTCATGAATGCTAATGAGTATTTTCTATCTACCTAATATATATGAAACTATTTGTGAAATATTCTACTTCGTATTTTTTATATTGTATTTTGTTCAAACGGTAAAAAAGTCTACCTATAAATGCTATCATATTTTTTTAATAAAACTAATTAAATGCGGGACCCTTCAAAAAAATAGACGGATACAACAACAATAAAAACTGAATATTAACAGTAAAACACTCTCTCTGTGGAAAACCCCTCACCCCCAAACCATAGAACGCGAACAATTGCCGTTCTCCTGGATCTTGATTCTCCACCTCATCTCCGACTGCAATTCCAACCTCAACTATGCTGCCTGCAACCTGCAACCCCCTTACTTTACGGCCAACCACTCCTCCCATGAAGAGGATGCGTCTTTCACGGAGAACTACCAAGAGGTTCCACCGAGATTGGCCTAGGGCTACCTAACCGAGATGTCGAAACTACAGAGGACACATGCGAATCCCAAGTGCTATCTTCCGGGAAACTTCCTCTTCTCTACGGCCCCTAATTTCACGAGGATTTGGATCTCTGCTTGGAGCCGATGGAGTGGAGGGCAATTTCATCAGAGCACTGTTGCGAGTGATGGAGCTCCCGAGCTTGGTCATGCCCTGCGCCGTTGGAAGATTTGGATCTTCAGCTACCCTTGCTTTCTGGGATCCGTTACCGTTGCAGGTGGCCAGTTCAGTCAACCTCTCCTCTGTGAACAAATGTGTTCTCTTTCCTTCCCCCTCCCTTCTCTTTCCTTGGTTTATTTCTTTGTGATTTGCTGCCCTTTATATTGCTATCTTGGTTACTTGAACTCGATACCTGATCCTGTGAATTCGCTCAAACCTCTTTATTGTTAATTTTAGTGTTTGTGTTTTTTCTGGCCTTTCCTTTATTCAATCTAATGGATAAAGGGAAGAAAACGTTGAAGGAGGTGCTATGCACATCTCTTGGTGTGTCGAGCTCCTTTGTTGGTGGTAAATATTTGAGCCATGAACCCACTGTTATGAAATCAAATGAGGCTACCCCTATTTCTAAGAACAATTCCACTTTGGAAATTAACCCCAAGACTCACAATGTCCCCTCTCTGAATAAACCTATTATTGATATGAAACTTTATCTTTCAAAATTGTCTAGTGTAAGAGAGAACATCCTTAAGCTTAAGGAATCCTCTTTACTAGGATATGTGATTGGTGAACCAGTGGATTTTTATAAACTCATAACTAAACTCAAGAATGACTGGCGCTTTATCAAGGGCTCCTTTGAGATCTTGGAAAAACCAAACTTATGGTTTGAGCTTCGTTTTGCAAACCCGATTGATAAAAAAAAAGGCATGGGATGGGAGACCATACCATGTCTTTGGAAAACTCATGTTGTTATAACCTTGGTGCTCCAATTTTGACCTTTTTTCTGAATCCATTTCAATTGTTGATATGTGGATTAGAATTCCCCATTTACTAGTGGAATACATTAGTTTTGATGCTATAAGTACAATCTTTGAAATGAACAACCTTGGGACACTCATTAAGCAAGATCCCTTTATAGAAAGAGGCAAAGAGTGAGCTAAGCAAGAGTTTAATTGCATTAATGTTGATGTTGAGAGAGTGAAACACAAAACTATTATTGTCCCTAATAAAGAGGGCAAGCCTAAAGAGTACAAGATTTGGTTTGAAGAGTGCCCTGAAGGTTGTGGTAATTGCGGGGCACTTGAGCATGACTTTGAAAAATGTCCCTTGAGGAATGAAATACCTCAATCCCTCCAAATTACTTTCCAGAGGCTCCAAGTGAGTTCTCCCTCTGATGTTGCTAAGGAGGATTCTACGGAATCCATTTCTAAGTGGAAAACTGTCACTCACAAGAAAAAACAACAAGCTGAGGCCAAGGCATCTTCTCATGTCTCCACTACTTCCATGAGCAAGAACAATGGCTTCTCCATTGCCAATGAAATTGTTACTAAACCTGCTCATGTCCTGGTCACTGCTCCAGCCATGGAGATCTATGAGTATAAGGATCATAAACCTACTACTGATGAGGCAGCTTCTAGTCCTGAAAGCACCCCCATTATCTCTACTAAGACCCCAACTGTTGTTGTACCTTGCACAAATGATATCCATTTTAAACTGAACTCCCTCTCAGTCTTATCCCCCCCCATTTTTACATCCTCACCCTAATGATGAGAGTACCCAGGTGAGCCTGGGGGCTCCTCATGAGCAGGCCTTTGTGCTGGACAAGGAAGAGGTTCCCAATCTTGAGGGGACTGAACTACAAAATTTCCTGAACACTGATGATCTCCTGTATGAATTTGTGGAGTGTCCTGAGTATCCACAAAAGGATACTGAGGAGATGGTTAGTGAACTCACTGCCCTAGGTGTGATCCTTCCTCCTAGGAGCAATTCAATGTTATCCAAGGCTAGTGCTAAGTCTCCTGATGTTGGAGAAACTGCATATCAGCCTCTTACCTCCACCTCTGAGTCCAGTAAGCGCAAAGAGCTTGCCCGTGAGGAAGATATTGCCACCTCGGGGCTGAAGGGTGCCAAGAAGATGATAAAATGATAATGTGTAAGTCCAGTAATCAATTTATAGGTTTTGTGTGCACAACTGTTGACATTTATGCTAAAAGGGAAACCCCCTTGAACTCCTTTTTGTATCAGATCTTTTGCTATGAGCCTGTGACAAAACCATCTTGATTACTTGTTATTTCCCTTTCCTTAAATCTATTTCATGTTAGTCATGGGCTTAGTCATGCTGGCCTTTTGGTTCTATTGTAGTTTGTTGGACTATGATCCTTAATGAGAATATGGTTAAGTACTTTTGTGCTTGTTGTTTGTTTGTCAATCTAGAACTCATTACAATTTTGACCAAATATTAACTCTTGTCAGCTGTGTTGAGATGTTGATCCTTAAGTTTGATGAGAAAATGGAAAAGTGGGTTTACTGCCACAATTTATATGTTGTTGATCTTATCTTTTACCCATTGACATGTGATTGTAAATGTTTTACTAAAGTGCAACCATCCTTTGGGTGTGTTTGTCCTACGTATCATCTATGCTTTTATTTGGTGACAATGGTTTCATGACAATTTGTTGGTGCTATTGTATTTGTTGGTGCATTATCCCCAGACGGTTTATTGCTGAACAAATGACTACAAGCCAATTTCGTTACATACTAAAATTTTCAAATCTCAAGGTATTGTTTCTTTCCTTGTATAAAAATCAACATTTTAAGAATTCTAACCTTTGCTCTGTTTACAAGTGTTGTTTCCAGGATTTGGGTAACTGGACGACAACATCTAACAAGATCGTGTACAAAGGAGATACTAAAAAGACCACTGAGGAAAATTGGCATAAGAAACAAATTTACTATTTGAACCCTTACCCCCCGAACAATCTCTACTGGAGTTTTTACTCCATGAACAAATGTCCTCGAAATTATTTGTGTTTGCTGCTATCTATGATTAATTTCTCACAAGGAATCCAAACATTTAATAGGTGGGATTACCTTGTTTATACCTATACTACTACTTATGAACAATATGAGATTATGTGTTACCTTCTTGGGATTTATTTACACAGGTGCACTATTTTGAATTTTACTCTCTTGTGGGTACATCATACCCACGGGAGATATTATACTATTCGAAAAATGAACCTTGTTGACCAAATAAGGGTTAACAGAAAGATAAAAAAAATTAGGTATGTCGCTTGTGGTTTCTTCTGCATTTATGCCTTTAATTGGGCTCTATAGAGAAATAAACCACATATTTCACAGCCTAAAAAAATCTCAGAGGAGTAATTTCCATAACTGTCCTAAAAAATATACAAGCTATAGTTATCAACAACATACAATTTTGAACAAGACCATTACCCGTCATTGACGCATGGTCATGAATAAAATTAATTTTTTTATAAAGATCACAACATGGAACTGTAGGGGAATGGGGGAAAAAAATCTGTGGATGGACATTGAATCATTCTGTAAGATTGAACGAATCCAACTATTTGTGTTATCGGAAACACGAACAAACAAAAAACCCAACGAAAAAATTTGGAAAAGGCTGGTTTTGACCAATTTCTCTTTGTCCCTTCTACTGGATTTTCTTGGAGGCATCTATTTTCCACATGACACAGATGCCTCCAGAAAATCCAGTAGCAGGGACAAAGAGAAATTGGTCAAAGCCAGCCTTTTTCCAAATTTTTTCGTTGATATGTTAGTTAGTACAAAGATTGTGCCTATCCATGTGTAGTGAAATTGTTAGTATCAAGTATACAAATCTTTGTACGAACAATAAAGATTTGTATACTGAAATAGACAAGATTAACCCAAGATTTGTTAGTATCAAGTATACAAATCTTTGTACGAACAATAAAATCATGTTGATCTTGGCTTATGCCCCCCCCCCCCACCCCCCGCGTATGAATCTGGAAAAAATGAGTTTTGGGAAGGAGTTATGTTTTTTGTCAAAAACTGTGCCTATCCATGTGTAGTCATGGGTGATTTAAATGAAATACAAGACCCAAGCGAAAAGTTGGGTGGATTAATTCCACCAATGACAAAGTTTGCCAAATTAAGACACTTTAAAAATGAATGTGAGCTACTAGACTTACCAGTACAAGGAAATAACTTTACATGCAGAAAAAACAAAACGAAAATCGATAATATCTATGAAAAAATAGAAAGGGCCCTGGTTCACCAACATATTATGCAATGGTACCCAAACATTTATATCAAAAATCATGCATTTATGAGTTTGAATCACTACCCAATTTCGATTGAACTATTACCTTCGACATCGATGAAAAACCAACCTTTCAAATTTGAATAAATATGGATGACCAGAAAAAAGATTTTAGAAATATAGTCAAGCAAGCCTGGCGAACAAACTACTATGGATCTAGACTGTATGATCTAGTATCTAAAACAAAACTGCTTAAAAAACAAGCAAAGATATGGAATAAGAGCACTTTTGGTAATGTTTTTACCCAGCTTCAAAACATAGAAAAAGAACTATCTGATATTCAAACTAGGAGTGCGGTTCCGGTGCAGAGCACTCTTCCCGTGCGGACGTGCGGACATGCACTATAGGGCCTTATTTGTGCACTTTTGGGCCTTATTTGTGCACTTTTGCAAAAAAATTGAAAAAGAATTAATTTTTTTTTTTTGAAAAAGTGCACAAATAAGACCCAAAAGTGCATGCTCCGCACGTCCGCACGGGAAGAGTGCTCCGCATATGATCCAAACTCTTCAAACTAGTATGTGTACCAACTATAATAATAGCCTGATCCAAAAACAAAATAGGCTCATTAGAAAGAAAGAACAACTCCTAAACTTCCAAAAGACATATTGGAATCAAAGAGCTAAAGTAAAACATATCAAATTTAATGATACAAATGCTAGATATTTCCATAAAATTACTAGTCGAAGAAGAAATAAAGAGATTATATAGGAAATTAAAACCCAAGAAGGCACGAGCATAATTGGAGAAGAAAACATCAGAAATGAGATCAGAAATGACTTTATTAAAAGATTTAAGGGTGAAGAAACGAATGATCGTATTCTTCAGGAAAATCTTAACCTAATTCAAGTAGAAGTATCACTTGAGGACAATGCATAACTAACAAAAAATGTCTTCAATGAAGAAATAAAAAAAATTTGTCTTTGATATTGGTCCGGATAAATCTATGGGCCCTGATGGCATGACAGATGAATTTTATCAAAACTATTGGGACATTGTTGGCCCTTCTGTCACCCAAGCTATGAAAAGCTTTTTTGCGCTTAGGGAAATTACTTAAAATAAGTAAACCATACATTTATCTCCTTAATACCAAAAATGTGACAATCATAGCTCAATAAACCACTACAGACCTATAAGTCTGTGTTCTACAATCTATAAAATTATCTCTAAAATCCTAACAAATAGGTTAAAAACAACTATGAAAAAGCTTATTCACCCACTTCAGGGTGCCTGTGTTGCTAATCGAGCTATTCAAGATAATATCTTAATAGCCTATGAAATTTTTCACTGCTTTAAATCGAAACAAGGAACACAAGGATTTATAGCCTTAAAACTAGACATGAAAAAAGCATATGACAGAATCGAATGTAAGTTCATCGTAATTATAATGGAGAAATTCGGATTTCATGATAAATTTATCACTTGGATAAAAAAATGCATCACTACGGTATCCTTCTTCGTCCTAGTAAACAATGGCCCTACGGATATTTTAAACCTACAAGAGGGCTTCGACAGGGCGATCCCCTTTCACATTTCTTGTTTATTTTAGGATCTGAAATCCTCGCTAGAAAATTACAAAATGCCTCGGATGCCAGTAAAAGAGACATATCAAAATAAATCATATCCATACCTTTACCCGTTAATAATATACATGATAGAATGTACTGGGATGCCAGTAAAAGTGGTTGGTTTTCTACAATATCAGCTATGGATATGATAACCAAAAATAAAAGATATACAACACATGACACATCATGGATTTGGAAACTTGATACTTATCCTAAGGTTAAAAAATTTCCGTGGAAAATTATGAAAAATGGTCTTCCAACTAAACAAAGATTTGCTGAAAAAGGAGTAGCAATTCTCCAGGGATGTGTTCGCTGTAATGCACAAACTGAAGACTCTAACCATCTACTATTCCAATGGTTACCATAAGATGAAAACAATAGAAAAAATTAATACCAAAACGCATAAATTGATTAGAGACCTAAATATAGAACAAAAAAACATATAAAATAACGGAGGAAGTCCGTAACAATACAGATCGATCGCAATTTGTGGAACTAGCAGTCTCTTGGCGGGGAATCTGGTTCTATAGAAACCCACAAAGCTTTGGAAGAACAAACACTAATACTGGCATTATTAAGGACATACCAATCTATATTAAAAACCAAATTAATTTTTGGGAAAAAAGCACTAGAACCAGGATTGTATGGTAGACCAGAAACAAAAAAAGGAAAACAAGAACAAAAGTAGACGACTAAAGAAGAAATGGAAAGAACTAGCTGAAATATCATAAAAATTAATACTGATGGATCTACCAAGACTAATGGAGAATCTAGCTATGGTTTCATTTTTCGGAATAATAAAGGTGATCCTATTTTCCTAGTTGGTGACAAATGTGGAATTTCAACCCCTTTAAGCACATAAACACTAGCAGTTAGAAATGCTATGGTTAAAGCCTATGAACTAGGTCTAAACAATATTGAAATAGAATGTGATAATCTTACTATCGTAAACGTCCTAAATAAGATCTGGCAATGTCCTTGGGATATTAAAATGTTAATTTCGGATATCCTTTGTCAGTTACAACTTTTTTCTACAGTGCAGATTTGCCATGTCTTCCGGGAATAAAAAATTGTGGCTGACTACATTGCGAAGTGGGCCAGCGGAGTTCCTTGGAATATATTCAAGTCAATTTAGAGCTTTTAATTGTCATCCGAAAGGATGCTATAGACTGAGAAATCGACTCTTCAGTGGTTTCCAATCTAATTTTTACCTTATAAAAAAATGCGGGACCCTTCAATTTGACAAAACGAGTTCAACCAACCCTCAACTTTATAATTCTAATAATTAAACCCCATCACCCTTCTTTTTCAGTAAACCACCCATAATTACTTTCTGTTAAAAAAACCATCCCAAAATTTTGGATCTTAAAAATAAATGTACAAGTACTAGAGTTGTAATACTCAAGATTTTTTTAGACGAGTTTGGGTCTATTTAACATTTTGTCGCCCTAACTTATTCTTGTGGAGTCAATATATTTTATGTTTATAATTATGAATTGATTGAACGACTTGAAAATTTGAGTTTTTGCCGCTTCATTGAATAGCGGTATTTGATCGTCTTGTGTGTTATAAGTCTCGTTTAGGATTGTCTCGTAGGTATAAATGGGTACACATAAATAGACTTAGGTATTTTTTGAAATATCATTATAAGGTGTGTATTAATATTTTATTTCGATTATTAATTCTAATATATATATTTTTTCTACTACTAATTGTAGTATGGATACTGACAAGTGTTGCGAATAACGGTTTAGTACCGACGCTAGAATTACCGAGTAATTAGTAGGGTATTTTAATACTACATACATATATATGTACATATATTATATAGTTAAAATAATCTTAATCACTAAAAGACAAAATAGATCTTAATATTTATCTAAATATATATAAGGCATACTTATCACTTAAGGAGGTATTTTTCTCCTTAAGCTCTCTAGAAATCTCTCCATCCTTTCCTACTCCCCCTCCACCTCCATTCTCCTCCTTTTATTTCTTTCCCATGGCTGCCACCGTCCTCCTCCTCCTCCCTTAGGGACGTCTAGCTGCAGCCCTGGGCAGCTCCACCTCCATCCTCACCTTCCATCTTCACCTCCTCTGTTTTCCTCTACAGTTCAGCCATGCTCCCAGCTGTTGTGGACCGGCTGCCATTGTTGTAGCTAGGCATGGCTCCAACCTCTCCATAAGAGCCTCCACCTCCCTCTTCAAGCCTCTAGCACCCTACCTTGATAATAAATTTGTAAGGTAAAGCTCTCTTCAAGTTTTTAAACCTAATACCATGAATTTGATATCTTTGTGTAAAAGAGATATTTAGGGTGTAATTTATGGTTAATAAGAGGTTAATGGATGTTGTGGAAAGCCTAGGTGAATTGGATTGGAATTTTGAAAGTGAAAGTTTGGAATTGGGCAATTCTGCGCATTTTTGGAAATTCTGGGAAATTTCCGTAATTGCTGAAAAGTTGGGGCTGACTTCATAAGGTGAGAGTTCTCCTACGAGCGTGTGGAATTTTGCGGATCTTGATTTGGATATGTATATCAAAAGTTATGCCAAAATATGTGTTGTAATGTAGATTCGGGTATTCGCTGCGACGTTTAGCGGACCTCGGATTACAACAAACAGATTGATTGCGTTGAACGTCATTTGAGGCAAGTTATTTATGAGCATTTGTGTGTCGTAGTTTAAAGTTTAGAATAACAGACTATGCATAGCATCAAATCGTTAATTCTGCATAAGAGGTCAATTATATCGAATTGATGTGTTATGCCTTGTCGGGGTTGTGTTGTTGTTGTTGTGGTTGTTGATGTGGTTGTTTTTGTTATTATAATTATTCCTTGATCATGGACATATAAACACTTGCATTAAGAGATGTCTTACCATTATAAGATCTTAATTAGTTGATGATGAATGACGTCGGGTACTCACTGTATATGGATAAAGGAAGTTTATTGCTTGACCACATTGAGCTAAGCCAGTTTAGCTTGAAATATGATATATACTTATATGAACGTTGTGTTAGTATACGAGTTTGTATGTTAGATAAGAATTTCATATTTAGTGTGCCTTGATATATCTATATGTGTTGTGGTTATTTCGTTAATGAATACGTGTTGTGAACATGCTTGGTTATGAATTAATGTGGTAATGTGAAATTGGTATGAATCATCGTGATTGGTCTTGTTGTGATGTAGGGTTGAGCACCGGTCCAAACCCGGTCCGGACCGGACCGACCCAGACCGGAACCCGGAACACCAAAAATGGTGGACCGGAACCCGGACCGGTCCGGTCATACTTGGACCGGATTTGGACCGGTTTAGGGTTTTGCTAAATTTAAATATAATTTACTTACATTTAAACATGAAAAAAACCCATCAAATCTAAATATAATTTACTCTTAAATATAATTTACCCTAAAACCTAAAACCTAAACCTCAAATGTAAAAAAAACCTCAAACCGGTTAAAATTTTAAGATTTTTTAAAAACACCGGGTCGGACCGGAGACCGGACCGGTCCTAACCAGTCCGGTCCAAATTTCCGGGCCGAACCGGAATTTGCTCATCCCTATATTGATGTCGATAATGCATGTGCAAGTTATTTGTGAATGCTTATGTGCTTAGTTTAAATTTAGGACATCTGACTATGCAGGTAAACCGAAGTATGCATGTTATGCTGATATGTGATTTTGTATCTTAGATAGGAAGATCATATAAAAAGTGCATTGATATATCTATATGTGTTGGAGATTAGTTTATTAATGATTACATGTTGTGTTCATGAATGTTTATGGATTAATGTGGTGATGTGGAACTAGTATGAATCCTTGAAAGTGATCTTGAAATGATACGATGATGAGACCAGTGGTAATATGATTGGTAACTGTGGCTGATCATGTTTATGAGTGTGAGCAGTTGACAATAATGCATGTGGCAAATTATATGATGGATTGTGGTGAATCATGATGATTGATGTATGTAATACTGTGATTATGATTTTACACCTTTACGGGTAAGGATTGTTCCGAGCCCCGCTTGGTAATAAAAATGATTTTTTTTTGGAATACATCCCTTGTTACCCCCGGAGTCCAGGTTGAGTATGTCAAGGGAGGTGCTTTACCTGTATTGGGAAGGCCGGGTTGCCTAGCTAACGATGCCGTTCCCGACCCGCGAGTAAAGGTATGATTTAGAAGGTACCTTCTGATGTGACCCTGCCTCCCATGACGGCCCAAGACGAGGAAGAAGCCATGATCCTACACTCAAAGGGCCCAGTGACAAGGTCCAGGTCCAAAGCCATCGCGGACGTCGTCGCGTCACTTGTCGCACACGTCATCGCGTCACTTGTCGCACGCATCATCGCTGGCCAAGGGAGCCCTGACACCAACCCAAGACTCATCGTCCTCTCCACCATCGGCATCGAAACATCGTGATCATCGCAGCCGGCATCGCGTGCACCCACTCGCGAGGCCATCGACCCTTCGTCGCCGTTCCTCGCAGTGTTTACATCCATGCCTTCGCCGCGTTCTTTTTGAGACACTTTCTATATTTGTTATTATTGCTTATTTTAGATAGTTTCCTTTTATAGTCATTTCTATTTTAGGGTTTGTGCCTTTTGCATGCTTGCATGGGCTAGCGTACTAGGCTCGACTCGGCCCATCCGATGTCTCGCCCTAGTATTTAAGTCAAACTATGTTATTGGTTTTAGCACGTTCAATTTTAATCAAGGTTTCAAGTAGAGTGTTTATCCTCCTTCCCTTGATCGGACGTCACCCTCTATCTTCGCATCCCCATTCCCTCCTCCGTCGACGCTACGACAATTGCTTGAACCTTCGAGCCAAGTCTTCCTTCGCATCTCCCTTCCTCCCCAGTCGACGCTACGACACCAAAGACTTGTCTTTTCAAGTCACCTATCCCTCATCAAATCGCTTCCGCCATCGCTATCCATTCGCCCCATCAATCGCTTCCATCGCACCCACAATCGCCCCAATTCCATCGCGTTCGCCATCGCCTTTAACATCGTCTTCGCTGTTGTGACACTCATCGTGACACTTAGCCTCGCCGACACCGCGATCTTCCAGACCACCTCCACCGGGTTCGCTTCGCAACACCACCGTGTCCGATAACCTCTAAAAGGAGTGACTTTCTGCCCAAGACTAGATCCAAAGGTGTCGCCTTTGACAATTGGCTTGTCATCGGAGGCAAGAACACATCAACTGGCATCAGAGCCCAGCAGTCTTGTAAGTCACAAACTCAAGTCTGCATCTTGTTCACAAAATTTTTTCTTGACCCCCATCGTTTGTTTTCATAAGATCTTGAGAAAAACCAAAGTTTCCATATTTGCATTACCTACTCGGTTTCTACAAGATAATATCTTGGCCAAAAATTTTCCTTGTTCCCTAAGTTTTGGTGTGTTAGGTAATTTGTTATCTTGCATGCTAGAATATTTTGTTTCCTTGTTTCACACGTGGATATAGTTTCCTTGTTTGCTAGATTCTACTTTTTAGGTTGTTAGCCGCAATTTCCTTATAAGATATCAAATCAAATCTTATTTTCTCTCTCCTATCTCTAAAGATCACACTTGTGATATTCTTGTTACTTCGACCGTTTTCTTTTGTTTCCTTTTGCAAATCCGAAAAGATCAAAAGATAAGATCTCGGATATAAAAAAAAAAGATATTAAAAAAAAAAAGTTACCAAAGTTAGGTAAAGCCAAAATAAGACAACCCTAACCCACTCGACTTGGTCTAAGCTCATCTTCTCAACCTCTCCACCGTCTAGGTCAAGCTTCCTAGAAGGTATTTTCTTGCTTATTCGGTTGCTTTGTTTACGTTTGATTTAGGGTTTCAATTTGTTCTTGTTTGTTTGATTGCAACTTGCTTGATACACCATCTCTTGTGCAAGCCAAGCCGCCCTCACGGCAAGCCAAACTAGCCCTACCTACGTGAACTTTGTGACTTGACTTGTGATTTTCTTGGTTGTTGTTCTTTGTTGTCTTTTGGTTCGTTTTTACTCCCATGTCTGGCCATATTGTCATAGGTAGCATGACGGTTGGACAAAGTGATGACCAACTTGGAGTCGACCACACCAACCCACATCCACCGCCGTTGGGTCTACCCCAAGACCAACCACCGATTGACCCCCCACAACAAGACCCCCTCATGGAGTTGTCCGAGGAGCAACGAGAAATCCAAACTCTTTGTCAATGCGTGGCTCAATTTGAAGCCAGAGAACGTGTGGCACATCAATCGCCCACACCACCACCCCTGAGTACTATGGACGCGCCGGCTCAACCCCGAGCCACATACGCCGGTCCATCAAAGACAAGAGAAGACAAATGCAAAGGAATCATGCCTTCCACATCTCATCATCAACCACAACTCAATCGTATGCAAAGTGTCATCGAGAGTCGCCAAGGCTTCATTTCGCATACGGACCGCTACGTGCCCAGAGCCACACCCGCTGGTTTCGACACCGACTCCGACAACGACCGCGACGCTGAGGACACTCAAGGTGAGTTTTCTGAACCATACAACTTTGATGATCGCTATGCCTCTAGGAGAACCCCGAGACGCATACCGGGCTCATTGCCACGTGAAGGCCGCCCTCGCCGAGCCGAGCAAGCCAACGCGACGCCAAGGAGACCCAGTCGCAAACCCAGTGGGCATACGCGACGCGATGAGACCAACTTGAGGACACCAACTACACAGCCACAAAGCCATGAGTACGCGACCACCTTCGACACCAAAGTGTACGGACGCCGCGTTACGAATCCGACGGCTATGTGTCGATCACACCCAATGTCCGCGATGACTTCGCCGAGTATGACGACGAGGAGATCGAGGACTCAGGTATGGTCAACCCTAATTTTTTTCACCCCCGTCTTGGAGATCCACTTGAATTGCAGGATCACCCATCGGATTAGATACCTCCACCGCGTCTCCAGCCCCAAGGAGAACGCGTTCGTGACATTGGCGGCGAGCACCGCGATGTCATGCCAAGGAACATTTGCCAAGCCGACTATGACGCCCAGCCGCGAAGACGCCGACGCGACGACGCCTATGCGCCAATGGATGAGTTTGCTCGCGGCGAAGATCACCAAGACCGCGATAGACGCCAAGTTGGACGCGATAGACCCCATGGTGTGCGCGCCTACGAGAATACTCTCTACACCGCTGCGCCAAACAATGCGTTCAACCAAGCACCTGCCCAGCCTCGATACCAACGACACGAAGTCAAGGTAAAGATCGAGCATTTCTTTGGTGAATACAATCCATCTGTTTTTCTTGAATGGGTGCAGGCTACGGAGTATACCCTTAGATATTGTTGAGTGCCACATGAGGAGCATGTCGACGCCGCGACACTTCACTTCCGAGGAGCTGCCCGCATGTGGTGGCATAGATTCGAAGATGACTGCGTG
The DNA here is from genome assembly GCA_027886185.1 of Rheum nobile. Classification (NCBI taxonomy): domain Eukaryota; kingdom Viridiplantae; phylum Streptophyta; class Magnoliopsida; order Caryophyllales; family Polygonaceae; genus Rheum; species Rheum nobile. Next base: position 367,759 of record WOAB01000593.1, on the reverse strand, counting down.
CGTCGCCACAGGACTAGAGTCACAGAATGGCATCAACTAGTCTACGTGATGACCAAGAAATACGTGCTTCTAGACTATAGGAATCAAATGAGAATGGAGATAGCCATGGCTCGACAAGGGTCGATGACTCCACTCGAGTTATTTTCCAAGCTTGAAGACATGTATTACAAGGCCAACATCTCCGTTGCACCATAGACTTTGAGGACGAAATTCTTGAGTGGCTTGATAACTAACATCCGTGATCAACTCGAGATTTTTCCCATCAAAGATTTGAACACACTCACACATACGGCGATGCAACTTCATGCCCAAATCTCTCGCCGAAAGTCTTACACTTTTCCAAGTGGCCAACAAAGGTATTCTTCTAACCCTAGTGGTTTACCTTCTACTAATGTTCGCCCTAGTGTCTCTACCACAGCTGCGTCGAGCCAAGCCCCCAAAGCGAATCCGTCGACGCCAAACACCGCGCCGCGCCAGAATGCGCCCAGACAAGCTCCAGTGGGCACAGATCGTGTGCGCGACCTTGAGTGTTACAAGTGTGGTGGAAGAGGCCACTATAAGAAGGATTGCCCAAATGCTCGAAAGGTTTTGTTCTCCACGGCCGCCGCCGGCTACGAGTCTTGCGACGACGAGGAACAAACCCTAGAGGCCATCGATGAAAGCATCGAAGAGGAGGAAGACTCCTATGACTGCGAACCCGCTTCTCTACACGCGGGCACACCATTGAGTTTGGTAACGCGTCGTCTCCTCACAGTCAAGGAAGCGAGCCTCCACGATCAACGCGAGAACTTATTCCATACAAGGGCTCTCATCCAGACGGCTTCCTTGAGTGTCATAGTTGATGGAGGATCATGTGCTAACATTGTCAATGAGAAGGTCGTGTCACACTTCAAGTTGCCTACGACGCCTCATCCACAACCATTTGCACTCCAATGGATTTCTTCAAGTCCAGGTAACACAGTATCTCGCCAATGCTTAGTTTATTTTTCCATAGGCCAATACTGTGATTCTATACTTTGTGATGTCATTGCAATGGACGACACCCATATTTTGCTTGGGCGCCCATGGCAATTCGACAGACGCGTGCTCCATGATGGCTATTTGAACACTTATGTGTTCAATTACCACGGGAAGTGCGTCACCTTGCATCCAATGTCTCCCCATGAGATCTTGCAGGACCAGGTTGAGCGTGATCGCCATAAGGCCATTGAGACTGCGTCTCATAGGTCAAACGAGTGCCCAGAGGCACTCTAGAGGCAAAACTCCTCAAATTCTGGCAAATTTTCGTCTCCACCGGGAACTAACAAGAAAAGGAACAACTCCACAACTGGGACACCAAGTTCCCATCTGGATCGTCATGGCGCCGTTGCTGGTGCCGTTGGGAAGGCCAAGAAAGGCACTCTAGAGACTTGGCCATGATTTTCCATTTCTGGCTCGAGCACTGGTCCACCTATGCCCAGTGCCCCACAGAATTCCACAAGCGCCTCGCCGTCAACGAAGTTTGCCGATCCGTTGCCGCAGACGTCTCCTTTGCAAGGAAAATGTGAGCGACGCTTGCTTTTGGCCAGGCCCAGTGACCTCACTGCGTGTTTGACTGGCAAGGCACCATATTTTCTGCTTATGCCAACCCCATGCATCCCTGATTCATTGAATGCCGCATCCGTGCCGCCAGCCATCGCGACCTTACTCGCCGATTTCGACGATGTCTTCCCCGATGAGTTGCCACAAGGATTACCTCCACTGAGAGGCATTGAGCACCAGATTGACCTTGTGCCTGGTCCTTCCTTGCCAAATCGCGCTGCATATAGAGTTGGCCCAGAGGAGACCAAAGAGCTCCAACGCCAAGTGCAAGAGTTGTTGGATCGCGGCTACGTAAGGGAATCTCTCTCCCCTTGTGTTGTGCCAGTGATCCTTGTGCCCAAGAAGGATGGCACATGGAGAATGTGTGTTGATTGCCGTGTGATAAACCAGATCACCTTCAAGTATAGGCATTCTATTCCACGCCTCGACGATATGCTTGATGAACTTCATGGCGCCATACTTTTCTCCAAGATAGATTTGAAGAGTGGTTATCACCAAATCAGGATGAAAGAAGGTGATGAGTGGAAGACCACGTTCAATATGAAGTATGGGCTCTACGAGTGGCTTGTCATGCCATTTGGGCTCACGAACGCGCCAAGCACCTTCATGCGCGTGATGAACCACGTCTTGAGAACCTTCCTTGGCAAGTTTGTCGTCGTTTATTTCGATGACATCCTTGTGCATTCACGGAGCCTGGAGGAGCATGTCGATCACCTTCGCCAAGTGCTTGAGTGCCTTCGACGCGAGAGCCTATTTGCCAATCCGGCCAAGTGCTCATTTTGCTCTACGTCCACAAATTTTCTGGTCTATGTCGTGAGTAGTGATGGTATGCGTATCGACGAAGAAAAGATCACGGCCATCAAAGAGTGGCCAACGCCGACGACGCCGACGCAAGTGCGAAGCTTTCTCGGTCTCGCAGGATTTTATAGGCGCTTTGTTCGAGACTTCTCCTCCATTGCCGCGCCTTTGCATGAGTTGACGAAGAAGGGAAGCACTGTCTTGTGGCTTGAGACCCACGAAGAGGCCTTCTCGGCCTTGAAGCGGGCCTTATGCCAAGCGCCTTTGCTCCAACTCCCCGACTTCGCCAAACACTTCGAGGTGGAGTGTGCTACACCAAGAGAGGAGGCCCATTGCATATTTCAGTGAGAAGCTCACGGGGGCCACACTCAATTATCCCACCTACGACAAAGAATTATATGCCCTAATACGTGTGCTAAAGACATGGCAACATTACCTTTGGCTGCGTGAATTTGTCATACACAGCGACCATGCAGCCTTGAGCTATTTGAAGAGCCAAGCCCACCTCAATCGATGCCATGCTCGTTGGGTGGAATTTCTTGAGACATTTCCTTATGTCGTGGTCCACAAGAAGGGAAAGGAGAACATTGTCGCCGACGCGTTGTCTCGAAGGTATGTTCTCTTGACTCATGTGCAAACTAAAGTTTTGGGTTTTGCTTTGATTAAAGAATTGTATGCTAGTGATCCTTTCTTTGCCCCTATAGTCGAGCATTGCCTAAGATTTTGAGAGTTTGAGTCATATTTCCTTTCTGAGGGTTATTTATACAAGGCTAGTCGCCTTTGCATCCCTAGGTCTTCCATTAGGATCCTTTTGATTCAAGAAGCACACGAAAGTCGTGGACACTTTGGGATTAGTAAGACCTTGGATGCCCTAAGAGAACATTTCTTTTGGCCTAAGATGACCCATCAAGTGACTAGGTTTTGTAGAAGTTGTGTGACATGCCAAAGAGCCAAAGCTAGGTCCAGCCCAAACAGCCTCTACACACATTTGCCCATTCCTAGTGCCCCCTGGGAAGATTTGTCTATGGATTTCATCACGGGTTTGCCCCTCTCTAGACAAGGTAAAGACTCTATTTTTGTGGTCGTAGATAGATTTTCAAAGATGGCACATTTTATAGCTTGTAAGACAAGCCATAGTGCTAGTGAGATTGCCGATTCATTCTTTGAGCATGTGGTGCGTCTTCATGGAGTCCCACGTACCATAGTGAGTGATAGGGATTCTAAGTTCATTGGTCATTTTTGGAGAACTCTTTGGGGTAAGCTAGGAACCAAACTCCTATTTTTCACTAGCTACCACCCCCAGACTGATGGCCAAAAGGAAGTCACAAATGGAACCCTAGGAGCCCTCCTTCGCACGATGCTAAAAGGCCAACCCTAGGCGTTGGGAGGACTTACTTTCACTTGTAGAGTTTTGTTACAATAGATGCAGGCACACGGAGACCAAGTTAACACCTTTCGAAGTGGTGTGTGGCATGAACCAATTGACGCCGCTTGATTTGTCGCCGCGACCACTGCGAGACCCAGTGCATGTCTCCGCCGCCAATTCGTGCCGAGCAAGTACAAGAGCTCCATCGACGGACTAGGGACCAAATGGAGAGAAGGGCCGTGCAGTATGCCTCCCAGAAGAACACTGGCCGACGCCGCATCGTTTTTGCACCCGGGGACCTCGTCTGGGTGCACATGCGAAAAAAAAGGTTCCTCTCGCGGCATAAGCACAAGTTGGCACCGCGTGGAGATGGTCCATTCCGCGTGATAAAGGCCATAGGGGACAATGCCTATCAACTCGAGCTTCCCCCAGATTTTGGAGTCCACGCGTCCTTCCACGTCGCGGACTTGACACCATATGTGGAGCCTGAGTTTGATGATGGTGAAGCGGGGACGCTTCACAGCCAAGTGGGGGAGGGTGATGTGACCCTGCCTCCCATGACGGCCCAAGACGAGGAAGAAGCCATGAGCCTATGCTCAGAGGGCCCAGTGACAAGGTCCAGGTCCAAAGCCATCGCGGACGCCGTCGCGTCACTTGTCGCACGCGTCGTCGCTGGCCAAGGGAGCCCTGACGCCAACCCAAGACTCATCGTCCTCGCCACCATCGGCATCGAAACAACGCGATCATCGCAGCCGGCATCGCGTGCACCCACTCGCGAGGCCATCGACCCTTCGTCACCGTTCCTCGCGGTGTTTGCATCCATGCCTTCACCGCGTTCTTTTTGAGACACTTTCTATATTTGTTATTATTGTTTATTTTACATAGTTTCCTTTTATAGTCATTTCTATTTTAGGGTTTGTGCCTTTTGCATGCTTGCATAGGCTAGCCCACTAGGCTCGACTCGGCCCATACAATGTCTCGCCCTAGTATTTAAGTCAAACTATGTTATTGGTTTTAGCACGTTCAATTTTAATCAAGGTTTCAAATAGAGTGTTTATCCTCCTTCCCTTGATCGGACGTCATCCTCTATCTTCGCATCCCCATTCCCTCCGTCGCCGACGCTACGGCAATTGCTTGAACCTTCAAGCCAAGTCTTCCTTTGCATCTTCCTTCCTCCGCAGTCGACGCTACGACACCAAAGACTTGTCTTTTCAAGTCACATATCCCTCATCAAATCACTTCCGCCATCGCTATCCATTCGCCCCATCAATCGCTTCCATCGCACCCATAATCGCCCCAATTCCATCGCGTTCGCCATCGCCTTCGCCTTCAATGCCGTCTTCGCTGTTGTGACACTCATCGTGACACTCAGCCTCGCCGACACCACGATCTTCCAGACCACCTCCACCGGGTTCGCTTCGCAGCACCACCGTGTCCGATAACCTCTAAACGGAGTGACTTCTCGCCCAAGACTAGATCCAAAGGTGTCGCCTTTGACAATTGGCTTGTCATCGGAGGCAAGAACATATCACCTTCGTGTCCAAGACATGCTTGGACATGTTTTCGAACGTTTTCGTAAATGATTTTCGAACGTTTTCATAAATGTTTATTTTACATTGAGTTTTCCTTAAAAGAAAAGTATACTCGGGTATAGATTTTGAATGATGGATTTTAATTTTGGAAATCTGTGGTTCTGTGGATGCTTATTGGAATCTGTGATCTGATACATGATATCCAATATCAATCTATGGTTCAGCTGGATACCTATTGGAATCACTATGATGTGATATTTACATCTGGGTTGTTATTCTATTGGAAAATTGATACTGCGTTCTTGCAGTTATAGGTTACCTACAACTTGTTGGTTCTTCTGGTTGATACTGGATATTGATTGCATTCGATATGAATATAACATGATTACTCGTAATTCTGCCAATGTCTGCGTATACATGTACATTTATTTATAACATTAGGTTGTAATGTAAATTTGACATCTGCTCATTTAGGATATTTGTTTATATGTTGCTTGTAAATTTGTGAAATGATTGAGAGTTGACTGTAGTATTCATAAGGAAGGATGGATTGAGATATGAGTATGATATATCTATGTGTATTTATTGCTGGTAAATCACAAGCGTTGTGATCGAGTTTGTTAATACATTCATGCTATAATCTGACTATCTGTAACCTTTTTGTATACTTGGAATCATGTGAATAAATGCATTCATAATAGACTAGGTCAATTTGGGAATTCTCTAGAGATGACAACATGCTAGGATATTGTAATCTATAATTTCTCTTGTACACTTGCAATTAGATGAAATGATGCATTCTTGAGATGTTAGGTTCAGATATAATCAAGTGTGCATGTATGAACGATTTTGGGTTTGCATGGTTGTAGGTCTGCTAGTCTGTGATTACTTAACTTTTACTATCACACGTTTATTGCTCATATAACTTGCTAGTCTGGTTGGAGACTAACCCTATTTTGGTGGGAAACTGGTTGTGTTGTGCATGGCCAGGGTCGCAGGTAGCGCAGCGAGAGCGTGGAGGAGGTCATGCGACTTGATGCGTATTAGGATGGGGTTATCTATCTGCTTTAGAACCTTTTGTAATGGTATTATACCTGTTTATGATCAAACCCTTATAACCTATCTTCTTGTATGATTTTGGGTTAAGATAACAACGTTAGGTTGTGTTAAATTCTTTCTGATGGATCGTGGTTGCATCTGTATACGCCGACCCAAGTACGTATCGAGTTTTTATGGAAATCATCTCTTGAATAGGTTTTAAGAATTGGACCCATCCTTGTTCAGGTTTTGAATTGTCATAGGTTGAGTCTCTTTTCTTAAACTGCCTGAGGGAATTTCCTGTAGAAATTCCTGGCGTTGTGACTCCCCATTAGGGTTATTTTGGGGCGTTACAAGAGTAGGGCTCAAGTGCATAATGATCTTAGGGTGTAAAGTGAGAAATAATTAGGGCCATAAGATCTAAAAGATAGATGGATAAGATTGAAGTGACAAAATTGTAAATATCATTACTTTTATAAATTTTTTTATTAAAAACTATTTTTTACGAAATTAATATTTTTTCAAAAAATAATTTTTTTTTCAAAAAGTATTTTTTTTTGAAAAATATTTTATTTAATTATATTGTATATCAAGTGCATAAATAAGCACCAAAAGTGCATCTACAATGAATTCAAAGTACATATATAAGCACATTTTTAATGCTCACATAGAGTACATCTTTAATATGATAAAGTACATGCTGTGATATGTAAATGTGCATGTTTAACATGTATATTAAAAGTGCACATTTTAACTAGTGTATGTTTATTATAATAAAAGTGCATATGTTAATATGTTAAAGTGCATATTTATCATGTTAAAGTGCATACTTAATATGCTAAAAAGTGCATATGTAATTATGTTAAAGTGGATGCTCAATAATCCAAGTTAAGTGCATGCAAGTGTAAGTATATTAAAGTGCATGTTTAATAATCTAACATTAAGTACATATATTAAAGTGCATGAGTAATATGTTAACGTGTATGATTAAAATGCTAAAGTGCATGGTACTAATTTTTTTAGGAAAATATTCATGAAAAAAATGGGGAAAAACTTAATTTTCAGGGAAATATTATTTTTGAAAAAAACAATTGGGGATTTTTTTTTCGAAAAACAATATTTTTTGGAAAAAATAATTGAAAAGAAATTTAAAAAATTAATATAAAATTTAAAAAAGTTGGTTATATTTACAAGTTGGCGACACCATGTGTTTTAATCCTAACTCTCCATTCCTACAATCTAGTGATTATGATTAATCATCATTTTACGCCCTAAATACTCTCCTCATCGGTGAACAAATGTGGTAAATCCTTACAATGATGATTACAAAATTCACATGCAAGCTAAGAGGTATCGTTATTCTTTTTTGTTCTAATCGTTTTTTGGTAGCAATTCCATTTTTTCTCATTTTTCATAGGAAATTCTGAATTTTAGTTGATAAATCTAATTACCAGAACCATTGGTAGTTGTTGCTAGATGTACCTCTGAGACATGATGATCGTCTCCAATCTTCACTTGTTGGTTTGGTTACTCAACCTTGTTCTCTTTCCTTAGACTTGAAACCAGTGGTTTTCCCCTTGATAGCGGAAATCTTAGGGTTGCACAAGTGTGCATACGAACAAGATGTTATAACGGATGTGAAAAAGACAAACAAATAACACAAAGAAAAACACATATTTACGTTGTTCACTAACAAGTGTTTGCTACATCCACGGGCATTGGATAACTGATTTTATTGATGGAGGAAGAATTCATATTACATTAGGGTACGAACAAAAAAGAGTATATATATAGTACTCTTGTAACCCTAAAAAGACTTGGTACATAAGTAAAGGCTCAAACAAAAAATCATAACAGGAAATCGAAGCCCAAATACGAAAGACTTCACACTGTTTTGGTCGGAGGAACTCTGCCTCCGGACCCCCGGGCCAGGGGGCACATCGCCCTCTAGACTCCTAGACTTGCTAACCGGGCAGCGAAACACTCATCCCTCATCAGTGAAGTGTGTGATTCAAGGTGTCCCAAAAAATCTCCAACTGACTTGAATACTTCAGACACAGATGTACCATGACAATGCCAGATTATATAGACTTCTCATCTGCCTCAGATTTGCCCCACAGGGCAATCAACAACTTGTGATATTTAGCAAGTCCAAAGAATGTTGAGACTTGCTATGAAAAATCGACTTGGTGAACATATCAACAGGATTATTGTCATACCTACTTTCTTCACCTCTATCCTTTTCTCACTTCTCATGAAATGATATCTCACGTCAATATGCTTAGTCTTCTCATGATGAACACGATCCTTGGATAAACAAATTGCACACTCATACTCACAATAAACCGTAGCATAATCATGAAGTAAACCAGATCACTAACAAGTCCTTTCAGCCAGATTCCTTCTTTGACAGCTTCTGTCAATGTTGTATATTATGCTTTCGTAGTAGACAAGGTCATTGTAGGTTGCAGAGTTGCTTTCCAACTAACAACAGAACCTCTAAGAGTAAAAAAACAAGCACTCATAGATCTCCTACTATCAACATCTCCAGCATAATCAGAGTCAGAATAACATGTAGCCAAGCATTGTGTGTCACTTCCATAAATGAGACAAAAATCAGACATACCTCTAAGGTAATGAAAATCCTCTTCACAACTTGTTAGGTTCTTTTCCTGGTTAGCCCACGAACCTACTAAAAACACTGGTTGCATGTGCCAGATCAGGTCTTTGATGCAAAACGCCCTGGTGAGGAGGCGTCTCGGGTGCGTTGGCTCGGACCGTGGCAAGCAAGACCTCCCTTCAACTCCTTCTTGGTTGGACCTTCTTCTTGGGAGCTTCTCTGAAGAACAACAAGGAAATAACCTCTAAGTGAGGTTTTGATGGGGGCACACCTCCTGGGGGCGTGACGACCAGATAACCTCAAATTGAGGTTATTTGAGCAAGGTGTTTCACTCGAGCACAGGTGTGACTAGGCTCAAACATGGGGCGACTGAGCTGGGGGAGCGATGGGGACGTGAGGCCTATGGAGAGAGAGAGAGAGAGATCGTTGGAGTGAGAGCAAGAGAACCAAAACCACTAGAGCTTGAGGCCTAGGGTTTAGGGAAGGAGGAAGACCTCAACTCAACACAATTAAACCTTAACTAAACCTAACATTGCAATGGAGTATATAAAGTGCTTAAATAGTTTTAGACACATGTGATCATAGGCCTAAAAGTTAATGGGCTTGGTCCACTACAAGTGGCTAACACTCTCAATCAGAAAAACAAGACAATAACAAGGTAAAGGGAAAGGATAGGCACATGACACCCGGGGGTGCCATGCCTGGGTGTGCCAGGGAGCGCATTGCTGGCTGCTTCGCGATGGTCACCATGGTGACCAAGGTAATGGACTCGTGGTTTGAGCCAATGCTATGGAGAGAGTGAATGATGCCATTGACACCATAATCCGGCGAGATGAGGATTTTGAGACTGGGGAACATTTGCAGCCTTGTATTGAAGGTGTACTTCTTGCATATTTTTGTGTTACAAAATTAGATTATTCAGGGTCTGAAATATGCTATTTGTTCAAGTGGGTTTGATGTATCTTGGTTATTAGGCAGTCTTTAGGTCAAGTTAAATTAATGGGGCCAATGTTGTAAGACTTGAGACCTTAGAAGTGGTGGTTAGTTATGTATCTCATATCAACTAGATGAGGTGATATTCTATCGGAGCTTTGTTATAGGAGTCCTAATCAGCGGCCAGTTTTGTCGCCTCTTCATTCGAATCTGTCAGTTGATCAATGGCATGTTTCTTTTATGCGGTGTTCTCCCCCGATTTATCACCTTTCGGATATGAGGAGTCTGAAGCGTTGACTGAATGATTTTCTCGATCTGATTCAACGACCAAAGCTCGATCATTAGGGTCGATGTCTGGCGGAGTCGACCATTGAGTTTCATTCTTGTTTCCTTAATCAACAAATTATTCAGCAAGAGTATGAAATGCTTCAAATATAACTTTTCTCAACTCTTAATTCACAATCTTAAGCTCTTAATCATACTCTATAGTATATGATTATTGCATTTTTTGTTGTATGTACTTGCATAATATATTTCTAATACTTTTTATTGTAACATGTCCAGGAAAAGGTTCTTTTTTTTCTTTATCTTTTTACAAAAAAATCATATGATGAAATTAATACCCACATCTGGTCTATATCCGGGTGATTTTTAGTTCCCTACGCCTCTATAATCATTCTCTTCAGAATTTTTGTTTTTGTTACTGATTTTCACCCTATTTGGATTATTTTTTTGTGAGAAAAAAATTATGCTTCGAATCATCTTTGTTCTTTTTTTTTTATTGATTGATGAAGATTTGGGTATCTTATATGATATTTGCAATCATCTGTATGTTTTCTTTTATGAGATGGAGGTGCTGGGAAGAAATACCATTTTATATGGTATATGATTTGAGAAATTTCCAATTTTTTGCATTAATGTAATTTACGGAAAACTTTTTTTCTAACATTCACTTATGCTTAAGTACCCTTCGTTTGGTTAATGTGGGAACTTAATTTCCGGGAAGTTGTAGCTCCTATGAATTAATTTTCTGGGAATTAAAGTTCATGGGAAGTAAAAAATCATGTTTGGTTCAAAATCATGTGATTTTGTAATAATGTAAGAAATAAAGAAATTTTCCATTTAAAAACATAGGAAGTGAATCTTACCTACCCTATCAAGGTAAATGAAATTTCTATAATTTGGAGAAAGTGCAAATTCCCGTATTTATTTTATGAACCAAATACAGGAATTAAATCCACTTCCTGGAAAACTTGTACTTCTTGGGAAATAAACCCTGTACCAAACAAGGGCTTAGTTATTCCTATTGCCTTTGATTGGTTTTCAATGGTAATCCAGTTCTTTTCAGTTGCAATCAGTTGTGGGTTGTAGTTGATGTGTCGTTACTTGTGTCATTGACTAAAACTTGAGATTCGTCATCTCTTGATTAGTGTCATGTATCAATTCATTCATCAATTGAATTATGTTTTTATTTTAATTATGAATGACATTTAACTTTAAAGATGTTAAATTCCCAGATTAACCCACCACAAAAAGTGGAATTTCATATTTTCGCCCTAAATTTCAGTTATCCCTTTTGCTAAATGTTTCATGGCCTAATTTATTTTGCTTCTTAGGGTGGTCTAGGATGAATCATGACAAGATAAAGTGGATTTTATTGACGGACAAGCGTCTTCCTCCATAACTATGAATACTTTCAGGTTTCGAGACATGAAAGGTGCGACAATGAAATTCAAAAGATGATTTCTCTCCAGGAAAGGGAGGATTGGCAAAGTCTATGAAGGCCAGTTAGAAAGTCCTTGAATGTGAACTTCTTTTATCATGCAGTTCGTGCTGCAAGAAGTGCCCGATGTGTCGCTTCTCCATTGACGAACGCCTGCTTGTATATGATGTATATATATAGCTTTAGTGAACAAATGTCAGAATAACAACTTCATCAATGTAGGTCATTTTAGAATATACACAATAGAAAATCTATTAATGTACATAACTTATTCATTTTGATAGTGCACGTCATAATCTTATAACACTAGCCGCCTGAATCAATGCGTTATATTTCTACCGGTTAAGTAAAATTCGCTCGCCAAAGCAAATGTATGAATCACCTTAACCTTAACTCCATAAATAGTCGCATTTTTATTTTAATACGGTCTTCCAATCATCCTATAAAGCGAAGAAAACCAATCAAGGGTAAACAACAGTGCACATCATCCCTTCCCAACACATGGCCCGCCGCGAAAATGATCCAATCAGTATCCAACACACCTCTGTCGACCTCAATTGCATGATCAATCATTAGCCACCTCACGTCCCTCAACTGCCACTAAGCAAAAGCGGCTCACATCCCCTATAAATAGACCTCTGCGCCCAGCGGAAGAGGGGATTTTGGCAGGAGAAACATTTCGAAGAAGAGTGTTTTTATCTTTTCAAAATATGTGTGTGGTTCTTGCGTAATTGTGAGAGAAATGTAAAGCATTTCGTTATCAATAATAAGAGAAGCATTTTGTACACCGCGTTCTTTTCTTACTTTGTTAATCACGTTTAATCACCACGTTCTTTAGGTAGCTCAAGTTCTTATAGAAATCCTTTCCCATTACTTACTTAAAAACTTGAGAACCATCACTGACGCCGTCTGTGGGAACCTTGTCCTCACACTAGGGCAACTTAGTTATCTTTGTGAATGCGGTAAAAGAAGATGTCTAGTCTTGATGAGTTTGATTGGTTGGAGTTCGAAGTGGGAGATCCTGCTCAGAATTGGCCTTATTCACCACCTCCAGAAGTTTGGTGGCCTCACTACCCACCTCCAGTCCAAGGCTATCCACCTCCACCTTGGGCTGGTGTGCCGTATATGGCTCCAGCGCCAGTTTTTCACCAGTTTATGCCACAACCAGAGTATGTACCGCATCCTTAACTTCCTCTAGATTTTGCTTATGAAGGTGGCCGTCAAGGCTGCCAGGCTTGTCACGGTGGCCACCCTTCGCCGAGCCAGTCTTCAAATTCTCCATACCCTCGCGATGACCACGGAAACGAAGGTCATCCTACGATGTCAATTTCAATATCTCAAGGGAGTTCCTCGCGTTCCCACAAACGTGATCAAACGACCAATAGAAGGGAATATGCACTAGATGGAGTGTTGCAAAGCCTCTCTATCTTCTCTGAAGCAGTTAGACGCACCCATGTCCTGAAAAGATTCCGACAGCCCACCATGGAAGCTTATGATGGGATGTCTGACCCTGATGAACACGTCCAAGCCTTTCTGAGCCAGATAGAAATGAATGATTTCAACAACGCTATGTTCTGCCGCTCATTCCCGTCCACCTTGAAGGGAACTGCTCTCTCCTGGATGATGAACCAACAACCAGGTAGCATTTGGTCCTTTTCCAAGATGATTCAAGCTTTCAAAACTCATTTTAACAACGCAAAGAAAAGAAAGAAGACGATCCAAGACTTGTTTTCTATAAGACAAGGGGCTGAAGAATCAATGGGAGAATTCTTTACACGTTTTACCAACACCGCGTCCTAGGTCACAAGTTTGGAACCGGTGATAGCGCGCGAGGTGTTGATGAATAACTTGGCAGATGGACAGTTCAAGTTGTCCGTATACTGCGAACAACCTGAAACTTACGATGCGTTGCGAAGTTATATCTCGCGGCAGGTATATGCGGAAGAAGCGGTTAGAGGCAAAGGGGGAAAACTCAACAAATCAAGTAGGACCGCGTCCAAGTGCCTAAGGAGAAAGACAAGTGTGAAGCTAAACCTCCACTGTCAAATAAAGATAGAGCACGAGATGAAACTCGTCCTCTAGTGAGAGATGCATATAGGTTGGGCAAGTCAGAACATCGCAAACATCCCGCAGTCTATCGACTACAGAGTCGAGAAACCAGGTCACCCCAACGCAGTAATTCTCGTGATTATTATGACAACCAACATGATAACCACCGAGAATCAACCACCCGTGATAAGAGTCCACGCTGGGGCGGGCAGTCGTCGTGGTGGAAGTCAGCTCCTGGCAAAAAAAGGAATCACCCTGATCCAACACCTCACCCTGATGGTTATATCAACACTATAGCAGGGGGGGTCCCTCCCTCGCGGGGTCCAACAATCAAGAAAGGAAGCGATACGCGTGAGAAAGCCATCATGCCCCCTCCGTGTTCAGTGTTGCTCAATCATCTCAACACCATCCCGGCCTAGTGTTCACAGAGGAGGATGCAAAAGGATTGCATATGCCCCACACAGATCCCCTAGTAATCCACGCGCAATTGTGAACAAAGATGGTGAGGCGTGTTTTGGTCGACTCGGGCGCATCGGTGGATATCCTATATTTTGATGTGTTTGAACAACTAGGGATATCCCCTAACGCCCTTAGACCTTTCGCTGGAAAGTTGGTTACTTTCTATGGAGAGGAAGTGGGTGTGGCCGGGACAATAGAGATGAAGATGACGTTGGGAACTAGTCCAGTCCGACGCGTGGAAGATATTGAGTTCACTGTGGTACGTCTCCCTGCAACTTACAATGTCATCATGGGCCGCGTCTCAATCATGAAGTTCCAGCCGATGATTGAAAATCATCGGCCGCGTCTCTATCTATCATCTGAAACTGATGTTCCCGGTTGGCGACAAAGTGGAGGAGTCCAGAGGCCATCAATAAGAAGCCAGGGCATGCTATTTATCATCTCTAAAATCAAGAACGCAAAATCTCATGCTCATGATTGAAAATCAAGGTGCTAAACTTCAGACAGAAGACCGCGCGCCAGGTGAAACCCAGAAGTTTGAAAAGATTGCACTCACCCCGTTTGAGGACCAGGAAGAGAAATTGTATGTCGGGGGTTGCATGTCTGGCCTTCCCGCATAAAAGCTAGAACACCTGCTCGCAGCCTCGCGTGATGTTTTCGCCTGGGCCATTGAGGATTTGAAGGGAGTAACTGCGACAGTAGCTACCCACTCCCTTAATTTTGATCACGCTGCTCGTCATGTAGTCCAAAGAAAGAGGAAAATGAACGAGGAACGCGCCAATGCGGCCAATGCTGAGGTTGAGAGACTACTCCGTGCTGGGTTTGCCCGCAAAGCCAAGTACCCCAAGTGGTTGTGAAATGTGGTACTGGTGAAGAAGGCCAGTGGAAAGTGGAGGATGTGTGTAGACTTCAAAGATTTAAACAAAGTCTGCCCTAAAGATAGCTACTCGTTGCCTTACATAGATGATCTTGTCGATTCCACCGCGGAAAACTCAACATTAAGTTTCTTAGATTCTTATTCCAGTTATAATCAAATTCAGATGGATCCGCGTGATGAGGAGAGTACATCATTCATTACCAACCAGGGTACCTTCTGCTATAAAGTTATGCCTTTTGGTTTAAAGAACGCGTGAGCTAGATGATAGACTGCATATTCAAAAACCAACTCGGGAAGAGTATATCAGCATACGTTGACGACATTGTAGTTAAAAGCACCACAAATGAGCAACATCTCATGGACCTACGAGAATTATTCGAGACCTTGAGAAAATCCATACTAAGTTTGAATCCAGAGAAGTGTGTATTTAGGGTAGACTCAGGCAAGTTTCTCGGCTTCATGATCAATGCCCGTGGAATTGATGTCAATCCTGAAAAAGTCACAACAGTTACCGCGATGAGGTCCTCGAAATTGAGGAATGAGATCCAAAAGCTCAACGGAGCGGTCAACTATCTGAGTCGATTCTGCTCTCGGTTGGCTGGTCGCGCTCTTCTTTTTTTCTATGCTCTAAAGTAGAACGAGAAGTTTGTATGGACTGAAGATCTCGAGCATTCTTTCCAAGACCTCAAGACTTACCTTAACCTGCTCCCCACTCTCTCACCCCTCGCCGCGGTGAGGACCTTCAACTTTATCCCGCGGTCAGTCTTGTGACTGTTAGCGCAGTGTTGACTGGAGAGTCTTGTTATCCTGTATACTTCATTAGTAGGGTCTTGCAACCAGTCGAGCAAAGGTATTCCCCGACTGAAAAGGTAGTGTTAGCAGTAGTATCGGTAGCACGGTGTCTAAGGCCATATTTCCAAGCTCACTCCATTCAAATTTTATCTTGATTTTCCCTTGCGTTAAACTTTGCATCAACATGTGTTATTTGGCCGAATGACAAAGTGGGTTGTCGAATTATCAGAGTTCGAAATCTCTTACTTGTCGTGTACTTCTATCAAAGCACAAGCTCTAGCTGAATTAATCGTGGAAGTGAGTTTTGTCGTCGCGGATAGTCCTAGCTTGAAAGAATAGATGGTCTTTGTAGACGGTTCAAAGAGTGACGGGGGAGGGGGAGCAGGGATATTACTAGAAGGCCTCGCATCCTTTGAAGTCCAGTATGCCCTTAACATCGCTTTCCCTGTTACGAACAATGAGGCCGAATATGAAGCACTCATTGCCGGCCTAGAGATGGCCCTCTTGAATGGCGTGCGAAAAGTTCAAGTCTTCACTGATTCTAAAGTAGTGGCGCGGCAAGTGATGGGTCAGTATGAGGCTAAAACCGGATCCCTCCTAGATTACTGCATGAAGGTTAAGTCCATGGCTTCTTGTCTGGAGGCATTTGTTGTGGAATCAATACCGCATACTTCCAATACGAGAGCAGACGCACTTTCAAAGCTCTGCTCCACGTTACCATTAGAAGCAGGCAACAAAGTACTGGTAGAAAGGAATATGAACAGAGGTGTAGCCAATCATGTGATGAGCATCCATCTCGAGGATAGTTGGATGAGCCCCATTTTCCAATACATCGATCGCAGAGTTCTGCCTGACGATGCCTTGGAAGCCAGAAAACTCAAGGCTAAAGATGCGCGATACTGCAGGAGAGGAGGCAGACTCCACAAAAACGGATTTGTCGAGGCCAATCTACTATGTGTTGATATGAAAAGAGCGGCTGAGATCCTAAAAGAAGTTCATGAGGGGGTTGTGGAGGTCATCGTGGATGGAGATCGCTAGCTCAAGGCATCACTCGCATGGGATATTTCTAGCCCACCTTAAGAGCTGATTCTACCGATTACATCAAGCGATGTGACAAGTGTCAGAGGTAGGCGAGTGTTCCTCATCTCCTTGCATCAAACCTGAAACCAGTCCACGCGGCCTATCTGTTCACTCTCTAGGGAATGGACATCATGGGTCCTTTCCCAAAAGCCGCGGGAAAAACGCGGTACATCCTAGTTGGTGTGGACTACTTAACGAAATGGATTGAAGCCGAGGCCATGGCTAAAATCTATGCGCCTAAAGTTTGTTCCTTCCTCTGGAAAAATCTCATATGCCGCTTTGGAATCCCTAGGTCCATTGTCACCGACCACGGGCCTCAGTTTGACAGCCAAGAAGTATGCGGCATTTGCTCATCTCTGGGTATCTCGTTGAAATTTTCATATGTGGCTCACCCTCAATCAAATGGGCAAGTTGAAAATGTGAATGTGCGAATCTTGGATGACTTGATAAGAAGATTGATTGGTTCTCACGAAAGATAGGCTAAATTATTGCCTCTAGTCCTCTGGACGTATCGCACCACCGCGCGACGAGCAACCAAAGAAACCCCTTTCGCAATGGCCTATGGCACCGATGCTGTCGTTCCTTTGGAGACCTTAGTCCCTTCCGCTTGGGTGTTTGATTTTGACCAAAAGAACAATGAGGATTCCCTCAGGCTGGATATGTACTTAAGAGAAGAACTACGCGACATTACTAATGTAAGATCAGAAGAGTACAAGCGGTGGACCGCGTCCTATTACGACAAAATTTCGACCGCGTAACCTCAAGAAAGGAGACCTTGTATTACGACGCATTGATGGAGGAAAGCTGGATCCAAAATGGGAGGGCCCTTACCTCCTGGGAGATGAAGTCCATGAAGGGGCCTTCAAGCTGTGTGATGAGAATGGAGCAACGCTGCCTAAAACATGGAATGTATTTTTTTTTTTGTTAATGATAAGTATATTAACAAAAAGGGAGAATTACACCCAAAGAGCAAGTTCAACCGAACTTCTCAAGCAAAAACGAGAACCTCACCACCCCTATCACACCACATAAACATCACAAACTATAACATGAGAAGCCTATTAAGATCCCTTTCCCTTCTACTCACCCCTTTACACTTGATCTTAAGCCTAAGCTTACAATTTGTAATGATCTCCTCTACACACCCATTTACATCAATCCTCGTATGCTTAAAAATCACCTCATTTCTATGCTTCCAAGTGGTATATACTACTGCAATGGTCGCCAAGATCACACCCTGCAGTCTTAGAGACTTATGGTTCCTACCTCTGGAAAGCCAATCCAGCCATTCTGTCACTGAGTGCCTCCACCTGATGATCTTCTGCCACTGCATGACTCTACTCATCGCCTCCTTTGAGAACTTGCATTGCCACCATAAGTGATCCACACTTTCTGGAGCATCATTACACAGCACACAGGTGGGAGAATCAATCAAGCCCCATCTATGCAACCTATCTCTCGTTGGGAGTCTACCAAGTATAGCAAGCCATACAATGACAGCCCATCCTCTCGGCTGAATACCTTTCCAAAGCAACTTCCATTTGCCCTCTACTGCACCACAAGATCTGAACATATCATAAACTTCCTTACAATTCATCCTTTCACATCTCTTCCTTATTCTGGACATATCCATATGATCTTCCTCAAAGCTAAGAGGAGGAATATGAGGCCTCAGCCAAGACAATTTTGTCATCTCTTTAAGTCTAAGAATGACTCTCCAAATCCATGAATCTCCTTGCTTCTCCTCCCTTTGCCACATATCACTACCTTTAAGGAGAACCTCCCTTACCCAGGTAGTCCAGAGATTACATTTCCTTTCTTGGATCTCAAAGATCAATTTAAAGAGCAATGTTTTATTCCAGGCCAACACTTCTTTAATTCCCACACCTCCTTCTTCAAAAGGTTTGCACACTTTGCTCCAAGCTACAAGATTCCTTCTGCCCTCACACTTGCCTGACCATAGGAATGCTCTACACACAGCATTCAACCTATTCACAACTTCATCAGTGAATAACAATGCTTGAGACCAGAAACTGAGCATCCCTCCAATGACAGACTTAATAATCTGTAATCTACCAGCATAGGAAAGGGCTTTACAAATCCAACTTTGTACTCTACTAAAAATACTATATGTAAAAATGTTATGATGCATCACAACCAATGAACTATAAGTAACTCAATGAATAAAACGTCGTCTGCAGGACGACCTCTTGTACATAAATTATGCTAACTTCAAGAAGACGGGTGAGATCCATCAAGCTTAGGCTTAGGGTTGCCACCGCATTAACTTCAAGAAGACGGGTGAGATCCCTCAAGCCTAGGCTTGGGGTTGTCACCACATTAACTTAAAAAGACGAGTGAGATCCCTCAAGCTTAGGCTTGGGGCTGCCACCTCGTTAAATTCAAGAAGACGGGTGAGATCCCTCAAGCCTAGGCTTGGGGTTGCCATCGCGTTAACTTCAAAAAGATGGGTGAGATCCCTCAAGCCTAGGCTTGGGGCTGCCGTCGCGTTAACTTCAAGAAGTCGGGTGAGATCCCTCAAGCCTAGGCTTGGGGCTGCCACCGCGTTAACTTTAAAAGATTTCCAAAAAATAGATAGAGACCGTGCCAAAACTGGAAATAAGCAAGCAATGCCAAAGGCCAAGTCATATAGCCAAAAAACAAAGGGTTCATCCACATCAGGTAAATTAAAACTTACTTGTCTTTGACTCCTAAATAGACACAAGTGTTCTACTTAAACATCTTACGCAATAGGAAATAAAAAAAGAAGATATTCTTGTAAACCCGCCCAATCATTCAGTAATTGTCGTTGCCTAGAATCTACTCGTTCGCTGCATGTGTGGATTGAACATCCACTTCCATATCATGCCCAAGATCATGAGCCACATCACGACCCTCTTCATCCGAGTCAAGGATTTTTGGCTCCCCAAAGAGACTCGTGTACTCCGGCTTGAAATAGACAATCTGAGGATCGACCCCTCCATACTTGGCCACAACTTGCCTGACCCCAATCCTAATACCTTGCTCCCAGTGAGGCACAATCTCCTCTGCCCTCCTGAGTTTGTACTCCTTGGATGACAAATATACGCAGACCACATTGTTGGCCATGTTACTCTACTTCTGCGCCTTCTCGCCTTCCTGTCGAGCTCTTTCCTCCACGGCATCACGCTCCATAATGATAGCCTCATTCGCGGCCTTTAATTTATCCATCTCTTTTTCTTTCTACACTAATGCCTTCTTCATGTCTTCTATTTCCTTCATTGCCTCAATGCTCTCCTTCTTCGCTTCAGCAGCTTCCTTCCTAGCCTCTGAGGCTTTCTTCCTGGCATCATTGCGTTCAGCATAAAGCTCAGCTATCTACCTCTAATGTTTCTTTAATTGCCTTCTAGCCCTACGTCCCTCTTCCAACTCTAAGTACCCAATCTCTAAAGATTTACAATACGAAGCAGTGGCTAGAAACCACAAACGAGCCTTATAAAAAAGAAAGAAAAGAGAAAGAGAGAGAGGAATAATAATCATTAAATATATAGTAATGATAACGAGGTAATGAATATGAAGTTACCAAAAGAAATTTTATCGCTCAAAAGCAAAAAAGACATACCATCTCCAAGTACTTAAGGGTCTCATACTCCAGATGGGTTGCTGGTAAAGTCTGAAACCACCCTTTTCCGCAACACAAGCATCCCGCGGAACCCCTAGTTTGCTTAAATCTGCCACGGCATGGGCAGATGCAACATACCTCCTGACAACATCCATGTTAATAGCATCTCCACTCCTACCAAAACTGGTCCCAGCTGGGGCCCCCACCCTAGCCCTCTTGGCCGCAAAAGCTCATTGCTTCCCTTCGTGGCGTTGCTTGCTTTTGCCTTATATCCTAGTCGGAGCCACTGGCGGCCGCGTAGTGCTGGTTGCTGTAATATCCCTTAATTTTTAGTAAGGGTATTTGGGTAATTTTTCCCATCTTTCGTTCGATAATTATTTCGCTTTCAGTGGAGTTCGGATTTTCCATAATATCCATGATCTCCGTAATAATTCCCTGAGTGGTATAAAATACATTCGATGTATTTTCAGGACTTAGAATATTTGTTTGGATACAAACATATAATTTCCGGGGTTTAAAACCCATACCCAATCTTATCTTGTGCAATCTTATCCCTCCACGTTCAATCTTATCCCAGCTACCACTTGCTCCCCACTTGATCTGCATGGTCGGCCCTCTTGCAAGAGTGTTGTCGGACCTTTTCCCCCTGTTCTTGGACTATATAAGGTGGTGGGGATGAAGAGTAGAGAGAAGCCCAGCTCGTCCTCCCTCACCGAGCTCCCGTTGTCTCCCCTGCTCCATCGCCTCCTCTGGTTCGCTTCTCCCTCACCGAGCTCCCGCCTGTGCTCATTGTTCTTCTCCTTTCTTCTCTGGCGAGCTGTTCTGTACATAACCCAGATCTGCTGTGGCGTTGGGAGCTGTTGAAGGCCGAGTTGTTGGTGGCTATTGTCTCCGGTGACAAGGAAGACGGATCTGGGCCGAGTCGCTGCTGTCGTGCGTCGCTGGTGTTGCTCCCTGCTGAGCGGTGCAACCAGCAATGGTTCATTGTTGTTGTCACTGCGTGCTGGCTGCTGGTGTCGCCGAATCTCCGTGTTATTGCTCCATCCCCGGCACAAGAGCCCGGCGGAGCACCCTCTGCCGATCGCTGCGTCTTGCCTTCGGGTTGCTCTATTTTGTTGTTTGGTTCGTGTACGTGAAATGGGTTGAAGATGGTGAACAGTGCAGTGGGACCCCCCTTTGTTGGTTTAATTGTTGTTGGGCCGATTAGCCCATTAAGCCTTCAGTCCAGATCTGCCCCAGTTTCAGATCCATGAACCAGTTGTTCTTAAGCTTTGCTAAAAGCTCTTGTCGGATCTAAGGCAAGTGGCGGTTCGCTCTTGCTCATCATTCCATATTTCAATTAAATATCAATTGTTTAGTTGTTAATTAATTTGGGATGATTTACTGTTTGCGTTGGGAACTGTTTTGTTAAATGATATGATTAAAAATATGATATTATAATAGGTTGTATATCTGTTAGAACAACGCTATTATATATGTGAATAAAACATGATATTATACTAGGTTGTATTCTGTTAGAACAACGCTAGTATAGATATATGTTTTTGATGTTGGCCTTGATGGCTGTGATGTGGATTATTACTGTGTTGAACTATTTAGTTAGCACGAGTATTCGTAGGAACGCTATGTACCTTGTGGGGGTTTAGCTGTTTCTTTATAACTTGTACTTGGTGGATTTTTCCCCAGTACTCTCTAAGGTCATGACCATGCCCTTACTCAGGGTGGTGCACTTAGCTAGTGCCAAATCTTTTGGGATTTATTCCCTCTGGTATCTCTTGTGAGGAGATCCGATATCTCTTGTGAGGAGATCTGATATCTCTTGTGAGGAGATTAGATATCTCTTGTGGGGAGATCTAAAAGCTTATAACGTGATGTGGTTTGGTTTTGGAATTAAATCAGATAAGTGCCTTTGTCGCACATAATTAATATACCTCAGGCGAGTAGTGCAGCTAGGTAATAGTATAGCTAGGAAATCTCATCTTGACTGTGATTATGTGTTTAATTAATGTTCCCCAACATTTTTCATGCTTCCTATAAGACTCAACTCGTTGGAGTCTTCTTTTGGGATTGATTGCTGTGAGACTCGGCCTCCAGAATCTTCTCTTGATCATGCCTTTTCATGTATTCAGTAGAAGTATGGTGTTTGACTGTCGTGATCGACTTTTATTCGAGAGACGATGAGTCTAACCTAATATGACTACTTTGAACCACTCTGCTTTGTACCCTTGCATGGTCTTTCATTAGACTAACCAACCGTAATTGTTCTCTGCATGGTTGGCTGGTGTCATCCGTTCGATTCGGCACATCAGGTATGTTGCTGTTCCGTGAAGGCTAGAACGACTGTGAAGATGAACGGTGTTTTGACAAGTTAATTGTCGCTTTGTTTACAAGACTTCTGCTGTATTAAAAAGGTGATTTTGTGTAAAGACTTCCGCTGTAATAACTCTGATGTTGTATTTTAAAAGTGCTTGGAATCATGTTGTAATTCCGAGACGTTGATTTTAATAAAAGTTGTAATAATTGGTATTATAACTGTTAGTTGATGGTTATATTGTTTGGAAAAGCCTGGGGTGACTTCGGGATGTTTAATCCGAGGTCACTGGCAGTAATACTTTCAAGAGGAAATTTGGGGGTGTTACAGAGTTGGTATCAGAGCCGAAAGTTTTTAAAACGGGTTTGGGATTTCATAAACCATTTACTCGTTTTGAATCGAAAAAGTTTTCAAAGGCTCTCAATTTTCAAATGAAAATTTTAAACCGTTCATAGTCGTGCCTTCTTCTTTAGTCTGATATGGGAAGCGAACTTCCATATTTAGAAAGACTAACTCTCTTCTCGTCGCCCGAAGGATATGGGTGCATTCTGTTCTCTTCAGAGGGACTCGGAAGAAGCCGAAGTGGTTTCGCCATCTTCAGTAAGGCTTGAAGTTCTAGTTCCCTCGTTTTGATTTAAGGTTGTAGAACCTAGTAACTCGGGTTGATTTCATCAATGAAAGTTACCAAGTTGATCTATTCTAAGTGATTTTATTACATTTATATATGTGTTAATTAAGGAATCACTCTTAGGAGATTTGAGGTCTAAGTATGTTGTCATAGTCATTGACATTCATTGTTGAGAAAACGAATACGAAGGATTAATGCTCGATGCAGTCGGGATTTGCCTCCGTATGAGAATTCATGGGTTGAACCTAAGGTAGAGTTCGTTGAGCCGTTAAGGTAGGCTAACAAAATATTGTAATAACGACGTTTAAATGGAAGCGATTTCCCAGGGAACTCTAAGGAAAATCCCGAGGAAAATCCTAAGGAAGATCCTCAAGGAGAGGAAAATCCTAGGGGAGATCCCGAGGAAGATCCTCAGAAGAAGGAAGATCCGAAGGAAGATCCTCTAAAGGAGGAAGATCCTGCGGAAGATCCTTAGAAGGAGGAAGATCCAGAGGAAAACCCTGAGGAAGATCCTCGAGAGGGGGAAGATCCGAGGGAAGATCCGGAGGGAACTTTCGATGAGAACCCGGAGGAAGATCTCGTAAGGCAAGGTTAGAAGAGTCTGATGCCTAAAGTGTTCATTTATGAGTATCTTTGAGGAATATAAGGATTTTAAGTTAGAAACAAGTCATTTAAGACAATACGAGTCGTTGGACTCGATAAGTGGAATTTCCAGAGGATGAAGAGTTAGGACTCTTGGGAATTTTCAAGGATTGACATCTTGTGAGTATGTCATCTATAAGGCTTATGATATCACTCTCTTTGAGGAAATAGGAGTAGTATCTTATGTGATTCGTTTCGAGGAACGTAGGAATGAGATGTTATGATTATTCTTGGAGGAAATTAAGGAATCTTAAAGGATTTAAGTTAAGAGATGGCATAAGGCCGGTTATGATTAAGGATATTAAGTTCAGATAGTAAGTTTGATGGTGAGGCATGTTCCTCATTGGTTTAATGCAAGTTTCGGGGTCGAAACTTTTCTTAAGGGGGTAGTAATGTAATATCCCTTAATTTTTAGTAAGGGTATTTGGGTAATTTTTCCCATCCTTCGTTCGATAATTATTTCGCTTTCAGTGGAGTTCGGATTTTCCGTAATATCCATGATCTCCGTAATAATTCCCTGAGTGGTATAAAATACATTCGATGTATTTTCGGGACTTAGAATATTTGTTTGGATACAAACATATAATTTTCGGGGTTTAAAACCCATACCCAATCTTATCTTGTGCAATCTTATCCCTCCACATTCAATCTTATCCCAGCTACCACTTGCTCCCCACTTGATCTGCATGGTCGGCCCTCTTGCAAGAGTGTTGTCGGACCTTTGCCCCCTGTTCTTGGACTATATAAGGTGGTGGGGATGAAGAGTAGAGAGAAGCCCAGCTCGTCCTCCCTCACCGAGCTCCCGTTGTCTCCCCTGCTCCATCGCCTCCTCTGGTTCGCTTCTCCCTCACCGAGCTCCCGCCTGTGCTCGTTGTTCTTCTCCTTTCTTCTCTGGAGAGCTATTCTGTACATAACCCAGATCTGCTGTGGCATTGGGAGCTGTTGAAGGCCGAGTTGTTGGTGGCTATTGTCTCCGGTGACGAGGAAGACGGATCTGGGCCGAGTCGCTGCTGTCGTGCGTCGCTGGTGTTGCTCGCTGCTGAGCGGTGCGACCAGCAGTGGTTCGTTGTTGTTGTCACTGCGTGCTGGCTGCTGGTGTCGCCGAATCTCCGTGCTGTTGCTCCATCCCCGGCGTAAGAGCCCGATGGAGCACCCCCTGCCGATCGCTGCGTCTTGCCTTCGGGTTGCTCTGTTTTGTTGTTTGGTTCGTGTACGTGAAATGGGTTGAAGATGGTGAACAGTGCAGTGGGACCCCCTTTGTTGGTTTAATTGTTGTTGGGCCGATTAGCCCATTAAGCCTCCAGTCCAGATTTGCCCCAGTTTCAGATCCATGAACCAGTTGTTCTTAAGTTTTGCTAAAAGCTCTCGTCGGATCTAAGGCAAGTGGCGGTTCGCTCTTGCTCATCATTCCATATTTCAATTAATTATCAATTGTTTAGTTGTTAATTAATTTGGGATGATTTACTGTTTGCGTTGGGAACAGTTTTGTTAAATGATATGATTAAAAAGATGATATTATAATAGGTTGTATATCTGTTAGAACAACGCTATTATATATGTGAATAAAACATGATATTATACTAGGTTGTATTCTGTTAGAACAACGCTAGTATAGATACATGTTTTTGATGTTGGCCTTGATGGTTGTGATGTGGATTATTACTGTGTTGAACTGTTTAGTTAGCACGAGTATTCGTAGGAACGCTATATACCTTGTGGGGATTTAGCTGTTTCTTTATAACTTGTACTTGGTGGATTTTTCCCCAGTACTCTCTAAGGTCATGACCATGCCCTTACTCAGGGTGGTGCACTTAGCTAGTGCCAAATCTTTTGGGATTTATTCCCTCTGGTATCTCTTGTGAGGAGATCCGATATCTCTTGTGAGGATATCTGATATCTCTTGTGAGGAGATTCGATATCTCTTGTGGGGAGATCTAAAAGCTTATAACGTGATGTGGTTTGGTTTTGGAATTAAATCAGATAAGTGCCTTTGTCGCACATAATTAATATACCTTAGGCGAGTAATGCAACTAGGTAATAGTGCAGCTAGGAAATCTCGTCTTGACTGTGATTCTGTGTTTAATTAATGTTCCCAACATTTGTCATGCTTTCTATAAGACTCAACTCGTTGGAGTCTTCTTTTGGGATTGATTGCTGTGAGACTCGGTCTCCAGAATCTTCTCTTAATCATGCATTTTCATGTATTCAGTAGAAGTATGGGGGTTGACTATCGTGATCGAATTTTATTCGAGAGACGATGAGTCTAACCTAATATGACTACTTCGAACCACTTTGCTTTGTACCCTTGCATGATCTTTCATTAGACTAACCAACCGTAATTGTTCTCTGCATGGTTGGCTGGTGTCATCCGTTCGATTCGGCACATCAGGTATGTTGTTGTTCCGTGAAGGCTAGAACGACGGTGAAGATGAACGGTGTTTTGACAAGTTAATTGTCGCTTTGTTAACAAGACTTCCGCTGTATTAAAAAGGTGATTTTGTGTAAAGACTTCCGCTGTAATAACTCTGATGTTGTATTTTAAAAGTGCTTGGAATCATGTTGTAATTCCGAGACGTTGATTTTAATAAAAGTTGTAATAATTGGTAGTATAACTGTTAGTTGATGGTTATATCGTTAGAAAAATCCTGGGGTGACTTCGGGATGTTTAATCCGAGGTCACTGGTAGTAATACTTTCAAGAGGAAATTTGGGGGTGTTACAGTTGCCTCAACCACTGTGGTCTGCATTGCAACCGGATCATCCTCCGTGGTAGGAGCTGATGTCCCTTGTCCTTCAAGAATCATCGTGGGAGACGAAACATCCCCTCCCTTGCTTTGCTTCCCCCTACTGCTCAACAATAGTGAAGAACTCACCATCTCCGCAAAACACACCAGCCACATTCAAAACAATATTCAAACAAAAAATAATAAATAAATAATATAATACAACAAGAATATATGAAAAGATTAGTTCCTACCCCCCCTCGACGCGATCACTTGACCGTGATAAGCTTAAACCCGCCTTCTCTAAATTTTCCCGCGTGATCAACCTTTGAAATCTGGAGCATCCCCATCATTGCAAAAGCTAGACTTGCACGCATCAATATCCCGGTATTCAAGCTTCTTAGGCCTCTTGAAGGGTGCATGATATCTTTGGTAGTTAAACAAATCTTCTGAAGAACCCTTCACTAAGAACCATCTATCCTTCCATTTCCCCACATTTGAAAGCTTGCTAATCACCTTTAGGGTCGGAAGACTAAAATTGCACATTCCCTTCTCATATTTCATAGTAAAGAGGCAATGCATGTGTTGCGCATCAGGGGTTAGCCCCTCCTTATAACATCGCATAGTGTAACCACTAAAATATCTCCAAGCATTGGGGTATAACTGCGCGGGACTCAAACCAGACATGGACAGAAACTCGTGGTAGTGATCAGCTAAAGGCAAATGAAATCCCCCTTCTAAGCTAAACAAGTTGACCACTAGACAATTTTCATAACGCGCCAAAGAAGTCCCCTGAATCTCGGGTAAGCATAATTCAACACCCATAGGCCAAGGAACCTCTACCGCTAACCTTTCTAATGTTTGAAGAGAAATCGTAGTGTGCGCTCCCATGTCGCGCATGTCCTCATCTCCTGGGCACGGCGCCATTAGTATCTCTTGTGGGTTTACTACGGCGGGAGGTGGAGGTTCCACATCCAACCTATGACTTGGAAAATTAGTCAAACTCTCCTCGTGCACTTCCCGATGAGAGGACTCAGCATCAGGATTCACCGCGTGAGAATGAGACACTGCACCCTCTCGCGGAGTTCTCTTAGTAATCCTTACCCGTCTTCCTCCTAGCACCGCGGCCTCTGGTGTCTCTTCAGAATACAAAGAAATTGTTTCAACACCCCCGTAAGCCACAACGCCACTCCTCGCGGCAGTTGGTCGTGAAGGACCAGGAGATGAAGAAGATGATGAAGATGTCGAAGAAGCCTCCTCTGGACTTGTCCCGGGTCATCTGCCAAGTAAGCCTCGTCTACCGCGCGGCCTAAAGGGTCCCTGCTGCATGAATCTGTTTCACTGGGCATCCTAAAGAAAGGCTCGAAGATGTCATGCGCTCTCACTTAAAAGTCTCTGAAACATCAAGAAACAAAAGGAGACTTAGCATGATGGGCAAGAATGTAGAGCGCGTGCAGTGAAAGGAAAGTGAGGAAGACCAAAGACAACATGATCCATGAGATACCATGTTGTAGAAAACAAAAGAAGAAGAGCAAATAAAAAGGGAGAGGAGAGATAAAATAAGAAGAAAAGAGAAACAGTTAGCCTCAAACTGGGTTCACCAAAAAGGAAAAAAGAGAGGGGGGACTCCATACCAAAAACCAGCCGGAGTAAAAAAGGAGGAGCAGCGGCGTCGCCTCCCCGGCGACCTTCCTTCACCCTAAACCTAGAAAACCCCCCAGGTCCAGATAACTACTTAGTAAAAATAAAAATTGTATTCCCTAACCCCCCAAATCCCATGGAATCATCCGAAAACACCGTTCCGCCAACCCAAATACACTAAAACCCCAGCCTGTAACCCCCATTTCCGCCATGGAAGCCGACGACCGGCAGAAGTTTAGAAAGAGAGAGAAAAAGGAAAAGCTACAATCCTCCCTCACGCCAAAAGATTTCAAGCATGCAACTGATTAACTACTAAAACCACCAACAAAGAAAGAAGAAAATGTGCTTACCTGGTCGATCTGTGGAGAATATAAGAGGAGAAGAGGAAACGTCGCATAGTAACCGCCTGGAATCGCAAACGTCAATGGAGAGAGAGAAGAAAGGCGGAGAGGAAGAGAGAAAAAAGTGGAAATGATTTCCCGCCCCCTATAGTCGAGCCCATTTATAGAGCCTTTAATGGGCCCTCACCTACTGGGCCCAAAAGTCCAAAAGGACAGGCCCACCAGAAAGGGCTCACCCGAAAGTTCGTCATTGTCCCGATAGCACGCGTAGATTTCAAGCGCCAACTATTTTTTGTTATTTTGTCTAAACACAAAGTGACTCGCCAAAACAAGGGGTTGTGATAATGCGCGTCATAATCTTATAACGGTAGCCGCTTGAAATCAACGCGTTATATTTTTACCGCGTTAAGTAAAATTCACTCGCCAAAGATTATGTATGAATCACCTTAACCTTAATGCCATAAACTGTCGTGTTCTTATTTTAACGCGATCTTCCAATCATCCTATAAACCGAAGAAAACCAATCAAGGGTAAACAATAGTGCACATCATCCTCTCCCGACACGTGGCCCACTGCGAAAATGATCCAATTAGTATCCAACATACCACTGCCGACCTCAATTGCATGATCAATCATTAGCCACCACGCGTCCCTCAACTGCCACTAAGCAAAAGTAGCTCACATCCCATAAAAATAGACCTATGTGCCCTAATAGAAGAGGGGATTTTGGCAGGAGAAACATTTTGGAGAAAAGGGTTTTTATCTTTTCAAAATCTGTGTGTGGTTCTTGTGTAATTGTGAGAGAAGTGTAAAGCATTTCGTTATCAATAACAAGAGAAGCATTTTGTACACCGTGTTCTTTTCCTACTTTGTTTATCATGTTTAATGACTGCGTTCTTTAGGTAGCTCAAGTTCTTGTAGAAATCATTTCCCTTTACTTACTTAAAAACCCGAGAACCATCACATTTATTTGAAAGTATTGTTTTTATATATTTTCTTAATAAATTAACAGTTCAAATTTAAGAGAGATATATCAGTGAAATTAATATAATAAAATTTCATGAATGCTAATGAGTATTTTCTATCTACCTAATATATATATGAAACTATTTGTGAAATATTCTACTGCGTATTTTTTAAATTGCATTTTGTTCACACGGTAAAACAATCTAGCTATTATCATAATTTTTAATAAAACTAATTAAATGTGGGACCCTTCAACTTGACAAAATGAGATCAACCAACCCTCAACTTTATAATTCTGATAATTAAACCCCGTCACCCTTCTTTTTCGATAAAATCACCCATAATTACTTTCTGTTAAAAAAAACATCCCAAAATTTACAGATCTTAAAAATAAATGTACAAGTATTATTCAAAAAAATATCCCAAATTTGCAGATCTTAAAAATGAATATTCCGGTATTAATCAATTTCAGTTTCAACAAACACACGCGATAATTAGCTGAATAATATGTTGGGGGCTAAGATGGAGTTTCAGAGTGTTCAACTACAACACTTGGGAAAATGACTTCGAACCTGAAAACGAAAACGCTCTCTTTTTGTAACCCTAATCTGCCCCATGAAACCCTAACCCTCGAGTGGTCACAGCCGTATTTACTCACCGATCCTCTCCTTTTGATCTGTCGCCTCAATCTCTACTCCAAAATTCTCGATCATCATGAGATTACCAACTCTCACACACCCCAGATCTCAGATTCTCGTCCTTGCTCTGAAAAGACAAGGAAATTTCGGGCGAATTTTGGGAGAAATCGCACCCAATCTTTCGGCACAAATGGTTTTTGTTGCTACCTAACCCCAATTCTTCGACTGCAAGATCTTACGCCTCAACGCTGATCTATCACCTTCTTCAGAGGAAGTTTCCTAATGTTGATGTGGGATACGGGTTCTTCGGAGAGGCTGATCAAAGGGTGGATTGAGAATGGCCAAGGATGGGACGACTCGCTTCCCTCTGTGCAAGCCATGGTTCTCGGAGAGCAATACCTCCAGTGTTGCATGGAAGAGAAGGGCTAGTGATGTGTTGTCTCTCTCGGCCCCATTACTATTGGCAGTGATGGGATTTGGTTCAGTACTCCAGACATGCCCTTAATCTCTAGAAGACCTCTAATCCTGCTTTACATGTGTACTCCTTCCTGATACACACAATTATGTTGCGTGTATTGACGGAGTTTTGGCATGATTTTAGTGGTATTTTAGGATGCTCTAGTGATGATTTGGAGACTTGGCAAGGAGGCGCGGACGTTGCGTTTTTGGAGCTTTTGGAGCTGAGGAGCGAAGTATGAAGAAGCAGAATTACGGCGACCGCCGCATAACAACGGCGACCGCCGTTAATCCCCCCTGGAGAACCTCAGCTACGACATTGAAACGGCGACCGCCGTGTAATTGCAGCGACCGCCTCGATTACGGCGATCGCCGTGGGAAAAGCAGCGGCCACCGCCGCTGTTGGACGAAGCGCCGAGCCGATTTTCCTTTTCGGTTTTAGTTATTTTATTTTATTACGTTTTGTTTTTATTTTAAGTTATTTTCATATTAAATTCCCTTTGGTATTTAAGGGTTGAGAAGACTTGTTCTTTTCTTATCTCGGAACCCTAGTTTTATTTCTTACGTATTTCCCTTGCTATGAAGAACTAAGCCTCTCTTGCTTAGTCAGACATTGAAGCTCTTCGTTTGACTCAGTTGTAAGTTTCTTACTTTTAATCTATTGCTTTGGCTTTTATCTTTTCTCTTGCTTGAATCTTATGATTGATATTGGTAATTTCTAGTCTGATCAACTAGGGTTTGTTGGTATTTATCTATTGCTAGGTCTAGATTGTTACTGGTTGAGCATATCTATTCCTTAGTAGCAACTGCATCGTGTTAGTAACTGGTTGTGCTAATCTTATGCAGAAGAGAATTGATTTGCATCTTAGGGTAAAAACTGGTTGTTTTATTCTAGGTTGTGTCCAACTATATTCCTATCCATAAAGCTGTTGTTAAATTGAATCTTGATAGTTTCAGGGTTGTTTAACTAGTTAGTTCTAATAGTATCTGGTTGTGCTATTAGATACTTTTGAAAAGGAATTGGAATTGCCATTGCATGCGATTTTGAGTGGTTTCTATGATCAACTTGTCATTCGATTAGTGGATATTGTTTGACTAAGTGCCTTCCCCATACTTGATTTCAGCACTTTAATTGCTTACTTACTTTTGCATGCTTGGTTACTCTACAAACAAACAAAATCCCCCCCTTTGGTTACTTCAGTTGACATACACTTTACATACTGCGATAGATTGTGTTTCCCTGTGGATCGACCCTTACTTGCCTAAGACTGCGTTTTAGGTTTTGTTTGGATTTCTTGCATAGTAGGAATTAGAACGACAAAATTCCTGTTATCAAATTAGCGTCGTTGTCGGGGAATATACAATTCTATCTTGTGTGTGTGATTTGTGTGCCAATTTTGGTGTGAACCTCTCTTATGGTTCACACCACCCGTGTTACTAATACTCCACTTTTTGATTTTGATCCAGAGATCGAAAGGACTTTTCACCAGGCTATCAGGGCTGCGCGTGCATTACTGCAGGATACTGATACGATGGCTGATCAACGTGTTACTCTTAAGTCCTTGACGGCTCCCAACTTAGACCAACCAACTCGTGCTGTGGAATTTCCCGCTCTTGGTGCAGGAGTAAAATTTGAGCTTAAGACAGGAGTAGTTCACTTACTCCCGAAATTCAGCGGAACTCCCCTTGAAGACCCTATTCAACATTTGGATGAGTTCGTTGAGGTCTGCACCAGTATGAGGCCATCTGAGATCACTGAAGATCAGATGAAGCTTAGAGTTTTCTCCTTCTCACTGAAGGACTCTGCGAAAGACGGGTACCATACTTTGGCCCCAGGAAGCATCACCACCTGGACTGCCCTGAAGAAAGTTTTCCTAGACAAGTACTTCCCAGCAATCAAATCTAATCAGCTGAAGAAGAAGATATGCAACATTGAGCAGCAGTCTAATGAGTCCCTCTATGAGTATTATGAGCGCTTCAAGAAGCTAGTGAAGAGCTGCCCCTACCATGGGTATGAAAAGCATGATCTTGTTCTTTATCTGCATGGAGGACTCCGTGAAGATGACCGTCGGATGGTGAATTCCTCTTGTGGCGGTAATATTCTGAAAAGGACCTATGAAGAGGCCCTGGAGATATTTGCCACTCTAGCTGATGATGCGAGACAATATAGTGGGAGAGGCTCTCAAAGCTTGGTTGCTGCAAGCTCTCAGTCTAAGTATGATCAAGCTGATTTTGATTTGCTACGAGAGGAGGTGAGGCGTCTGAAGCTGAAGGGTACGCCTCAACAGGTTAAGGCCTGTGAGATCTGTCATGACGACCTACACCCTACTGATGCATGTCCTACTATACAAGAGGAGGTGAATGCAGTAGGAGGATATCAGCAGCGGCCCAGGAATGATCCCTATTCTAGTACATACAATCCTGGCTGGAGGAACCATCCCAACTTCAGATGGAGAGACCCAGAACATGATCAAGGTCAAACGCAACAACAGGGTAACCCACAACAGTCTAGACAACCCTATGTACCGAGACCCCAAGGGCAGAGCTCGAATCCTTCATCATCCATGGAGGACATGATGAAAACATTGACTGCGAATGTTGTCCAAATGAGCAAGAATCAAAAGGAATTCCAGGAGCATACACAGTCCAGCATCCAGAATCTGGAAAGACAGTTTGATCAGATTTCTCAAGTGGTGAATAAACTGGATGCCAGGGATTCCGGTAAACTCCCGTCTCAAACTGAGGTGAACCCAAACATTCGAAATGTCAGTGCTGTGGCTTTGAGAAGTGGGAAGAAGCTTGGGGAAAATAATTCTGAGATTAACGAGGAAGAAACTGAGGATTTGGCCAAGAACAGTGACGGTGACCGCCGTGACGACTACGGCGCCCGCCGTCAGGAGGAGTCTGCTCTCGACTTTTGTGATGAAAACAACGGC
The DNA here is from genome assembly GCA_027886185.1 of Rheum nobile. Classification (NCBI taxonomy): domain Eukaryota; kingdom Viridiplantae; phylum Streptophyta; class Magnoliopsida; order Caryophyllales; family Polygonaceae; genus Rheum; species Rheum nobile. Next base: position 334,029 of record WOAB01000593.1, on the reverse strand, counting down.
GACCGCCGTATCAATTGCGGCGGCCGCCGTGACGGTGTTCCAATTTCCGAAGTTTCTGATGATGTCCACGACGACCGCCGCGAAACTTACGGCGCCCGCCGCGAAACTGAAGTAGCTCTCGACTTATCCGAAGAAAATCACGGCGATCGCCGTTACAATTGCGGCGCCCGCCGTTCATCTGGAGTCGAAGCTGAGGCTGAAAAGAAGTCTGACTCTCCGATTTTTCCTGAGTGGAAGCCGGTTGCGCCCTTCCCATCTGCTCTGAAGCGCACCAAGCCACTTGCACAGGACAAGGACATGTTTGAGATGTTTAGGAACGTCGAGGTCAACATACCTCTTCTCAATCTGATCAAGTCCGTCCCCCGTTATGCCAAATTCTTGAAGCAGATGTGCACCACAAAAAGGAACCAAGACATGAATATCAAGAAGGTAAAGGTAAGCGAACATGTCTCTGCTGTATTTCAAAAACGCTTACCCAAAAAGTGTGGTGACCCAGGTATGTTTACTATCCCTATCACCATTGGAGGAACCAAGTTTAATAAGGCTATGCTGGATTTGGGTGCTTCTATCAATGTTTTACCTTCCTCTCTCTGTGAATCCTTGCGATTAGGACCTTTGCATGCAACTAATATTTCCATTCAATTGGCTGATAGGTCTAGTGTGCGTCCTATAGGGATTGTGGAGGATGTCTTGGTTATGGTTGGTGATCTTACGTTCCCTGCTGATTTCTATGTGCTCAATATGGAACATGACAAGCATGCAACCCCTATTCTGTTAGGGAGACCTTTCCTCAAAACTGCTAATACTAAGATCAATGTGAGCACAGGTTCTTTAACTATGGAGTTTGATGGCCAGGCTATTAATTATAACATATATGAAGCCATGAAATATCCTACTGATGATCACTCTTTGTGTGCTATTGATGTGCTTGAGCCTGTAGTACAAGATGTCTTTGATGATGACCAATTAGATTCTATGCAATCCATGATTGTTGATTCTAGTTTAGATTTTACTCTATCTGCTAACGTGCAGGAAGTTGTCAATGAGTTGGATGCTTACTATAAGCGTCCTACTGAGCTACCAGGTAAAGCACCTCTGCCACTAACCCTGCCTGGCGAGAAACTTTTACCCTCTATTATGCAGGCACCAGTGATTGAGTTGAAGCAACTTCCCGAGCACCTCAAGTATGTCTTTCTTAGAGACGAGGAGACCTTGCCAGTGATCATCTCTAACAAGCTCACCAAGGAACAAGAAGACAAGTTGGTGGTGGTTCTCAAGGAACACAAGACGGCAATTGGTTGGACCATTGCTGACATCAAGGGAATCAGCCCCACCACATGCATGCACCGAATTCTGCTGGAAGGCGAAGAGAAGCCTTCGCGACAACCCCAGAGGCGTCTGAATCCACCTATGATGGATGTTGTCAAGAAGGATGTTCTGAAGCTTCTGCAGGCAGGTATGATCTTTCCTATTTCTGACAGTAAGTGGGTTAGTCCTACGCAGGTCGTCCCAAAGAAAGGAGGGATCACAGTTGTGGAAAACCAACATGGAGAGTTAGTCCCTACACGACTGCAGACAGGCTACAAGGTGTGCATTGATTACCGCAAGCTGAACGCGGTGACCAGGAAGGACCACTTCCCTCTACCATTCATTGACCAGATGCTCGAGAGACTGTCAGGTCGTGCATTCTACTGCTTCCTGGATGGATACTCAGGCTATTTCCAGATAGCCATTGCACCTGAAGACCAAGCGAAGACGACATTCACTTGTCCCTTTGGCACTTTTGCCTATCGCAGGATGCCATTTGGATTGTGCAATGCTCCAGGTACCTTTCAGCGGTGTATGGTAAGCATATTTTCTGAGTACATTGAGAACTTCATAGAGGTATTCATGGATGATTTTACTGTTTATGGAGATGACTTTGATGCATGCTTGCACCATCTATCACTTGTGCTTGCAAGGTGTGTTGACACCAATTTAGTGCTGAATTCTGAGAAGTGTCACTTTATGGTTGAGCAGGGCATTGTCTTGGGTCATATTGTGTCGTCTAGGGGTATTGAGGTCGATAAGGCAAAGATTGAAGTAATTCAGTCTTTGCCCTATCCTACTAATGTTCGCGAAGTTCGTTCTTTTCTGGGCCATGTAGGTTTCTATCGCAGGTTCATTAAAGATTTTTCCAAGATCTCATCACCTCTATGTGACCTGTTGAAGAAGGAGATTGGATTTGAATTTACAGCTGAGTGTCGGGCAGCCTTTGATGAACTGAAGGCTCGCCTGACAAGTGCCCCAATCATCCAGGCGCCTGACTGGTCTAAGCCCTTTGAGATCATGTGCGACGCCAGTGACTATGCTGTGGGGGCTGTGCTGGGCCAAAAAGATGGAAGAGCATCCCATGTGATCCAGTATGCATCTATGACGCTAAATGGTGCGTAGAGGAACTACTCCACCACAGAGAAGGAGATGCTGGCAGTAGTGTTTGCCCTTGAGAAGTTCAGGCAGTACCTGCTTGGTACAAAGGTCTTTGTCTACTCCGACCATGCTTCTCTGCGCTACCTCATGACGAAGAAGGAAGCCAAGCCAAGGCTGATCCGGTGGATCCTATTACTCAGCGAATTTGATGTGGAGATCAAGGACAAGAAGGGTGCTGAGAATCTTGTTGCTGACCACCTCAGCCGAATTGTCCAAGAAGATAACACCCCACAACCCCAGATTCAGACGAGATTCCCTGATGAGTCTCTATTCCGGCTCACTACTGTAGAGCCTTGGTATGCTGATTTGGTGAATTTTCTCACCACGGGTGACTTTCCTCCACCCTTCAACAAGGCTCAGAGGGACAGGCTGCGCAGTTCAACCATATTTTTTGTCTGGGACGACCCCTACATATGGAAACATTGTTCTGACCAGGTAATTCGTAGGTGTATCCCAGAAAATGAGATAAATTATCTCCTTACTTTTTGTCATTCTGAGGCATGTGGTGGACACTTTGGGGTACAACGAACCGCAAGAAAGGTACTTGAAGCAGGATTTTGGTGGCCTTCCATCTTCAAGGATGCGCATAACCACTGCAAATCCTGTGACAAGTGTCAACGGGTTGGAAATATATCTCAGAGGGATGAGATGCCACAAACAGGGTTGATTTTCTGTGAAATCTTCGATGTTTGGGGTATTGACTTCATGGGACCGTTTCCATCCTTTTGCGGTAACATATATATTTTGCTTGCGGTGGACTACGTTTCCAAGTGGGTGGAAGCGAAGGCCACTAGGACTGATGATGCTAAAGTTGTTGCAGAATTCTTGAAGTTCCATATATTTACCAGGTTTGGAGTGCCAAAGGCTCTCATCAGTGATAGAGGAACTCACTTCTGCAACAGGACAATTACTGCACTGTTAAAGAAATATCATGTCACGCAGCGAGTTTCTACTGCCTATCACCCTCAAACGAATGGGCAAGCTGAAGTGTCCAACCGGGAGATAAAGTCCATCTTGGAGAAGACGGTGTCTCCCAATAGAAAAGACTAGAGTTTGAGGCTTGATGACGCACTCTGGGCATACAGGACAGCTTACAAAACACCAATTGGTATGTCACCCTTTCGGTTGGTGTTTGGTAAGGCTTGTCACCTTCCAGTGGAGCTAGAGCACAAGGCATATTGGGCTGTAAAGAATTGCAGCTTGCAGATGGATGAGGCTGAAGTGCTTAGAAAGCTCCAACTACAAGAGCTGGAGGAGGCCAGGATCGAGGCTTATGACAATGCCATTCACTACAAGGAAAGGACTAAGGCCTGGCATGACAAGATCATACTGAGGAAGGACTTCAAGGTTGGAGACAAAGTCCTCTTATTCCAGTCACGCCTTAGACTTTTCCCAGGCAAGCTGAGATCGCGCTGGGCAGGACCATATTATGTGACCAAAGTCTTCCCACATGGTGTCGTAGAGCTGTTTGACTCGACATCACAGACTTTGTTCAAGGTGAATGGGCAGAGGATAAAGAAATACCATGAAGGCTTCACCAAAGACACCATTGAGGAGGCGTTCCTGAAGGAACCCGAAGCTGAAACGTGATTGAACCTACACTGAGTCGAGCCACGACGTTAACTACGGCGCTTCTCGGGAGGCAACCCGATGATTAGGTAATTTCTTTTCCTTTCCCTTAGTCAATTCTAGTTATTTCCCTTTTGTTTCTGTATTTATGTGTCGAACTCACCTGTAGAAACGTGAAAAATCGAAGAAGGTGTTAACGGCGACCGCCGCGTAACTTACGGCGACCGCCGTTAATTGCCCACCATGGAGGTTGCCTACGACTTCAAAACGGCGATCGCCGTTTAATTATGGCGACCGCCGCAATTACGGCGACCGCCTCCCTCCATACGGCGCCCGCCGTTTCACCCCTCCTCGATCATGCTGTTTGCATCAAATGACGGCGACCGTCGTTTAATCACGGCGACCACCGCCGTTTCAGGTTCGATTCTTTTTTCCTTTTCTTTTAATTTTCGCAAAAAAAAATGGGCCCCGAAAAAAACCCTAAACGGAGCACAAAAGACAGAAAATAAATCCCCGAAAAGACCTTAAACGGGGAGAAAAAGTCAAAAATCCAAAAAAAATTGACCCTGAGAAAACCTTAAACAGGGTGCAAAAGGCATAAAAAGAAACCCGTTAAAACCAAACGGGGGTAGAAGCCAAAAAAAAAAAAAATGCCCCCCCCTTCCCAGACCTATCATCTAACCTACCCCCCTACCCTCTCCCTCACTTTCCCATTCCCCTCTCTCTCTCTCTCGCCACTCCCCCTCAACCCCAGATCCGGCGACCGCCGCGCCAGCTCGCCGCCAACTTCGCTCGCCGCTTGCCCGCCGCCAGCCAAGGTCGCCGTCGTCACTCGCCGTTTCGGAAATCTGCAGAATCTGTGAAAATTGAAAACGGCGACCGCCGCATTCAACACGGCGACTGCCGTTCTTAGCAGCGACCGCCGCTCAACCCGGCGACCGCCGTTTCGTCAAATCTGGTGATTTTATTTTTTATTCCCTCCATGTTCTGCTTTTGCTGTTGCTAGTAGTTGGGATTATTGAGATGTCGGGATTTTTGAAACGCTCATTGTCTTCCCGGAAGAAATCAACGGGAGGTGAGCCCTCTCGAAAAAAATCATCGGGGGTTGAGGCCTCCCGTAACAAGGTTGAGGAGGCTCGTAGGAGGCTTTTGCAGGAGAGGGCTTTTCAGTCCACATTATTCTTTGATCCAGACACTCTGCGGGAGTTGCAAATATATGAGAGTACGCAGGAGCTTTTTGTCAATGGTGGGCTGGGTAGTTTCTTCCATTTTGCGGCGCCCACATTCCCCAACTGGACTGTGGAGTTTCTGGCCAGCTTTGATAGTCATTACGATGAGGAGAGGATCACATTTAGTTTGGGTGGTAGCAGGCACTCTATGTCCTGGACGGACCTTGATCTAGCGCTTGGGATTACCAGGCCACCATCTTCTGCGCAGGCGTGGAACGCCGCCAATGGTTGCTTCCCCTTTTGGTACCACTCCACAGGGTCCAATGTTTACAACCCGCAGGATGGGGAGTACAATTACAAGTGGTCGCATCCGGGCCTGCGACTAGCACATAAAGTAGTGCGGATGACCTTCCATGGCCAGTCCGAATTGAACAAGCTCCCGTACGACGATTTGTATGCTGTATGGAGTATGACCCCCGAGTGCCCTCTGGTGTGGGATTGACGCACCCATTTTATTGATGCGTGCAGAAAATTTCAGGATAACAAGGGGCAGAAGATCGTCATTGGGGGCATGATCACTTTGATAGGCCGCCACCTGGGTCTCGAGCAACCCGACCCTTCCCAGCAACTCTCTCCTGCTTTTACATATGATTGGAAGCAGCTCAGGACTTCCACTGTGATATCCGGGACCGGGTCTAACCCGAAGTTCTGGCTGTATGGCACGCGGGGTATCTACAAATTCCCCATCCCTTTTCCGTTTGAGGTGGCCTGTGGCCCGCGCTACAGAGACTTTGATGTGAGCAGTTACCGGGTGGGAGCCCCTGGGGTGCATCTCGTGCCAGCTGGAAGTGTTGCTCAGGATGATGATGACAGTGAGGATGAGGATGATGATGCCAATGATGATGAGGACACTGCTATGCATGCGGTACAGGCTACCGCTGCTGCTGGACCGTCTCAGGATTACCAGAGACAGACTTGGGAAATGGTCCAGGGGATTGACTCTCGCCAGCAGTCCATGCAGTCGGACTTTGCTGCCTACCACCAGGAGTTCATTGACTTCCGCCAGGAGTCCAGGGATCACTACGCGACGCAGGCCCAGGACATTCAAGCCTTGGAGGAACAGATGAGGCAGTGGAACCTTTTCATGGGTTCCCAATATCCCGATTTCCCACCACCGCCGCAGTAGTAGGTACATTCTTCACTTCTCCTCTGTTATTATGTCTGATATCATTGAGGACAATGCTTATTTTAAGTGTGGGGGAGTGGATTATGTATTTATTATTGCTAGTATATTAAAAAAAAAAATCTTGGGATGGGCTGAAAACCCGAAAGGGCGGTCCAGGTAAAAAGCAGGTAATCCGACAGGCACTAGGCCTGGGCAAAAGTGGATTCAGAGTGATGTGAGGCGGTGAGTCCATCTATGATAAAATGAAATGAGTGGCTAGGATGAAAACCCGAAAGGGCTCCTAGGCAAAATGAGTGAAAAGAAAAGGAGTGTTTTCTAGGATCTCATTTTACCGGCGGGGCGACATAAGATGAGGAGACAAAGAAGGATTGTCGGGTAGGCCATTGAGGGAGACATAAGGAGTCATAGATGGAGGTTAGGACTAGTGGTTACTTTCATTTTTGGATGACCGGGATAAGCTTGGGGAAAGTATTCTGCTTGCCCTTAAGCTTGGATGTGTATTGAGTTGGCTGTTGTGGTTGAAGTTGTGGATATTGCATATGTTTGTGTTGATGTTGTGCTGATTATGATGCTGGTGTTGAGGGTGTAGTTGTGTTGTGATTGGTTGGTTGAAGGATGTTGAGCTTTCATGTACATGCTGTTACTCTTGGTTGTGGGCTTTCCTTGCATGTTGATGATCTAGGTACTTATTGGTGATGGGTGGTAGTTCTCTATCCACTCGAGACGAGTAGAGATTCAAGTGTGGGGGAGTTTGATACACACAATTATGTTGCGTGTATTGACGGAGTTTTGGCATGATTTTAGTGGTATTTTAGGATGCTCTAGTGATGATTTGGAGACTTGGCAAGGAGGCGCGGAAGTTGCGTTTTTGGAGCTGAGGAGCGAAGTATGAAGAAGCAGAATTACGACGACCGCCGCATAACAACGGCGACCGCCGTTAATCCCCCCTGGAGAACCTCAGCTATGACATTGAAACGGCGACCGCCGTGTAATTGCAGCGACCGCCTCGATTACGGCGATCGCCGTGGGAAAAGCAGCGGCCGCCGCCGCTGTTGGACGAAGCGCCGAGCCGATTTTCCTTTTCGGTTTTAGTTATTTTATTTTATTACGTTTTGTTTTTATTTTAAGTTATTTTCAGATTAAATTCCCTTTGGTATTTAAGGGTTGAGAAGACTTGTTCTTTTCTTATCTCGGAACCCTAGTTTTATTTCTTACGTATTTCCCTTGCTATGAAGAACTAAGCCTCTCTTGCTTAGTCAGACATTGAAGCTCTTCGTTTGATTCAGTTGTAAGTTTCTTACTTTTAATCTATTGCTTTGGCTTTTATCTTTTCTCTTGCTTGAATCTTATGATTGATATTGGTAATTTCTAGTCTGATCAACTAGGGTTTGTTGGTATTTATCTATTGCTAGGTCTAGATTGTTAATGGTTGAGCATATCTATTCCTTAGTAGCAAATGCATCGTGTTAGTAACTGGTTGTGCTAATCTTATGCAGAAGAGAATTGATTTGCATCTTAGGGTAAAAACTGGTTGTTTTATTCTAGGTTGTGTCCAACTATATTCCTATCCATAAAGCTGTTGTTAAATTGAATCTTGATCTGGTTGTGCTATTAGATACTTTTGAATGCGATAAAGCTGTTGTTAAATTGAATCTTGATCAGGGTTGTTTAACTAGTTAGTTCTAATAGTATCTGGTTGTGCTATTAGATACTTTTGAAAAGGAATTGGAATTGCCATTGCATGCGATTTTGAGTGGTTTCTATGATCAACTTGTCATTCGATTAGTGGATATTGTTTGACTAAGTGCCTTCCCCATACTTGATTTCAGCACTTTAATTGCTTACTTACTTTTGCATGCTTGGTTACTCTACAAACAAACAAAATCCCCCCCTTTGGTTACTTCAGTTGACATACACTTTACATACTGCGATAGATTGTGTTTCCCTGTGGATCGACCCTTACTTGCCTAAGACTGCGTTTTAGGTTTTGTTTGGATTTCTTGCATAGTAGGAATTAGAACGACAAAATTCCTGTTATCACTTCCCTCTCTACTTTCTTTCTTCTGTTGGCTTATTTGCTTGCTATTCTCGTAACTATATATCTCACACTTGACTTGAAGAACTCGACACTCCAATACTTAAATCTTGCTTTCTTACTCTCTGGTTTTCATATTTGTTGCCCTTGTTATTTCTATTTCTTTGTTTGTACTAGTGTGTTTCTCTTTCCCTTTTCAAATCTCATGGACAAGGGGAAGAAAACCATGAAGGAGGCGCTTTGCACCTCTTCAGTACCTTTAACCCTTATGTTGGTACCAAAAACAATAACTATGAACTCGGCCTCTGTCTCAAAATCTTCTGAGGTGACCCCTCCTCTTGTGGCTAAAGCCAATTCTGATCCTAACTCTGAGACTACTAATCTCAATCTTTTAACAAAACCTATTATTGACATGGAGTTGTACCTGTCTAAGCTATCTGATGTGAGAAAAAATATTTTAAAACTTAAAGAGACCTCTTTGCTTGGTTATATTATTGATGTTGTCTAGACCTTTTATATTGAATGGTATGAGTTTTTATACTTTCTGAGTGTTGATCTCTACTACCACATTGAACCTTGCTTGAATGCCTCTACTAAGGTGGAATACCACTTGAACTGTAATGGTCTTTCCAATATGAACAAATACTCTCGATTGAGGAACCATCAAAATTGTAAAATTTGGACTCTACTGAACAATTTGGCTGAAAATCTTTGTGGGGATTGTTTTGGTGTTTGTTATTTATTTTATGCCCCCCAGTTTTATCCTTTTGTGAATGAAAAATGCCACTTTGAACTCTGGAATGTGATTAGCTGGCTAATCCTTGTTGGTTTGAAAAAACATATTATGTATAGGTTTATGACTTGGAAAAGTCACATTTGGCTTAACAGCTTCATGGAGGTGGTTTTCTACCCCTTTCTTCATAATCTTTTACAAAGTAAAACTTACTATTTTTTGGCTTCTTTGATCGGTGTCCAAGAATTGTCAAGCATCATCATCCCACAAACCAAGAACTTAAACAAGGAAGAAGACTTTCAGCCTATATACAAAAGTGCAAGGTTGAACCGTACCATTGCCACTCTTTGAACATATACACATTGAACAAACTTAGCTATAATGTTATATCTATGCTACATGAACAAATAGTTTTGGAGCTGATGTCTGATGGGTGTATATATCCCATGGTGATGGGCTCCACCAATCTTAGGAATGAATCTACTTCTCTTTTGAGTGAACCAAATGTTCAAGAAATTTATTACTCGCTGTGTAAATCTTTTTTTCCCTCGAAAGCCTTGTACTTATCAATTAAGAATGTCTTTGACAACAACTCTGGAACATTGAAATGTATCTCAGCACATATGAATACCCAGACATCTAATGTATCAATCATAGCTTTCCTCTCAAACAAGGAAGAAGACTTTCTCTCAAATATATTGTCGGTGAGAACATGTATTTTACCATGTACAATATTGACTATGTTAAAACCAAAACCTCACACTGGCATAAATGTATTCTATGTTTTAGAAGGAATATGTGGAATGACAATTATAGAAACAGAACAATAAGGTTTCTAATTAGTAAAGGATCAAAAACAAACCTTCATCTTATTTGTTACAGTGAGTATAAACTATTGTCTACCTTTATTTGGTATAAAAAACAAGACAAGAAAAATTACAACAACACCCTTAATAACCTTTGAATATGGGGCGATAATGTCATTGGTGTTTTATGAAGATTACAACCTGGAATTGTCGAGGGATTGAAAAAAAAACATTTGGATGGATATTGAATCCTTCTGCAAGGTTGAACGGATTCAATTACTCGCATTATTTGAAATAAGAACGAACAAATAACCAAGTGAAAAACTTTTGAAAAAAGTTGAGTTTGATCATTTTTACTATGTCTCGGCCACTGGATTATCAGGGGGTATCTGTGTCATGTGGAAATCTTACCAACTAACAAATGAAACCCTTGAAATTAATAAAATTGAATCAAGATTTGTCAGTATTAAATATACAAATAAGTGTACAAACATTAAAACAATGCTCAGTCTTACCTATCCCCCACCATATGAGTCGGGTAAAAATGAATTTTGGGATGCCATTATTTCATTTATCAAAAATAGCATCTATCCTTGTATTATTATGTGCGACCTTAATGAGATACATGATCCTTCTGAAAAAATGGGAGGACTACCCACACCTTTGTCAAAATTCACAAGATTACGATACTTTAAAAATGAATGCGAACTTCTGGATATTCCCTTTCTAGGGAATGCCTTTACCTGGCGAAAAAATAAAACTGAAATAAACAACATTTACAAAAAACTTTACAGAGTTCTGGTCCATCACCAGATTCTACAATGGTATCATAATATTTGTTCCAAACACTATGCCTTTACGACTCGGATCACTGCCCTATTTCGATTGAACTTACATCTTCCATACCTCTTAAAAACCAACCTTTCAAATTTGAAAAAGTCTGGATGACAAGATAGGATTTTAGGAACGTTGTTAAACAAGCCTGGAGAACAACCTTTCATGGCTCCAGGATGTTTGACCTTGTCTCCAAAACAAAGCTTTTAAAAAAACACGCCAAAACGTGGAACAAGAGCACTTCCGGTAATGTTTTTACCTAACTACAAAATATTGAAAATCGACTTTCTGATATTCAAGTTGAAATTTGTACAAATTCCAACAGTAACCTAATTCAAAAACAGATTAGACTTATTGAAAAAAAAATCCATGGCTTCCAAAAGATCTTCTAGAATCAAAGAGCTAAAGTAAAGCATATTAAATATTCAGATACAAATGCCAGCTACTTTTATACAATTGCAAGTGGACGAAGAAATAGAAAAATCATCAAGGAATATAAAACCCAAGAAGGAACTAGCATTATTGGGGAAGAAACTATTAGGAATGAAACCAGAAATGATTTTATTAAAAGATTCTAAAGTGAAGAAATGAACGAAGGTCTCTTACGTGATAACCTTGAACTAATCCATAATGAAATCTCCACAGAAGATAATTCAGATTTAATAAAGAGTGTCTCTAATGAAGAGATCAAGAAGGATGTTTTTTACATTGGTTCAGATAAATCACCTGGACCAGATGGAATGACAGCAAAATTCTACCCAAAATATTGGGATATTGTTGGCCCATCGGTGATTGAAGTTGTTAAAAGTTTCTTTCTCTCCGGGAAATTACTCAAACAAATTAACCATACATTTATATCTTAATCCCAAAATGTGATAATCTGAATTCTACAAACCAATACAGACCTATAAGTCTATGCTCTATAATTTATAAAATAATATCAAAAATCTTGACAACAAGACTAAAAAATACTATGGAAAAATTAATCCACCCATTACATGGAGCTTTCGTTGCAAACAGAGCAATTCAAGATAATATTTTAATTGCCCATGAAATCTTTCATTGCTTCAAAGCAAACCAAGGAAATGAAGGTTTTATTGCCATTAAACTAGATATGGAAAAAGCATACGATATAATTGAATGGAATTTCATTCTTAAAACTATGGAGAAATTTGGATTTCACGAAAAATTCATTATTTGGATAAAAGAATGTATAACAACTGTTTCCTTTTCGGTGCTTGTCAATAATGGCCCGACGGAAATCTTCAAACCAAAACTGGAAATAAGCAAGCAATGCCAAAGGCCAAGTCATATAGCCATAAAACAAAGGGTTCATCCACATCAGGTAAATTAAAACTTACTTGTCTTTGACTCCTAAATAGACACAAGTGTTCTACTTAAACATCTTACGCAATAGGAAATAAAAAAGGAAGATATTCTAGTAAACCCGCCCAATCATTCAGTAATTGTCGTCGCCTAGAATCTACTCGTTCGCTGCCAGTGTGGGTTGAACATCCACTTACATATCATGCCCAAGATCATGAGCCACATCACGACCCTCTTCATCCGAGTCAAGGATTTTCGGCTCCCCAAAGAGACTCGTGTACTCCCGCTTGAAATAGACAATATGAGGATCGACCCCTCCATACTTTGCCACAACTTGCCTGACCCCAATCCTAATACCTTGCTCCGAGTGAGGCACAATCTCCTCTACCCTCCTCAGTTTATACTCCTTGGATGACAAATATACACAGACCGCATTGTTGGCCATGTTACTCTCCTTTTGCGCCTTTTCGCCTTCCTGTCGAGCTCTTTCCTCCACGGCATCACGCTCCATCATGATAGCCTCATTCGCGGCCTTCAATTTATCCATCTCTTTTCCCTTCTTCACTAATGCCTTCTTCATGTCTTCTATTTCCTTCATCGCCTCAATGCTCTCCTTCTTCGCTTCAGCAACTTCCTTCCTAGCCTCTGAGGCTTCGTTCCTAGCGTCATCGCGTTCAGCATAAAGCTCATCTATCTGCCTCTAGTGTTTCTCTAACTGCCTTCTAGCCCTACGTCCCTCTTCCAACTCTAAGTACCCAGTCTCTAAAGATTTACAATACGAAGCAGTGCCTAGAAACCACAAACGAGCCTTATAAAAAAGAAAGAAAAGAGAAAAAGAGAGAGGAATAATAATCATTAAATATATAGTAATGATAACAAGGTAATGAATATGAAGTTACCAAAAGAAATTTTATCCCTCAAAAGCAGAAAAAACATACCATCTCCAAGTACTTAAGGGTCTCATACTCCAGATGGGCTGCTGGTAAAGTCTGAAACCACCCTTTTCCGCAACACAAGCACCCCGCGGAACCCCTAGTTTGCTCAAATCTGCCACGGCATGGGCAGAGACAGCATACCTCCTGACAACATCCATGTTAATAGCATATCCACTCTTAACAAAGCTGGTCCCAGCTGGGGCCCCCACCCTAGCCCTCTTGGCCGCAGAAGCTCCTTGCTTCCCTTCGTGGCGTTGCTTGCTTTTGCCTTGTATCCTAGTCGGAGCCACTGGTGGCCGCGTAGTGCTAGTTGCCTCAACCACTGTGGTCTGCGTTGCAACCGGATCATCCTCCGCGGTAGGAGCTGATGTCCCTTGTCCTTCAAGAATTACCGTGTGAGGCAAAACCTCCCCTCCCTTGCTTTGCTTCCCCCTACTGCTCAGCAATAGTGAAGAACTCACTATGTCTGCAAAACACACCAGCCACATTCAAAACAATATTCAAACAAAAAAATAAAAAATAAAAAATAAAAAATATAATACAACAAGAATATATGAAAAGATTAGTTCCCACCCCCCTCGACGCGATCACTTGACCGCGATAAGCTTAAACCCGCCTTCTCTAAATTTCCATGCGTGATCAACCTCTTGAAATCTGGAGCATCCCCATCATTGCAAAAGCTAGACTTGCACGCATCAATATCCCGCTATTTAGGCTTCTTAGGCCTCCTGAAGGGTGCATGATATATTTGGTAGTTAAACAAATATTCTGAAGAACCCTTCACTAAGAACCATCTATCCTTCCATTTCCCCACATTTGAAAGCTTGCTAATCACCTTTAGGGTTGGAAGACTAAAATTGCACATTCCCTTCTCATATTTCATAGTAAAGAGGCAATGCATGTGCTGCGCGTCAGGGGTTATCCCCTCCTTGTAACATCGCATAGTATAACCACTAAAATATCTCCAAGCATTGGGGTATAACTGCGCGGGACTCAAACCAGACATGGCTAGAAACTCGCGGTAGTGATCAGCTAAATGCAAATGAAATCCCCCTTCTAAGCTAAACAAGTTGACCACTAGACAATTTTCATAACGCGCCAAGGAAGTCCCCTGAATCTCGGGTAAGCATAATTCAACACCCCTAGGCCAAGGAACCTCTACCGCTAACCTTTCTAAGGTTTGAAGAGAAATCTTAGTGTGCGCTCCCATGTCGCGCATGTCCTCATCTTCTGGGCATAGCACCATTGGTATCTCTTGTGGATTTACTACGGCAGGAGGTGGAGGTTCCACATCCAACCTATGACTTGGGAAATTAGTCAAACTCTCCTCGTGCACTTCCCGATGAGAAGACTCAGTATCAGGATTCACCGCGTGAGAATGAGACACTACACCCTCTCGCGGAGTTCTCTTAGTAATCCTTACCCGTCTTCCTCCTGGCACCGCGGCCTCTGGTGTCTCTTCAGAATCCAAATAAATTGTTTCAACACCCCCGTAACCCACAACACCACTCCTCGCGAAAGTTGGTCGTGAAGGACCAGGAGATGAAAAAGATGATGAAGATGTCGAAGAAGCCTCCTCTGGACTTGTCCCGGGTCATCTTCCAAGTAAGCCTCGTCTATCGCGCGGCCTAAAGGGTCCTTGCTGCATGAATCTGTTTCACTGGGCACCCTAAAGAAAGGCTCGAAGATGTCATGCGCTCTCACTTACAAGTCTCTGAAACAACAAGAAACAAAAGGAGACTTAGCATGATGGGCAAGAATGTAGAGCGCGTGCAGTGAAAGGAAAGTGAGGAAGACCAAAGACAACATGATCCATGAGATACCATGTTGTAGAAAACAAAAGAAGAAGAGGAAAGAAAAAGGGAGAGGAGAGATAAAATAAGAAGAAAAGAGAAACAGTTAGCCTCGAACTGGGTTCACCAAAAAGGAAAAAAAAGAGGGGGGACTCCATACCAAAAACCAACCGGAGTAAAAAAGGCGGAGCAGCGGCGTCGCCTCCCCGGCGACCTTCCTTCACCCCAAACCTAGAAAACCCCCCAGGTCTAGATAACTACTCAGTAAAAATAACAATTGTATTCCCTAACCCCCAAATCCCATGGAATCATCCGAAAACACCGTTCTGCCAACCCAAATACACTAAAACGCGAGCCTGTAACCCCCATTTCCGCCATGGAAGCCGACGACCGGCAGAAGTTCAGGAAGAGAGATAAAAAGGAAAAGCTACAATCCTCCCTCACGCCAAAAGATTTCAAGCATGCAACTGATTAACTACTAAAACCACCAACAAAGAAAGAAGAAAATGTGCTTACCTGGTCGATCTGTGGAGAATATAAGAGGAGAAGAGGAAACGTCGCACAGTAACCGCCTGGATTCGCAAACGTCAATGGAGAGAGAGAAGAAAGGCGGAGAGGAAGAGAGAAAAAAGTGGAAATGATTTCCCGCCCCCTGTAGTCGAGCCCATTTATAGAGCCTTTAATGGGCCCTCACCTACTGGGCCCAAAAGTCCAAAAGGACAGGCCCACCAGAAAGGGCTCACCCGAAAGTTCGTCATTGTCCCGATAGCACGCGTAGATTTCAAGCACCAACTATTTTTTTTATTTTGTCTAAGTCACAAAGTGACTCGCCAAAACAAGGGGTTGTGATAATGCACGTCATAATCTTATAACGCTAGCCGCTTGAAATCAACGCGTTATATTTTTACCGCGTTAAGTAAAATTTACTCGCCAAAGATTATGTATGAATCACCTTAACCTTAACGCCATAAACTGCCGCGTTCTTATTTTAACACGATCTTCAAATCATCCTATAAACCGAAGAAAACCAATCAAGGGTAAACAATAGTGCACATCATCCTCTCCCGACACGTGGCCCACTGCGAAAATGATCCAATCAGTATCCAACACACCTCTGCCGACCTCAATTGCATGATCAATCATTAGCCATCACGCGTCCCTCAACTGCCACTAAGCAAAAGTAGCTCACATCCCCTATAAATAGACATATGTGCCCCAACAAAAGAAGGGATTTTGGCAGGAGAAACATTTTGGAGAAAAGTGATTTTATATATTCAAAATCTGTGTGTGGTTCTTGTGTAATTGTGAGAGAAGTGTAAAGAATTTCATTATCAATAATAATAGAAGCATTTTGTACACCGTGTTCTTTTCTTACTTTGTTTATCACGTTTAATCACCGCGTTCTTTAGGTAGCTCAAGTTCTTGTAGAAATCATTTCCCTTTACTTACTTAAAAACCCGAGAACCATCACATTTATTTGAAAGTATTGTTTTTATATATTTTCTTAATAAATTAACAGTTCAAATTTAAGAGAGATATATCAGTGAAATTAATATAATAAAATTTCATGAATCCTAATGAGTATTTTCTATCTACCTAATATATATATGAAACTATTTGTGAAATATTCTACTACGTATTTTTTAAATTGCATTTTGTTCACACGGTAAAACAGTCTAGCTATTATCATATTTTTTAATAAAACTAATTAAATGTAGGACCCTTCAACTTGACAAAATGAGATCTACCAACCCTTAACTTTATAATTATGATAATTAAACCCCGACACCCTTCTTTTTCGATAAAACCACCCATAATTACTTTCTGTTAAAAAAAGCATCCCAAAATTTACAGATCTTAAAAATAAATGTACAAGTATTATTAAAAAAACTATCCCAAATTTGCAAATCTTAAAAATGAATATTCCGGTATTAATCAATTTCAGTTTCAACAAACACACGCGATAATTAGCTGAATAATATATTGGGGGCTCAAATGGAGTTTCAGAGTGTTCAACTACAACACTTGGGAAAATGACTCCGAACCTGAAAAAGAAAACGCTCTCTTTTTGTAACCCTAATTTGCCCCATGAAACCCTAACCCTCGAGTGGTCGTAGCCGCATTTACTCACTGATCCTCTCCTTCTGATCTGTCGCCTCAATCTCTACTCCAAAATTCTCGATCATCATGAGATTACCAACTCTCACACACCCCAGATCTCAGCTTCTCGTCCTTGCTCTGAAAAGACAAGGAAATTTTGGGCGAATTTTGGAAGAAATCGCACCAAACTTTCATCAGAAATGGTTTTTGTTGCTACCTAACCCCGATTCTTTGACTGCAAGATCTTACGCCTCAACACTGATCTATCACCTTCTTCAGAGGAAGTTTCCTGATGCTGATGTGGGATACGGGCTCTTCGGAGAGGATGACCAAAGGGTGGATTGAGAATGGGCAAGGATGGGACGACTCGCTTCCCTCAGTGCAAGCCATGGTTCTGGGAGAGCAATACCTCCAGTGTTGCATGGAAGAGAAGGGCTGGTGATATGTTGTCTCTCTCGGCCCCGTTACTATTGGCAGTGATGGGATTTGGTTCAATACTCCAGACATGCCCTTAATCTCTAGAAGACCTCTAATCCTGCTTTACAGGTGTACTCCTTCCTTCTCTACTTTCTTACTTCTGTTGGCTTATTTGCTTGCTATTCTCGTAACTATATATCTCACACTTGATTTGAAGAACTCGACACTCCAAAACTTAAATCTTGCTTTCTTACTCTCTTGTTTTCATATTTGTTGCCCTTGTTATTTCTATTTCTTTGCTTGTACTAGTGTGTTTTTCTTTCCCTTTTCGAATCTCATGGACAAGGGGAAGAAAACCATGAAGGAGGCGCTTTGCACCTCTCCGGGTACCTTTAACCCTTCTGTTGGTACCAAAAACAATAACTCTGAACCCGGCCTCTGTCTCGAAATCTTCTGAGGTGACCCCTCCTCTTGTGGCTAAAGCCAATTCTGATCCTAACTCAGAGACTACTAATCTCAATCTTTTAACAAAACCTATTAATGACATGGAGTTGTACCTGTCTAAGCTATCTGGTGTGAGAAAAATTATTTTAAAACTTAAAGAGACCTCTTTGCTTGGTTATATTATTGATTTGTCTAGACCTTTTATAATGAATGGTATGAGTTTTATACTTTTTCTGAGTGTTGATCTCTACTACCATATTGAACCTTGCTTGAATGCCTCTACTAAGGTGGAATACCACTTGAACTGTAATGGTCTTTCCAATATGAACAAATACTCTCGATTGAGGAACCATCAAAATTGTAAAACTTGGACTCTACTGAACAATTTGGCTGAAAATCTTTGTGGGGATTGTTTTGGTGTTTGTTATTTATTTTATGCCCCCTAGTTTTATCCTTTTGTGAATGAAAAATGCCACTTTGAACTCTGGAATGTGATTAGCTGGCTAATCCTTGTTGGTTTGAAAAAACATATTATGTATAGGTTTATGACTTGGAAAAGTCACATTTGGCTTAACAGCTTCATGGAGGTGGTTTTCTACCCCTTTCTTCATAATCTTTTACAAAGTAAAACTTACTATTTTTTGGCTTCTCTGATCGGTGTCCAAGAATTGTCAAGCATCATCATCCCACAAACCAAGAACTCAAACAAGGAAGAAGACTTTCAGCCTACATACAAAAATGCAAGGTTGAACCGTACCATTGCCACTCTTTGAACAAATACACATTGAACAAACTTAGCTACAATGTTATATCTATGCTACATGAACAAATAGTTTTGGAGCTGATGTCTGGGTGTATATATCCCCTGGTGATGGGCTCCACCAATCTTAGGAATGAATCTACTTCTCTTTTGAGTGAACCAAATGTTCAGAATGTCTTTGACAACAACTCTGGAACATTGAAATGTATCTCAACACATATGAAAACCCAGACATCTAATGCTATCAATCATAGCTTCCTCTCAAACAAGGAAGAAGACTTTTTCTCAAATATATTGTCGGTGAGAACATGTATTTTACCATGTACAATATTGACTATGTTAAAACCAAAACCTCACACTGGCATAAATGTATTCTATGTTTTAGAAGGAATATGTGGAATGACAATTATAGAAACAGAATAATAAGGTCTCTAATTAGTAAAGGATCAAAAACAAACCTTCATCCTATTTGTTACAGTGAGTATAAACTATTGTCTACCTTTAATTGGTATAAAAAACAAGACAAGAAAAATTACAACAACACCCCTAATAACCTTCGAACATGGGGCGATAATGTCATTGGTGTTTTATGAAGATTACAACCTGGAATTGTCGAGGGATTGAAAAAAAAAACATTTGGATGGATATTGAATCCTTCTACAAGATTGAACGGATTCAATTACTCGCATTATTTGAAACAAGAACGAACAAAGAACCAAGTGAAAAACTTGGGAAACAAGTTGGGTTTGATCATTTTTACTGTGTCTCGGCCACTGGATTCTCAGGGGGTATCTGTGTCATGTGGAAATCTTACCAACTAACAAATGAAACCCTTGAAATTAATAAAATTGAATCAAGATTTGTCAGTATTAAATATACAAATCTGTGTACAAACATTAAAACAATGCTCATTCTTACCTATGCCCCACCATATGAGTCGGGTAAAAATGAATTTTGGGATGCCATTATTTCATTTATCAAAAATAGCATCTATCCTTGTATTATTATGGGCGACCTTAATGAGATACATGATCCATCTGAAAAAATGGGAGGACTACCTACACCTTTGTCAAAATTCACAAGATTGCGATACTTCAAAAATGAATGCAAACTTCTGGATATTCCCTTTCTAGGGAATGCCTTTACCTGGCGAAAAAACAAAACTGAAATAAACAACATTTACGAAAAACTTGACAGAGTTCTGGTCCATTACCAGATTCTACAATGGTATCATAATATTTGTTCCAAACACTATGCCTTTACGACTCGGATCACTGCCCTATTTCGATTGAACATACATCTTCCATACCTCTTAAAAACCAACCTTTCAAATTTGAAAAAGTCTGGATGACAAGAAAGGATTTTAGGAACGTTGTTAAACAAGCCTGAAGAACAACCTTTCATGGCTCCAGGATGTTTGACCTTGTCTCCAAAACAAAGATTTTAAAAAAACACGCCAAAACGTGGAACAAGAGCACTTCCGGTAATGTTTTTACCCAACTACAAAATATTGAAAATCAACTTTTTGATATTCAAGTTGAAATTTGTACAAATTCCAGCAGTAACCTAATTCAAAAACAGATTAGACTTATTGGAAAAAAAAGAAGCTCCATGGCTTCCAAAAGATCTTCTAGAATCAAAGAGCTAAAGTAAAGCATATTAAATATTCAGATACAAATGCCAGCTACTTTTATAAAATTGCAAGTGGACGAAGAAATAGAAATATCATCAAGGAAATTAAAACCCAAGAAGGAACTAGCATTATTGGGGAAGAAACTATTAGGAATGAAATCAAAAATGATTTTATTAAAAGATTCAAAAGTGAAGAAATGAATGAAGGTCTCTTATGTGATAACCTTGAACTAATCCATAATGAAATCTCCACAGAAGATAATTCAGATTTAATAAAGAGTGTCTCTAATGAAGAGATCAAGAAGGATGTTTTTTACATTGGTTCAGATAAATCACCTAGACCAAATGGAATGACAGCAAAATTCTATCAAAAATAGTGGGATATTGTTGGCCCATCGGTGATTCAAGTTGTTAAAAGTTTCTTTCTCTCCGGGAAATTACTCAAACAAATTAACCATACATTTATATCTTAATCCCAAAATGTGATAATCCGAATTCTACAAACCAATACAGACCTATAAGTCTATGCTTTATAATTTATAAAATAATATCAAAAATCTTGACAATAAGACTAAAAAATACTATGGAAAAATTAATCCACCCATTACATGGAGCTTTCATTGCAAACAGAGCAATTCAAGATAATATTTTAATTGCCCATGAAATCTTTCATTGCTTCAAAGCAAAACAAGGAAATGAAGGTTTTATTGCCATTAAACTAGATATGGAAAAAGCATATGATATAATTAAATGGAATTTCATTCTTAAAACTATGGAGAAATTTGGATTTCAAAAAAAATTCATTATTTGGATAAAAGAATGTATAACAACTGTTTCCTTTTCGGTGCTTGTCAATAATGGTCCGACGGAAATCTTCAAACCAACTAGAGGACTGCGATAGGAAGACCCTCTTTCTCCTTTCCTATTTATTCTAGGATCTGAAATTCTTGCTCGAAAACTACAGCAAGCATCTAATAGACCTCGAAAACCTATTGGTTTTCAAATTTGTAGACATGGAACCCGTATTCCTTTCTTGGCTTTTACGGATGACATCATGATATTCTCAAAAGCAAAAATAAGAAAAATGTAAGGAAATTAAAGAAATTGTGGATGAATACTGCAATATCTCTGGACAAAAAGTCAATTTTCAAAAATCAGCCTTTCAAGTTACAAAGAAAGTAACAAATGCGAAAAAAATGATGATCCAAGGAATTCTTACAATAACAAACATGACATCCCTTGAGAAATATCTTGGATGCCATATCATTAATGGCAGAGTAAACTCAAATACCTTTGCCGATATCTTAACTAGCACACAAAAACAATTAACTAAATGGAAAGCTAACTCCTTTCTCAAGCATGAAGAACAACATTAATTAAAGCTAATCTTGCTTCAAGACCGAACTACCTTATGCAAAGCTTTATGCTTCCTGTAGATACTCATAATGAGCTTGACAAACTAAATAGAACTTTGTTCTGGAATAAAGAACCCTCGTATAAACCTCTTATTGGATGGGAAAAAAAATTGTAAACTTATACAACAAGGAAGACACGGACTACGAAAATCAAAAGATATGAACAAAGCATTATAATTCAAGTTATTATGGAAAATATTAGTTAAACCAGATAATTGTTGGATAAAAATTATACTCCCTCTGTCCCAGTATATAAGCTACATTTGGAGAAAAGCTCAAGAATTAAGGAGAGTAATAGAAAGTACAGTTTGACATTAAATGCTGCAAAAAGTACAAAGAGAATTTGCAGCTCAAAAATGCAGTTTACAAGGGACAATTAGTCTCAATCCAAGGCAAGAATTTCTAAACCAATAGAAAACCAACATTAATTAACATCACACGGATTGGCAATAAAAACAGGGGACACTTATTGACCATTTTACATCTCTGCATCTCTATTAAGAGAGCCATTAAAGAGTTGTTCAAGAGTAAATGCAAGCATTTACTCTGCTCTTGCTGTTCAAAAAAAAATAGAGGATTCAAATTAACATCACTGTCTTTTCTCTATGTCTTCAGACTTTGATCTCAACTAACCAGCTCTATTTCCATATGAGGAACATCATTTCAGTAGTGATGAAGGAGGGATGGAAGAAGATGGGTTCCATCTTGATCTCAACCAACCATTTGGGGACATGGAACAAGATGACATTCACTTTGATCTCAACCAAGAACCAGAAACAGAGGCATCATTTCGTGCAGAAATAGAGCATCACACGGAAGCAGTAAGTCATCACCAGACAAACAGGAACAGGCTCAGCAGTGACCAGAGAATGCACATTTTACTGTGGCTTCTAAGCAGAACAAAGAATGGAAAGATACAACATGGTGCAGTTAATGCTACAGCAACAGAATTTAATGTATCAAGATGGTACATAGGCAATATATGGGGCATAGCCAAGAGACAAAGAAGTGCAAATAAGAGTTTCAATGTCAGCACAAATTATCACAACTCAGGTAGAAAGAGAATTCAAGTGCCACAAGATGCTATCACAAATTTGAATATGGGGGACAGATCCTGCATCAGATATTTAGCAAGCAATCTTAGAATATCAAAAAGCACATCACATAGGATGATCAAGAGGGGAGTCATGAAGCCACATACAAATCCTCTGCATCATGGATTGAAGGATGCCAATAAAGTTACAAGACTAGCCTGGATACTAGGGCTACTACAAGGTGATACAGCAGAAACAAAGAGACAATATTATCCAATGTATGACTATGTTCATTTGGATGAAAAATGGTTTTATTTGAGAAAGAAATCACACAGGGTCTATCTAGCACAAAATGAGAAGGGGAAATATAGGGCTGCAAGTTCAAGCAAATTTATTCCAAAAGTAATGTTCACTACTGCAGTTGCAAGGCCAAGGTTCAATTCAGAGGGACAGTGCACATTTGATGGTAAAATTGGTATTTTTCCATTCATATACAAAGAGCCAGCCAAAAGAGCATCCAAAAAACAGACCAAAGGGGACACTAGTGACCAAGCTAGTAGAATCAATAAACCAGAAGGTGACAAGGAGTATGTTGATCAATCAAATAGTTCCAGCAATCAAGGCAAAGTGGCCACAAGATGGACAACACAAGGTAATATTTATTCAACAAGATAATGCAAAGGCTCATATAAGTCAACATGATCCAGAATGACAGCAAGTATATCAACAGGAAGGATTTACTTTCATTCTAACTCAACAACCACCAAACAATCCTGATTTGAATATATTAGACTTAGGACTCTTTAGAAGCATTCAATCATTGATGCATACAAAGATGCCTAAGGATGTAGATCACATGTTAGATGCAGTTCATCAAGCATTTTATGAGCTAGATCCTAAAACTCTAAGTAGTGTGTGGATGACATTGCAATATATCATGAATGAGATATTGAAAGACCAAGGAAGAAATGGTTATGATGTGCCACATGTGAACAAGACAAGATTAGAAGCAGAGGGTAATCTACCAACACAAGTTCAAGCACCAATGTGGGTTGTCATAGAAGCTTGGGGCATTGTTCATGGGGGACAAGGAGTACAAGCAGCAGGATCATCAAATGCACAACAATACAATGAAGATGAAACAGCAGGATACACACAACAACAAACTCAAGAAGAAGAGCAAGACACTCAGGAACTTTTTGTCTAAACCAACTTCTTTTTTAAACATTAGAAAATGTTGTAAGCAAGTATTAATATAGGGACTTTTGTTAGGATGCAAACAGTTGGAATGTTTTGTCAAGAATCAGGATTATATCATGCAGGAATTTAGAATATATTGTACTCAATCATTAATATATAAACTTTTGTGAATATGCAGTTTGTTATAATGGCTTTACATGTTATAATGTCTTTATATTGTACTCAAGCAGAGGGCATGGATTTACAGAACATCCAAATACAGACAAACATAACAAGCAAACAAGCATAATTCAACTCTGGTATAACAACATAAAAAAAATCTCAGATGTCCCCAATCATCATTGATACAAGCCCATAGACTAACCACTAACATACCCATAAGCAACATTAATAAATATTTACTGGTTTCCTATATCACATTAATGTAGTGAAATTACATGAAGTTGCATTTCAGTATTACAAGACCTTATCATTGATTAAATATTTTTAATCTCAGATGTCTCCAAGCATCTCTAACACAACCCCAATCACACTACACTAACATACCCATAAGCCACATTCAGTCAAAATTTATTGGTTACTCATAGCACATTAATGCAGTCTAATTACAGGAATTTGGATCTCATATATAAAAGACTTCACCATTGATTAACAAAACAGAAACTCAGATGTCCCTAAGCATCACTGACACAAGGCCATTGACATAACACTAACATACCCATAAGCCTCATTCAATCAATATTAACTGGTTTCTCATAGCATATTAATGCAGTGCCAATACATGAAGTTGCATCTCAGTTCTTAAATACTTCAACAATGACTATAAGCATTTAATCTCAAATGTCCCCAAACATCACAGACACAACCCCATAGACACAACACTAACATAACCATAAGCCTCATTCAGTCAATATCAACTGGTTTCCTATGGAATATTAATGCAGTCAATTTACAGGAACTTGCATCTCATATTTAAAAGACTTCATCATTGTTTTATCACTACTCCCTCTATCCCAGTATATAAGTCACATTTGAAGAAAAGCTCAAGAAGTAAGGAGATAAATGAAAGTACAGATTAACATTTCATGCTTGAACAAGTAACACAAAATTTACAACTCAGTAACACAGAAGCATCATTAGGACAAATCAGTAACACAAATTGACATTTCATACAGTGAACAAGTAATCAGGGTCAGAAGCAACAGGGTCATGAGCAACTAATGATAATGTAGCATATACAAGGGACCTTAACAGAAAACCAAACAATAACTCATCAAAGGCTCATCACTGATCATAACATGATTCCACCATATCACTGAGCTACATAAAATATAAGCTACATTTCATGCTTGAACAAGTACAACATAAATTGCAAGTCAGTAACACATGGTCATCATTAGGATCCAGAGCATGCAACAGAACATCAACAGTAATCATCATCCAACAGATCATCCACATTAATCATCATGTAACAGATCATTATCAACATTAACAACAATAATCATTTTCAGTGCATGATTCCACCATATCATTATCAACAAATCATGAAACAGATCATTATTAACATTAACAACATTAATCATCATGATTCCATCATATCACTGATCCACAGAACCATCACCAACAGATCATCGCCAATCATCATAATCAACAAAGCATCATTCATCAACAAGCAGAACTCAGACAAGCATCATCGCCAATCATCATAATCAACAGATCATCGCCAATAATAACCAAGATCTAGAGCATGCATGCAGTATTACAACAACAACAATTATAACACCAATCAACGGTACAATAAATAGAGGAGAGAGGACTTATCCACTGTGAACATCAGACTTAGACGGTGGAGCAGCAGGACCATTAACGCCACTTTCAGCACCTTCACCAACATGAGCACCATCGATAACATCACCACCATGAACATCACCATGAGGGGACTTAGGGAGGGGCTGGTCAACAACACCATCTTCTAGGGTTTTTTGATCGTGTCGACCTTCAACAGTTTGAAGGGAAGCCTCAGAACTGTAGCAATGCATGGCTAGGCAATTAGGACGCCACATGCAGTTTGGGTCAGAGCAATTCAAGCTCTCAGATTCAGACAAAGCTTGGTTATAGGGACTTTCAGAGGAGAACAATCGATCTGCAGAAGTGTTGCTCATCCCTCTGTATTTAGGGTTCTTCAAAGAGAAAATTAGGGTTCTTGAGAGATGAGGAGATAGAGAGACAAATGAGGGTTTTAGAGGGATTACTCACACAAACGAGCAACTCAGGGGACAAACAAGATAGATTTGAGGATTCTTGTGTAACACCCCCGACTTACGTTGGTAGTGCCACACGCCAGTGACCTCAGACGTTGTTGTCCGATGTCACCCAAGGCTTTAATCGGAACAATTAATCTTAATTAAACATGTTAAATAACGAAAGATTAAACAGCGGGAGACATTTTTAAATGAAACTCAACCATATATATTAAAAGATCTCTCATCAAACGAGAGAAGTATTTTTACAACAGAGTGAAATCACAGCGGAAAACCTATAAATTACACAGCGGAAGACTTGAAGAATAAATCTATTACATGACTTAGTGGTAAGAATAAATAATAATTGACAACCTTTAAAAATACTAATACTTGAATCTCCAACTGCAAGTCTCTTCTTCAACGGTTACTTCGGACTTCGGGGACCAACCACTGATGTGCCGTATAGGACGGATGACACCAGCCAACCATGCAAGGAATAAAACCCGGTTGGTTAGTCTAATGAAAGACTATGCAAGGGTGAAAATAGATGGTTCTAGTGATCGTAGCCGTTTACTATCATTGTCCCTCGAATAACAACCGAAGGAACGATATATAACCCATAACTTTCACGGAATGATTAAAGTTTAGACATGCACTAAAAAGGAAATGAGCCTTATGGGAAACGTATGAAGAGAGAGGACTCCCAAAATATTGAGTCTTACGGGAAAGTATGACAAATGTTTGGGAACGTTATAATTTCACACAAGCGTTTAAAAAGACTTGACCATTTGGGTCCACGACCAACCTCACCGCGCAATGCGAATTCAGATTTGGAAGGAGGACTTACTCTAACCGAAGTCCGGGCGGTTTCCACATTGTACTCCTCAACCGAGGGTATATTAATTATGTACATAATCAGTAAGGGTATAGTCATGACCAGAGAGAGTATTAGGGAAAAATCCTCCTAATATCAGTTATAGAGAAACGACTAGACCTCGCAAGGTACATAGCGTTCCTACGAATACTCGTTCTAACTATAATGTATAAGTTCACACATAAAATCCACACTAATACCATCATGGTAATAACAGATATAATAGTGTTGTTTCTAGCAATATATACAATCTATTGTAATATCACATTTTAAATCATATTGTTTATAAAAATCTATTCCCAAACGAAAACAACAATTCATCCCAATTTAATTAACAATTCGAAATAATTGATAATTAACGGAAACATGGAATGATAAGCAAGAGCAAACCTCCACTTGCCTTAGTCTAGACGAACGATTGAGCGACGATGGGTTTCTGGGTCCGGAACGGGAACGGAAGTCGGATTACAGATTCCTACGACGACGACCCACAACGAAACCCTAGGTTAGATTCGACAATAAAATGATACGAATATAAGAAAGAACGAACGAAATCGAAAGAACGAAAGTCCCGCCCGAGACCAGATCGTCCAAGGCCACGATCGCGATTGCCAAAGCAATCCGCGGTCGCGGCAGGGATTCTGCGGTCGCGGCCATCGAGGACCTCGTCCGCGAGTGTCAAAGATAGCGGCCGCGGACGCGGCCGGCCTTGTCACTGCCGTGGTCGCAGCCATGAACTCCGGCGACACAAAATGGAGGAAACCTCACCGGCAACGACTCGACGGGGCTCGATTCGAGGGGGCTTCGACTCCTGACCTCCTTACGCCTCCAAAGCACCACTCCAAGGCTGCCACGACCACCGGCGAGAGCTCCGGCGACACTTCGAAACTCCGGCGAGCAAGAAAACGAGAGAGAGAGAGAGAGAGAGAGAGAGAGAGAGAGAGAGAGAGAGAGAGAGATCTAATGTTTGGGTGCTCAAAACCCTCCATCCCGGCCTCCTTTTATAGCCCAAAGGAGGAGCTCTCCCTGCCCAGATAAACGGTGGCATAGAGGATCAACAGCGGGCGTGAACGACGAGGAGACAGACGACGCGACATTGGCGTGTTGCAGTTTTTCGCGGTCGCGGAACTTTTTCTATGGTCGCGGAATATTCATGTGCCCAGCTCTTCTGAGAGCCATTTTTCCGCGATCGCAGAATTGCTTTCGCGGTCGCGGAATTGTCCTTTTCGCGTCTGTTTGCCCGGAAAAGGTTTGGCACGGGTTTCAACCCCGGAAAATAAATATTTGTACCCAAACAAATATTATAAGCTTCCAAAATACATCGAATGTATATTCCAAGGCTCAGGGAATAATACAGAGATTATACGAGTTAAAGAAATTCCGAAATTTGCCAAACGCGTCTTGCTTTCCCAACGAGAGTTGGAAATTTACCCAAATACCCTTACTAAAAATGAGGGGTATTACATCACTACCCCCTTAAAAGAAGTTTCGACCCCGAAACTAGCATTGCTAAACTAATGGGACCTGTTTCACCATAATCCAACTACCTGATCTTAACTTCCTTAATCATTGCATCAAGTACTTGCTCCTGGAAAACGATATGTTTCCTCAACCATACCACTATCTCGCATAGCCTAATTCCACGTACTATTCTTGTACTAACTCGTGACCATCCTCAAAGTCATAATTATCTTAGGATAATTGTCTCCTAAAATCATCGCACTAGTCTCGCTATACCTTAAGCATGAGATTATACATATTTCTCTTTCACCTTTCTCTAAACTTCTCCTAAAGTATGTACCTTATCTTCCTTAAGTCGATATCCTTGAATAAATTTGGTTTCCGAAACCTGTACCACCAAAAATCGAACTATTTACTCGATCATGATTCCACTTACAACATACTGCCTACATTCCTTACTCTTGCTAGAACAGATGTGATCATTCACAAGATTACCATTGTCTCGCTCAGAGTATCCATTATAATCTCCAATATATTCTTGTTGTTATGCCCTTTTCCTCCTAAAGGCCTTAATGTCCTTACATAGAAGAGTATAACATCTTTCTACTAACTTTCTTTCGACAATCTGATCCTTGAGTACATACGTAGAATTCAACTATACCTCAACTTAGTACCTCTCTTTTCATATAGACCTTACTCCTTACATACACGGTTCACCTATTACATTGGTTACCTTATTCACATTTGGCCATTCTGCCATATCTTTAACTCAAAATCTTCACTCCTGTGATCCCACAATTACTCACACCACAACCTATGTCCGATTACCTCAACATGATTTACTAATCCTCTCCATAGGATTATACTCTCGTTTTACCTCAATGCGTCATACGATCACCTTAATAGACGTAGGTCACCTTTTCCTCAAGTCCACTTGATATCATCCACATACTTACTTCATACCACATTATTGACCTCCAAACCGCAACAAACTCTTACCGGTCGAGTTTGCTATTCACCCAAAAATCCTTAAGTAACCAGTTGTCCTCATATGATTTATTATCCCAAATCGAGCACCCTTTTGCTTTACGGATATTTACCATTTATCCAAGATTACCCTAACATATTCCATTATTCAATTTCTAACTTAAGCCTTTAAGGTTCCTCAATTCTATTTACTCAAAAATACCATATTGATGAACGATGCCTTGCCATCACAATTAATCACTTCACGTCCTAAATCCTTCAATGGCTATATACGGGTAACATTCGTTACTTTACTCCTTAAACGCACATAAGACAATTTCCCATGCTACATCCTTTTGTCTATCGATATCCTCTGAATAACCTAGTCCTTACTCCATAACCTTCAATTTTAAATGAACTTCCTCCCAAAACAATCGTTCATAACTTAATTCCCAAAAAGTGCTATATCATCAGCCTTATAAACGTCACACTCTCTAACAATCCACATATCAGACCTTGTAAATCTCCAGATATCATATCTTTATATCCCTTGAAGGTACAATTCACTGATTCAGTTCCTTGGCCCAAATAAGTTTGGCCCTAAAGCTCACTTCCAACTCAAAACCTTTAGTTTCCTCAAAACAATGTCGTGATAAATCCATTAGCACAATTGTGACCAATCACTTGATTTTCCCCCAAAACGTGACATCAAATCGCATTAACAGACATTGATTACTCTAAGCCAATCCTTATGCCGTTTCTCTTAAGAAAGCCTCATAACGAACCTCAAATAAATCTTCCAAGACAATACATATGACTTCACACCCTTAGCCTTTCCGAAAGTCTAATCCTCTGGTCCACAATGAACATACTCACTTACAACTTCCATAACCAAAATCCCTTGAGATATTATTCCTATTTCCTTAAGGTATCATCCTGATAAATGATTCATTACCAACCGTATCAGGCACTTCTATCAGAATCCTTTAATAGCTTTATACGATTAACGCTTGCTACCTTACTCCTTAGGCGCACATAGACAATTCTCTCCACTAAATCCTTTAATTTATCGGAATCATCAACATAACCTATCCTTAAACTGTAATCTTTCCATTTAAGTGGTCTCCTTCTAACACAGTAACTTCACAACTTAGTCTTCTCCAAAGAATTGCACCATAAGCCTTCTAACTGACAAACTCACATAAAATCCAAATATCAAACCTTACAACCTTACAAGTATCATAACTCCTTATTCCCTGATCGTACAACCTACCAATTTCAATCATTTGGTCCACTTAGATTTGGCTCAGCCGCCCTTTTCCTGACTCACATCCCAAAGGTTTGTTTAACTGACTCAAATAACGTATCTCTAACTTAAGATCCTTATACTCCTCACACAATCTACTATCCCATTACGGATACTTACTATCTCTCCAAGACTTAATCACATCATTCCTAATGGGCCTCAAAACGAAACTTCGAATAGATCTTCCAAAATAATACCTATGACTTTGTACACTCGGCTTTTCAAAAAGCTTTAACCATTGGTCCTACACTGGTCGTACCCACTTATAAATATCATAACCATAACTCTGGACTCTAAAGTCTTACTCAAGGTCATAATAGAGGAAACGAGTTCCCTATGAACTATCCCTCTTATACATTCATTCTCTTCTCAACAATCTATCCACATCAATGCCTACAGCATGACCTCATAACTAGGCATTCTGGACTTCGCCTTAGTCCATTCCTATGTGCTTTGACCAGAACAAATGTTTAGGGTACCCATATGAGAAGAAAAAAAATTATTAATCCCATAGAGCATTAACCACATACATTTGTTTCCTACACCCTAAGAAATTTGGAAAACTCAGCTTACGAGATAACGCTCGTCCGCTCAACGAAGGGAGTAATTAATGTCATACCGTTGTGACATTACTCCAAGAACAAAGAGATATTCCTAATAATGGATCTAGTAATTCAGTAATGGAGTCGCCCCTGGTGTCAACCATGTAGGGAACAAACGCCTCTGCTCCATACGCTACTCCTCCTTTGTGAGTCCTGGCAGCCCTTATCCATCCGTGACATAACTGTTTTTGGCACTCACGGAGTCTCATATGAACGAACAATTTTCAATAGTAATGAATTTAGTAATTTCCGGAACAAGAAAACACTTGTTTATTATTCGAAACATTACATAAAACAACTGATAGAAAGTCGAATGAACATATTACTAAACTATGGAGACTATCGACACAAGTCATCGCCCCTTATTCTAAAAAGCCTTCCAAAATACTACCACTTGTACAAAGCTTCCCTCCCATCGGGGTGACGTATCACAAAGAGTCGCTGCTCTTGACCCAAAGATTCCATAGGCGCCTTGCCTTTATCACGAGTTGCAGACGGCCCCGGAGCAGATATTTCCGCCCTTGGGTTCTGTTTACTGCCAACTTATGGGGCCTGATCTGCTTGAGTTGGCCTTAGGCCCTTCTGCCTACAGTATGTCTTCATGTGACCTTCCCTCCCACAACTATAACATACCCTCTTCTCCTTTTTGGCAACTAGGGCTCTTGTGTCCAGCCTTACCACAGTTGTGGCATAGAATCCCGCCGCTATTCCAGCCTGATCCCTTGGCGGAATCGGACGGAGTCGTCTTGATCCTAATACGACCAGACTCCTCGATCTTGGTGGGCGACGTCAGCCGCTTGAACGAGCGAGCCATGCGATTCTGTTGCCTACCCTTTGCCTTAATTTGTGCCTCCATACTAGCTGCGACTTGAGGTATGGGGCCGCTTGGGCTTGCGGTATCACCTGGGCCGTTAGTACTTCGACCACCAGCCCTACTATCTGCCCAATAGACGTCGCATTTAGCATGATTGGGGCAGGAGGTGGAGCTCTCCTTGTAGCTTGGGGGTCCGCTTGTCCCTGATGAACATCCTATCGCAGGGTCGGGTCATTGCTACGTGAGCCAGATCTCGCGTCTTCCCCTTATGGAGTAGCACTCCCCAGCTGAATTCGAGAATCGTTGTTAGGACTCTCGCTAGCTGCTTGGTTGGTGGATCGGGTGTCCATCACATGTTGATGAACCATAACGTTAGTCTAGAACCTTTCCAACTTGTACATGACACTGAGTCAATCACGTTATGATACGATTTATAAGGGTACAAACTAATAACTCTATATCAGTCTGACTGGCCCACCACCATTAACTGCAGAATGACCTTCATCTCTTTTCTTGAAAATGGGGACTCTAGGAGAAATGTCAACCTTTAAATGACATTAACCTAAGAAGGAACGATATTCTTAAGAATGGATCTAAGGAATGAGTAACAACTTGAATCTTGCAGAAGTTTGAAAACCACTCATTATAAAACTTCATACTTTCAAACTTCATACTTTATACTACTAACCCTTTTATATAAAAATAATTATTATAAAGTTAGTTTCTCAACCAGTGGTATGATTATCACAAACTTTTACCAAGACCAAAATCACACTTTTAAGTTACAATCATAAAGTTAATTTTAATTGCTTATAACACGACATTTTATAAATGAATTATAAATAGCTTTTGAAGTTCAAATAGCTAAATTATTATTTTAAATTCCAAGGAGTAAATAAAACTTTTAAGTCGAACAGTTAAATCCTCAAAATTCTTTTTAATAGAAAACAGGTTGAAAATAGTTTCGAAATTATTTTTCGAAAATTCTCAAACCTAACAATAGGCCAAGAATTTTAAAACTTTTGCTCTGATACCATAATTGTAACACCCCCAACTTACGTCGGTAGTGCCACACGCCAGTGACCTCAGACGTTGTTGTCTGATGTCACCCAAGGCTTTAATCGGAACAATTAATCTTAATTAAACATGTTAAATAACGAAAGATTAAACAGCGGAAGACATTTTTAAATGAAACTCAACCATATATATTAAAAGATCTTTCATCAAACGAGAGAAGTATTTTTACAACAGAGTGAAATCACAGCGGAAAACCTATAAATTACACAACGGAAGACTTAAAGAATACATCTATTACATGACTTAGTGGTAAGAATAAATAATAATTGACAACCTTTAAAAATACTAATACTTGAATCTCCAAGTGCAAGTCTCTTCTTCAACGGTTACTTCGGACTTCGGGGACCAACCACTGATGTTCCGTATAGGACGGATGACACCAGCTCATTAGACTAACCAACCGGGTTTTATTCCTTGCATGGTTGGCTGGTGTCATCTGTCTTATACGGCACATCAGCGGTTGGTCCCCGAAGTCCGAAGTAACCGTTGAAGAAGAGACTTGCAGTTGGAGATTCAAGTATTAGTATTTTTAAAGGTTGTCAATTATTATTTATTCTTACCACTAAGTCATGTAATGGATTTATTCTTCAAGTCTTCCGCTGTGTAATTTATAGGTTTTCCGTTGTGATTTCACTATGTTGTAAAAATACTTCTCTCGTTTGATGAGAGATCTTTTAATATATATGGTTGAGTTTCATTTAAAAATTATTCCGTTGTTTAATCTTTCGTTATTTAACATGTTTAATTAAGATTAATTATTCTGATTAAAGCCTTGGGTGACATCGGACATCAACGTCTGAGGTCACTGGCGTATGGCACTACCGACGTAAGTCGGGGGTGTTACATCTTGAGCGCTCAAGCACCAAATTTATAGCAAATCAGGGGACATGCAAAGGGAATTTAGGGTTCTTCAGCGAGATTTGGGAACAAGAGAGAGGAAGAAAAGGGGGACGAAGATCCAGAGCATAAGAACCACAGGCGAGGATCCAGAGAGGATGAAGAACAAGAGACGAGATCCAGAGAAGGAGTTCCAGATAAAAAGATCCAGAGAAGATGAACAACAAACGAAGATCAAGGCAAAGGTGAGAGATCTGGATCCAAGTGAGGAAGATGGAAGAGCGGTTGTAATACCCCTCATTTTTAGTAAGGGTATTTGGGTAATTTACTCAACCCTCGTTCTGTGATCGTACCGTTTTTGGAGAGGTTCGGATTTCTGTATCGAGATTGATCTCTGTAAAATCCCCTGAGTGATATAAAATACATTCGACGTATTTTTCGGGGTTTAGAATATTTGTTTGGGTACAAATATATTTAATACGGGGTTTAAAACCCACGCCAAACCTTTCCCCGGGCAAACAGACGCGGAAAAGGTATTTCCGCGACCGCGGCGGCATTTTCGCGACCGTGGAAATATGGGTTTCAGAAGGGCTTGGCACAGGAATTTTCCGCGACTGCGGAAAACTCCAACACGCCAACGTCGCGTCGCTCAGAGCCTTGCCGTTCGCGCCACCGTTGATCTTCTGGCTCGCCGTTGATCTGGGCTGAGAGAGATCTTCCTTTGGCCTATAAAAGGAGCTCGATCTGGAGGTTGAAGGGCACTCCAATCTGAAATCACACTCTTCCTCTCTCGTTTTCTTGCTCGCCGGAAGTTGAAGCTCTCGCCGGAATCTTCAAATCATTGCCAGAGCCCGCGCTTGGAGTCGTAGCAGCCTCAAGGTGGTCCATTGGAGGCTTAAGGTGTCCAGAAGTCGAACCCCATCCGAATCGAGCCCCGTCGCGTCACCTCCGATGAGATTTCTCCCATTTTGAGTCGTCGGAGTTCATGTCCGCGACCGCGGACATGAACAGCCGCGGCTGTGACAAGGCCGGCCGCTGCCTTTGTCACTCGCGGACACTCGTCCTCGACGCCCGCGACCACGGCAGAGCCACCGCGACCGCGAATTGCCTGGGCAATCGCGATCGTGGCATTTGGCTTGCCGGTCTCGGGCAGGACTTCCATTCTTTCGATTTGGTTCATTCTTTCTTAGATTCGTATATTTTATTGTCGAATATAACCTAGGGTTTCGTTATGGGTCGTTCCGTAGGAATCTGTAATCCAAGTTCTGTCCCCGTTCCGGACCCAAAAACCCGTCGTTGATCAATCGTTCGTCTAATCTAAGGCAAGTGGCGGTTCGCTCTTGCTTATCATTCCATGTTTTCGTTAATTATCAATTGTTTAATTGTTAATTAAATTGGGATGAATATTGTTTTCATATGGGAACAGTTTTGATAAAACGTATGTGATATAAAAAGTGATATTATAATAGGTTGTATATACTGCTAGAAACAACGCTATTATATATATATATATATATATTATTGCCATAATGGTATTGATGTGGACTATTGTGTGATTTTAACTGTTTAGTTAGAACGAGTATTCGTAGGAACGCTATGTACCTTACGAGGTCTAGTTGTTTCTTTATAACTGGTACTAGGAGGATTTTCCCCTAGTACTCTCTCTGGTCATGACCTTACCCTTACTCAGGGTAGGTGCACACAGCTGGTGCCGACACTCGGGATTTATTCCCTCTGATATCTCTCGCGATGAGATGATATATCTTAAAAGCTTGTAACGTAAATGTACGCTTTGTCACTAAAATAAGATAAGTGCCGCTATGCACATAATTAATGAACCTTGGGCGGAAGTACAACTTGGAACCTCGTCTGGACTTCGATTAGAGTAAGTCCTCCTTCCAATTCTGAATTCGCATTACTCGGTGAGGTTGATCGTGGACCCAAATGGTCAAGTCTTTTTAAACGCTTGTGTGAAATTATAATGTTCCCGAACAGTTGTCATACTTTCCGATAAGACTCAATCTCTTGGAGTCTTCTCTTCATACATTTCCAGTAGACTCGATCTTTAGGAGTCTTCTCTTATTCTTTCTGTTTCGTAGAAGTATTGAGGTTTACTATCGTCATCGGCTTTCATTCGAGAAGCGATGGGTCTAACCTAATACCCTTAGAACCTTTCTGTTTTACCCTTGCATAGTCTTTCATTAGACTAACCAACCGGTTATTTTCCCTTGCATGGTTGGCTGGTGTCATCTGTCTCATACGGCACATCAGGTAAACTACCGTTCCGTGAAGGCAAGAATCCGACTATGAAGGCAGATGAAGTTTTTAAGAGTTTTATCCAGGTTGAAGATCCTAGGCGGGTGATCGCTTCGATCAAGACCCTTATGTTATTTATTTAAAAGACTTCCGCTGTATTAAACATATTCTGTATTTCTGTTGTATTTGGGATTTATGGATGTAATTCCGAGACTTTGGTTTCAATAAAGATTATGATATTTCATATTATCAGTGTGTTTTATATATTGTATAAATTGGTTAAGCCTTGGGTGGCTTCGGATGTGGAATCTGAGGTCACTAGCGGTAATACATTCAAGGATATATATTTGGGGGTGTTACAGATCTGGTATCAGAGCCGATTTTTTTTTAACGGGTTGGGTTTTAAAATGTTTTATTAAAAACAAAGATTTTATAAACCGGATACTCGTTTGGAACTAAGAATTTTTTTTCATTCGAAAATTTTTGAATTTCCAAATAAAATCATACTTGACTAGAAAATGTGTTGTTTTGAAATCTCTGCCGTTCTAGTCGTTCCTTCTTTCCAGTCTGATATAGTAAGTTCGCTTCTATATTTAGAAAGACTAATCCTTTTCTCGTCGCCCCGCAGATTATGGGCGCATTCATCTCTCACCAGAGGAACCCGAAAGAAGCCGAGGTGGCCCTTCCATCTCTAGTTAGGCTTGAGTTCTCGGTTCCCCCGCCGTGCTTTGAAGTCGCGGAGCCCAGTAGTCCACCCGAGGAGGTGAAGACCGTACTCGAGGAGTCGGTGGTGTTGGTGTCTGTTAGGGCCGAGGTTCCCGAGGAGGAGCCTGAAGCGGACCCAAGGGAAGACACAGAGGAAGAGGAGGAGCCGGCGCAGTACCTTGGAGGGTACTACAACGACGACTTCGAAATTGAGGAGGATCCTGAAGAAGACTTGGAAGAATATCTGGAGGGGGATCCAGAAGAGGACCTGAAAGAGGATCCGGAGGAGGAGGACCCTGAGGAGGACCTCGAGGGGCAGGACTCCGAGTCCGATGGTTTGGAGCATTTGCTGGTGACCCGCGAGGATCTGGAGATGGAATTCATCTTCCCGAGTCCGACGTCGCCACTTGAGCGTGAATATTCGCCATTGTCCCCTGCCACTTGGGAGGCACTTAGTGATGAAAGTACCTTCAAGAGGAGGAGTGGGCCGCGGGATGCATCTGAGGGCTCACAATTCATTCCTACTCCGAGGAGGCCAGTGTCGAGTCCTGACTCGCGGCAGGTGTTTCGCCAGAGTCAGATGGCTTCCTCTGAAGCGCGTCGCCTGGTGGACAAAGCGGTTGAGAATGCTCGTAGGAGGGCAAGGCCGTGGGAATCAATGGGTACACCGAGGGTGGTCCTGACCCAGCAGGCCAGGCCAAGGACCCAAATGCTGGAGGAACGACTGGAGGAGTGGTCGTGTAATACCCCTCATTTTTAGTAAGGGTATTTGGGTAATTTTACCAACCCTCGTACTGTAGTCGGATCATTTTCAGAGAAGTTCGGAAATTCTGTATCATGTTTGAGCTCTGTAATATTTTCCTGAGTGGAATAAAATACATTCGACGTATTTTCGAGTCTTAGAATACTCGTTCGGGTACGAATATATTTAACCTGGGGTTTAAACCCATGCCCATACCTTTTTCCCGGGCAAATAGACGCGGAAAGGCTTTTTCCGCGATCGCGGAAAAAGGGTAATCATTATAGCTGGCAGGTGGGTTTTGCCGCGATCGCGGTGACGTCACCGCGATCGCGGAAAACTCAAACACGCAAGCTTCGCTTTGTCCTCAGAGCCTCGTCGTTCGCGTCGCCGTCGATCTTCTGGTTGGTCGTTGATCTGGGCAGGGAGAGCTCCTTCCTTTGGCTATAAAAGGGGGTCGGATTGAGGGTTGAAGGGCACACCAAAATCACTCTCTCCCTCTCAGATTCTCTCTCATTTTCGTGCTCGTCAGAGGTCGAAGCTCTCGCCGGAAATCTTCAAGCTGTCGCCGGAGCTCTTATTGGAGGTGGTGGTGCTCTCAAGGTGGTGCATTGGAGGTGCAAGGTGCCCAGGAGTCGATCCCCATCCGAATCGAGCCCCGTCGCGTCGCCCCCGGTGAGATTTCTCCCTTTCGAGTCGTCGGAGTTCATGTCCGCGATCGCGGACATGAACTACCGCGACCGTGGCCGTGACATAGGCGACCGCGTTGGGGGCCACTGTCATCTGTGCTCGCGGACACTCGTCCTCAATGA
This sequence comes from Rheum nobile, assembly GCA_027886185.1. NCBI lineage: Eukaryota > Viridiplantae > Streptophyta > Magnoliopsida > Caryophyllales > Polygonaceae > Rheum > Rheum nobile. Next base: position 295,480 of record WOAB01000593.1, on the reverse strand, counting down.
CCGCGACCACGGCAGTGACCACCGCGATCGCGGATTGCCTAGGCAATCGCGATCGTGGCTTTGGGCTTGTCGGTCTCGGTCGGGGCCTTCGTTCCTTCGATTTGGTTCGTTCCTTCTTCGATTCGTATCATTTTAAATGTTGAATCTAACCTAGGGTTTCGTTATGGGTCGTTTCGTAGGAATCTGTAATCCGAGTTCTGTTCCCGTTCTGGACCCAGAAACCCGTCTTCGCCAATCGTTCGTCTAATCTAAGGCAAGTGGCGGTTCTCTCTTGCTTATCATTCCATATTTCTATTAATTATCAATTGTTTTAATTGTTAATTAAATGGGATGAATATTGTTTTCGTTGGGAACAGTTTTGATAAACGTATTGGATACGATTAAAAGAGATATTATAATAGGTTGTATATACTGCTAGAAACAACGCTATTATAGATATATATATTATTGCCATGATGGCATTGATGTGGATTATTATGTGGTTTTAACTGTTTAGTTAGAATGAGTATTCGTAGGAACGCTATGTACCTTGCGAGGTCTAGTTGTTTCTTTATAACTGGTGCTAGGATGATTTTTCCCTAGTACTCTCTGATCATGACCTTGCCCTTACTCAGGGTAGGTGCACACAGCTGGTGCCGATTTTCGGGATTTATTCCCTTCAATATCTCTCGCGATGAGATGATATATAAAAGCTTATAATGTGAATGTACGCTTTGTCACTAAAATAAGATAAGTGCCGCTATGCACATAATTAATGAACCTTGGGCGAGAAGTACAACTTGGAAACTCGTCTGGACTTCGACTAAAGTAAGTCCTCCTTCCAAATCTGAATTCGCATTATGCGGTGAGGTTGGTCGTGGACCCAAATGGGCAAGTCTTTTTAAACGCTTGTGTGAAACTTTAATGTTCCCGAACACTTGTCATACTTTCCGATAAGACTCAATCTCTTGGAGTCTTATCTTCATATGTTTCCTTTAGACTCGATCCTTAGGAGTCTTCTCTTGATCATTCTACTTTGAATCATTCATGTAGAAGTATTGAGGTTTACTATCGTCGGCGGCTTTCATTCGAGAAGCGATGGGTCTAACCTAATACGACTACCTTAGAACCTTTCTGTTTTACCATTGCATAGTCTTTCATTAGACTAACCAACCGGTTATTTTTTCCCTTGTATGGTTGGCTGGTGCCATCCGTCTCATACGGCACATCAGGTAAACTACCGTTCCGTGAAGGCTAGAATCCGACTATGAAGGCAGATGAAATTTTTAAGAGTTTTATCCCGGTTGAAGATCCTAGGCGAATGATCGCTTCGATCAAAACCTTATGTTATTTATTTAAAAGACTTCTGCTGTATTAAACGTATTCTATATTTCTGTTGTATTTGGGATTTACGGATGTAATTCCGAGACTTTGGTTTCAATAAAGATTATGATATTTCATATTATCAGTGTGTTTTATATATTGTATAAATTGGTTAAGCCTTGGGTGGCTTCGGATGTGGAATCTGAGATCACTGGCGGTAATACTTTCAAGGTTATATATTTGGGAGTGTTACAGATTTGGTATCAGTGCCGAATTTTTTTAAAAAAAACAGGTTGGGTTTTAAAACGCTTTAATTAAAAACGAAAATTTTATAAACCATCTACTCGTTTTGAACTAAGAATTTTTTTTTCTCATTCGAAATTTTTTTGAATTTCCAAATAAAATCATACTTGACTAGAAAATGTGTTGTTTTGAATCTCTGCCATTCTAGTCGTGCCTTCTTTCCAGTCTGATATAGTAAGTTCGCTTCTATATTTAGAAAGACTAATCCTTTTCTCGTCGCCCCGCAGATTATGGGCGCATTCATCTCTCACCAGAGGAACCCGAAAGAAGCCGTGGTGGCCCTGCCATCTCTAGTTAGGCTTGAGTTCTCGGTTCCCCCGCCGTGCTTTGAGGTCGGGGAGCCCAGTAGTACACCCGATGAGGTGAAGACCGTACTCGAGGAGTTGGTGTCTGTTAGGGCCGAGGTTCCCGAGGAGGAGCCTGAAACGGACCCAAGGTAAGACACAGAGGAAGAGGAGGAGTCGGCACAGTACCTTGGAGGGTACTATGACGACGACTTCGAAATTGGGGAGGATCCAGAGGAGGACCCGGAAGAGGATCCGAAGGAGGAGGACCCTAAGGAGGACCTCGAGGGGCAGAACTACGAGTCCGATGGTTTGGAGCTTTTGCTGGAGGCCTGTGAGGATTCGGGGATGGAATACATCTACCCGAGTCCGACGTCACCACTTGAGCGGGAGTATTCACCATTGTGTTTACCATCGGTAAACAGATGGTAAACACAAGGAATACCATTCGTGTTGGTGCTGGGCCAAGCAATGACCCCAGACCAAATGTAAGGAATGCCGCGAACCCATTGGATGAGAATGAGTCTGTTTCTCACAACAATCCGGTAGGCAGTGACCAAGTTTCGGTCAACGCTCCAGTGATTTTTGACGCTGCTGAAATTGAGGCTATTCGGGGGATTGTGATGCAAGCAGTCACCGATATTGTGCGACCAATCGCGCCTCAGGCACAAGGTGTGCCAATTCCTCCTATGGTTCCGAGATTCGAGGAGCCAGCTATCCATGTACCTCATGAGGAAGCTGTCAAGAATAGAGGCAATTATGGCAGAGCGCTAAAGGCCATAAGCTCTATGAGGCCTGACAGTTATGATGGAAGGGGAGAGCCAGTCAGAGTAGCATATTGGTTCTCGCACATGGAACGACTGTTCCGAAACGTCGAGTGCACAGAAGCTGAGAAGGTGCACATTGCTTCCCTTCAACTGAAGGAGGTGGCTAGCGAGTGGTGGGAAAGCACCGGTCTAGCTGATCACCCTGGATTGAACTGGGGAATGTTCAAAGCAAAGATGACTGATCGATTCTTTTCCCGAGCTATGAGGGAAGAGAAGCATAAGGAGTTTCTCTATCCAAGGACGGATGGATTGAAAGTGACTGAGCTTGCAGCCAAGTTCAATCACCTGCTGTAGTATGCTGGGTCGGAGGTGTCCAGTGAGGAACAGAAGATCTGGCATTTCCATGAGTGGATGAACCCAGATATTAAGCCGCTGATGGTGCGCCACGGATGCTCTACTCTGGAGCAGTATGTGGACGCTGCCTACAAATTGGAGGTGACTCTGGAGGAGTCAGCGAAGAAGCGTAATCGCCAAAGGCCAGTGCAGAGCCAACCTCAGGCGAGTGGGTTCAAGCGACCCGCGCCACCGTCTAATTTTGCCAAATTTGGCCGAGCGAGAACAGAAATGACTCATGGAGGGTCTACGCAGCGTTCGTGTCAAGGCAAGAATCTGATCCAGTGCTACAACTGTGGCACACCCGGGCACAAGAGTAATGAGTGTCCGAAGGAAAGGAAGACGTGCTTTGGTTGCGGGAAGGTGGGGCACTTGCAGTCATTCTGTCTGCAAAGGAGGCAGAAAGGAGCTGAGTCACATCAAGGGTCCGTTAGTCAGAACAACCGACCCAGGTTCAGACTAGTGGAGGCTCCTAGTCCTTCGACACAGACAACTGCGTAGAACAAAGGGAAAGCCCCAACTGTTTCTGGAGGCCAAGGTCAGCGACTCTACGAGATGCGTGAGGCTGATGGACCCATTGCTCCAATTGCTCAAGGTACTCTATACCTTCATTCTACTCCTGTGTGTATATTGTTTGATTCGGGTGCTACCCATTCTTTTGTTTCGGAGAGTTATGTCAGTAAGCTAGGCTTAGTATGCAATGAAGCTTGTGAGCCTTTCGTAGTCAATCTTCCCAATGGTGAACAATTGGTTGGAACCAAGCGTCTGTCAGAATTTCCGATTACCATCCAGGGTAAGAAGTTTGAAGCAGATTTGATCTGTTTAGATATGGCTCCATACGACATTATTCTCGGTATGGATTAGTTGATACTTCATGGGGCGGTGATCGATTTCATCTCTAGGACTGTGACGGTGTCATCTGGGGGGCCGTTTGTATGCAAGTTCAAGGGTCGCAATGACGCTGATAACGGCAAGCTCATCAATGCGATGGCTGAGTTTAAGCTATTTCGACAAGGATGTGTCGGGTACCTGTGCTACCTGGACGAGCCCAAGAAAGATGAACCTTCAATTCTAGATATTCCGGTCATTTGTGAGTTCCCGGATGTCTTTCCGGAGGAGATTCCTGGTTTACCCCCGAGTCGTGACGTGGAGTTTACAATCGATCTCGAGCCTGGTACCGCGCCAATCTCCAAGGCACCGTACCGGATGGCTCCAGCAGAGATGCAAGAGTTGAAGAAGCAACTCGAGGACCTTCTTGACAAAGGTTATATAAGACCGAGTGCATCACCTTGGGGCGCTCCTGTTTTGTTCGTCAAGAAGAAGGATGGATCATTCCGACTTTGTATCGACTATCGAGAGTTGAATAAAGTCACGATCAAGAACAAGTATCCGTTGCCAAGGATTGATGATCTGTTGGATCAATTGCAAGGAGCAAAAGTCTTTTCCAAGATCGATCTGAGATCTGGTTACCATCAGCTCAGGATTCGTGAGGAAGATATTCTGAGGACTGCTTTCCGGATGAGGTATGGCCACTACGAGTTCGTAGTCATGCCATTTGGACTTACTAATGCTCCAACAGTTTTCATGGATCTGATGCATCGATGTTTCCACCAATATTTGGACAAGTTCGTGGTGGTCTTCATCGACGATATTTTGATCTATTCCCCGAGCAAGGAAGCTCACGAGGAACATCTTCGAATCACTTGGTCAACCCTTAGACAGAATCAGCTTTACGCAAAGTTGTCTAAGTGTGACTTCTGGATCAAAGAAGTGGCTTTCTTAGGCCATGTGATCAATGAGAATGGAGTTATGGTGGATCCCCAGAAGATTGAAGCGGTAGCCGACTGGAAGCGGCCTCAGAATGTGAAGGAGGTGCACAGTTTCTTAGGACTCGCTAGATATTACAGACGGTTCATGGAGGGATTTTCTAAGATCGCTCTACCTATGACCGGTTAACTCCGCAAGGTCCACAAGAAGTTTGTCTGGGATGACAAGTGCGACGCCAGTTTTCAAAAATTGAAGCAGTGTCTGACCTCTGCACCGGTTTTGGCGCTACCGGAAGGGAATGATGGTTATGTGGTCTATAGTGATGCTTCAAAGAATGGGTTAGGGTGCGTACTGATGCAGAAAGGAAAAGTTATTGCATACGCATCTCGACAATTGAAAACCTATGAGGCAAACTATCCGACGCATGATCTGGAGTTAGCAGCTGTAGTATTTGTGTTGAAGATTTGGAGACACTATCTCTATGGTGTGAGGTGCCAAGTCTTCACCGATCATAAGAGTCTCAAGTACGTGTTCACTCAAAAGGAGCTGAATATGAGACAACGCCGCGGGTTAGAGCTACTCAAAGACTACGACATCGAGTTGTTGTATCATCCGGGCAAGGCTAATGTAGTAGCCGATGCATTGAGCCGGAAGACACCGCACGAGACTGTAGTGGCTCTACTCACTGCTCAGACCAAGTTGGACCAAGGGTTGTGCGAGATTGAAGTCTTGTACGATCAGCGTCGTGGATACCTGAGTATGCTTGAGATTCAAGCTACACTACTTGATCAAATCAGGGAAAGGCAGGTTGACGACGTGGTCTTGGTAAAACTAAGCAGTGAAGTGATGGACAGGAAATCTCCTGAATTCGTGATTCAGGACGATGGATCACTCTGGTTTCAGGACCGGATTTGTATGCCTGACGTAGATGGTCTTCGCCAGTTGGTGATGAAGGAGGCCCATTCGTCAGCTTATTCTGTACATCCAGGCTCTAGCAAGATGTACAAGGACCTCAGGAAGAAGTTCTGGTGGCCCAACATGAAGTGGGATGTAGCGGAGTTTGTGGCGAAATGCTTGACTTGTCAGAAAGTCAAGATAGAACACCGTAGACCAGGTGGTGAATTGCTACCTCTTCCAGTGCCAGAATGGAAATGGGAGGATATCGCTATGGATTTCTTCACAGGGTTGCCTAAGACTCAGACTCAAAAGGATGCTATATGGGTAATCATTGACAGGCTCACGAAGAGTGCTCACTTTGTGGCTATCAAGTCAACATGGGGAACCCAGAAGCTATCAAAAGTGTTCCTACACGAAATTGTCCGTTTGCATGGTACTCCAAAGACCACTGTATCGGATCATGATGGTCGATTCATGTCGAGATTCTGGAAGGAACTCCACAAGGCCATGGGAACCGAGTTGAGGTTCAGTACTGCGTTTCATCCTCAGACGGATGGACAGTCTGAGAGGATCATCCAGACCTTGGAAGATATGCTGAGAACTTGCGTACTTGACCGTCCGACTAGCTGGGAGAACAGCCTAAGTCTGATTGAGTTCATGTACAACAACAGTTGGCATGCTACCATCAAGATGGCTCCATTCGAGGCTTTGTATGGTCGAAGGTGCAGATCTCCGATTTGTTGGGATGAGAATACCGACAAGGTTCTGCTCGGACTGGAGCTAGTCGAAAGGACTGCCTCAGACATTGCGTTGATCAGACAGAGGATGTTGACAGCTCAGAGTCGACAGAAGTCCTACGCAGATCTGAAGCGCAAGAATGTCGAATTTGAGGTTGGTGGCAAGGTGTTTGTCAGGGTGTTGCCATCCAAGGGTGTGTTCAGGTTCGGCAAGCGTGGAAAGCTTAACCCTCGCTACGTGGGACTGTTTGAGATCCTTGATAGGGTGGGGTCTCTAGCGTATCGTTTGGCATTGCCGCCATCCACACATCCGGTGCATAACGTGTTCCACGTGTCCTTGTTGAGAAAGTATGTACCAGATGCGTCTCATGTGCTGAGCTATGATGACATCGAGATTCAAGCAAATGGTACCTACGAAGAGATACATGTGCGTAATCTCGAGCGTCGCGAGAAGCAATTGTGGAACAAGGTAGTACCATTAGTACGGATTCTTTGGTCCAAGGCTGGATCTGAAGAGGTTACTTGGGAAACCTGGGAGACTGAGGAGGATATGCTTAGTCGCTTTCCCGAGCTGTTTTCGGCCTAGTTTCGGGGTCGAAACCTTTTTAAGGGGGAAGTGATGTAATACCCCTCATTTTTAGTAAGGGTATTTGGGTAATTTTACCAACCCTCGTACTGTAGTCGGATCATTTTCAGAGAAGTTCAGAAATTTTGTATCATGTTTGAGCTCTGTAATATTTTCCTGAGTGGAATAAAATACATTCGACGTATTTTCGGGTCTTAGAATACTCGTTCGGGTACGAATATAGTTAACCCGGGGTTTAAACCCATGCCCATACCTTTTTTCCCAGGCAAATAGACGCGGAAAAAGGGTAATCATTATAGCTGGCAGGTGGGTTTTGCCGCGATTGCGGTGACGTCACCGTGATCGTGGAAAACTCGAACACGCAAGCTTCGCTTCGTCGTCAGAGCCTCGCCGTTCGCGCCGTCGTCGATCATCTGGCTGGTCGTTGATCTGGGCAGGGAGAGCTCCTTCCTTTTGTCTATAAAAGGGGGTCGGATTGAGGGTTGAAGGGCACACCGAAATCACTCTCTCCCTCTCAGATTCTCTCTCATTTTCGTGCCCGCCGGAGGTCGAAGCTCTCGCCGGAAATCTTCAAGCTATCGTCGGAGCTCTTGTTGGAGGTGGTAGTGCTCTCAAGGTGGTGCATTGAAGGTGCAAGGTGCCCAGGAGTCGAGCCCCGTCGCGTCGCCCCCGGTGAGATTTCTCCCTTTCGAGTCGTCGGAGTTCATGTCCGCGATCGCGGACATGAACTACCTCGACCGCGGCCATGACATAGGCGACTGCATTGGAGGCAACTGTCATCTGTGCTCGCGGACACTCATCCTCGACGACCGCGACCGCGGCAGTGCCCACCGCAATCGCGGATTGCCTGGGCAATCGCGACCGCGGCAGTGCCCACCGCGATCGCGGATTGCCTAGGCAATCGCGATCGTGGCTTTGGGCTTATCGGTCTCGGTCGGGGCCTTCGTTCCTTCGATTTGGTTCGTTCCTTCTTCGATTCGTATCATTTTAAATGTCGAATCTAACCTAGGATTTCGTTATGGGTCGTTCCATAGGAATCTGTAATCCGAGTTCTGTTCCCGTTCCGGACCCAGAAACCCGTCTTCGTCAATCGTTCGTCTAATCTAAGGCAAGTGGCGGTTCTCTCTTGCTTATCATTCCATATTTCTATTAATTATCAATTGTTTTAATTGTTAATTAAATGGGATGAATATTGTTTTCGTTGGAAACAGTTTTGATAAAAGTATTGGATACGATTAAAAGAGATATTATAATAGGTTGTATATACTGCTAGAAACAACGCTATTATAGATATATATATATTGTTGCCATGATGGCATTGATGTGGATTATTATGTGGTTTTAAATGTTTAGTTAGAACGAGTATTCGTAGGAACGCTTTGTACCTTGCGAGGTCTAGTTGTTTCTTTATAACTGGTGCTAGGATGATTTTTCCCTAGTACTCTCTGGTCATGACCTTGCCCTTACTCAGGGTAGGTGCACACAGTTGGTGCCGATTCTCGGGATTTATTCCCTTCAATATCTCTCGCGATGAGATGATATATAAAAGCTTATAACGTGAATGTACGCTTTGTCACTAAATAAAGATAAGTGCCGCTATGCACATAATTAATGAACCTTGGGCGAGAAGTACAACTTGGAAACTCGTCTGGACTTCGACTAAAGTAAGTCCTCCTTCCAAATCTGAATTCGCATTACGCGGTGAGGTTGGTCATGGACCCAAATGGGCAAGTCTTTTTAAACGCTTGTGTGAAACTTTAATGTTCCCGAACACTTGTCATACTTTCCGATAAGACTCAATCTCTTGGAGTCTTATCTTCATATGTTTCCTTTAGACTCGATCCTTAGGAGTGTTCTCTTGATCATTCTACTTTGAATCATTCTTGTAGAAGTATTGAGGTTTATTATCGTCGTCGGCTTTCATCGAGAAGCGATGGGTCTAACCTAATACGACTACCTTAGAACCTTTCTGTTTTACCCTTGCATAGTCTTTCATTAGACTAACCAACCGGTTATTTTTTCCCTTGCATGGTTGGCTGGTATCATCCGTCTCATACGGCACATCAGGTAAACTACCGTTCCGTGAAGGCTAGAATCCGACTATGAAGGCAGGTGAAATTTTTAAGAGTTTTATCCAGGTTGAAGATCCTAGGCGAATGATCGCTTCGATCAAAACCTTATGTTATTTATTTAAAAGACTTCCGTTGTATTAAACGTATTTTGTATTTCTGTTGTATTTGGGATTTACGGATGTAATTCCGAGACTTTGGTTTCAATAAAGATTATGATATTTCATATTATCAGTGTGTTTTATATATTGTATAAATTGGTTAAGCCTTGGGTAGCTTCGAATGTGGAATCTGAGGTCACTGGCGGTAATACTTTCAAGGTTATATATTTGGGGGTGTTACAGGTCGAACGCCCTAGACGACATGGAGGAGAGGACATACGAGGTTGAGGTCGGTCTCTCTCGAATGATTGTCCGCGAACTCCAGGAGTATATCCGCCAAGCAAGATTGCTACTTGACCTTTTGTACGAGGTGAACAGGGCAGACTTCCAACCAAGATTTCTGGAGGAGTTTTGCTACCCACCGGGATCTGATGGGGCTAGACCAAGTGTTCCCGCGCCTAGAGAAAGGCTGAGGGCACCGAGGCCGAGGGATGAGCCGTGTGCTCCAGGGCCGAGTAGGTCAAGAAGTCTGACACCAGACCCCGATGATAGACCCTGTGCGAAGAAACAGTGCATGAGGGCTTCCTATTATAGGAGTCTTTTCGAGGCACCATGATGGGGGCCGGTGTTAAGTTTAGCATTTTTCTTTTCTAGTATTTCGGTTGTTTCGTTTGGATAGCATTGTATTCTCCAAGCAATTTTGCCTTGTCACTTGGAAGAATTTTCCCATGTAACCCTTTCAAACTCAGTTTCAGTTCATCAATTAAAGTTTACCAAGTTTGGTCTATTCTACGTTGACTTTATACGTTGTACATATTGAAATGTTATTAATGTTATAAAGTACTTGGAATTTGATCGATAAACAGACGCTTGGTTCCAACCAAATGTTCAAGGAGAAGATGACTGGTCGATTCTTTTCCCGAGCTATGAGGGAAGAGAAGCATAAGGAGTTTCTCTCACCAAGGACGGATGGATTGAAAGTGACTGAGCTTGTGGCCAAGTTCAATCACCTATCACAGTACGCTGGGCCGGAAGTGTCCAGTGATGAGCAAAAGATCTGGCATTTCCATGAGTGGATGAATCCGGACATTAAGCCACTGATGGTGCGTCACGGATGCTCTACTCTGGAGCAGTACGTGGATGCAGCGTATAAGTTGGAGGTGACTCTGGAAGAGTCGGCTAAGAAGCGCAATCGCCAGAGACCGGCACAGAGCCAGCCTCAGGCAACTGGATTCAAGCGACCCGCGCCACCGTCAAACTTTGCCAAATCTGGCCGGGCAAGAACAGAGATGACTCATGGAGGGTCTACGCAACGTTCGGGTCAGGGCAAGAATCCGATCCAGTGCTACAACTGTGGTACACCCGGGCACAAGAGCAATGAGTGTCCGAAGGAAAGGAAGACGTGCTTTGGTTGCGAAAAGGTGGGGCACTTGCAGACATTTTGTCCGCAGAGGAGGCAGAAAGGAGTTGAGTCACAGCGAGGGTCCGTTAATCATAACAAACGACCCAGATTCAGACCAGTGGAGGCTCCTAGTCCTTTGACGCAGACAACTACACAGAACAATGGAAAAGCCCAAGCTGCTTCAGGAGGTCAAGGTCAACGACTCTACGAGATGCGTGAGGCTGATGGACCAAATGCTCCTACTGCTCAAGGTACTCTATACCTCCATTCTACTTCTGTTTGTATACTTTTTGATTCGGGTGCTACCCATTCTTTCATTTCGGAAAGTTGCGTAAGTAAGCTAGGCTTAGTATGCAATGAGGCCTGTGAGCCTTTCGTAGTCAATCTTCCCAATGGTGAACATTTGGTTGGAACCAAGCGTCTGTCAGAATTTCCGATTACCATTCAGGGTAAGAAGTTCGAAGCAGATTTGATCTGTATAGCCATGGCTCCATACGACATTATTCTCGGTATGGATTGGCTGACGCGTCACGGGGCGGTGATCGATTTTAGCTCAAGGACTGTGATGGTGTCATCTGGGGGCCAGTTCGTATGCAAATTCAAGGGTCGTAACGACGCTGATAACGACAAGCTCATCAATGCGATGGCCGCTGTAAGCTACTTCGACAAGGTTGTGTCGGGTACCTGTGCTATCTGGACAAGCCCAAGAAAGATGAGCCTTCAGTTCTTGATATCCCGGTCATTCGTGAGTTTCCGGATGTCTTTCTAGAGGAGATTCCTGGTTTACCCCCGAATCGTGACGTAGAGTTTACCATTGATCTCGAACCTGGTACCGTGCCAATCTCCAAGGCACCGTATCGGATGGCTCCAGCAGAGATGCAAGAGTTGAAGAAGCAACTCGAGGACCTTCTTGAGAACGGATATATAAGGTCGAGTGCATTACCTTGGGGCGCTCCGGTTTTGTTCGTCAAGAAGAAGGATGGATCGTTCCGACTTTGTATCGACTATCGAGAGTTGAATAAGGTCACGATCAAGAATAAGTATCCATTGCCAAGGATTGATGATATGTTGGATCAATTGCAAGGAGCAAAAGTCTTTTCCAAGATCGATCTGAGATCTGGTTACCATCAGCTCAGGATTCATGAGGAAGACATTTCGAGGACTGCTTTCCGGACGAGGTATGGCCACTATGAGTTCATAGTCATGTCATTTGGCCTTACTAATGCTCCAGTAGTCTTCATGGATCTGATGCATCGATGTTTCCAACAATATCTGGATAAGTTCATGGTGGTCTTCATCGACGATATTTTGATCTATTCCCCGAGTGAGGAGGCTCACGAGGAATATCTTCGAATCACCTTGTCAGTCCTTAGACAGAATAGGCTATATGCAAAGTTGTCTAAGTGTGACTTCTGGATCAAAGAAGTGGCTTTCTTAGGCCATGTGATCAATGAGAATGGAGTCATGGTTGATCCCCAGAAGATTGAAGCGGTAGCCGACTGGAAGCGGCCTCAGAATGTGAAGGAGGTGCGCAGTTTCCAAAATTGCTCTACCTATGACCGGTTTGCTCCGCAAGGTCCACAAGAAGTTTGTCTGGGATGACAAGTGCGAGGCCAGTTTTCAGAAACTGAAGAAGTGTCTGACCTCTGCACCAGTTTTGGTGCTACCGGAAGGGAATGATGGTTATGTGGTCTATAGTGATGCTTCAAAAAATGGGTTAGGGTGCGTACTGATGCAGAAAGGAAAAGTTATTGCGTACGTATCTCGACAATTGAAAACCTATGAAGCAAACTATCCAACGCATGATCTGGAGTTAGCAGCTGTAGTGTTTGCGTTGAAGATTTGGAGGCACTATCTCTATGGTGTAAGGTGCCAAGTCTTCACCGATCACAAGAGTCTCAAGTACGTGTTCACTCAGAAGGAGTTGAATATGAGACAACGTCGTTGGTTAGAGCTACTCAAAGACTACGACATCGAGTTGCTGTATCATCCGGGCAAGGCTAATGTAGTAGCCGATGCATTGAGCCGGAAGACGCCGCACGAGACTGTAGTGGCTCTACTCACTGCTTAGACCAAGCTGAACCAAGGGTTGTGCGAGATTGAAGTCTTGTACAATCATCGTCGAGGATACCTGAGTATAGTTGAGATTCAGGCTACACTACTTGATCAAATCAGGGAAAAGCAGGTTGACGACGTGGTCTTGGTAAAGCTAAGCAGTGAAGTGATGGACCAGAAAGCTCCCGGATTCGTGATTTAGGAGGATGGATCACTCTGGTTTCAGGACCGGATTTGTGTGCCTGACGTTGATGGTCTTCACCAGTTGGTGATGAAGGAGGCCCATTCGTCAGCTTATTCTGTACATCCAGGCTCTAGCAAGATGTACAAGGACCTCAGAAAGAAATTCTGGTGGCCCAACATGAAGTGGGATGTAGCGGAATTTGTGGTGAAATGCTTGACTTGTCAGAAAGTCAAGATAGAACACCGTACACCAGGTGGTGAATTGCTACATCTTCCAGTGCCAGAGTGGAAATGGGAGGATATCGCTATGGATTTCGTCACAGGGTTTCCAAAGACTCAGAGTCAAAAGGATGCGATATGGGTAATCATTGACAGGCTCACGAAGAGTGCTCACTTCGTGGCTATCAAGTGAACATGGGGAACCCAGAAGCTATCGGAAGTGTTCCTACACGAGATTGTCCATTTGCATGGTACACCAAAGACCATTGTATCGGATCGTGATGGTCGATTCATGTCGAGATTCTGGAAGGAACTCCACAAGGCCATGGGAACCGAGTTGAGGTTCAGTACTGCGTTTCATCCTCAGACGGATGGACAGTCTGAGAGGACCATCCAGACATTGGAAGATATGATGAGAGCTTGCATACTTGATCGTCCGACTAGCTGGGAGAACAGCCTAAGTCTAATTGAGTTCACGTACAACAATAGCTGGCATGCTACCATAAAGATTGCTCCATTCAAAGCTTTGTACGGTCGAAAGTGCAGATCTCCAATTTGTTGGGATGAGAATGCCGACAAGGTTCTGCTCGGACCAGAATTAGTCGAAAGGACTGCTTCGGACATTGCGTTGATTAGACAGAGGATGTTGACAGCTCAAAGTCGACAGAAGTCTTACGCAAATCTGAAGCGCAGGAATGACGAATTTGAGGTTGGTGACAAGGTGTTTGTCAGGGTGTCGCCATCCAAGGGCGTGTTCAGGTTCGGCAAGCGTGGGAAGCTTAACCCTCGCTACGTGGGACCGTTTGAGATCCTTGATAGGGTGGGGTCTCTAGCATATCGTTTGGCATTGCTGCCATCGGCACATCCGGTGCATAACTTGTTCCACGTATCCTTGTTGAGAAAGTACATGCCAGATGAGTCTCATGTGCTGAGTTATGAAGACATCGAGATTCAGGCAAATGGTACCTACGAGGAGATACCTGTGCGTATTCTCGAGCGTCGCGAGAAGCAATTGCGGAACAAGGTAGTACCATTAGTACGGATCCTTTGGTCCAAGGCTGGATCTGAAGAGGTTACTTGGGAAACCTGGGAGACTGAAGAGAATATGCTTAGCCATTTTCCCGAGCTGTTTTCGGCCTAGTTTCGGGGTCGAAACCTTTTTAAGGGGGTAGTGTTGTAACGCCTCATTTTTTTTTGTTTATTCGGCCAAGTTTCGGGGTCGAAACTTTTTTTAAGGGGGAGGTGATGTAATACCCCTCATTTTTAGTAAGGGTATTTGGGTAATTTACTCAACTCTCGTTCTGTGATCGTATCGTTTTTGGAGAGGTTCGGATTTCTGTATCGAGATTGATCTCTGTAAAATCCCCTGAGTGATATAAAATACATTCGACGTATTTTTCGGGGTTTAGAATATTTGTTTGGGTACAAATATATTTAATCCGAGGTTTAAAACCCACGCCAAACCTTTTCCCGGGCAAATAGACGCGGAAAAGGTATTTCCGCGACCGTGGTGGCATTTCCGTGATCGCGGAAATATGGGCTTCAGAAGGGCTGGGCACAGGAATTTTCCGCGACCGTGGATAAAGTTCCACGACCGTGGATAAAGTTCCACGACCGCGGAAAACTCCAACACGCCAACGTCGCGTCGCTCAGAGCCTTGCCGTTCGCGCCACCGTTGATCTTCTGGCTTGCCGTTGATCTGGGCTGGGAGAGATATTCCTTTGGCCTATAAAATGAGCTCGATCTGGAGGTTGAAGGGCACTCCAATCTGAAATCACACTCTTCCTCTCTCGTTTTCTTGCTCGCCGGAAGTTGAAGCTCTCGCCAGAATCTTCAAATCGTCGTCGGAGCCCTCGCTTGGAGTCGTAGCAGCCTCAAGGTGGTCCATTGGAGGCACAAGGTGTCCAGAAGTCGAACCCCATCCGAATCGAGCCCCGTCGCGTCACCTCCGATGAGATTTCTCCCATTCTGAGTCGCCGGAGTTCATGTCTGCGACCGCGGACATGAACAGCCGCGACCGCGGCTGTGACAAGGCCGGCCGCGTCCACGGCCGCTGCCTTTGTCACTCGTGGACACTCGTCCTCGACGCCCGCGACCGCGGCAGAGCCACCGCGACCGCGAATTGCCTGGCAATCGTGATCGTGGCATTTGGCTTGCCGGTCTCGGGCGGGACTTCCATTCTTTCAATTTGGTTTGTTCTTCCTTAGATTTGTATATTTTATTGTCGAATCTAACCTAGGGTTTCGTTATGGGTCATTCCGTAGGAATCTGTAATCCAAGTTTTGTCCCCGTTGCGGACCCAGAAACCCGTCGTTGATCAATCGTTCGTCTAATCTAAGGCAAGTGGCGGTTCGCTCTTGCTTATCATTCCATGTTTCCGTTAATTATCAATTGTTTAATTGTTAATTAAATTGGGATGAATATTGTTTTCATATGGGAACAGTTTTGATAAAACGTATGTGATATAAAAAGTGATATTATAATAGGTTGTATATACTGCTAGAAACAACGCTATTATATATATATTATTTCCATAATGGTATTGATGTGGACTATTGTGTGATTTTAACTGTTTAGTTAGAACGAGTATTCGTAGGAACGCTATGTACCTTGCGAGGTCTAGTTGTTTCTTTATAACTGGTACTAGTGGGATTTTTCCCTAGTACTCTCTCTGGTCATGACCGTACCCTTACTCAGGGTAGGTGCACACAGCTGGTGCCGACACTCGGGATTTATTCCCTCTGGTATCTCTCGCGATGAGATGATATATCTTAAAAGCTTGTAACGTAAATGTATGCTTTGTCACTAAAATAAGATAAGTGCCGCTATGCACATAATTAATGAACCTTGGGCGAGAAGTACAACTTGGAACCTCGTCTGGACTTCGATTAGAATAAGTCCTCCTTCCAAATCTGAATTCGCATTACGCGGTGAGGTTGGTCGTGGACCCAAATGGGCAAGTCTTTTTAAACGCTTGTGTGAAATTATAATGTTCCTGAACAGTTGTCATACTTTCCGATAAAACTCAATCTCTTGGAGTCTTCTCTTCATACATTTCCAGTAGACTCGATCTTTAGGAGTCTTCTCTTGTTCTTTCTGTTTCGTAGAAGTATTGAGGTGTACTATCGTCATCGGCTTTCATTCGAGAAGCGATGGGTCTAACCTAATACGACTACCTTAGAACTTTTCTGTTTTACCCTTGCATAGTCTTTCATTAGACTAACCAACCGGTTATTTTCTCTTGCATGGTTGGCTGGTGTCATCCGTCTCATACGGCACATCAGGTAAACTACCGTTCCGTGAAGGCTAGAATCCGACTATGAAGGTAGATGAAGTTTTTAAGAGTTTTATCCAGGTTGAAGATCCTAGGCAGGTGATCGCTTCGATCAAGACCCTTATGTTATTTATTTAAAATACTTCCGCTGTATTAAACATATTCTGTATTTCTGTTGTATTTGGGATTTACGGATGTAATTCCGAGACTTTGGTTTCAATAAATATTATGATATTTCATATTATCAGTGTGTTTTATATATTGTATAAATTGGTTAAGCCTTGGGTGGCTTCGGATGTGGAATCTGAGATCACTGACGGTAATACTTTCAAGGATATATATTTGGGGGTGTTACAGCGGCGTAGAGAGAATTTAGGATTCTTGAGAGGAGTAGAGTGTTCTAGAGAGCGTGTGAGAAATAAGGGGATAGAGGGAGTTAGATATGGGAGAGGGAGAGAGTCAGATGGGGTATTGGGGGGATAGATCATTGATGAGGGTAGGTGAAGGGTGGGGAAAAAGACAAATAATGGTAGAATAGAGAGAGTAAATATAGATATGTAGTGAGTGTATTTTAGGAAATTAAATATGGATAAAAAAGGAATGAAATGAAATGGGGTGAATTTTTTAGGACGCCCGATAAAGAAAATATAGCTTATATTATGGGACGGAGGGAGTAACTGAAAAGTATATGAAAACACAACATATTCTACACTATGAGAAAAGAGGTACATGCTCTTGGTAGTGGTCCAAAATGATTAAAATTTTGGATGAATTTAAATCCGGACTTATCTGGCAAGTTGGAAATGGCAGAACTATCAGATTCTGGACTGATAGATGGATCTCAAAGAATCCCTCAAGCGACACTATCAATTTACAATAAATTCAAAACAAAGACGCTTTGGTGGCGGATTTTATTTTGCCAAACAATACCTAGAATAAAGAAAAAAAATTGAACAAGCGGCACCAAATGATATATTTAAAAAATCACATCCATAGCACTACCCTTAAATAATATAAATGATAGAATGTACTGGGAAGCCAGTAAAAATGGATGGTTTTCTACAAAATCAGCCATGAACATGATTAATGTTAATAAAAGATACTCAGCTTATGACTCTTCCTGGATCTGGAAGCTGGACACCTTTTTTAAGGTTAAAAATTTTCTCTGGAAAATTATGAAAAACGGACTCCCAACCAAAGCAAGACTATCTGAAAAAGGAGTAGCACTCCTCTAGGGTTGTGTCCGCTGCAATGCACAATCTGAGAATTCTAATCATATTTTATTCTTATGTACCCATACCATGAAAACAATTGATGCAATAAATCACCAAACGTTGGGGATTATCAGATCCCTAAACTTTGGAAATAAAAAAAACACATGAACTAATCAAGGAAATCCGACACAAAACGGAGAAATCACAATTCTTAGAGTTAGTGGTTTCTCGGTGGGGAGTCTGGTTCTACAGAAATCAACAAAGCTTTGGAAGAACAAACAATGACGTTGAACTTATAAAAGATGAACCTATCTACATCAAAAATCAAATCCATAATTGGAAACAAACGAAGAATTGGAACCTAGATTGTTTGGCTATAGACAAACAACAAAAATACAATAACAGAAGACGACCAATTAAGAAATGGAAGAAACCACCAGATAATGTCATAAAAGTTAACACAGATGGATCCACTAGGACTAATGGAGAATCTATCTATGGCTTTATAATGCGAAATAGCAAATGTGAACCATTGTTCCTTTTTGGGGGGAAATGTGGAATATATACCCCTTTAAAAACAGAAACTCTCGCAGTTAGGAATGCTTTTCTTAAAGTCTGTGAATTAGTAGACCCGGGCATCTCCGGGCCCGGGCCGGATATGGTCCGGGCTTGACCTAAAATTTTTGTCCGTTTATCCGGGCTCGGGCCGGGCTGAGCCCGGGAATAGGGCTTGGACAACTGTCCAAGCCCGTCCGCATTTTCGGGCCCGGATAGCCCGTCAGGACCTGATTTAGATTTTGTATATAATTCACATCCTATAATTCTTGTCCATAATTAAAAAACATCAAAATCTTTATATGTCTAAATAGTCTTTCCACCTTACAATAAAAAACATTAAATATCCAATATCAAAGTCTACATACATGTGAGAACAAGAGGTGAAGGTGTCGAGATTTGTAGTGGAAGGAAGGTTAGAGGAGGCTAGAGAAATTTGGAGCAATAGAGGTAAAAGAGGAGGCTGGAGGCGGTAGGCAAAATGTGAGAATGAGGGGTGAAGTGGAGTTTGTATTCCTAAGAAAATTAGCTTTTATATTATTTAGTATAAGTGTTTTTGTTTTTGTTTTTATTTTTATTTTTTTAAGAGTAGTAATAATGTCTTATTATATATATAAATAATATTTATAAATTATATACGGGCCGGGCTCATTGGCCCTACAAGCTTGTCCCCTTGCCCATACCCGGCCCTCCCGGTACTCGGGTCGGGTATTTTCGGCACTTTAGGGCTTGCGAGCTTGTCCAAACCCTCCCGTTTACACGGGCGGGTGGGCCGGGCCGGACGGGCCAGCCCGCGTTTGCCCAGGTCTAGGTTTTAACAACATTCAAACTGAAAGCGATAATCTTACAATTGTAAACGTTCTGAATAAAATTTGGCATTGTCCTTGGGATATTGAAATTTTAATTTCTGATATCCTTTGTGTGTTTACAACTGTTTAATTCAGTGCATATTTGTCATGTCTTTCGAGAAACTAACGCTATTGCCGACTGCATTGCGAAGCTGGCCCAGCGGAGTTCCTTGGAAGATTTTCAAGATGATCTAGAGATTTTAGTTCTCATCCGCAAGGATGCTATAGGCTGAGAAACCGAGTCTTCTGTGGTTTCCAGTCTAATTTTTACCTTTTAAAAAAAAAAGTGTTCAACTACTATTCTTTACTTTTTCTCTAATATATAATTAGTTTATTTGACTCTCAAGAGAAATTCCTAATTAAAGATGCTTCTTAAATAGTATTATATACGTTCACATTTCACAACAATATATTTTGTATGAGATACTTATCATATTTATATAGAGGCTTTCATTGTTTTCTACTTTATTTTGTTAAAATAATTATTCCTTACATTTATTTTTGTTAAAATATTTATTTATTACAATTAGATGTGCAAAAGCTCGATTTTAAATAATACTGAATTATAGAAATTGTATATCCTTGTGCTTCTAAAATAATTACTTATTGCAATTAGATGTGCAAAAGCTCGATTTTAAGAAATACTGAATTTATAGAAATTGTATATCCCCGTGCTTCGCACGGGGCCTGCGACTAGTATAAATATAATATAGATTTTCTTATTCAATTACAATAATATCACCTAGATATATCACATAAATTACTACTCATTAATATGGTAAGAAAGATATAGATTTACAAAGTTGATAATTGAGCTTTAAATTATAGAAAAATGAAAGGGCAAATATGTAATAACTCTCATTTTACCATAAGGGTATTAATGTAATTTATATTTTTATGATAATAATAAAGTTTATGGTATTTATTTTATTTATTTTAATGAGAAAAATAATTTAAATCAAACTTAACTTAAGTATAAAAGTTATGTCTTGAATATTTTTTGTACAAATTATTATAAGGTTACATTAAAAATGGTAGAGAAGTGTTTACCAAGTAGGATTAAGTTTATAAAATAAAGTTTGGGAGCTTTATTATAATTTGGTAAAGAAAAGGGGGCAAATGTGCCACAAGTTGGATACTTGGGACAAAAATTGCAAATAACCCCAAAATATGGTGGTTGGCCATAAATAAGGGAAAGTGGAATTAAAATTCCAGCCATTCTTTTCCCTCTTCTAGAACCCTAGTTAGGATCTCCCAGATCAATTCAAATTCGACCAAATCTTTGTTGAATCAGTTCAATCAACAAATCTATATTGTTACCAAGGTAATTATCTAGTAAAACCCTAAGTTACTAGATGTAATTAGCCTCAAATTCGTCCGGGTTCATCCAAATTAGTGGAAGTTGCGTTTTGGCGCTTGAAATTCGAATTGAACCAATTTGATTCGATTCGATCTGCTAAGATTGATTTGGAGTATTATCAAATCATAACCAACGAAGATATATCTTCCCCCCTATAAATTGGACCCTAGACAAGTCAATTTCTCATCAAAACAATTAACACTTCTATACTCCTCTGTTTTTCTGCAGCCACTGTTGGGGCAATTTTCCGACTCCGGTGGTCTTCCTCCGCCGCCACCAGTCATCCTCGGTGATATCCCACTTCTCCACGATTCCATAGCCGCCTACCCCGCTCCGTTTGGATCCCGAACGAGCCTCCGCAAAACTCGACTTCAAAACCTCTGTTTTTGGTGGTATTGTTGTTGTTCGTTCTGTCCTTTTGCGTTGCTGCTTCTATTGTGCGGTTATAAATGCCTTAATACAGACAATTCAATATTAAGCAATGATGAATTGAATTTAGCAACATATATAGTTATTTGTTTAAGCTGCTTGGTTTGAATTCAATCAAGGATACACATTGGAATTGGAATTGGAATTGGAATTTGTATAAGCGTGCTGGGGGTTGCACTGTGCAATATATATAGCTATCTTCCAGTAGCTAAATTAGTACATTGTACGTATATACATATGACATTCATGTACCGCACAATGCCATGTTACATATTGGGTTGTTAGTTTAGTAATTGCTTAATTTAGATTAAGCATGATTAAGTTATTAAGTTAAAATAATGTATATTATTTTAATTTGGTAAATAAAATAATATTGTATTATATTTTATAATAATAAAAAAATCAGCAATTAGAATTTATAAATGAAATTTATAAAATTATTGAGATGGTTCATGAGATTATTAAAATAAATTGACTAATGGTAATTTATTTTTGGGTGCATTTTGGAACCGATATTGGATCGGAATTAAAGCATAAGTCAAGCCGTAAGTTAGAGCCGACATCCGTAGTTACATCGTTTTAACGTCGAAACGATCTAAGGCAAGTGGCGGTGAGGTTGGTCGTGGACCCAAATAATCAAGGTCGGTTTTCAAGCTTTGTGTGAAATATAATGTTCCCAAACAAACATAAGTATTCCTATAAGCCTTGGGTCTAATTAAAGAGGTCGTTTCGACGTTATATAATGTACCCAAACAAACATAAGCTTTGGATATGCGATCCGAGATCACTGGCAGTAATATTCCTAAAGTAATTTAGGGGTGTTACAAAATAAGTAAATGAGCAAATTAATTTGATGACTTGACATACCTCAATGGTTGACAAATAAGGAGAAATAACTAGCATAGTGCTCCTGCCAAGCACGGGATTAAAATTTTAATTTATTTTGATAATAAGACATTAAAGTACATGAAGTCAACTATATTTTCCGATACTAAAAAATAATTATTTGTTTAAATAACTTCCTTAGGTTATATAGTACTAAAAAATAATGTCATATTTTAGGAAAGATAGCCTAAAAATTTATCATAGATAACTAGCCAAAGTTGGATGTTAAATAAGTATCATAATAAATAATCTTAGGTATTTTTTGAATAATGAATATCTATTTTCATGGGATATTATCAATCAAATATACTTTTTTATATATAAAAAAAAATGATATCATGTGTTTAAATAACTTCCTTAGGTTATATTTTTTCCAAATTAGCAAATTCCCTTTTTCCTAAACCCTAAAGTATATAGATTAAATTCAATAAAAGTAGGTTATTTTTTCTCCACATAAATATATGTTTTGACACTTGAATTCAAAATATTTGTCGCGAAAAATATTTTTAAAAATACAAGGTAAAATCTTCTCTATATGATAACAAATTTTATTTCCATCCTAAGGGGATATATAATCGGGATTTCTATTTCACGCACCGGCAAAATTGCTATTTCACGCACTGGTTCGTCCGTCACGGATCATGTGCATCCGTCCGTGACGGACCAAATCGATTTGTCCGTGACGTATGGATTCATTTGGTCCGTCACGGACGGATGCACATGGTCCGTGACGGACGAACCCCTAAACCAGAAAATTGAATGTTACTTGTCCCCACCTAACTACATTAACTATCCCGTCATATCTCATCAATATTACGACCAAAATTAAACCCTAAACCTCCATCACTCTTCCCTTTCCCTCCCACAACACATCTTCCATTCTCATCATCTTCCAAGAGTTCATTTCCATGGCAAATGAAGATGATTTTTCCAAATTCAATGATGGAGAAGATGTTTCAAGGAGTTACAATTACAATGAGGTATGTTTTTTAAGCTTTTACCTTACATGTTAGTAAAAGTTAAGAGTTTTTATGGTTCTTTCTTGTGAATGTATATGATTGAGTTGTTCTTACCCCAAAACAAACACTTTCTTAAGGTAATTTCAATAGTTGTGAGTATATGTTCATAAAAACTTCATCTTTGATTAAGTTGTACTAAAAAGTTGTAGAATTTGTGTGCAAAACTGCATGTTTGATTGTTTGGGCTTTGTTATATTGAGTGCAAAACTGTAAGACTTCATCTTTGTTCGGCGACTGTTTTTTTAAAGAAAAACAGTCCGTGACGGATGGATGTCCTCCATCCGTCACGTATGAATTCACCTCATCCGTGATGTATGGATTTACTTCATACGTGACGTACCAGGTAAACCCATACGTGACGGATGGAATGTGTTTATTCGTCACGTATGGATGTGTTTGACAGAAACTGGATGTTTCGCTAACTTGTTTTTTTACTTCAATAGAAGAACAATATCGTGAACAACGGTATTAACAATCTGTCCCTGAATGATGCCTGGGAAATGGCACCACCGTCCTTCTCACTTGGGTTGTTCGGCGAACCTATGCCGCCTCAACAACCTCATATGCCGGGATTAGATTGTTTTGCTCATAGTGGAATTCCGTCTGTAAGGTGGCAAGCTCCACGTAAGTTTGGGTTTCCGGCATTACACACACAACCGCGGTTTTCTTATCCTACACCTGAAGAAATGATTGTTTCGGAAGATTATTCAGAGAAGTTTACCACGGGTGAAGTATTCGGCTCCAGAGATGATGCAATTAAAAGGGCTAGACAGATTGCCTTTGATAATCACTTCTGCCTCACTTTTGGTCGGGATAGAAACTTTGGTGGAGGAAGCCTTCGGAAGTCATGGTTGTTGTGTGAAAAAGCGGGAATTTACATTCCTAAAGATGAAAACAGAGTAAGACAAAAAACAAGAAGCAAAAAATGTTATTGTCCATTCAGATTGTTGTGTCAATAAAATCCGATGGACTCATATACAATCAATGTAGTTGTTGGAACCCACAACCATGTCATTGGTGATGACTTGTACGGGCATGCAGTTGCTGGCAGGATGACACCTAAGCAGAAGAAGTTGGTTAAGGTCATGACAGAAAATCATAGTAAACCATCAAAGATTACAACAACACTTAACCAGGACCCGAACAACTGCACTAAAATGAATCAGATTTACAATGAAGTGTACAATGTCCGACATAGTGGGATGGAAGGAAGAACCGTGGTCTAAGAGTTCTTCCATAAGTGCAAGGAGAACAACTACTTTGTGGAGCATAGGTCGGATCCAACGACGAATAAGATCACCGACATTTTCTTTGCCAGTCCAGATTCCATGAAACTCCTAAAAGCATTTCCGTACGTCCTTTTGCTAGACTCCACATACAGTACTAACAGGTTAGTGTAACACATCTACTTGCTACATCTATTTGTTGATATGTTTATTCATTATGCATGACACATCTTCTTGTGCAGGTATGACTTGCCTTTCCTCGAAATAATAGGAGTCACGTCTACATGGAAGAACTATAATGTGGAGGGGGCATTTCTACAGCATGAGACAGAAGACAACTACATGTGGGCCGCACAACAACTTCTTAAAATGTGCACAAAGTGTCAAGTAACACCGACATGCCTAGTGACAGATCGTGAAAAGGCATTGATGAATGCGTTAGATAAACTTTTTCCAAGTGCCAAGTCTATCCTCTGTAGGTGCCATGTGAAGAAGAACATATAGGACAATGCTAGGAAGGAGATGAAGGATAAAAGCTTGGGTACAAGGTTTGCAAATGCATACTATAATTTATTCAAGCAAACAGTTGTATCCAAGTACGAGATGGAGTTGCGTAGAATTCAGTCGGAATGGAGGGTTTGGCCACGTCTGAATCATTATGTAAGAAACAGCTGGCTCATCCCGTACAGGGAAAGACTTGTGTCAGCTTGGACAGATATTGTTTTCACGCTCGGAACGTCAACGACAAACAGGTTAGTGGCCACGTCTAAATCTGTATTGCATTCTCATTTGATATATTTTGGGGGGCTTTCTGTTATCTGCACAGCTTTCTGCTATCTGCACAGCTTTCTGTTTCTGTTATATGCATGGTTCATCACGTATGGATTCACATAATCCGTGATGGACAAAAGTTTATCATTCTTCACGTATGGTTTCTCTTCATACGTGACATACGAAAGAGTTTAATCTGTCACGTGTGAAGAGAAACCATACGCGATGAACCACTTATTACAGATAACAGAAACATTCTTCTATGATCAAACTTTAAACTTTTTTGTACTAAATATAGAGTTGAAGGAGCACACTCTAGTTTGAAAGACTTCTTGACTACTCCACATGGCAGTCTAGACACGATATTTGGTCAATATCATTCAAAGATGGTTAACCAAGTGAAGGAAATCAAGGGGACCTTCAACGAGAGTGCACAGAACATGATGACGCTTGTGACTGAGGCTGATGTTTTCAAGCTGTTGAAGTACAAAGTATCTAAGGTTGCACTTGACCGCTTGTCGGGACACCTCCTAAGAAGCAACGAGGTAGGCCACCAAAGCCCATTAGTACACCTTCACCAAGCCCTATAGCTCCTATCACTCCTTTGAGGCCATCTCAGGTTAGAGCTTCCAAGAATCCAGTGGGTCAAATGTTTCCACCACTTTTTCATGCTCCACAGTCCTTCATTAAGGACTTTGAACCGTATATGGATATAGTTCCGTCATGTATGCACGAACACATAAACGGTTACTTTGATATTGTTGGTGATGGAAACTGTGGATACAGAGCCGTTGCATATCAAATAGGCATTGGGCAGGAACAATGGAGGATCGTCCGACAATCCATGATTGATAAGGAAAAAGAAATCTTTCCATTGTATGCTCAGACTTGCCTCTTTCCGATTATGCTAGATACAGTACTGGAACAACTTACATGGTTTGACAATGGGATGGCCCCGGAGAATACTTGGATGGTGATTCCAGATATGGGTTGTCTGGTCGCTTCTGCATTCAATTATGCAATTGTCGTGCTGGGTGGTATGAATGCTACTTACTTGCCTTTGCAAGCGGTTCCACATCATCCCGGGGGTGCTAAGCTAAAGACGATATGCATCTGCCATGTTCAGAAGGAGAGTCATTTTATTTCGGTATGTTACTAATCATTTAATCAATTTTTATTCATTATTTAAACTCATTAACTAGGCAAGTGAATACGTTCTCCATTCTTTTGTAGGTGACCCTATCAGAGGCATCACTGTTGCCTCCAGTATTTGTCATGTGGGAGCATGCAAAGGATGCCTCTGCTGCTTGTCTGTATGATCTATTCACTACTCAGCTGATGGCGTATGGACCTTCCAAAAGAAAGAGACGAGGTCGCAAGCCGACTTAAATATTATTGTAATCGCACATTGTAAAGATATTGTTAGGGCAACTTAATATTCTATTTTCTGTATGTTTTTCTAGAAGTATAACTTTTTTTACGTAATCCCGAATTGTTTTTTTTAGGAGTCAACTATAACTTAATATTCTATCATTATGGCAATTCCAATATCGTGTCGTAGTTCTGTAGAGTTGCACCATTTGCAACAAACCGTGCCTTAGACCGTGCTCCCTTAATGAGACGTAGATTTAGCTTTTGTAAAGAGGCACGGTTTAGGACAATTTGTACGTGACGAACCAATACAATTTGTACGTGACGAACCAAATTAATCAGTCCATGACGGACCAATACAATTTGTACGTGACGGACCAATACAATCTGTATGTGACGGACCAATACAATTTGTACGTGACGGACCAATATGTTCTGAGCATGACGGACCACTATGTTGGTTTAGGGTTTGAAGAAATACAAATTGTTCATTACGCTGGTTTAGGGTTTGAAGAAATTAAAAAAAATAGCACACAATACAGAAAACAATACAAAGGTTGATAGAGAAAAGATGTGACACTGCTTTTGCGTTTGAAGAAATTAGGATAGTCTCTGGTGAACGTTCGCTTCATATGATATCTCTGCTTTGCTAAATTTGTTTGCTCCCTACAAAGGTTGATAGTACATAAACAACATTACATAAAAGATACGACATAAATCACCTACGATGTACATCATTTAGTAGATTGAAGTTATACCTACGAATGTTATCAAGATCTTTAACAAGATCTTGATTTTCCTTAACAAGATCTTGTTTTTCCTGTCATTGTTGTCGAATAACCGCGTGTGCCCTCTTCTCGTACATTGGATCAATCCACTCCCTGAAACGACACCCCACTTCTGGGCATCCCCATTACCTTCTTCCGTAGTTCCACTGCAAATCCTAAGTTCGGACAACGGCTTTCAAATTACAGTAGCATAGCCTATCTGCGTTTGTTGATGATTTTGATGAAGATGCCATTATTTGTTGTAGTGTTTGGCTTCTTACAGTAGCCCTAATGCTTCTTATATAGTGAAAAAAATAGGCAATGTGTTTGACAGCTAATAACCAGGTGTTTGACAACTGTTGTATATAGTTATATACAGCTGTTTGAATGCAACCAACCGTGATGGACAAAGCCAAACCACGCGTGACGGACCACTATGTGCCACCCTCATCATTGCCATGTTTGAAGGGTATTTGTGGAGATCCATTACATCGACCAACAATTACCAACAAAGTATCAAATGTGCGATATAAAAGTTATGACAAAGACATGCAAATTAGTTTGATTATCATCATAAAACTAGTCAAGAAACTACAATTCCATAAATGGTGCCACACTCCCTAAAATACAACTAAAGTAGCAAATGAAAACTTGAATGCATCTTAATATTCGTCGTCCTCCTCATCATTGCCATGTTCGTAGGGTCTGAAGTCTTGAATGCAGTGTCGCATAGCGTCACGCATGTTGTAGAATTGTTCTTCCTCCGCATCATGGAAAGGATTTAGACGATGCAATGCTTGTCCAATGACCTACAGAAATACGTATAAATTAAAAAGAATCCGTTTAATTGTATATGTAAAGTAAAAATAAATATCCAACACATATTTTTACCTGGATAGGATCTCTGATGCCAGTATCCTGAGGCCTGACACATGGGTGTGTACGAGGTTTGTACCACTCCATGTAGTCGGCACTACACTCATTTTCTTATGAAGCAGTAGGGCCCATATGTGTGATCCAGATGGAGTGTTCACTTCTTGCATCACAACTCCAGTTTGAAGCAGGGTCATACTGTACTATATAACTCTTGATGCTGGGATGTCTCTGTGCTTTGATGGGCTCTATAACCGGTCGGGGAATCCCCTGTACCACTCCAAATTACCTCGATACCTGATCCGGCATATAGGGCTCGGTAATTCTCATAAATGATATGACCCCATGAAAAAGGCAGGAGCCAACGTCAGGATATTGTAATTAACGTAGCCATAGGGCTGCCAGTCAACCTACACAAAAAAAGGATGCAATTAACACAATAGTAAGTAACTTTACACAATTGTAATACATTAATATGAGAAATAAACCACATCGTATGATACTTACATGCCAAGCTTGCATTAAATCCAGCTCGTCCCTATAGTTTTTTCTATGCCTACTATGAGTCTGCACAGGGTTCCATCGGCTGGCATATGGCACAGCGTCTCCGAAGCAGGGATTTTGTTATGGACGAAAGCTAGGTAAGTATAGATAGATCCAAGCCTGTACATAAATTTGTTTTTATAAACATATCAACCTATACCTTAAATTTTATTAAATAATATAAAAACAATATGCAACACAATCCTTACCAGCAACAACGTGTAGCAGGTCGTGTGATACCCCGTATTTTTGTAAGGTTATTTTGGGAATTATGGAATTTTCCCGAGTACCCGTTGCGTACGTCGGATTTAATACAGAGAGTTTGAGACATTCTGTAATGTGCTCTATTTCTGTAATATTTTTCTCAGTGAAATAATATACAGACAAGGTGCCTTGAATTTTAAATTGTCGTTCGCGTACGATAATTTTTATCCCGGTTTATCGTCAAGCTCGTTCAAAGCCGAATGGGCGGGAAAAGGGGGAAACGGCGACCGCCGTTCAGAAACGGCGACCGCCGTGGTTAGGCCCGAAGAGTCAATGTGTCAGCTTCTAGCTGGCCGCGACAGGCCTAGCAACGGCGACCACCGCATTTACGGCGACCGCCGCGTGCCCGCCGCAGGCAAAATTACGGCGACCGCCGTGATTGTCCAGTGGGCATTGCCCGCCGGTCGCCGGCATCGTTCGAGGCACACCGTTGCGTCGTTTGCCGTGTCTGAGGATTTGCAGATCACTCCTTGGGGTTTGCCTATAAATAGACGAGCTTGGGCATGGGTTTTGGGTCATCTACAACCCCGAATTGCTGCCAAAACTCTCCCTCAAAGTGAGTTGTGTTTTCGTCGGTTTTCTTGTGCTCGTCAGAGGTGTCGTGGTGTGTTTCCACAGTGCCTTTGTGAAGCTTTTGGTTAGCCTTGGAGGTTAGAAGCCAAAGCAAGTCGAAGGAGGCCGAACCGCTCGTGTTTTGGGGTGAGTTTTCTCTCGTTTCAGTCGGCCGTGTTCTTCACGGCGACCGCCGTGTTCTTCACGGCGACCGTCGTGTTCTTCACGGCGACCGCCGTGTTCTTCACGGCGACCGCCGTGTTCTTCACGGCGACCGCCGCCAAGAACGGCGACCGCCACCAGTGCCCAGAACGCCTTCGTGGCTTTGGCTTGGTCGGTTGTCGTCGTGGCATCTTTCCTTTCGTGTTCTTTCGCCGTGTTTAGATTCGTACTGTTTATGTCGGATCTAACTTAGGGTTCCTTTTATGGGTCGACTCGAAGGTTGTTGTGCTGTCGGAACTATACCGTGTCGAGCCCGGAATCCAGTTGACGTCTTTAGACTATTCTGCGGAGTAAGGCAAGTGGCGGTTCGCTCTTGCTCATTCGTTCCATATTTACATTAATTATCAGTAGTTTATCTGAGTAATTAATTTGGAATGAATATTCTATTTGTCTGGAAACGGTTTTGATAAACTGTTTTGAAAATCATATAATAGGTTGTATATCTGTTAGAACAACGCTATTATTTGTGATCGCCTTTCGGGCCTTTATGTGGATTTATCCTGTAACTGTTGTGGTGCTGTAACTGTTTAGTTAGCACTGTTAGATAGGAACGTTACTCGGACTATGTCCAGTCGTTTCTTTATAATCTGGTATCGGGGTGGCTCGTCCCCATCTGGTACTATTCTATGATCATGATCGGTCTCTTACACATGTGTGTAGAGACATGACACTTAGCTGGTGTCACAAACCTTTCGGTATACGTCACTCTCGACGAAACGTATACTAAGATGTGTCGTCCCATTGGTGGGGTACACATGTAAAAGTCTATAACGTGATGTGTGTTTTTGAAATATAAATCAGATAAGTGCTACCTTGACGCACATAATTAATACACCTTGGGCGAGTAGTGCAGCTAAGTTCAGTGCAGCTAGGAAAACTCGTCTTGACTTGAATGTAGTACGTTCTCTTTCCAATCTGGATTCGCTGTAGGAGATGAGGTTGGTCGTGAACCGAAGCATCTCAGTCAGTTTTAAATCATTGTTGTATGATTCTGTAATATTCCAGATTTGTCATTCTTCCTTAAAGACTCATTTCAGTTGGAGTTTTCTTTCGAGTCGATTTCTGTGAAGATTCGGTCTTCCAGAATCTTCTCTTGTGCATACCTCTTGTTTATTCCAGTAGGAGTATGGTGGTTGATAAGCGTACTCGATTATTATTCGAGGGACGAAGAGTCTAACCTAGTACAACTACTTCGAACCATTCTGCTTTGTTCCCTTGCTAGTCTATTCATTTAGACTAACCAACCAATATTTTTCCCTTGCATGGTTGGCTGGTGTCATCCGTTCGATTCGGCACATCAGTTAAGAAGTAGCTCAGAAGATTAGAAGGACTATGGAGTCGGCGGTGGTTTTTGAATGTTTTAATTATTTCTTTAATCAGGTTATGATCCTTTGGACAATAACTCCGATTGTGAAATACTTTCTTAGTCTTCCGCTGTGTTTGGTTTAAACTCTGTTTTGACCTATTCGGGATTGGGTTATAATCCCGTAACTCTTGTTTCCTTGACAATGTTATGTTTTGGAATTTAATGCTTGATCATTGTGTATCAATTGCATTTCATAAATTGTGTTTAATTGGTAAAGCCTTGGGTGATCTCGGTAAGGAACACTGGGATCACTGGCGGTAATACCTTTCCAAAAGGGTTAAGTTTTGGGGGTGTTACAGTTGTGGTATCAGAGCCAAAGGTTTTAAAACGGGTTTGTAATTTTTATAAACCATTTATTCATTTTCAAAATGCTTTAAAAGGGCTCTGAATTTTAATTCTGAAAAGAATTTAAAAAACAAACACCGTTCATAGTCGTGTCTTCTTTATAGTCTGATATAGTAAGCTTGCTTCTATGTCTAGAAAGACTAATTCCTTCCTTATTGTTCGATAGGATGGGTGTCTGCTTTTCTATTGGTAGGGGGTCGGAAGACGCCAATTCGGATCAGCCGAGGCTAGATTTTCCGTTACCTCAGCGATGTTTCGAGGTTGGAGGCCCGAGTAGCCCACCCGAAGACGTCAAGCACGTTCTCCCCGAGTCGGTTGTCCTTGTAGCCAGGAATGCTATGGTCCCTAGACCTGCACCTGTGCCGCCACCAAGGGTGGAGGGAGTATAGGAATGGGAGCAGGAAGACGAGTTGTCAAGGTATGAACAAGGGGTTTACCAAGACGACTTTCTGCTGGGACCAATTCCCGAGGAGATCGAGTACGAGGAGGAGGAAGAGGAGATGCTTGAGCAAGATCCTATCGAGGACGAGGATATGATCGAGGATGATTCCGAGGATGAGGATCCCATCGAGGATGATCCCGAGGATGAGGATCCCATCGAGGATGATCCCGAGGATGATCCAGAAGAGGATCCAGAGTTGGACCTTGGAGGGCAGAATCAGGAGCCCGGTACAGAATTGTCACCAATGCCAGAGTACGCACCCATGTCAAAAGCTGATTGGGAGGCACTGTATACCGAGTACGGTATTGGGAGAAGTGACAGGGAATCTCAGCCTATCCCTACTCCAAGGAGATGGAGGTCGGAATCTGAGCTGCAGGAGATTCTCCGCCAGAGCGAGGTAATATCCACAGAACATCAGCGTCAGAGGGATGAGTTGACCGCCAGTACTCAGAGGAGGGCTGGAATAGGAGGACCAGTCATGGACGACCCATACTTTACCATGACTGAGCTAGGACTATGTGCTTCAGGGTCAAGCAGGGTGCGAAACCCATCGCCAGAGCTCGATGGTGAGCCTAGCCCGAAGAGACCATGCACGAGTAGCCAGTCGTATGGGAGACTTTTTGGAACGCCTTGAGGAGGAGTGGCGTTGCCTATCGTAATAGTTTCGTTTCTTAGTATTCCAAGTTGTACTTTGTGTAATATTTCAGTATTGCGGCAAGTACTTTGAGAAACACTTATATCTTCGAGCAGCATTGTCTTAGCGCTCGAATGATAAACTTATGTGTAACTTGTGTAAGAATTCGAAGGTTCATCTATAGAATACCAAGTTGATCTATTCTGAGTAATTTATTTACGTTGGTATATTGCATAAGTATATTGCATAATATTAATGTATTGAATGCTTGGAATTTCATCGGTAAATAGATGGTGAACCCAAGAAGCACGAGGAATTCGACTCGAGCCGGTGCTGGGACTAGCCAAAACCCCAGACCAGCAGGAAGAGGTGTTCAGGATGAACATGAGTCTGAGTCTCGCGTCCAGCAGAGGCGTGAAGGTCAGGATCAGACCCAGGCGCCGACGCTGTTTGATGCTACAGCTATTGAGGCAATCCGTGGGATCGTGATGCAGGCTATTACAGATGTCTTGAGACCAAGTGCGCCTCAAGCACAAGAAGTGCCTATTCATGCAGCGGTTCCTGATGTTATGGAACCCAGAAACCCTGTGATTCAGGAGACTGCCGTTAGGACGAGGGACAGCTATGGCCGCGCTCTTAAGACCATTACTTCCATGAGACCCGACTGCTATAACGGGAAAGGGGAGCCAATGGCAGTGACTCATTGGTTCTCCCATATGGAGAGGCTGTTCAGGAACGTGGAGTGTACGGAGGCCGAGAAGGTCCATATCGCTTCTCTTCAGCTGAAGGAGGAGGCTAGCGAGTGGTGGGAGAGCACTGGTTTGGCTGAGAGCCCAGTGTTGACTTGGTCGATGTTCAAGACCAAGATGGTTGATCGCTTTTTCTCTCGTGCTATGAGAGAGGAGAAGCATAAAGAGTTCTTGTACCCTCAGACTGATGGTCTGAGAGTGACCGAGTTGGCATCTAATTTCAACCATCTTCTACAGTACGCCACTGCCGAGATCACCAGCGAGGCTCAAAAGATCTAGTACTTCCACGAGTGGATGAACCCGGATATCAAGCCATTAATGGTGCACCACACATGCTCTAACTTGGAGCAGTATGTGGATTGTGCCTATAAGCTAGAGGTAACTCTCGAGGAGTCGACCAAGAGGCGCAACCGACAGAAGTCGGTGCAGAATCAGAACCAGGGAGGTGGTTTTAAGCGCCCTGCGCCACCGTCTAACTTCGCCAAATCCAGCAGAGCTAAGACGGAGATGACGCAAGGAGGATCGACTCAGCAGTCAGGGCAGACCAGGAGTACAGTTCAGTGTTATAACTGCGGTACTGCTGGGCACAAGAGCACTGAGTGTCGGAAGGAGAGGAGGCCATGCTTTGGGTGTGGACGTGATGGTCATCTGCAAAAGTTCTGCAAGCAGGGGAAGTAGAAGGGAGTAGAGTCGCAGCAAGGGTCAGTTCATCAGAGCAACTGACCTAGGTTTAAGCCTGCCGAGACTCCTAGCCCTTCAGTGCAGACGACTGCTCAGAACAGGGGAAAGGCCTCAGCTGTTTCTGGAAGTCAGGGACAACGCTTGTACGAGATGCGTGAGGCAGATGGACCCAACGCTCTGATTGCTCAAGGTACTCTATACCTTCACTCTACTTCAGTGTGCATTCTGTTTGATTCTGGTGCTACGCATTCCTTTATTTCGGATAGCTGTGTTAGCAAGTTAGACTTAGTGTGCAATGATTCGTGTGACCCTTTCATCGTTAATCTTCCTAATGGAGAACGTTTGGTGGGAACCAAGCATTTGTCCGACTTTCCGATTACCATTCAGGGTAAGGAATTCGAGACAGATTTAATATGCATAGCCATGGCTCCATACGACATTATTCTCGGTATGGATTGGTTAACGCGTCACAAGGCGGTGATCGACTTCAGTTCAAGAACGGTGACGGTGTCATCCGGGGGCCAATTCGTGTGCAAGTTCAAAGGTCGAAATGACGCTGATAACGGCAAGCTGATCAATGCGATGGCTGTGTTTAAGCTACTACGACAAGGATGTGTCGGGTACCTTTGCTACTTGGATTCGCCTGAGAAGGATGGACCTGAGGTTCTTGATATTCCTGTAGTTAGGGAATTTTCGGATGTCTTTCCGGAAGAAATTACAGGATTACCCCCAAATCGTGACGTAGAGTTTTCAATTGATCTCGAGCCTGGTACGGCGCCGATTTCCAAATCCCCGTATCGGATGGCTCCAGCTGAGATGCAAGAGTTGAAGAATCAACTTGAAGATCTTCTTGACAAAGGTTATGTCAGGCCGAGTGCATCGCCGTGGGGTGCTCCGGTATTATTCGTCAAAAAGAAGGACAGATCATTCTGACTTTGTATCGACTACCGAGAGTTGAATAAGGTGACGATCAAGAACAAGTATCCTTTGCCAAGGATTGATGACTTGTTGGACCAATTGCAGGGAGCAAAGGTTTTCTCCAAGATCGACTTAAGATCTGGATATCATCAACTCAGGATTCGGGAGCAGGACATTCCTAGAACTGCGTTTAGGACCAGATATGGTCATTACGAGTTCGTAGTGATGCCTTTTGGGCTTACAAATGCTCCAGCTGTCTTTATGGATTTGATGAACCGATGTTTTCACCAATACTTGGATAAGTTCGTGGTGGTTTTCATCGACGACATCTTGATCTACTCTCCGAATGAAGAAGTCCACGAGAAACATCTACGAATTTCCTTGTCGATCCTTATACAACATCAGCTTTATGCTAAACTATCTAAGTGTGAATTCTGGATAAAGGAAGTGGCTTTCTTAGGCCACGTGATCAATAAAAATGGGGTTATGGTTGATCCCCAAAAGATTAAAGCGGTGGCTAATTGGACACAGCCCCAGAATGTGAAGGAGGTGCGCAGTTTTCTTGGACTTGCCGGGTATTATAGAAGGTTTGTAGAAGGATTTTCAAAGATCGCTCTACCTATGACCAATCTACTCCGCAAGGTCCACAAGAAGTTTGTCTGGAATGACAAGTGCGAGGTCAGTTTCCAGGAGTTGAAGCGACGGTTGACCTCGGCACTCGTGTTAGCACTCCCAGAGGGGAATGACGATTATGTGGTCTATAGTGATGCTTCCAAGTGTGGCCTTGGTTGTGTTTTGATGCAAAGGGGCAGAGTCATTGCTTACGCATCTAGACAACTCAAGACTTACGAAGAAAACTATCCGACCCATGATCTTGAGTTAGCAGCGGTTGTCTTTGCGCTGAAGATTTGGAGGCATTACCTCTACGGTATAAGATGCCAAGTCTTCACTGACCACAAAAGTCTCAAGTATATATTTACCCAGAAGGAGTTAAATATGAGACAACGCCGCTGGCTAGAGTTGCTCAAGGACTATGACATGGAGTTGTTGTATCATCCGGGCAAGGCTAATGTAGTAGATGATGCACTAAGCCGAAAGACAACGCACGAGACTGTAGTTGCTCTACTTACTACTCAGACCAAGCTAAACCAAGAGTCATGCGACATTGAAGTCTTGTATGACCAGCGTAGAGGGTACCTGAGTATGATGGAGATTCAGGCTACATTACTGGATCAAATCAAAGAAAAGCAAGTCGATGACATCATCTTGGTAAAGTTAAGCAGTGAAGTGATGGATGGGAAAGCTCCCAGTTTTATGGTTCAGGATGATGGATCACTTTGGTTTCAGGATCGGATCTGTGTGCCTGACACAGAAGGTCTTCGTCAGTTGGTGATGAGAGAAGCTCATTCATCTGCTTATTCTGTGCATCCTGGCTCTAGCAAGATGTACAAGGATCTCAGGAAGAAGTTTTGGTGGCCAAACATGAAGTGGGACGTAGCAGACTTTGTGGCAAAGTGCTTAACTTGCCAAAAAGTCAAGATCGAACACCGCAGACCAGGTGGTGAGATGCTACCTCTCCCCGTGCCAGAATGGAAATAGGAGGACATTTCCATGGACTTCGTCACTGGGCTACTCAAGACTCGAAGTCAGAGAGATGATATCTGGGTAATTGTGGATAGGCTTACGAAGAGTGCTCATTTCATAGCCATCAAGACCACATAGGAAACCCAGAAGCTAGCCGAAGTTTACCAGAAGGAGATTGTCCGCTTACATGGCATTCCTAAGACCATTGTATCGGACCGAGATGGCCGTTTCATGTCAAGATTCTGGAAGGAACTTCATAAGGCTATGGGAACCGAGTTGAGGTTTAGTACAGCGTTTCATCCTCAGACAGATGGCCAGTCTGAAAGGACCATCCAGACTCTGGAGGATATGCTTAGAGCTTGTGTGCTCGATCGTCCGACTAGCTGGGAGGACAGCTTGAGCCTGATTGAGTTCACGTACAACAATAGTTGGCATGCTACAATCAAGATGGCTCCGTTTGAAGCTTTGTATGGTCGCAGATGCAGATCTCCGATTTGTTGGGACGATAATGCCGACAAAATTCTACTTGGACCAGAGTTGGTCGAAAGGACGGCTTCAGACATTGCTTTGATCAGACAAAGAATGTTGACCGCTCAGAGTCGACAGAAGTCCTACGCAGATCGGAAGTGCAGGACTGTCGAGTTCGAGGTCGGTGACAAAGTTTTTGTCAAGGTATCGCCATCCAAAGGAGTTTTCAGATTTGGTAAGCGTGGGAAGCTTAACCCTCGCTACGTGGGACCATTCGAGATTTTGGATAGAGTGGGATCTCTAGCGTACCGTTTGGCGTTGCCGCC
The DNA here is from genome assembly GCA_027886185.1 of Rheum nobile. Classification (NCBI taxonomy): domain Eukaryota; kingdom Viridiplantae; phylum Streptophyta; class Magnoliopsida; order Caryophyllales; family Polygonaceae; genus Rheum; species Rheum nobile. The sequence continues at coordinate 258,729 of WOAB01000593.1, read as the reverse complement.
ATCGGCTCACCCGGTGCATAACGTGTTCCACGTGTCTTTACTCAGAAAGTATGTACCAGATGAGTCTCATGTACTTAGCTACGAGGACATCGAGATTCAAGCTAATGGTACTTATGAAGAGTTGCCCGTGCGCATTTTGGAGCGTCGGGAGAAGCAATTGCGCAACAAGATCGTGCCGTTGGTACGAGTGCTGTGGTCCAAGTCAGGGACCGAAGAAGTTACTTGGGAGACGTGGGAAACCGAGTCAGATATGCTCAGGCGTTTTCCCGAGTTATTCTCGACCTAAGTTTCGGGGTCGAAACTTCTTGTAAGGGGGAGGAGATGTGATACCCCGTATTTTTGTAAGGTTATTTTGGGAATTATGGAATTTTCCCGAGTACCCGTTGCGTACGTCGGATTTAATACAGAGAGTTTGAGACATTCTGTAATGTGCTCTATTTCTGTAATATTTTTCTCAGTGAAATAATATACAGACAAGGTGCCTTGAATTTTAAATTGTCGTTCGCGTACAATAATTTTTATCCCGGTTTATCGTCAAGCTCGTTCAAAGCCGAATGGACGGGAAAAGGGGGAAACGGCGACCGCCGTTCAAAAACGGCGACCGCCGTGGTTGGGCCCGAAGAGTCAACGTGTCAGCTTCTAGCTGGCCGCGACAGGCCTAGCAACGGCGACCGCCGCATTTACGGCGACCGCCGCGTGCCCGCCGCAGGCAAAATTACGGCGACCGCCGTGATTGTCCAGTGGGCATTGCCCGCCGGTCGCCGGCGTCGTTCGAGGCGCGTCGTTGCGTCGTTTTCCGCGTCTGAGGGTTTGCAGATCACTCCTTGGGGTTTGCCTATAAATAGACGAGCTTGGGCATGGGTTTTGGGTCATCTACAACCCCGAATCGCTGCCAAAACTCTCCCTCAAAGTGAGTTGTGTTTTCGTCGGTTTTCTTGTGCTCGCCGGAGGTGTCGTGGTGTGTTTCCAGAGTGCCTTTGTGAAGCTTTTGGTTAGCCTTGGAGGTTAGAAGCCAAAGCAAGTCGAAGGAGGCCGAACCGCTCGTGTTTTGGGGTGAGTTTTCTCTCGTTTCAGTCGGCCGTGTTCTTCACGGCGACCGCCGTGATGAATACGGCGACCGCCGCCAAGAACGGCGACTGCCGCTAGTGCCCAGAACGCCTTCGTGGCTTTGGCTTGGTCGGTTGTCGTCGTGGCGTCTTTCCTTTCGTGTTCTTTCGCCGTGTTTAGATTCGTACTGTTTATGTCGGATCTAACTTAAGGTTCCTTTTATGGGTCGACTCGAAGGTTGTTGTGCTGTCGGAACTATACCGTGCCGAGCCCGGAATCCAGTTGACGTCTTTAGACTATTCTGCGGAGTAAGGCAAGTGGCGGTTCGCTCTTGCTCATTCGTTCCATATTTACATTAATTATCAGTAGTTTATCTGAGTAATTAATTTGGAATGAATATTCTGTTTGTCTGGAAACGGTTTTGATAAACTGTTTTGAAAATCATATAATAGGTTGTATATCTGTTAGAACAACGCTATTATCTGTGATCGTCTTTCGGGCCTTTATGTGGATTTATCCTGTAACTGTTGTGGTGCTGTAACTGTTTAGTTAGCATTGTTAGATAGGAACGTTACTCAGACTCTGTCCAGTCGTTTCTTTATAATCTGGTATCGGGGTGGCTCGTCCCCATCTGGTACTATTCTCTGATCATGATCGGTCTCTTACACATGTGTGTAGAGACAGGACACTTAGCTAGTGTCACAAACCTTTCGGTATACGTCACTCTCGACGAAACGTATACTAAGATGTTTCGTCCCATTGGTGGGGTACACATGTAAAAGTCTATAACGTGATGTGTGTTTTTGAAACATAAATCAGATAAGTGCTACCTTGACGCACATAATTAATACACCTTGGGCGAGTAGTGCAGCTAAGTTCAGTGCAGCTAGGAAAACTCGTCTTGACTTGAATGTAGTACGTTCTCTTTCCAATCTGGATTCGCTGTAGGAGATGAGGTTGGTCGTGAACCGAAGCATCTCAGTCAGTTTTAAATCATTGTTGTATGATTCTGTAATATTCCAGATTTGTCATTCTTCCTTAATGACTCATTTTAGTTGGAGTCTTCTTTCGAGTCGATTTCTGTGAAGATTCAGTCTTCCAGAATCTTCTCTTATGCATACCTCTTGTTTATTCCAGTAGGAGTATGGTGGTTGACAAGCGTACTCGATTATTATTCGAGGGACGAAGAGTCTAACCTAATACAACTACTTCGAACCATTCTGCTTTGTTCCCTTGCTAGTCTATTCATTTAGACTAACCAACCAATATTTTTCCCTTCCATGGTTGGCTGGTGTCATCCGTTCGATTCGGCACATCAGTTAAGAAGTAGCTCAGAAGATTAGAAGGACTATGGAGTCGGCGGTGGTTTTTGAATGTTTTAATTATTTCTTTAATCAGGTTATGATCCTTTGGACAATAACTCCGATTGTGAAATACTTTCTTAGTCTTCCGATGTGTTTGGTTTAAACTCTGTTTTGACCTATTCGGGATTGGGTTGTAATCCCGTAACTCTTGTTTCCTTGACAATGTTATGTTTTGGAATTTAATGCTTGATCATTGTGTATCAATTGCATTTCATAAATTGTGTTTAATTGGTAAAGCCTTGGGTGATCTCGGTAAGGAACACTGGGGTCACTGGCGGTAATACCTTTCCAAAAGGGTTAAGTTTTGGGGGTGTTACAGGTCGACATCTGACGACACTCATGCCGTGAACACTCGCCCAATGACCGATACATGAATGCCAATGTGCCAGAACCCCAAGAAAGATTGCAAGTATCACCAATGTGACTCACGTAGGTCAGATAAGGCATGGGCAGCATGTGTTGGGACTTGTCTGGAAAGAGGGTCGAGCCCATCAGGTACAGCAGATAACCCGACGTGATCTCCTCATCATCTAGCTCTGTGTTCAAGCAGTGATTTTTCAGGTTGTCTGTAGTGAGCCCACGTGTAGCCATTTCGTCCGACAAGGAAAATAACTTTATTGCCCTCAGCGCTTGTTCATTGTACAATTAATTTTTGCCCTTGCTGCGATCCTAGAGAGGAAGTCCCATTCCGTGCCCATCAATCTTGAGGCCCAAAATCATGTAGACATCCAGGAGAGTGATCGTCATCTCTCCAAATGGCATATGGAATGAATTGGTCTCCGGCTGCCATCGTTCCACAAATGCAGAAATCAAAGGCTGATCTACATAAGTGTACATCAGGTCCTGTAAATGTGTGATGCCACTGTTTCTGGCAAAATGGCACCACGGAGAGCGATCGTCAAGCCTCCATTTCTTTAGCTGCTCATGTCTGAGCTGAAATGTTAGTGTTTCGCGCTGCTATAAAAAGAACATGTTAGATACAAAAAAGGAAATAGTTTAATAACAGCATCAAGTTTGATAACTTACAATGCCCTGATAAACTAAATATGTTGTGTGGGCAGTGAAACTAAACAGCAGATATGGGATCTCTAGACCTCCTGGTACAAGTCCTATCAACTTCGGATCGATAGCATTCCGACCTCCAGCATGTCTAGGCTGTCTACGTTGTCTAGGAGCATCCGGTTCCTCCGTCGGTTCCTCCGCCGGTTCCTCAAAATGAGGTTGTTGAGCGAGCCAATATGCTTGCCCACTCATATCTCCTGGCCACATGGGCCAACCACTAGGCTCCTGACGTGCAGGAGGTACATACCAACCACTAGGCTCCTCAGATGCAGAAGGTACATACCATGTCGGATCCTATAAAATAAATTATTAGAAAAAATATTAAACAACCGACAAGTTTAAGACTATGTATAGTTACTTACCACATTAGGGTTATTCTGGTATATAGGTGGATCATTAAGCGCCATGTTGTCGAGTGGCGGGTCTGCATACACCGGTACAGCAGGAGGGTCACGGACCGTACTCGGTCCTGCTTCGTCGCCTTTTTTGGATTTCTTTTGCTGCCTTCTTCGATATACTATACGATACTCTTCTTGTTCTTGTTCCTCACGGACAGCGTTCCACCTTGTGTGACGGGCAGATCTTGTTTGGTTTTCCATCTGAAATAGGAAAAAACAAGACTTCAGGGGGAGCAACATCAACAACAACAAAAACAACAACAACATCAACAACAACAATATCAACAAAAACAACAACAACAACAACAACAACAACAACAACAACATCAACAACAACAACAACAACAACAACATCAACAATATCATCAACAACAACAAAAACAACATCAACAACAACAACATCAACAACAACAATATCAACAACAACAACAACATCAACAACAACAACTACAACAACAACAACTACAACAAGAACACACATACAAGATCCGTCCGTGACGGATACTGCAGATCCGCACGTGACGGACCAGGTTGATTCGTCCGTGACTGATCGACACAATCCGTGCGTCACGGACTAGATCTGGATCCATATTTTTAACAGATCTGGATCTTGTGCAGATCCAATTTTTTTTTACAAATTTCGTAAGTGCAGATCCATATTCAAAACCGACATTAAATCAATTGAAACAACCTTCAAACATGTTAAAATCTCATACTAGACAAGTAATCCCTAAACGAAAATCATCTAAAATTTGTTAACAACTTCAATAATTTCAACATCATTAAACTAAGTCAAGAACAAATACAGATTTAACTAACCTTACGGATCGTGATGGACGGATTTGATCGAAACGTGACGGATCGAAGCATTTGAGCTTGGGAGCGAAATCGAACGGTCGAAGAGCAGCAAATGAGAGGTGTGGGTCGGGGGAGACGAAGTCGCTGCTTTTATATGCAGTGACTTTGTCCGTGACACACATATGGTGCTGGTGCGTCACGGACGGATGCTTTTGATACGTGATGGGCGGTAGGTGTTGATGCGTCACGGGCGGATTGTGTTTGTGCGTCACAGACAAAGCGGTGCGTGAAATAGAAAATTTACCCGTGCGTGAAATAACAAGGGCCTATATAATTATTGTATATGTAACATACATTAGTTTTTTAAACTTTCATAGTACACTATTTTGTTCCTCCAATTAGAGTTTAGATTTAGATTTTTCTAAATATATTAGATGTTATATTTATTCTTTTCTCTGTTTTTTTACCTTTAATCTATTACTATATATTAACGTTCTCCCCTTTTGAGCTCTTAGAATGATTCTGACCCCACAAATCTTATGTGTTATTTTATAATAATTTTTCTTTTTTTAATCTTTTATGCTTCTATAATTTAACTAACTTAATTTTAATTTATCACCAAATATCTAAACAAATTATCTTAACAACCTCTAACAAACATATAATAAAATAATTAATTATTAATTATGGATTTAAAAAAAAAATTGTATCAACCCATTTTATTCAACATACAACCCCGATTAAATTGTATCAACCCATTTCTTAAAAATCTTATTAGTTATACATCAATATCTTAATATCAAATCTTTTTTTGTTTGCAAATCCAAAATATTTAAATGAATCATTACGAGATTAACATAAATAAGGTGACAATACACATTAAAACAAATATTCATATTTAAGATGTTGTTATAACTTTGTATTAATACCAATATAAGCACATACAATTAATATTCGCATATATATATACACGTTGATTGCATTTTAGAATTAGTAAAGTTATATGTATGTTTAAAATTGGTGTCAAGGCAAGCCTGATATGTATATAAATTATAAGTCATTTTTTTGTAAATGAAACATATATAATATGTACCTCTATATTTATTGTTATCACTAGGCCGATTCTTTTATTGAGTAGTTATAATTATATATGTCATCGGTAAATAAAAAAACAAATCTATCTATATCTAAATATATACTAAAGGAAAGACATAAATCTTAAGTGACGTCTCCACATTCATATCGCATACGTATCGTCACCATATTCAATTCTTCATATTGTTGGACATGAATCAGATTATAAGTTTTAGCATTTAGTCTTTTCATATAAAAAATTATCTATTTCATATATAATTTAACGATTTAATTTGGGGGTAATAGATAAATTTCTTTTTACAAGTAATCTTAAAACTTGATTAATATATATTAGTTATATTATCAAAATATTGTGACTCTATGTGATTTTAATTTTATTTATAAATAAGAATTTGTTCAAGTTTGCTTTCAGCTTATTTACTTTCAAAATGAAATTAGATTCTTGATAAAAAGGTGGACTAAATCGTAACAATTAATTTTATTTTTTTGATATTCTCTAAACAAAGTAGTTGGATCACTAATTCACTATGCTTGGATATGGTGCTATCCAATTCTCTAAACAAAGTAACAATTACTTTTATTTATTTATATTCTTGATCGAGTATTTGTTATCCGGTTATGATATTTGTAAGTAATCTACGTATTTGAGATAATCTACTAAACTAGAATCTAATTACGCCACATAACACTCCTTCATTAAAACGCCACATGGCACTCCATCATTAAAACCACCACATGTCATTTTCTGTTTTTTTTCAATTTTTTTAAAAAAATCTAATTATAAATCAAATATTATTATCCTAAACTTATTACTCATTTTTTTCTAATTTAAATACAAATCAAGCACAAAGATTACAAGTTAATTACAAAGATTACAAATCCAAAATTTCCTAATTATATACAAATCCAAAATTTCCTAATCTACTATATATCTACTAAACTAGAACCTAATTAACCACATGACACCCCCTCATTAAAACTGTCACATGACACTCCCTCATCAGAACCGCAACATGTTATTTTTTGATTTTTTCAATTTTTAAAATAAATCTATTTATAACTTAAAGATTATTATTTAAGGTGTCAATCGGGTCGGTCAAGTCGGGTTCAGTTCGGTTATTTCGGGTTCGGGTTGAGAACGGGTCGGGTCATTTTGGATAAAAGGTCAAGCCGGTTGGATCATTACAGGTCAGCGGGCGGTACGGGTTGACCAACGGGTCAAGAGTGTCATTTTTTAAATATTTTGCTCACTATTTAAATATTATTAAATACTTAACAACTAATTTAAATTTGTCGAAATAAGTTGAAATAAATTAAAAAAATAATACAATTCATTATTTTAATGTAACTGATATTAGTAGACTAAAGTCAAATTTTTATTTTTATTTTTATTTTATATTATATTAATTTTTAATGTTTGAATTATAAATATCATATAAATACAACAATGTTCTTTTTTTAGGAAAATTGAGCATATTATCATTATGTATATGTCATTTATCATATATATTTTATGTTATATTTTATTAATACTCCACATTTATTCGGTATTCGGGTCGGGTTTGGTCTCGGTAAATTCGGGTTCGGTAATTTCGGGTTACCAAAAATTTCGGTCGGGTCGGGTCCAAAGACGGGTCGGTCAGGTCGGTAAAACGGGTTCGGTCACTTTTTGACCGCTCTAATTATTATCCAAAACTTTTCACTCATTTTCCCCTAATTTAAATACAATTCAAGCACAAAAATTACAAGTTAATCACAAAGATTACAAATCCCAAATTTTCTAATTATATACAAATCCCAAATTTTCTAATTATATACAAATCCGAAATTTCCTAATTTTATACAAATACCAAAATTTCTAATTATATACAAATCCAAAATTTCCCAATTGAGATACGAAATTACTGAACTAAAATTGATTTTAATATTAATATCATCTAGATCTATTTTTTAATAATTATTAATATTTTTGATTCAATATATATGACATAAAAACCCGTATTTTTTTCACTAGTATTTAATTATTTCTCAATATAAACTGTTAACTACAATTTTTTTATTATCTAATCTTCATTTTTTTCGCTTACTCAACCAAGGTAATTTGTAAGTGCAAACAAATAAAATATTTCACATCCCAACTAATACATGCCAAATATAAAACAATATAAATGATCGATATAAACTTTAATTTGTTTTAATTATATTACGTGAAATCTAAGTTGCTGGTGGTTTTATAGTTATAGGATTTAGACAAACAAATATATTAACAAATTTGAAAGTATCTTTTAGTTGTAACTTAAAACCGTATGAAATATTTCAAATATATATATATATATATATATATATATATATATATATATATATATATATATTAAAGCAAATGAATTTAAAGCCACCATATTGATTCCGGCCCCATAAATCCTAGGTGTCAATTTGTGGTTAATCCACTTTTTTCATTAATATTATATTTTAATTTAAATCACAATATTTAATCACAACTAACTTCAAATATTTAAAAATTTAAATCACAATATCTAATTACAACTAACTTCAAATATATAAAAACTATATATAACTTTTTTTATAAAATTTGATTTCTACAAATCACACATACAATAAGCTTATAATATATGTCAAAATAATATATGATAGATTTCTTACTAAACTTATATATAAAATACATCTTATATTCATTTATGTAATTAGTAATATTATTTTCATGTGTTTGCATATATAATTTGACCTATATAAATTTATGGGCCAAAAATCAAAATCATACAATATATACAATTTTCAACTCATACTACACGTGCTTTTATAATCAAGCCCACTATACTATATTACTACACATACAAATTTATGGCCTATTTAGAGTAAAATGACCCGAATAAATTTTGTGGCCTATATATTTTTATTTTTTTTAAAGCTATTGAATTTCGAGCCACCATAATACTTTTGGCCCCACAAATCTCACGTGTCATTTTGTTATTAATGCACTTTTTTTCTTAACATTATATTTTAATTTGAATCACAATATCTAATCACACGTAGCTTCATATATATTAAAACTATATACAACTTTGTTGAATGCTTATACATTTTTTTTATAAATTTTTATTTCTACAAATTGCAAAAAATAAGCTTATTTATGTCAAACTAATATATGATAGAATTCCTACGAAACGTATATATAAAATACATCTTATATTCATTTATGTAATTAGTAATATTATTTTCATGACTTTGCATATATAATCTGACATATATAAATTTATGGGCCAAAATCATACAATATATACAATTTTCAACTCACAATACATGTGCTTTTATAATTCGACCCACTATATTATATTATTACACATACATATTTTATTAACAATTTAGTGAAATTTCAAACTAATGTATCTTAACAAAATTAGTTTATATAATCTTGAGATTTTCTTCTAAACCTTTCAATTTTAACAACTCATCTTAACAACAATTATATCAAAAATATATAATACAACTTTTTATAAAATTTGAAGCAAAGGAATTTAGAGCAATAATATAATACAACAGTTATATGGTCCATAAATTTAGTGAAATTATACATCAATATCTCAAGATTATATAAATTTTAACAACTCATCTTAACAACAATTATATCATATCATATTTTTAACGAATTTGGTATATTGTACTTCCCATTTAACAATTTTTATTTGATTATAATTTTCTATAAAAAATACATGGTCTCCAATTTTCGATTTTACAATGTTTCTATAGGCTTATTACTTATCATTTTGCTAAATGTAATTTTCAGTTTTAAAATTTTAAATTGAGTTTGTTAATCACCAAGAAAATATTCATTAACAAATTGCGAAATATCAAATATAAATTACCAATAAAATTTTGTTAAATCAAACAAAAAGTTTAACTAAAAAATCCAGGTAAATCTTTTTTTTAACAAACTTTCAATTTCATATGATTATACACATTATCAAAAGTAAATTAAATGTAGTACGTATACAAATTTATAAAGTGTTTGAATTTGAGATAACTTTACACCTACATAAATCAGCCACTACTAATTAATTAATTATTCAAATAACTTTTTAATTATCGTTTTCTAGAAGTAAAGATATAAATTAAAATCAAAATTTTAAAACTTAGATGGGTCCATTATGTAATTAGAAAAAAACTAAAAAGATTTGATTTATCTGGTTGATTTGTAATAATTTTTTATATATATTTTGCTGAATTATTTCATATAATTATTTTAACAAAAAGTTAACTATCAAACTTATTTGTTTCCCTTCATTTGATCTCATATCCCCTTTGAGACACTAATACAATCATGGATCAACTTTGCTTACGTGTTGTTTTGCGACTAATCCTATTTTTAGTTTATTTTTTTCCTTAAATTAACTAAATTTATACTATAAAAATCTTCAAAATTTCATCAAATAACTCAAAATTTGTGTATGAATAGTACCTTTGATCTAATATAAACATTTTCTTTTATTTGGATATTAATTTTCACATTTATATTATACGATAAAAATGTTATATAAATATTTTAACTTTATATAAGGGTCAAATATATTATCCATCGTTGAGAGTGTAACAACTTTGGATCCCCATTTTTTAGCTATATATATTTTCTTGAAAAACATAAATCTTATTTTAAAACAAATTTTTAATTTTTTAAATTTACATTGGCCTTATTCATCAATTATATATATATATGATTTTAATTTTTATAATTTTAAAATCTTCACTTGACTTTTATCCATGTTTAACCAAAACCTTGGTTTGAAGGTATAATATAGTAGTTAAGATTTGAAATTTTGATTACGAATTGTTCAAATATCAAACTAAAAAAAACAATTTTTTTTTTAATATTTTGTTATAATACTTAATAACAATTATATCAAAAATATATAATACAACTTTTTATAATATTTGAAGCAAAGGAATTTAGAGCAATAATATAATACAACAGTTATATGGTCCATAAATTTAGTGAAATTATACATCAATATCTCAAGATTATATAAATTTTAACAACTCATCTTAACAACAATTATATCATATCACATTTTTAACGAATTTGGTATATTGTACTTCCCATTCAACAATTTTTATTTGATTATAATTTTCTATAAAAAATACATGGTCTCCATTTTTCGATTTTACAATGTTTCTATGGGCTTATTACTTATCATTTTGCTAAATGTAATTTTCAGTTTTAAAATTTAAATTGAGTTTGTTAATCACCAAGAAAATATTCACTAACAAATTGCGAAATATCAAATATAAATTACCAATAAAATTTTGTTAAATCAAACAAAAAGTTTAACTAAAAAATCCAGGTAAATCTTTTTTTTAACAAACTTTCAATTTCATATGATTATACACATTATCAAAAGTAAATTAAATGTAGTACGTATACAAATTTATAAAGTATTTGAATTTGAGATAACTTTACAACTACATAAATCAGTCACTACTGATTAATTAATTATTCAAATAACTTTTTAATTATTGTTTTCTAGAAGTAAGAATATAAATTAAAGTCAAAATTTTAAAACTTAGATGGGTCCATTATGTAATTAGAAAAAAACTAAAAAGATTTGATTTATCTGGTTGATTTGTAATAATTTTTTATATATATTTTGCTGAATTATTTCATATAATTATTTTAACAAAAAGTTAACTATGAAACTTATTTGTTTCCCTTCGTTTGATCTCATATCCCCTTTGAGACACTAATACAATCATGGATCAATTTTGCTTACGTGTTGTTTTGCGATTAATCTTATTTTTAGTTTATCTTTTTTCTTAAATTAACTAAATTTATACTATAAAAATCTTCAAAATTTCATCAAATAACTCAAATTTTTTTTATGAATAGTACCTTTGATATAATATAAACATTTTCTTTTATTTGGATATTAATTTTCACATTTATATTATACTATAAAATTGTTATATAAATATTTTAACTTTATATAAGGGTCAAATATATTATCCATCGTTGAGAGTGTAACAACAACTTTGGATCCCCATTGTTTAGCTATATATATTTGTTTGAAAAACATAAATCTTATTTTAAAACAAATTTTTATATTTTTAAATTTACATTGGCCTTATTCATCAATTATATATATATATGATTTTAGTTTTTATAATTTTAAAATCTTCACTTGACTTTTATCCATGTTTAACCAAAAACTTGGTTTGAAGGTATAATATAGTAGTTAAGATTTGAAATTTTGATTACGAATTGTTCAATTATCAAACTAAAAAAAACATAAAGTTTTTTAATATTTTGTTATAATACTTAATAACAATTATATCAAAAATATATAATACAACTTTTTATAATATTTGAAGCAAAGGAATTTAGAGCAATAATATAATACAACAGTTATATGGTCCATAAATTTAGTGAAATTATACATCAATATCTCAAGATTATATAAATTTTAACAACTCATCTTAACAACAATTATATCATATCACATTTTCAACGAATTTGGTATATTGTACTTCCCATTCAACAATTTTTATTTGATTATAATTTTCTATAAAAAATACATGGTCTCCATTTTTCGATTTTACAATGTTTCTATGGGCTTATTACTTATCATTTTGCTAAATGTAATTTTCAGTTTTAAAAATTTAAATTGAGTTTGTTAATCACCAAGAAAATATTCACTAACAAATTGCAAAATATCAAATATAAATTACCAATAAAATTTTGTTAAATCAAACAAAAAGTTTAACTAAAAAATCCAGGTAAATCTTTTTTTTAACAAACTTTCAATTTCATATGATTATACGCATTATCAAAAGTAAATTAAATGTAGTACGTATATAAATTTATAAAGTATTTGGATTTGAGATAACTTTACACCTACATAAATCAGTCACTATTGATTAATTAATTATTCAAATAACTTTTTAATTATCGTTTTCTAGAAGTAAGGAGATAAATTAAAATCAAAATTTTAAAACTTAGATGGGTCCATTATGTAATTAGAAAAAAACTAAAAAGATTTGATTTATCTGGTTGATTTGTAATAATTTTTTATATATATTTTGCTGAATTATTTCATATAATTATTTTAACAAAAAGTTAACTATCAAACTTATTTGTTTCCCTTCGTTTGATCTCATATCCCCTTTGAGACACTAATACAATCATGGATCAACTTTGCTTACGTGTTGTTTTGCAATTAATCCTATTTTTAGTTTATCTTTTTTCTTAAATTAACTAAATTTATACTATAAAAATCTTCAAAATTTCATCAAATAACTCAAAATTTTTGTATGAATAGTACCTTTGATATAATATAAACATTTTCTTTTATTTGGATATTAATTTTCACATTTATATTATACTATAAAATTGTTATATAAATATTTTAACTTTATATAAGGGTCAAATATATTATCCATCGTTGAGAGTGTAACAACAACTTTGGATCCCCATTGTTTAGCTATATTTTTTTTTTTTGAAAAACATAAATCTTATTTTAAAACAAATTTTTATATTTACATTGGCCTTATTCATCAATTATATATATATATGATTTTAATTTTTATAATTTTAAAATCTTCACTTGACTTTTATCCATGTTTAACCAAAAACTTGGTTTGAAGGTATAATATAGTAATTAAGATTTGAAATTTTGATTACGAATTGTTCAAATATTAAACTAAAAAAAACATAAAGTTTTTTAATATTTTGTTATAATACTTAATATTCAACATAAAGAGGATCATGTTCACGATTTTGTCAATTTTATTTTTTCTTTAAATTTTTTACTATTATAATCCAAACAAGAGTTATACACTTATACATATTAAGAATATTTTTGGCTTTCTTATTCAAAAGATATAATTACTAATCTAATAGTTTTTGTCAATGAATCACATATTAATTATTTGTTTGAAATATGTTTAAATTGTTTAAAAGACCATCTATTATATATCCCATGTATAAATAATTTTGTAAATCAGGAATAATTTTATCGAGATTTTTAGATTAATAATCATTATAATATTTTCATATTAATTATTCTCTAAATGAGTCTACATAAATTCTTATATATCATAGCATATTATTTCCAATGATCAAGCGATAACTATATTTTTCTAAAATAATATTTCGATATAACATTAATTTAATTCAATTATATTTTTTATTTTATTTTCTCAAATTAGATTTACCCGTACAAGGTACGGGTTCTACACTAGTTTATATAAAATATTATATTATAGACAGCTAATAAATTAATATCTTATAATTAAATAAACTTTAAAATATAATTAAATCAGATTTTCTGTTATAATATTTTTAAAGGCTGAATGATATGACGGACGATGGTTGGTTGGTAATGACACATAGGATAAATAAACGTAAGACCGACATGTAAGATTTATGCATCTCCTTAGTATATCTATAGTGTATATAGATAATGAATTTAGTAATAGTATATAGAATATAGTAGATTTGCATCCCTAAAACCAAACACTAACGAGGTCAGAACCTTGGGATAATGGTTTCCGAACATTGGATAACTCTCTCCCTATTCAGTATGGAAGGTAGGCTATGCAACTCGTTCTGAGTCCATGAAAGTTCATATATAGTGCAGTTTGCAGTATTATGTCACAAAGAAAATACACGAGAATAATTTGGTTAACCAGAACACTCCTTTGAGCATGAGTAGGAAACTTTGGTATTACTCGATCTTGGATGAGATGAAATGTTCCTAGCTGGGTTTCAGCTTGAGTGAAGCACTGCAAGGTGGTTGCAATAGAGACTCTATGAGTTAACCAATAACGAGGAATGAATTATGAATACGATGGCACGATGATGTTTGAGTTTGAGGACCTGTTGATGCAGTAACGTTTTCCTGTAGGTGGAGGGCCGTCATCGAAGACGTGGCCAAGGTGCGCATTGCAACCTGCACACAGCACTTCCTGTCGAGGCATGAATATGATGGACAGATCCAGCTTTGACTTGACGTTGTCGCCTATGGGTTCATAGTAGGAGGGCCAACCAGTCCCGCTATCGAATTTAGTAGCTGACCTGCAGTATGAACATAAAAGTAAGAAGTTAACGGAATCCATAAAGATCATATTTATGATTGACGAGAGATTTGAGGTCCAAGAGTCCTTACTCAAACAGACGGGCGTTGCAGCATATGCAGTGATAAGTGCCTTTGGTTTTAGTATTCCAGTATTCCCTGGCGGGGATAAAGGGGATGAAAACCGAAAGATCAGTTCCGATTAAGAGTTTTAGCTCTTATTAAAACAATAACAGAAGGCCAAGGTTTTGTGATTGGCATCAATTGAACAGTCCCAGATATATTTAAGCACAATAGATGTCAAACCACTTCCTATTGAATGTATATTGCTTATGCTCAATATTCATGCCATCTGAACCGTGTCACGTCCATTGATCTTATGATTCTTCTCTTTCGACATGGAATCCAAAACAAGGATAATATATAATCTCTAGATATATCAGAATTAAGCCTGGGATGATGCTAAATTCCATGTGCACCACAACCAACAGTAAACTCAGCCTCGTGAGCAGAACAGAAAATCAATCAGCAATATGCCTTTAGGTCCTTATAGGGCGTATAAATTCCATATTTCAGATGGAGTTAAACCACGGCTACCAAGTATCAAAGATAGGGAGGTATAGAGTATACAAGAGACATTATTGAGAAAGTAGTGGGGACAATTGAGTGAACCAGTAAAATCTCACCCGCTGAAGGGCCTTTCAGTTCCCTTTTGCCGAGTGACGTAGAACTGTTCTGGTGTAAGCCGTTGTTTCCATTCGTCCTCACTCAAAAAATTGTTGGACTTACCGCTCTCTGTTCACCAAGTTAGTGTTGACGGGCTTGAGCATATATGTAGCAATCCAAATGAGATAGTCATGGATAACATTTCAGGAATTCGGCACTATGGATGTATAAATATTCACAAGACATTGTCGGAGGGCTGATTATCTTTCAATACAAGAATATATTCCTGAATGTAGATTATACATACGGCCCTGTCACTCACAGGAGTCGTAGCAAGCTAACTAGTGTTCTAAAATAGCATATAAACGGTATTTATTCAAAGCTATCTGCATTCAGCAATTTGGTACACACCCAATAGCTATACGCTTTGGCTCTCAAACCCAGCTAGAAAATAAAATTAAGGCATGAGATACTGGTTCGGCCACAGAATCGATAACATATATACATGTTAACCCAGCTAGAAACCATTAGAGTCACAACTCACAAGAACTATTAAGTAGTCAGAAGAAGAAACGTGAATATGAAAAACAACAGTCACAAAAATGATACTACGTACAAACTCTAAACTGAGCCTATCAAGAATTACCATCTCAACAGACCCTTGCAATTGACATTGATTTAAAACAAGGAATACTTCCAATTCACTTTCACATTCCATCACCAAAATTCAAACCGACAGCCTAAGAAGCAAGATTCCAAAATTCAGTATCAAACACAACTGAAATTGAATTAGTAAATAATAAAACTGGGAGTTGCTTCTTATTAACCTTGTAATGAACCCATCATATAATTCCCAGAAAACACAAACCCACTTAAGTATCCAGAGAAGAGAAATTGAAACCCACCAAATACCTAAATCTACCAAAGGCCAATACTAGAGAGAGAGACCTTGAAGATTATCAGGCATCTGAGAAGAAGCAGACGAGCCCATTGCGCGGATAGAAAAAGAAACCCCAAGGGATAATTTGCTTAACACCCCAGAAGCAAACGAACTGTGCGACTTCGAGCGAAGATTCAGAATCAGATGATGGGGTTTTGAAGAGCCAACGAACTCTGAAAAGCTTACACCCGCGGTGAGGCCCGTCGACATTGCCACACACAAACCACAAATCTATTATCTTCTACAAGGAAAAATAGACAGACAAAGTGGAGGAATTAAATAAAAACTTTAATCAAAGGGGAAATTGTTCAAACGTAAAATCTACTATATAACTACTATACGGAAAGTTTTACTGAATCACATGACACTCCAAGAATATATCATTTCGTTTTTATCACGTGATACTATATTAGTAATTTGGACACGTGTCAATCAATCCTTAATTTTCGAATCACTGATTTTTTTCCTTAAATCGAAGATATGTCAGTATATTTGCATAATTGATAACATGAATATTTATCAGATATAGTTTTTCTAAACGTGAATATTTATTTATACTAATTTTATATGATAACAGATTTGGATAGCCACAAATTTAAACTACAGATTTTCTAAATATTCCTAATATGTAGTTTACATTGGTATATTTGATTTTAAATCGATCACAAAAAACATTAATAAATGTATTTTATAATTACCACACACATTCTAAAACCAAAAAAATAAAGGCAACATGCACTGCTGTGACAAATAAACAATATTACATGCAAGATTAAATATGCACTGCAATTGCGAATTTACATGCAATAATATGACGAAGATCAAACCTAGAACTACATTTACATGAGAAATTAGTATATAAAACAAAAAGATACTTTAGATTTGTAAATTAGGAGAAGGCAAGAGATTTCAAAATTTATAATTTTTTTGCTCCAAATACATTGCCCTTATGAATCAATCAGTGGCGTTTAAATGTTTTTCTTATATTTGGTGTTTATAAATACACCCTCCACATGATCCTATATATCTATAGATATTAACGATTGTAGCTCTACCCCCGTAATCGAGATTTATAGAAATTTATAATTCTTTACCCTAAAATGATGATAAAGCAAATATGGAAATAGTTAAATCGTTCCAAAAAAGAATACATTTGTTGCAGTGTAATGTTAGAACAAATAAGATCGAGACACAAACAAAATCTTATTTGGAAAAATTGTAGAGCAACTTTAAAATGTCGTTGCGACGTGGTATGATGTCAACTTTCTTACAAGCTAATCTACTATATAACTACTAAACGTAAATACCGATTGCGCCACGTAGCGCTCCCAGAATGAGCCCGAATTTTACGCTGTCACGTGGCGTCATGGTATTGAATTGGACACGTGGCGGCCTGTGTTTTTTTTAGATTTATTTATTTTAAAAATTAAAAATTATATATCCTTCCTTTTTTCTACATTTTACAATAACTTTTACATATATCAATATATCAATTTCCTTATTTAACAAATACAACTTACCATATTTTATAAAAAATCTATTTAATAAAATATAATATAAGATAGTCAAATAATTTACTTTCTGGATATGCTATATTAAAATATGCAAGATTACCACTTTCCAATTTTTTACCCACTAGGGTACATATTAGGTTTATTTGGTGAAACCAATAAAATATATGAATACAATAAACCTATACGAAATATTAATTGTTACATAGGACTAATTTATTATGGGTTAGTAGAAGATTCTTGAAATATTAGTGCAATAATTAATACAACCATGAGAACTTCTCAACTTATTTTTCTCTATATTTAATTTTTTTTAAAATAATTATATCCTTAAAGAGTAGATAGATCATTATCATTTATAATTTTGATTCTTAAACAAACTTAAACAAAATTTAAAAATTAACCTCACATGTTAGAATATTCTGTAAACTCTCAAATATTATATGTCCTATATTCAATATCATCTACATTTTTAAAAATAAGTTTTAATACGGTGAATTTTATGAGTCCACTATACTTTTTAAGGCAGCTTTGGATATGATTTCATGATTTTATTAGATGAACATTCAAGGCAAGATTACCAATATTGATAAGATTTTTCTTTGGCAAGAATGCGATCTACCTATATATTTGTTTTAAAGATTAGTTAATACTCAAAGTTGATTTTATAGGAATAAAGATGTTAACAATATATCTTATTTTATTGAAAAAAATTATATTAATTAATTTTATCATAAATATAATTAACTAAGAGGTTTATTGCTTTAGGTCGATTTGTCCACATAAATTGCCTACACTTGCCATACTAATATTATTTACAATAAAATCTTAACAATAGAGTAATAGAATCCTACACTTGCCATACTAATATTATTTACAATAAAATCTTTCCAAAATATACAACAAAATATTCTGTAATATTTGATTATCTTTTTTAAATATTGACCACGGAATATTCTGTAATATTTATTTATGCAAATTGCCTTTCTGTGATGATTTGGTTTACTTTAGATTCCATTCTTTTTTCACTGAAATCATATTGCCTCTCTCTCTGTGTATTTCTGCTTGAATCAAGGCATCGATACTTTATTGCTTTAGGTCGATTTGTCCACATAAATTGTTCAATCCACAATTAAAATTCACACCTTACTTTCTTGAGTTGTTCTTTTTCATCATCATGTGTATTAAGTAGCTATATTCCTAAATTGAGCTACCATCAAAATCTTTCCAAAATGTACAAAAAATATTCTATAATATTTGATTATCTTTTTTCAATATTGACCACAGAATATTCTGTAATATTTATTTATGCACTATGCGAAAATAAATCTGCAATATTTTTAACATTAATCCTTTTCAAAATGAACCACAAAAAGATAAGACTAAGATCCGGAAGTTATTCGCTAAAAGTAAACTTTATACAAAACAAAGGTGAAAACGTGCTATAAGTATAATGGTTTATGTTCATGTCAATTATTTTATATAACATATTATTGGTATGCATAATCTTTTTTTAAGTCGTTCAGAGCGCGGAGTGTAATCTACTAATCCAAAACCTTATGTGTCGCCACCACATTTGATTTGCCTACATGTCATCACTCATCTAACCATCATCCAACTATTAGGAAAAAAAATAAAAAAGGATTATCAACTAAAAGAGCTGCAAAATGTTCCGAAAAGATACGAAAAAACTAAAAATTATTTTCCATGTATAGAATAAGATAAGTTTTGATTATAGTAAGTAATCACAACCAATAAGATAGGTTTTTATTAGAGAATCTCAATTTATATGCGTAGGGAGTTTTTAACCCTTTATTTTCCTAAGTAATCTTGAATAGATAGAAAAGTCTATTTTTCATATATCTTATTTGATGGTGTAAGTAAATATATATCAACTAATCTTGCTATATCATCTTAAAACACTTATGGTTTTTACAAATTTCTCTATAATTTTTTCTACATATTGAAGCTATACAATATTTTTACAATCAAGTTCACAAATTGCTTAAAACCGTAGATTTCTATCAAGAATATATAAAATATTATTGAAAAGATTCTCTCGAAGTCGATTAAGATAAATTCAGTGTTTATGTTGTACTAGTTTACTTACCAATTTCCAAAACTAATGTATTTCGTAGAGTCTATTGAAAGTCATTTAAATCCAATTTATACGAACTAAAGAGCATATAGTATGTTGTATTTATCAAGTGCATTGTTTATATATGTGAAATACCCCGTATTTTATAAGGGTATTTTGGAAATTTCCGACTCTTGTATAACTCGTAGGATTATTTTTAGAGAGTGTCGGACATTCGGTGAATTGTTTGAACTCTGTAATAATTTTTCCGAGCAATATAAAATGCAGTTGATGCACTTTCGGGTTAATTTGTCGTTCGCGTACAAGTTTAGTTAACCCGGGATTAACGTTTAACTTATCCCTAAGTGTCCGGATAAGACAAACCAGAACCGGCTTGAGCCGCACCCCGTGGCACCAAGGACGCCGCATCCCGCGGCAAGGGCCAGGACGCGAGTCGGTTGGGTAGGCTACCGCACCCCACGGTGCACAGGCCGCCGCACCCCGCGGTAAACGTCGGAGTCGTCTCTGTAGAGGCTTTCGCCGGTGTGTCAGACGGGAGGTGGCAAGTGGATTTTGGGAGCTATCTCTTTGTCCCCTTCCTTGCCCCCCAAGTATTGGATTGTTGGGGCTTATATAAGGGAGTGTGAGATCAGATGAAGGAGCTCTCCATCACCTTCATCCTCTTCCTTTGCTCCTCTCAAAATCCACCATTTTCAAGCTTTTCTTCAAGCTTTTGTGGGAGTTTTCTTGGGCAAGAAGGTCGTGCCTAGTACCTTTGGAAGGTTGTTAGTGTTGGGAGATCAAGCTTCAACCAATCAAAGGCGGAACGAGACGTTTTGGGTAAGGATTTCGCAATTAATGCAGCTGCGAGCTCGCCTCTGTCATGCTCACCGCACCCCGCGGCACCAAGGCCACCGCACCCCGCGGTAAGCTTGGCCGGGTGTGTGTTCGTGTGTGTGACGTTGGCGAGGCTCGTTTCCTTTGATTCGTTTCCCGATTCCTTTAGATTCGATTATATAGATGTTGAATCTAACTTAGGGTCTCGTTGTGGGTCGTTTCTTTGGGGTTTATTATTCCAGATCTGTTCCAGTTTCGGACCTAGGAACCCGTTTCTAAGCTTTGTTCAAGCTCTCGCCGAATCTATTCCAGGCAAGTGGCGGTTCGCTCTTGCTCATCATTCCATATTTCAATTATTTATCAATCGTTTAGTTGTTAAATAATTTGGGATGATTCTTAATTATGTTGGGAACAGTTTTGATAACTATGTGTGATTAAAATCTGATATTATAATAGGTTGTATATTCTGATATTATAATAGGTTGTATATTCTGCTAGAATCGACGTTGTTTTTGATAAATTGTGCAGGTGTAGGCCGTGTTGTCTTTGATGTGAATTGTTGTGTGTTAACTGTTTAGTTAGCACGAGTATTGTGTGTTAATTACCGTGATGGTATTATTGTGAATTTAATGTTAACTGTAATGCTAGTATAGCACGTGAGTTTGCAGGAACGCTAAGTCCAAGTAAGGATTTGTCGTGTCTTTATAATTAATAATTGTGGGAACGCTAATCAGGTTAAGAGATTAGTGGCTTCTTTAAAATTTAATGTTCGTAGGAACACTAATCAGGTTAAGAGATTAGTCGTTTCTTTAATACAATACTTCCTACCACTCGTTAAGGTAAGAGGGGTTTAAGCGCCTAGCTAGCGCCACTGGGTGGACGTAATACCACCCGGGGTATTAATAATCTTCCGTTGTTACTCGGATTAATTTAAAGGCGGTAAATTAATTAAGCACCTCGCCAGTGTATCGGGGTGAACGTAAGGTCACCCAGTGTAATAATCTTCCGTTGTTACTCAGAGTAATAACTAAAGGTTTTAAATGTGTGCAGTTGTGTGTGTTATAATTTAATAAGATAAGTGCAGTTAAGCACATAATTAATGAGTTTAAGCACCTTGTAAGTGCAATCTGGATGGCGTAGGATCATCCTGTGTAATAACTGGTGTGTTGTAAATTAATAAGGGTACGATTAAGCTCATAACTTAATAAGTCTTAATGATAAGGTAAGTGATTAAGTGCAGTTAAGATAAGTGATGTTGTGTTTAAGTTAAGTGCCTTGTGTGATTTATTTAATGTTCCCCAACATTTGTCATTATTTTTGTTAAGGCTCAGTTCATTGGAGTCTCTCTTGTGTTTGATTGCTGTGAGGCTTGGTCTCTAGAATCTTTATCATGCCTTTTGTTGTATTCTAGTGGAGTATGGTGGTTGACTATCGTGCTCGGTTATTATTCGAGGGACGATGAGTCTAACCTAATACTTCTACTTCGAACCTTCTGCTTTGTGCCCTTGCATAGTCTTTCATTAGACTAACCCACGTAAATTGTTCTCCGCATGTGGGCTGGTGTCATCCGTTCGATTCGGCACATCAGGTTGTTGCCCGAAGTCGAAGTAACCTGTGAAAGATAAAAGGCTTACAGAAGGAGATTTAAGTGTCGGTGTTTGAAATTGTAAATATTATTTAAAAAGACTTCCGCTGTGTAATTTAAATGTCTTCCGTTGTTTAAACTTTCAATTATTATGTTATGTATTTAAGCTTGATTGTTCTGGAAAAGCCTGGGGTGGCTTTGGACGGTAAAGTCTGAAGTCACTGGCATGTGGCACTACCGATGTATAAATCGGGGGTGTTACAGATTTGGTATCAGAGCAATGGTTTTAAAATTATTGGCCTATTGTTAGGTTTGAAAATTTTTGAGAACTAATTTTGAAATTTATTTCGAACCTATCTTGTAATTTAAAAGAATTTTAAGAATTCAATGATAAGAGTTATAAGTAACTCGGTGAATAATTTAAATGATTTAGCTTTTTAGAATTTCAAAAGCTATTTATCATCGGTTTATAAAAGTGTTGTGTTATAAGTAATTAAATTAAAGTTTAAAGGTATGAAGTTTGAAAGTAAGGTTATTAATAAATCATTTCAAACTTCTGCAAGCTCCAAGTGTTACTTATTCCTTAGACCCATTCTTAGGAATATTGTCTCTCCTTAGGGCCAATGTCATTTAAAGGTTGACATTCCCCTAGGATACCCATTCTTAAGTAAGCAGACGAAGGTCGTCTCTGCAGTTAACAACGAAGGGTTAGTCAGACTAATATAAAGTTATTAGTTTGGACCCTTATAATCTATGTCACAATATGTCTGACTATAGTGTCATGATCAAGTTGAAAAATTTGTAAATTAATGTTGTGATTCGCCAGCAGATGGTGAACACAAGGGACACAACTCATGATGGTGCTGAACCAAGTAATGACCCAAGGATAAATCCGACGAGCGCCACTAATCAAGGGGAGGAACGTGAGTTTGTTTCTCACAATAACCCCACAGACGTTGGCCAAGCTCAAGATAATCCTCCAGCAGTGATAGATGCCGCAACCAAGGAAGCCTTTCATGATTTTGTTATGAAAACAGTCGCTGAGGCACTTCGGTCAATTCTACCGCAAACTCAGGTTGGGCAAGTTCCTCAAGCTATTCCTGAAGTTGAGGAGCCAATGGAACACATGCCCCAGATCAATGTTGTCGGGGACAAAGGAAATTACGGTCAAGCGTTGAAAGCCGTAAGTTCAATGAGGCCTGACAGCTATGACGGTACTGGAGAACCGGTCAGAGTGACGTACTAGTTCTCGCATATGGAACGGTTGCTCCGAAACGTTAATTGCACTGAGGCTGAGAAAGTACGTATCGCCTCCCTTCAACTCAAAGAGGTGGCTAGCGAATGGTGGGAGAACACCGGTCTAGCAGATCATCCCGAGCTGAATTGGAGCATGTTTAAAATAAAGATGACTGGTCGTTTCTTTTCCCGTGCTATGAGGGATGAGAAGCATAAAGAATTTCTGTACCCTAAGACTGAGGGGTTAAAGGTGACTAAGCTCGCAGCTAGGTTCAATCACTTGTTGTAATACACTGGGCCTGAAGTGTCAAGCGAAGAACAAAAGATTTGGTACTTCCATAGATGGATGAATCCAGAAATCAAGTCTCTAATGTTGCGTCACGGTTGTTCTACGTTAGAACAATATATGGATGCAGCCTACAAGACAGAGGTCACGCTGGAAGAATCCGCCCAAAAATGGAAAAAATAAGTTAAGGGAAAGGGTGGACAACAGGATCGCCAGGTTGGTTCATTCAAATGACCGGCATCGCCTACCAAGTTTGAAAAGTCTGGTCGTGCTAAGACCGAGATGACTCAGTCTGACTCCGCCAGAGGCTCAGGTTGGAGTAGCGGAATGATTAAGTGCCACAACTGTGGTGAAGTTGGGCATAGAAACTTTAATTGCCAAAAAGATAAGCGAGAATGCTATAATTGTGGCAGAGAAGGCCACATGAGAAAGTACTGCAGACAGAAGGGTCAAGGACCAATGCAGTCTTATCAAGCTTCAAATGTTGGTGGAGGGCAGAACCCAAGGCCAGAGATATCTGCTCCGGAGCAGTCTATGGCTCGTAATAAAGGCAAGGCGCCTATAGGGTCTTCAGGTCAAGGGCAACGACTCTTCATAATGAGTCAAGCCAACAGGGAAGAACCCTGATCAATTAAGTTGTAACTATGTTAAGTCTTTCTTTAAGATTAAGGAGTAACGACGTGTGTCAATAATCTCCGTAGGTTCGTGACTGTCTGTTCGACTTTCGTCAGTGCTTTAATGTAATGTTCGAATGATAAAGAAGTGTTTTCTTGTTTCGGAAAATTCCTGAATTCATTGTCATTACAAATTAATCGTTAACATGAAACCCCATAAGTGTCGGTGACAGCTTATACTCTGTGAGGATAATGACTGTCGGACTTATGGTGGAAAGGTATCATAGATAACTTAGACGTTCGTTCCCGATGAGGTTGACTCTAAGATGCACCTCTTTGAAGAAGGTTAAGTTGTAAATTAATGTCGTGCTTGAGGAGACCGACTGATCTCTCTAAGAGTGATCTAGAAGGTGAAGTGATTAGGGATGTTAAGTTTAGGTGGTAAGATTGGTGCTGAGGTAGGATCCTCTTTGGCTTTGTGCAAGTTTCGGGGTCGAAACTTTTCTTAAGGGGGTAGTAATGAAATACCCCGTATTTTATAAGGGTATTTTGGAAATTTCCGACTCATGTATAGCTCGTAGGATTATTTTTAGAGAGTGTCGGACATTCGGTGAATTGTTTGAACTCTGTAATAATTTTTTCGAGCAATATAAAATGCAGTTGATGCACTTTCGGGTTAATTTGTCGTTCGCGTACAAGTTTAGTTAACCCGGGGTTAACGTTTAACTTATCCCTAAGTGTCCGGATAAGACAAACCAGAACCGGCTTGAGCCGCACCCCGCGGCACCAAGGACGCCGCACCCCGTGGCAAGGGCCAGGACGTGAGTCGGTTGGGTAGGCTACCGTACCCCGCGGTGCACAGGTCGCCGCACCCCGCGGTAAACGTCGGAGTCGTCTCTGCAGAGGCTTTCGCCGGTGTGTTAGACGGGAGGTGGCAAGTAGATTTCGGGAGCTATCTCTTTGTCCCCTTCCTTGCCCCCCAAGTATTGGATTGTTGGGGCTTATATAAGGGAGTGTGAGATCAGATGGAGGAGCTCTCCATCACCTTCATCCTCTTCCTTTGCTCCTCTCAAAATCCACCATTTTCAAGCTTTTCTTCAAGCTTTTGTGGGAGTTTTCTTGGGCAAGAAGGTCGTGCCTAGTACCTTTGGAAGGTTGTTAGTGTTGGGAGATCAAGCTTCAACCAATCGAAGGCGGAACGAGACGTTTTGGGTAAGGATTTCGCCATTAACGCAGCTGCGAGCTCGCCTCTGTCATGCTCACCGCACCCCGCGGCACCAAGGCCACCGCACCCCGCGAAAAGCTTGGCCGGGTGTGTGTTCGTGTGTGTGACTTTGGCGAGGCTCGTTTCCTTTGATTCGTTTCCCGATTCCTTTAGATTCGATTATATAGATGTTGAATCTAACTTAGGGTCTCGTTGTGGGTCGTTTCTTTGGGGTTTATTATTCTAGATCTGTTCCAGTTTCGGACCCAGGAACCCGTTTCTAAGCTTTGTTCAAGCTCTCGCCGAATCTATTCCAGGCAAGTGGCGGTTCGCTCTTGCTCATCATTCCATATTTCAATTATTTATCAATCGTTTAGTTGTTAAATAATTTGGGATGATTCTTAATTATGTTGGGAACAATTTTGATAACTATGTGTGATTAAAATCTGATATTATAATAGGTTGTATATTCTGCTAGAATCGACGCTATTTTTGATATATTGTGCAGGTGTGGGCCGTGTTGTCTTTGATGTGAATTGTTGTGTGTTAACTGTTTAGTTAGCACGAGTATTGTGTGTTAATTACCGTGATGGTATTATTGTGAATTTAATGTTAACTGTAATGCTAGTATAGCACGTGAGTTTGCAGGAACGCTAAGTCCAAGTAAGGATTTGTCGTGTCTTTATAATTAATAATCGTGGGAACGCTAATCAGGTTAAGAGATTAGTGGCTTCTTTAAAATTTAATGTTCGTAGGAACACTAATCAGGTTAAGAGATTAGTCGTTTCTTTAATACAATACTTCCTACCACTCGTTAAGGTAGGAGGGGTTTAAGCACCTAGCTAGCGCCACTGGGTGGACATAATACCACCCGGGGTATTAATAATCTTCCGTTGTTACTCGGATTAATTTAAAGGCGGTAAATTAATTAAGCACCTCGCCAGTATATCGGGGTGAACGTAAGGTCACCCAATGTAATAATCTTCCGTTGTTACTCGGAGTAATAATTAAAGGTTTTAAATGTGTGCAGTTGTGTGTGTTGTAATTTAATAAGATAAGTACAGTTAAGCACATAATTAATGAGTTTAAGCACCTTGTAAGTGCAATCTGGATGGCGTAGGATCATCCTGTGTAATAACTGGTGTGTTGTAAATTAATAAGGGTACGATTAAGCTCATAACTTAATAAGTCTTAATGATAAGGTAAGTGATTAAGTGCAGTTAAGATAAGTGACGTTGTGTTTAAGTTAAGTGCCTTGTGTGATTTATTTAATGTTCCCCAACATTTGTCATTATTTCTGTTAAGGCTCAGTTCATTGGAGTCTCTCTTGTGTTTGATTGCTGTGAGGCTTGGTCTCCAGAATCTTTATCATGCCTTTTGTTGTATTCTAGTGGAGTATGGTGGTTGACTATCGTGCTCGATTATTATTCGAGGGACGATGAGTCTAACCTAATACGTCTACTTCGAACCTTCTGCTTTGTGCCCTTGCATAGTCTTTCATTAGACTAACCCACGTAAATTGTTCTCCGCATGTGGGCTGGTGTCATCCGTTCGATTCAGCACATCAGGTTGTTGCCCGAAGTCGAAGTAACTTGTGAAGGATAAAAGGCTTGCAGAAGGAGATTTAAGTGTCGGTGTTTGAAATTGTAAAGATTATTTAAAAAGACTTCCGCTGTGTAATTTAAATGTCTTCCGCTGTTTAAACTTTCAATTATTATGTTATGTATTTAAGCTTGATTGTTCTGGAAAAGTCTGGGGTGGCTTTGGACGGTAAAGTCTGAAGTCACTGGCATGTGGCACTACCGAGGTATAAATCGGGGGTGTTACAATATGTATTATATTATATTATGATATATATATGCTCTTTCCTAATGTATTTTTATCTTCAAACGATAACTTTATAAAATAAATAACCCACTTTAACATAATTGTAAGCCAAATTTCATATGGGTCTAATCTTCACAACGTATTTGTTAAATATAATTTATCATTATTATTATTATTTTTTAAAGTACTTATTGGTCGTAGTTAATATAGTTTGATCATCTTCACAAGTTATGGTTTTGTTAACTTTACAACTTAAGTTCAGGTACAAAACTATCTGAATTGATCTGTGATGCCAACTTATTATCTGGGATGAGCTCCGATGACGAATAGATTCTATTTTGAAGCATTAGACATGACTTTAAAAGATATTCTATGGGCTACAAATCCCCTTAGTTCAGTTTAACCTTTTGGAGGGAAAGTCGTAGTATTTGGTGGAGACTTTAGGCAAATCCTACCCATTATCACAAAAGGAAACAAGCAAGATATTATTTTTTCCACCATTAAGTCCTCTTATTTGTGGGAATATTGCAAAATTCTTAATTTGACAAAAAACATGAGGATTAAACAAGGTAAATCTGATTATGATATCCAAGAAGCAAAGGAATTTTCTGAAAGGGTATTAAGCATCAGAGATGGTACTGTAGGCGATGACAAGATGGAGAAGCACAAATACAAATTCCTGATGAACTATTGGTGAAGGATTATGACTTAGATCTGATTCCAGCAATTATTAAGTTTGTTTATCCCTCTCTTTTGGACAATCAATTGTCTCCAAAATACTTTGAATAACGAGCAATTCTTGCACCACCACATGAAGAGGTAGATAGAGTTAATAACTATATATTGTCTTTGTTACCAGGTAATGAAAAAGTCTATCTCAGTTCGGATAGCCTTTGCAAGACAGGTTTTATTGCAGCCAATGATGCAAGTGTTTATACTTCTGACTACTTGAAAAGTATTAGATGTTTTGGTGTTCCAAATCATGTATTGAAAACTAAGGTTAATGTCTCTATTATGCTGCTTTGAAATATTGACCATTCTTCAAGTTTATGCAATGGGACAAGATTGATAACCACGCAGCTCGGCAGTCATGTCATACAAGGAAGAACTATTTTAACTACAATATTAGACATATAGTTTTGAATCCTCGCATGCTCATGTCACCGTCAAACACTTCATACCCGTTCAAGTTTTAACGAAGACAATTTCTCTTGAGTGTCTGTTTTGCTATGACGATAAACAATAGCTAGGGCCAATCTCTTACAGATGTCGGTTTGTATCTTCCACGCCCTATTTTTTGCTCATGGTCAGTTTTATGTTGCATCACTCATGGTCAGTTTTGTGTTGCATCATCAAGAGTTACTAGCAAGAAATATTTGAAGATTTTGATATGGGACAAAAAAAAAAAAGATTTAATACTACTACCAATGTAGTATACAACGAAGTTTTTCATAATTTGTAGAAATTTTGAATATCTTACGAGATTTTATGTTTAGGGTTTCATTTTCATGTATTAGATAAATATTTTGATTATGCTTTATCGTTTTAGTAGTATAGATGTTAGGGATATGACTATCCATATTTCAAAACTACTTAACCAATTTTACTATTAATAAAGTTATGGAGAGTTTCGCCTCTCTTTTGATAATGTATTTTATTAATCTCTTCAATATTTTGTATTCAATTAGTCCTTTTTTACATTAACATTCATCTACTTTTATAATAGTCATTACCTATATATTTCTATATCAATTAAATATATAATTTTTATATACTATTTTTTAAATGTAAGAAAGAATAAACAGATCTCGTGCACGGCACGGGTACTACACTAGTTGGATATATACACCTATCAAATCCTAATCAAAATTAGATATATATCTATCGAAATTTGAAAATGATGTATACTTTTTTTTATTAAATTACCAATTTTGTATAATTACTCAAGAAGTTGTATACATCATTGAAAAACTACTATATCCGTATCTATATTCTATATTTATAGTAGGGGAAGTGTCATGCGAAAATATTAAATAGAAAGAGAAATGAGAATAAATCATAACTTTTGAATGATAAATATATCAAAGATTATGATTAAACTTTCATTAAAGGTCATTGACATGGCACATGACTTGATTTTTGAGAGTTTGATCGGTCAACATGATTGATCAAACAGTCATCGGCGGTCAAGCTGATGTTGACCGGTCAAAGTACTTTTTTCAGCCAGTTTTTTTTTTCGGGTATAATTTTTGGTTTGCGACTGCATGTGTATTGATTTTTGCTTGTATGTGCATCGATATTACATAAAATCTGTATAGGATTTTTGACTATATGTGTGACTTTGTGTATGTGAAAACTCATGCACTTCTCAGCATATTCCTATGTTTTAGCTTGTGTGTGCATAGATTTTGACATATGTTTGCATCTAAATTCTACTTGTGTACGTGTATTATTTTCTTGGGTTGAAATGTGCATGAGTTTTGACTTGTATGTGCATACCTTTTGAAGTGCATACATTTTGAAGTGCATGTCTTTTTTGTTGTATGTGCATCTAAATTCCATAAATTTTGCATAGAGTTTTGATTATATGTGTGACTTTTTGTATGTGGAAACTCATGCATATACATGCAAAAACTTATGCATGCATTTCACAGAATGTGCATATATTTTGGCATGTGTGTGCATAAATTTTGACATGTATGTGCATCTAAATTCTACTTGTGTGCGTTGTTTTCTTGGGTTGAAATGTGCATGAGTTTTGGCTTGTATGTGCATACTCTTTGAAGTGCATGTCTTTTTGCTTGCATGTGCATGTAAATTGAATTAGGTGTGCATAAGGTTTCACTATATGTGGGACTTTTTGTAGGTGAAAACTTATGCACACATGTAAAATCTTATACACTTAACGGAATGTGTATAGGTTTTGTCTTGTAAGTGTATGAATTTTGAATTGTCTGTGCATCTAAATTTTACTTGTATGCATCGTTTTCTTGGCTTGATATGTGCATGAGTTTTTTACTTGTATGTGCATACCATTTGAATGTGCACATGTCAAAACTTATGCACATACAGTGTACAACTCATGCACATTTTCTCTAGAAAATAATGCATATTTTTTACAATCTTTAGATGCACATACATGTCAATATTGATGCACATACAAGCCAAAATGTATGTACATGTCATCTCAAGAAAAAAAATAGTTTTGGAAAAAGGTTGGGTTGCGAAAAATTGAATGAAAAAAATGATCGGACAACACCTTATAAAAGTTTAATGCACATACAAGTCAATATTGATGAACACACAAGTAAAAAATGGTGAACATGCCAGCACAAGCTGGACCAAAAAAAAATGGGTTGGAAAAGAAAAAAATAATTAGGCCGGACAATGCCTTAAAAAATTTTGATGCACATATAGGACAATATAGATGCACACAAGCCAAAATGTATGAACATGCCATTTTAAGTCAAAAAGTGGCAAAAAAAATGGTCCGAAAAAAAAAAACTTTTACCAGTCAACGTCGGAGCTCCGGCGTTGACCGGCTGGTGACCGGTTTGACCGGTTAATTATCCACTTAAGTGGTCATGTGCCATACACATGACCACTTAAATAATAGTCTAATCCTAGCCTTTGGAGTTATTCTCATTTCTCACCCTAATATTCATTCTCATCAGATCTGCACCCTTTATAGTAAAGAAAGACCTAAATTTTAGGTGTCACTACCACGTTAATTTCGCATTCGTATATCCCATTATTTAACCTTAAAAAAATTAAAGCACTAAATCCTACTTATCTATAACTATATATTAAACTTTGCCATTTTTGAGTCACCAAAGTATTTTTAGGCTTAGTTGTTAAGGTATGACTTTTTTTATTTTTCCATTTATTATTATCCTCTTTAATAATTTTATTTTGTTTTTTAAATTAATTAAATTTAAACTCTAAAATTCTATCAAAATCTTAACCAAATCTCATCAAATTAACTTTATTTTTTAGAAGAAATTAGCTTATATCTTTTACAATACATATGAACTAATCTAAACCTTATTTTTGTTTGTATATTAAATTTCACATTTATTTACCATGAAGATTATTATATGATTATTTTAATTTGATAAGGGTCTTATATAGTATTCATAATCAATATAAAAAAGATGATTTTTTTTTACAAGAACGATGACACCTAAGCTAATTTTTATAATTTATTATGATTATGTTATTTCTAAAGATAATTTATTAGTATTATTTATTTTGATAATCTTAACAAATTTTACTTATTTTACCATTTTTTATACAAAATCCTCCGTGGTTAGTTTAATTTTCTTAACTTATTGACCTTATCAAATCCTACGAGATCTTTCTAACATTATCTTATAATTTTGCTTCTCTAGAATTCTTGTGTAATAAATCCATGGAGTTGTTCTCATACACAATTAAATTTAACATATCTCAATTAATCGTTAATTGTTAACTTATCTATCTAATTTTGAAATTAATTTAATATCTTCATAGTTCAACTCAACTTAACATTTAAAAATAAATAATATTATAAATAATATAATTTCATGTATTTAATTAACTAGTATTTACAATAATAAATATTTATTTTTGAATTAATAAGAAAAATATGAGCTATCATATACACAAAGTAAAATACTATTCAAAAATATAAAAAACATAATTCATTCATTTTAAAGCAAACATAATATATCAATAAGTCAATTAAGATATAAGATAAGAAAGTGAAACACCTTTAATAATATTTTGAAACTAAGCCCAATTTATGAAATAATATAAAAAAATCAATAAATTCATTAAGTTTTTTATGCAAACAACGCATATAAAAGTTAAAAAGATATTTGTAATAACAACCTATATTTTTAGTCATAAAATAGCATCTAACTTGAGGTAGTTAGGAAAAAAAAATATACAGTAAAATTAGATCAAATTTATTTTGTATTTTTTTATAATGTACTTCATCTATGTATTTTAAAAGTTATTTTGAAAATAAAACTTATATTGTTATCTATTTATTCATATCTCTTTTCAGATTTTACGATACTAGCATTTCGAAATAAAAACTTATTAAAAATTTGTAGTTTGAAAATTTCTCTCAATTTCTTCTATACATTTTAAATTTGGAATTTACTGTCCATTATTTCTTTTTTTGCATCTATTTTTTGAACTGCTATTATCTCTCCTTTTAGAGTTCCTAAAGAAGATACCTATCGCGGACCTTTCGGCCTCACATTGATTTCGCCTACACATCGAACTCTAGAATTGTCACATCATCCAACCATTAAAAAATTAAAGCAATAAATATCACCTTAATTTTTTACTACATTGTAACTGATCATATATATCATATATTTCATATGTCGAGCTTCACTAGCTTTATGGAATTTTTTTTCCCATTCAAGTAAATTTAAACCAAGCTAGATATAAAATAACTTATATTGATAATATAACGAACCATATAAATTTTGTTCTATTTACGATTGAATATGTATTTTGTTTTCACAATCTCATCAATTCAATACGATAAAAGAGAAAGTGAATCAAATAACATTGAGTCGGAAACCATGCATTCATAATCCCATATTTATACATACACTCACAAATTTAGCTATATATAACTTATGATTAATATTATACTTCCTTTTTGTAATACATTCAAATTATTCATTTTTCAATTCATCTGAATCATATTAAGCTTTTTTGACATGTAAAGTTTTATTTTATCCTTCATTCTTTATACGTTAGTCACATGTTTTAGCAAATTTTCGAAAAATAAATTTCAAAAAGATTTTGTTATAGTGTTTCGCGTATTATTTTTATTACAGACATCAAACCAAAGTTTTTGATTTAAGTATTATTTACTTGATGTGAGAGATATGTTTATTGTTCATGATATCAATTGCTTTGTTCGTGTTCTTAAGTTGCATACATTTCCTTGAACAACAATCCTTTTTAAGCATTGAGCAAATTTAACCAACTCTAATATTCAGAAAGCTCATTGCTTAGCATAGATTACTCAAAGCTAATATAAATGTACTTTAAAATAAATTGATGGATTTGAAATTTTCAAAAATTATTTACATTAATTAAAAGTCCAATTATTAACTTTATATAAAATTTTATAATTGTTTATATTGCATTGATGAAACACGAATTTTATTAAACAGATCACACCTACCAAAAAAAGCTTACCCATATTTTTCATTAAATATTTTACTTTGTTTTGTATGTTCAATTATTTATCTTCTAATATTATAGACTAATGTGATAATATATCACTTTAACATATCATTTTTCTTTTAGTTTCTACAAATTTATTATGATACATGTGAACAATACTATTCAAATTTTATTCTTTTGACTAATATTATGAGTCTATGATAAATATTTTTTTTAAAAATATAAACAACTTTTTATGATTTTTGCTAATATAAAATGGTTTTATTAGATATACACGTAAAAATGATATTAAAGATATACTAAAACAACACCTTACTAAAAAGTATCCCGTGCATGGCATGAGTTCTGGACTAGTTTATTTTAAAACTGACTATTTAAACTATACAAAATTCTACTTGGCTCTCCCAGTTTAGTCGCTCGACTGCACACTTTGACACCCACAATCTCTCTGACCATTCTCTTGTTACTGTCTACATGGGTTCCGCTCCTAATCCTCATCGTTTCCCCTTTAGATTCCTTAACTCATGGGCGTCTCATGATTCCTTTCTGTCTACTGTGGCTGAGGTCTGGCAAGAGCTCATTCCTGGATATACGATGTTCCAAGTTGTCTCTAAGTTGAAAATTCTCAAATATCGTCTGCATAAATTTGGGTCTGTTCGACTGGAAACCTTGACTAAAAATGTCAACAGCAGGCGTGAAGAGCTTCATTCCATCCAGCATGATTCTTATGCTCGTCCTTTTGACACTAGTCTGCAAGCTCAGGAGCTTCTCTGCAGAAACGGACTTCACTCTGATCTTGATACTTTGTCATCTCTGACTCGTCAGTTAGCCAAGGTGTAGTGGCTGAAGTATGAAGACCACAATTCAACCTATTTCTACAACCAAATCAAATGCAGGCGGAGTAGGAACTTTGTCGGCCTGGTTGTCCAAGAGGATGGTACCCGACTCTCTGAGCCGCAGGATATTGCTAGCCACTTCTTATCCTTCTATGAGAACCTTCTTGGGCAATCCTCCCCTCCATCTCCTTTCCAATCTGCGCATATCAGCAGAGGCCCTTGCTTGGACCATGATCAAAGAGCTTCCTTGCTTAATCCTATCACTGATGTGGAAATTCAGCAAGCATTCTTCAGAATGGGCAATAATAAATCTCTAGGGCCGGATGGATACAACCCCTTCTTCTTCAAAAAAGCTTGGGGTATTGTGGGGCATGATATTATCAAGGCTGTAAAGGAATTTATCAGTTCTGGCAAACTTCTCCAACATCTCAATCATACCACTATTGCTTTGATCCCTAAGTGCAACAATCCCACTAATGCTAAGGACTTTCGTCCCATTTCCTACTGCAATACTATCTATAGGGGGATTGCGAAGATCATTAGTAACAGGTTGAAGGCTGTCTTACCCTTAATCATTGATGATCATCAAGCTGCCTTTGTCCCGTGTCGCTCTTTACACCACAATGTTCTTATTTGCAGTGACCTCCTCAAGCATTATTCTTGGAAAAACTCTTCTAGCCGTTGTGCCATTAAAGTGGACTTCCACAAAGCGTTTGACTCGCTTGACTGGTCCTTCATTCTCAACTGCCTGGCCATCTCTTGCTTTGTTTATACCATCTGGCTTGCTCGCAACAAGAAGATCTTTCAAGACCTTAATCCATCAAGTGGCGAATGCACTAGTCAGATTATTCGTCTGGCTACAACAAAACTGATGCTCAAGAAAGCAAAATTTGAAGATGCCACCCTTCAGTGGCTCCGCACTCTTAAAATTATGTGATTGCTTCTTGCTTTTGTCCGCACTAGCCTTGATGGCTTGCTGTCTTGCTTTTTCTTTGGCCTTTGGCCTTGAAAGCTCTGCTTTTAGCTTTTGTGTTTGGGATTGGCCTGCGTGCCTTGTAAAGAACTAGTCCTCTAATTAATATAATTTACCTTTCTTAAAAAAAAAAAATCTTTAAACATAAAATCTTAACCACATAATTTATTTTTTTATTTTTGTCATTGTAAATGAAATGAAATCAAATGCTACATTCATATGAATTCACGGATAGAGTATCAATTTTAAATTATGTTATTTGTTTTCATACATATGAATCATAGTTAAAATATGTTATATGAATTCATTTTTATTGTTACGGTCAACATCCCCTTTATTAATCCTGATGTTAACAACTACACATTGTAAGCTTTGTACTGTCGAACCACATGACAAGTCCCGTCAAGGCCACCCTTCCGCTGCTAGCAAACAAGATGATTGTGGACTTCCTGCCACTGGACACGGAGACTCAACCTCTCCTTTGTCGGGTCTTGCTACCCCGACGAATTGATGAGCCTCTACGGAGGCTTACCGAGTTTTTGTTAGCGTTTGCTTCTTCACAGAATTTATGTCGTCTCCTATTCTCGGGAACCTTCTCAATGATTTGTCTCCTATGAAGAACATAAGTATGCTTTTCTGGAATACTCAAGGTGCACGAGGCACCAGTTTTATGACCACTGTTCGTTAATTTATCCGATTTCACAATCCTAGTGTTCTAGCTCTTGTTGAAACACGAGTTAGTGGCTTCCGCTCTGAACAACTGGTTTGACGACAAATCGGATTCGATGGCGTTTTATGTGTTGAGGATCAAGGCTTTGTCGGGGGGGGGGGGGGGGATTTGGCTCTTGTGGAGGATTGCCGAGGTTGTGGTTTCCACTGTTTCCCTAAACCCACAACACATTACTGTGGAGGTGTCTCGTAGAGGTGAAGAACCTTGGTTACTCTCAGTCGTGTATGCCTTCCCTGTGTCCAGTCAGAGGCTGCAGTTATGGCAGGATCTGGAGAACTTTACTTGTACTAACAATAAACCTTGGTTATTGGCGGGCGATCAAGGCTTTGTCGGGGGGGGGGGGGGATTTGGCTCTTGTGGAGGACTGCCGAGGTTGTGGTTTCCACTGTTTCCCTGAACCCACAACACATTACTGTGGAGGTGTCTCGTAGAGGTGAAGAACCTTGGTTACTCTCAGTCGTGTATGCCTTCCCTGTGTCCAGTCAGAGGCTGCAGTTATGGCAGGATCTGGAGAACTTTGCTTGTACTAACAATAAACCTTGGTTATTGGCGGGCGATCAAGGCTTTGTCGGGGGGGGGGGGGGATTTGGCTCTTGTGGAGGACTGCCGAGGTTGTGGTTTCCACTGTTTCCCTGAACCCACAACACATTACTGTGGAGGTGTCTCGTAGAGGTGAAGAACCTTGGTTACTCTCAGTCGTGTATGCCTTCCCTGTGTCCAGTCAGAGGCTGCAGTTAAGGCAGGATCTGGAGAACTTTGCTTGTACTAACAATAAACCTTGGTTATTGGCGGGCGATTTCAACGCAACATTTGATGCTTTAGAACCCACTTATAGCTTTGATCACACTTCGCGTGGTTATGAAGACTTTCGTCGGTGGATCGACAACTCTCAACTCATTGACTTGGGTTCTCTGGTCCCCAACACACTTGGTCTAAGGGACTTAAGTTGCGAACCTTTAAGGCAAGTAGACTTGATCGTGGTTTATGCTTAGACTCTTGGAGGCTTCGTTTCCCGAAAGCGTATGTCCAGCATCTCTCATCTCCTCATTCTGATCACTGTCTGTGATGTGTTCTTGCCTCCAATGACGGTCACAGTGTCGAAGGCGGCGTTGGATCTAGTCTTAGGTAGGAAGTCACAAGTCTCGTCGTCAAGCCTGCCGCGGAAACCTTGGGTGAAACCCTTGTTGAATTGCACGAAAGGTTGGCGATGGGATGTGCGAACGTGAACAATAACTTTAGAGGTTTACTGACACGGTGGTGGCTGGGAGCGAACCCGGTGACGTTGGAGTGGGTGTCACGACAGCGACGGCGGTGGCGATGGTGAATGTCATGATGAGTGCCTCAACAACGATTGCGAAGGCGGTGGCGAGGGCGATGGCGCGAGCGATGGAGTGGGTTCGATGGTGGGTGCGATAGCGATGGCGAAGTCGATGACGCAAGCGGTGAGGCGAGCGACGGCGACGACGATGGACTAGGTGCGATAGCGGGTACGATGGAAAGTGATTGGTGGATGGTGGTGATACGATGGTTTGGAAGGGTTGCTTGATGGTCAAGCGTTGCCGTAGCGTCGGTGGCGGAGTGAAGGGGATACGAAGATAGAGATAGGGTTGACATCTGATCAAAGGAAGGAGGATAAACACTCGACTTAAGCTTTGATTAAATTTAGACATAAACAATAACAAGAGAACAAGTTGAACTTAAATAGCAAATGCGAGACTCGGATGGGCCGAGTCTTGCCTAACGGGCTAGCCCACGCGACACACGTGGGGCACACACCCTAAAATAGAAAGAACTATAAATGGAAACTACTAAAAATAGAAAGTACCAAAAATAGAAATGTCTCAAAACAACAATGTCTAACACTTAGCAAATAAACCTCGAAATGACTAAGGATAGGCGGCGTGGTGGCAGCGAGGCATGGGACGCGGACACTGGGGGCAACGGCCACGTCAAGATCGACTGGGCACATCAGTGGGCGCGTATGTTGTCGGATGCGATGGGCTTTATTCTGCGATGCCGATGATGGCAAGGAGCTTGAGCTTGGGCTCGGTCTTGGGTGTGCCTTGGCCAGCGATGACGCGTGCGATGAGTGATTGCACGGTGGCGGCGATGGCCTTGGCTCTCGATCGTGTCACTGGACCTTGGGAGCGCAGGCTCATGGCATGTTCCTCTTCTGTGGCCGTCATGGAGGGTAGGGTCGCATCACCCTCCCCCACTTGGTTGTGAAGCGTCCCCGCTTCACCATCATCAAACTCAGGCTCCACATAGGGAGTCAAGTGGGCGACGTTGAAGGTCGCGTGGACTCCATAGTCGGCGGGGAGCTCGAGCTGGTAGGCATTATCTCCAATGGCCTTGATCACGCAGAATGGGCCATATCCGCGAGGGGCTAATTTGTGCTTGCGCCGCGAAGGAAAGCATTCCTTTCGCAAATGCACCCAGACAAGGTCTTCGGGTGCGAATACGACGCGACGACGACCATGGTTGCTTTGCGAGGCATACTGCGAGGCATGACGCTCTAGTTGCTCGCGTGTCCTCCGGTGTAGCTCTTGGACCTGCTTGGCGCGGTTGGCCGCGGTGATGTGCTCTGGGTCCTTTAGTGGGCGCGACATCATGTCCAACGACGTCAATCGGTTCCGACCGTAGACAACTTCGAATGGCGTGAGCTTGGTTGCCGAGTGCCTGCACCTATTATAAGAAAACTCGACAATAGAGAGTAAGTCCTCCCAACGCCTAGGGTTGGCCTTGAGCATGGTGCGAAGGAGGGCTCCTAGGGTTCTATTCGTCACCTCGGTTTGGCCATCGGTGTGGGGGTGGTAGCTAGTGGAGAATAAGAGTTTCGTACCTAGCTTTCCCCAAAGTGTTCTCCAAAAATGGCCAACAAACTTAGAATCCCTATCACTCACAATAGTACGAGGGACTCCATGAAGACGCACCACGTGCTCAAAGAATAAATCAGCTATCTCACTAGCACTATGGGTTGTCTTACAAGCTACAAAATGGTCCATCTTAGAAAACCTATCCACAATCACAAAAATAGAGTCTTTACCTCGACGCGAGAGGGGCAAACCCGTGATGAAATCCAAGGAAAGGTCTTCCCATGGGCCGGTGGGGATGGGTAGTGGAGTGTAGAGGCCGTGTGGACTAGACTTGGCTTTGGATCTTTGGCAAGTCACACAAGCCCTAAAGTAGCGGGTCACCTGGTGGGTCATACGTGGCCAAAAGAAGTGTTCCCCTAAGCACGGCCAAGGTCTTAGCTATCCCAAAGTGGCCACAACCATCGTGTGCTTCCTGGATAAGAAGGAGCCTAATAGAGGACCTAGGGATGCATATGCGGCCAGCCTTGTACAAGTAACCCTCACAAAGGAAATAAGACTCAAACTCACGGTCCTTAAGGCAATGCTCGAAAATAGGGCTAAAGAAAGGATCAAGCACATATAATTCCTTTAACAAAGCAAAACCAAGAACCTTAGTTTGAACATGAGTCAAGAGAACGTACCTGCGAGAAAGGGCGTCGTCGACCACATTCTCTTTTCCCTTCTTATGGACCACGACGTAGGGGAACGTCTCAAGGAACTCCACCCAACGAGCATGGCGTCGGTTGAGGTGGGCCTGGCTCTTCAAGTAGCTCAGGGCGGCGTGGTCACTATGGATGACAAACTCTCATGGCCAAAGGTAGTGTTGCCACGTCTTGAGCACTCGAACTAGGGAATAAAGTACCTTATCATAGGTGGGGTAGTTGAGGGTGGCCCCTGTGAGCTTTTCACTGAAATATGCTATGGGCCGCCTTTCTTGGTGTAGAACGTCTCCAATGTCGACGTCGGATGCGTCACACTCCACCTCAAAGTGCTTGGCGAAGTCAGGGAGCTAGAGGAGAGGCGCGTGGCACAAGGCATCCTTCAACGCCGTGAAGGCCTTCTCGTGTTCCTCAAGCCAAGTGACTGTTGCTCCCTTCTTGGTAAGCTCATGCAAAGGCGCGACGATGGAGCTAAAGTCTCTGACAAAGCGCCTATAAAATCCTGTGAGGCCAAAGAAGATTCGGACCATGGTCGGCGTAGGCCATTCCATTCTGGCATTGACCTTGTCTTCATCGACGCGCAAGCCATCCTTGGACACCACGTAGCCTAGGAAATTAGTAGTGTCGGAACAAAAGCGACACTTGCCAAGGTTGGCATACAAGCTCTCACGTCGTAAGCACTCTAACACAAGCCTAAGGTGCTCGACGTGGTTATCAAGGCTGCGTGAATAAATGAGAATGTCATCGAAATAAACGACAACAAACTTTCCCAGAAAAAAGGCATGACGAGCCACTCATAGAGCCCATACTTTGTCTTGAAGGCGGTTTTCCACTCATTGATAGCATGCATTTAGGCTAGTTTAGATCATGTTTATTTCTCCTAAATAGGTTTGTTTTGCTCCTTTTTTATTTTAGTTTTGTTTGGTTTTCATAGAATTTGTAGTGTTCGGAATCTACTCTTGTGTTTTTGTGATTTCAGGATCGTTTGGAGGCGATTTTGAAGATAACGAGTTACCAGTGAAGATGTTCGAGTGGATGACTCGAAGGGATGGCGCCAAGGTCGAAATACAAGTGCCAAGATCAAACGAGAAGAGTTCGAAATGGAAACTCGGTCGAGCTAGTGAAGACGAAGGAGAACAGACAACAACTCGGTCCATAACTCGGCCGAGTTGTGGACCGAGTCAGCAAACTGGGCCGAGTTAGTGAAGAGAAGGTAGAACAGACAACAACTCGGTCCACAACTCGGCCGAGTTGTGGACCGAGTTAGCGAACTGGGTCGAAGCTACTGAAGAGGAGGGAAAACCGACGACAACTCGGCCCACAACTCGGCCCACAACTCGGCCGAGTTGTGGACCGAGTCGTGGTCCGTAACGTTTCTTTTGGCTTGTTGAAACGCCTATTGCTCCTTTTTATCAGTTTGTTTGGGAAAACTTGGGGATCCTATGCTATTTTGCTCTGAGCATACACTCTCTAAAAAACCTAGTTGTGTTTTGGTTGAGTTTTCTTGAAGATTGTTGATGATTGGAGATTGTTCTTGGATCCAAACAAGTATTTCTCTTCTTTTTATCTATTTGAATGATTTCTCTTATTCATACAATGTTTTTGATTGATTCTCCAAGCATGCTAAGCTAAACCCCTTTTATCTAGGGTTGGGGTGATCCCAATAATGAATTGGTAGACTTGCAAATTGTGTTTCTCTGACTTGGTAGCATGAGTTCTCATTTGATTCAATTCTAGGGTTCATATTGCTATTGGTAATTTATCAATTAGAATTCTATTAGGTCATGGTCCGTAACGTGTATAAATTTGTAAGGGGAGCGACTTTCCAATTGGCCCGTTATTGGGCACTTCCTTCGAGCGAGTGACTACTCCGTCTCCCTAATCCCGAGCAGACCTCGCTCCAACAATGGGCCAATTGGAAAGACGCTCCCCTTCCCTATGATCCCTCTCATGACCAGTTGAAGGTTGGTCCACCCGCCCCAATGAACGATCCCATGGAAGACGAAGAAGAGGGCGATGAGGAGGATGATGATGATGATGAGTATGACCTAGCTGCTGAGAGTTCCTATGGCCATGATCCGCATCTATATTCTATGATCAAGTCTATGCAGCGGGACATGATGGCCGATTTTGCTGCCATGAACACCCGCATGGATAATATGCATGCTGACGTCAACAACCGCTTTGATAATCTGCGTGATGACATTCATAGTTGGCAACCCAGACCTCCACCAGCTCCACAAGAGTAGTTTCATTGTGAGTACTTTCTCTTCCTTAACTTTTACTCTCTACATTGGGGGCAATGTAGGTTTCAAGCTTGGGGGATGAGAGTATTTTCATTTTGCATTGCATGTAGTTTGCATGATTAGTTGCATTTGAATTTTTGTGATTAGTTTCCCTTTTGTGTTAGTTGTATATTCGCCCTGCTTGATCCTTTGTGGGTTCTTATAACAGTACATGTACCATGAATCCTCTTAATATGCTTTAGCTGTTAATATTGCAACCGCATGGTGAATGTGATATGATTGATCAAACCCACGACAATGACCTGAGCATGTGGACTTTGACTAAGATACGTTAGAACCAACACTCTAGACAAATGTCCTGGTGAGCTTGTTTGCCTTTCTTGGACTACATTTGCAAAAGTCCTATCGTTTTCTCCATGTGTGTGAACTCTCTTTGTGTGCTAACTCTAGAACTTGCATTAATATCTTCTTTGAGGCCACGCTCACGACTTATGTGCATGACATTAATAGGATTGAGGCATTATTTTTATTAACCCTTTTCATCATTGGCCATCCTATTCATGTATCCTTTGCTTGAAGCCCGTTGTGCCTTTATTGCCTTTTCTTTGGAAGCTCCATAAAAGCATACCGAGCCTATAAGTTCATCCTTCCCATCCGGGGATTAGGATAGTTGAATTGTGGTTGCTAGAGTGGATTTTAGCCAAGCTTGGGGGAGGTTACATATATGGTGATTAGAAATGTGTATAAATTTGTAATGTGTCTCCTTTCCATGTTTCTTCTTTAAAAAAAAAAAGAAAAAAAAAAGAAAAAAAGAAGAGATTGAAACAAAGAAGAAGAAGAAGTTAAGTAAAAGAAAGGAGACCATGTCATATATAAGGGTTAAGTTGTATGGGTTTGAAGGTTGAAATTAATTCAATTAAAGGTTATTTTCGCTTGGTGTTGTCTTGATAAGATCCTCTTCCCCAGATTCAGCTCCTCATGGCCTAAATATTCCTATGCCTTATGTTATACCTTGGCTCCATTATAACCTTGGAAAAGCCCTCATGATTTTTGTTGTGTGCATGGTCTTTAGTGGTAGAGATTAAGAACACTGTTGCAAGCTTATGGTAGTTAGCATTCAAAGTTGAGAATTGATATTGAGTGAAACACATGCCTAAACACATGAGTGTGAGTGACTTGTTTTTTATTCTAGTGAGGTCTAGAGTGGAGGAACTGATTGTACTCTTGTCATTGATTGAGAAGCATGCTAGGACGGAATTTGTCATTTGTTTGGCCTTTCATGGTTATTGTTCATATGTCTTTTGGATAGAAACAACTGTTACATGTTCTGTGGACTCATCGTCATGTACTTGCTTGGGACAAGCAAGGTTCAAGCTTGGGGGATTTTGATAGCATGCATTTAGGCTAGTTTAGATCATGTTTATTTCTCCTAAATAGGTTTGTTTTGCTCCTTTTTTATTTTAGTTTTATTTGGTTTTTATAGAATTTGTAGTGTTCGGAATCTACTCTTGTGTTTTTGTGATTTCAGGATCATTTGGAGGCGGTTTTGAAGATAACGAGATACCAGTGAAGATGTCCGAGTGGATGACTCAAAGGGATGGCGCCAAGGTTGAAATACAAGTGCCAAGATCAAACGAGAAGAGTTCGAAATGGAAACTCGGTCGAGCTAGTGAAGACGAAGGAGAACAGACAACAACTCGGTCCACAACTCGGCCTAGTTGTGGACCGAGTCAGCAAACTGGGCCGAGTTAGTGAAGAGAAGGTAGAACAGACAACAACTCGGTCCACAACTCGGCTAAGTTGTGGGCCGAGTTAGCGAACTGGGTCGAATCTACTGAAGAGGAGGGAAAACAGACGACAACTCGGCCGAGTTGTGGACCGAGTCGTGGTCCGTAACGTTTCTTTTGGCTTGCTGAAACGCCTATTGCTCCTTTTTATCAGTTTTTTTGGGAAAACTTGAGGATCCTATGCTATTTTGCTCTGAACATACACTCTCTAAAAAACCTAGTTGTGTTTTGGTTGAGTTTTCTTGAAGATTGTTGAAGATTGGAGATTGTTCTTGGATCCAAACAAGTATTTCTCTTCTTTTTATCTATTTGAATGATTTCTCTTATTCATACAATGTTTTTGATTGATTCTCCAAGCATGCTAGGCTAAACCCCTTTAATCTAGGGTTGGGGTGATCCCAATAATGAATTGGTAGACTTGCAAATTGTGTTTCTCTGAATTGGTAGCATGAGTTCTCATTTGATTCAATTCTAGGGTTCATATTGCTATTGGTAATTTATCAATAATGAATTGGTAGACCTCCCGCTTTAACAAGCAGCTTAACGCCCACTTGTTACCAATTGTGCTGTAGCACAATTGGTAACAAGTGGGCGTTAAGCTGCTTGTTAAAGCGGGAGGTCTCGAGTTCGAGCCTTGCGAACAACCTACCCAGTTTGGGGGATGGGTTGGGGTACATGGGCTGCGGCCCATGGGGGATAGAAATGGCTGGGCCAATGCGCTCGGAGGCCCCTATCCAACATAAGAGGGTACATTTTTTGTAATACCTCAGCCACTTGGGCCGGCCCATCACAGTGCTGCAGCCCATATACCCCAACCCTTTCTTGGTAGCTCCACCTAATTAATAGGAAGCCATCTCCAAGAGGTTGTTCGTGAGTTTCGAACTCGAGACCTCATGCTTTAACAAGAAGCTTAACGCCCACTTGTTCAATTGTGCTACAACCTCTTGGAGATGGCTGCCTATTAATTAGGTGGAGCTACCAAGGAAGGGTTGGGGTGTATAGGCTACAGCCCTGTGATGGGCCGGCCCAAGTGGCTGAGGTATTACAA
Source organism: Rheum nobile (assembly GCA_027886185.1). Taxonomy (NCBI): domain Eukaryota; kingdom Viridiplantae; phylum Streptophyta; class Magnoliopsida; order Caryophyllales; family Polygonaceae; genus Rheum; species Rheum nobile. The sequence continues at coordinate 213,770 of WOAB01000593.1, read as the reverse complement.
AAGCAAAAGTTATTGCTTTATTGAAACCAAAAATTGAATATAACTTTTATTAATTCATAACAAGGGTTTATAAAACCTAAATTTCACGCTTAATGGCAATAGAAATAAGAAATCTAATGCTAAAAAGATAAGGAAACTAGAAAAGGTAAGAAACTTGCTAAAGAAGAAACGAAGGAACCAAACAAGCTTGGACCTTTATTCTTCTTATCTAATGCTAAGAGAATATATTAAACTAACTAATAATTTTGAATGTAAGAGATAACATAACAAAAAAATAGAATTAATCTTATCCAATCTAAGTAATTATGGAAAGTAAATAATTTCTACTGAAAATTGCACCATCTTCCGTAAAACTGGATTTTAATCATCTTCCCGTTAAAGTTTAGATTCTATGTAAGATATGGAGTTGTAGATATTTGAATTATCTTTCCAATGCATCTTGAATCATCCCGATATCAATTTTCTAGCCACAGTTATGGCTATTTTACCGAAGACTATCCAGAATTTGACAAGAACTTAAAACTTCGAACTTGCACAACAGTTCTCCTTTGCTTGAGCCTTTTCTTTGGAGGCCTTTGATTAGTCCTTCTATGGACTATATCATTCTCCCCTACTTGGCTTTGAATCGTCCCCGGTTCGATGTGGATGAAGCGAAAAACTTGAAGGAGAGACACATGAACACTAAAAATCTGCACAAAAACATCTTGCTCAATAAACTCGCACTACATCAAAGTTGGCTTCTGTGTGCATGACGCCTCATTGTATGGTGAGGGAACAAGCTTAGTGATCACATAAGAATCAATCTCGTATGGGACAGACACAGGCAGCGGCGCTGGAGGTAGTGGTGTGGGAGTCGGGGGAGGCAGTGAAGGGATGTTAAGCGGCGTGAGAACATCAACGACCGGGGCTGCAACGAACTCCTCCTTCAAACTTGATGTGAGTATGGGCGTGTACTGATCTATGGGAATGGAAATTGATTCCACAATCACCAAATCAGCCGGTGGTGGAGAAGAACACGAAACGAGCGGTACCAGGTCGCATATGGGACGAAAGCGGTAGTCTTGGCGAGATCCTGGGCCGCATCCTTGGCATTGAGCAAGTCAAGCTCAGTCTATGCAGCAATGATACATGCACATATCTTCTCTAGGGTGGCCTGGGAGGCGGCGGCTAGCAATCTAGCACACTCAGAACGAGCCTCCTCAGCGAGTTGCAGGGCAAGCTTGGCACGAAGTTGTCGATTGCCAACCTTGAATTTAGCGACATACTCGGCCCTGGCACACTCATCTTCATACGCAGCGTCGTAGTAGTCAACGTCATAGGTGGGGTGCCTGGGATGTCGTGGTGGTGGTGGTTTAATGGCGAATGATGCGAAAGTCCCCGTTGTCACGATCGTAGATGCCCTGGAACGCAACGAAGTCAAGCCAAGAGCCAAGCTTGCGTCTTCACAACGTCTTAGAGGGTTAATGGAGCCAAAGAGATGGCTTTCTTCCTTGTGTGTCGCCGTGGAAGCCAAGGTGTCGTGGCCTTGTTGAATTGCAAGAAAACCACAAGAGAGGATGAATGAAACCTCAAAGGACTGAGAGGTTATCTTACCGTAGCATCGGCTGCGGAGATCAAAGAGATGATCTTATTGATGACGAGCGAAGAGACACTCGTCTAGGGGAAATGATGATCAAAGAGATGATCAACTTGGTTGAACAATCCAAAACAGAACAACCTTAAAAACTCGGATCTTGGATCCAACCACAACAATGACGCAAATCTCAAGCAAGGAGAAAATCTCGACTTTTATTAACTTAAGCAAAACGTGAGTTTACAATGGAAATAACAAGTATTTAAAGACTAAGCTAAATGCTAAAGATAGAAAATAACAAATCCAAAACATGGGCTTGGACGAGCGGCCCATAACACATGGCGCGCGCCCCGTCAAGCCGAAAACACTAAAAATAACAACCTTCTAAAAATGTCTCAAAGTATCCAAAGCAAACTCACAATAACCCAATAGGGAAATAAAAAAGACTCGCGTGCCAGGGGGCTGGCTGCAGGCGCCGCGCTGCAGGAGATGTGACAGCGCGTGCGACACAGGGAGTGTCACGCGACACGCGATGACAACGTCTCATAGCGTGCGCAACATCGAGTGTCATGCGATGCGGGCGACACACGCGGCGCGAACACCTCGGCTAGTAAACCTCAAAACCGAAAAATGTGATTGCCCTCACGCCGATGGGCTCAGAGGCGGTGTCGGTGCTTGTGATGGACCTGGTGACCAGCGACTGGGTTGCTTGGGCGATGGCGCGTGCTCGCGCTCTGGTCACGGGTCCGGGGGCACGGAGGCTGAGCTTGTCTTCTTTGTCCTTCATTGATGGCTCCCTACCCTCCACCTTGACGGCGAAGGATGAAGAAGACAAGCTCAGTCTCCGTGCCCCCAGACCCATGACCAGAGTGCGAGCACACGCCATCGCCCAAGCAACCAAGCCGCTGGTAACCAGGACGATCGTAAGCACCGACATCGCCTCCGAGTCCATCAGCGTAACCATAATCACATTTTTGGGTTTTGAGGATTACTAGCCGAGGTGGTCGCGTCACGTGTGTTGCCCGCATCGCATGACGCTCGTTGTCGCATGCGCTGCGAGACGTTGTCGTCGCGTGTCGCGTGACACTCCCTGTGTCACGCGTGCGCTATCGCGTCTCTTGCGTCGCGGCATTTGCAGCGCGCTTCTTGGTGTGTGAGTCTTGGTTATTTCCCTTTTGAGTTATGGTGAGGTTATTTTGCATATTTTGAGACATTTTTAGAAGGTTGTTATTTTTAGTGGTTTTGGCTTGACGGGGCGCACGCCTTGTGTTATGGGCCGCTCGTCCAAGCCCATGTTTTGGCTTTGTTATTTTCTATCTATAGCATTAAGCTTAGTCTTTAAATACTTGTTATTTCCATTGTAAACTCACGTTTTGCTTAAGTTAATAAAAGTCGAGATTTTCTCCTTGCTTGAGCTTTGCGTCATTGTTGTGGTTGGATCCAAGATATGAGTTCTTAAGGTTGTTCTGTTGTGGATTGTTCAACCAAGTTGATCATCTTATTGATCATCATATCCCCTAGGCGAGTGTCTCTTCGCTCATCATCAATAAGATCATCTCTTTGATATCCGCAGTCGACGCTACGGCAAGATAACCTCTAAGTCCTTTGAGGTTTTATTCATCCTCTCTTGTTGTTCTCGTGCAATTCAACAAGGCCACGACACCTTTGCATCCACGACGACACACAAGGAAGAAAGCCATCTCTTTGGCTCCAGTAACCCTCTAAGACGTTGTGAAGACGCAAGCTTGGCGTTTGGCTTGACTTCGTTGCGTTTCAGGGCATATGCGATCGTGACAACGTGGACTTTCGCATCAACTGGTATCAGAGACATCGTCAAGTTAAGTCTTCTTGGTTCTCTTGAGAACCTTGAAAATGTTCAGCGTAAAAATCTTTCTTTTACCACTTTTTCTCCCACCGCCGCCGCTACCACCGCTGCTACCGCCACCGCACTCCCGCGCTACCGCTTTCGCCACCCAGCGTACCCAGCCATCCGTGATTGCTGCCACCAAAGCCGAGCCTTACTTACGGCCTGCCTAACCCTTTTCTTGGCTTCCAAGACAATATCTTTGACTTTTCAAAGTTTGTTAGCCAAATCTTATCACTTTCCTAATATCTTATCCTTTCCTTTTAGCATTATCTTTTCCTTGCAAGTAGATAACTTTCCTAATAACTTTTGGAATTTTTGTCTCTCTCTTATTTTATTTGGATAGAATTTGCATGTTAGTTAGTTATTGCTGTATTTCTTGTTGGACAAAATCCCTCTTCTCTCTCTTCTCTCACAAGGCAACACAATCTTGTGAGATTCTATATAAAAAAAGAGTCTTGTGTCCGATAAAAAAAAATTGGCTTCCGAAGATTCTCTCAATTTTTCTAAGGAAGAGCAAAATAAAAATGAAAGCCTCAAGCGATCTAGGTGAAGCCTATTCACACAACGCAAGATCCATTCTCTCATATCTCCACTTCCTCTAAATCACATTTTCAACAACAACCAATCAAGGTGGAGAGCCACCAGGTTAAGCCAACATTGCAATGGATGACGCGGCCGATGATGCCGCCCTCTCTCGTGGTAAGGCCCCCGCTGCAGCACTGACAATGCAGTCACAATGGCTGCGATCCAGGTGGAGAGCCACCAGAACCAGTCAGGGCGCATGGACGCGCATGAGCGGTACAATCCTGCCCTTGCGACTCCTTCCACGCACCATGAGCCATTTGAAGAAGATGGCGCCTCTGACGCTGGCCCCTCTCACAGCCACCGCATGTCCAAAGATCCTTATCCCTATGTCAACACCATCGATAGAAGGAAGACCGTGGCCCACAACGCATACTACCACAGCGCCAGCGAGACGAAGCACGACAACAACGACTTCCATGACTTCACCGACGATGACGAAGACTTTGAAGCCGCCGCGTGCCAGCCTGAGATACCCAATGTCAGCGATCCCCTCTTCGATTACGATAAAGATGAGAACTACATACCCGGTGGCCGTGTGCCTGCGCGTGAAAAACGCGATTAAATTTATGTGCCACTACCTATGGATAGCCGCACGCTCTCAGGACAATGCCACCGTGAGCTTCGTCCAAAGCGTGAGCGCATGCGCGACGCAAGGCGAGACTTACCCCTGCCGCACGACTTTCGCCACGACCGCCACGATGCACCTATGCACCCTATGGTTGCGACTCAGTGTCGTGACATTAAGGTAAAACTTGATTATTTTGCTGGTGAATATGATGCTTCCAAATTTCTTGAATGGCAGCAATCCACGGAGTATGCACTGGCTCATTACCAATATCTAGAGCATGAGAAGGTCGAGATTACGACCCTACATTTCACTGACGCCACTCGTGCTTGGTGGTTTCGTCTCACCAGCGAGTGAGCTAGAAGGCGATTAGATCCCATCACCAGCTGGAACCAATCGATCCATGTGATGACAAAGCAGTATGTGCCTGTAGACTACAAGGAGGACATGCGCCTCAAGAATGCCCTAGCTACATAAGGGTCTCGTACGTTGCTTGAGTTCTTTGCCGAGTTAGATGAGATGTGCCACAAGGCTGGAGTGTATCCCTCCCCCTTGGCCATGCGCTCTATGTTCATGCGTGGGCTTGACATTGAGGTTCGTGAGCAACTCAAGATTCTCAACATCAAGGACCTCAACACCATGACCCACACCACTATGGAGATACATGCGCAGATTCAAAGAAAGAAGAAGTTGCGTGGTCGCGAACAAATCCCTGGTATGGCTCTCTGCCAAACTCAAAATTTTCTTCTAATTCTCCGCGCCCCTTCCCGCAATCTAGATCTACCCCCGCGGCGCCTGCTGCAGCCCCTGCTCGCAGCGCGCCCCCTACTCGCGCCACTGCGACTCCTGCGCATCCCGCTGTCTCATAGGACAACCACACCCATGACCGTGTTTGCTTCAAGTGCCAAGGCCGTGGCCATGTGCAGCGCGACTGCCCCAACAACAAGCGCGTCCTCTTCTCCCAGGCCAGCTATGAGTCCTTCGATGACGAGCCTGTCTATTATTATGATGCGCCCCGTGATGAGGACTCCCTTACCACCGCTTCCGATGATGGAGACACATACTACTGCAGTGCGCCCGACGATGATGAAGGCACTCGCTTGGGCTTTGTCACGCGCCGCGTCCTCACTGCCAAAGAGGGCACCCTGGTGGATCAGCGAGAGAATTTGTTCCATACACGTTGCCTGGTCAAGACTGCCGACCTCAGTGTGATCATTGATGGTGGGAGTTGTTGTAACATCATCAACGAGAAGGTTATCGACCATCTTGGCCTTGAGACAACTCCTCACCTATAGCCTTATAGCCTCCAGTGGATCTCCGAAGGTAATGGTGGCAATGTGGTTAAAAGGCAATGCCACGTCACCTTCAATATTGGCTATTACAATGATACTTTTGTGATGTTATTACTATGGATGCCACTCACTTGCTTCTAGGTCGCCCTTGGCAATTTGACAAGCGCGCCCTACATGATGGCTTCCTCAACAACTACGTGTTCATGCACAAGGAAATTCGGCATGATCAAGTGCAGTGGAACCGCGTCAAGGACATCGAGCAAGCCAAGGCACAAGATGCCGCTGCCGCGCACTCCAGCCATGTCGCATGCCTTAGCGATACATCGCACCCTATAGCGAGCCCCAGCGACGTGGCTCACTCTAGCGCTACCAAGCCCAGTTCGCGCCCCAACGACGCCAGTGCCAGCTCACGCCGCAATGCGTACATCAGTGACGATAGCGCCACTGAGCTATGCAGCCCGACTGCGACGCACCCCAACACCACATAGCCTATACCACTCAAGGGCACTTGCGAGAAGAGGTTGCTGCTGGCGGGCTCTAGGGACATCACTCCAGTAATTCAGGGACGTCAACCTTTCTTTCTCCTTGTGCCTAATGCGTGTCTTCTTAATGTCAAGGATTTGGTTGACTTACCCCACTCAGTTTCTTCTCTCTTGCAGGAATTTGAGGATGTGTTCCCAAAGGATATCCCTGCAGGCTTGCCGCCCATGTGAGGCATAGAGCACGAGATTGACTTCATGCCCGACGCCTCCCTGCCCAATCGCGCCGCCTACCGCGCCAGTCCTGAGAAGACCAAGGAATAAGGTTGTAACAGACAAAGGCTACGTCCGTTACATCCTTAGTCTATGCGCCGTCCCAGTCATCCTTGTGCCTAATAAAGATGGCTCATGGTGCATGTGTGTTGATTGCCGCACGATCAACCAAATCATGGTAAAGTATCGTCATCCTATTCCTAGGCTATATGATATGCTAGATGAACTTCATGGAGCCATTTTATTTTCTAAGATAGATTTGAAGAGTGGCTATCACCAAATTAGGATGAAGGAAAATGATGAGTGGAAAACGTCTTTTAAGACAAAGTACGGACTCTATGAGTGGTTAGTGATGCCCTTCGACCTCACTAATGCACCCAACACATTCATGAGACTCATGAACCATGTATTGAGGGCGTATTTAGGCAAATTTGTCGTTGTCTACTTCGATGATATCCTTGTTTACAATAGGACCTTAGAGGACTACCTGGGCCACCTTAGGGTCGTGTTAGAGTGTCTTTGGAAAGAGAGTCTTTATGCTAACCTAGGTGATGACTCCATGCCTACCCCCATGACGGCGAGAGACGAAGAGGACCTCCTTAGGGTGCGTTCCGATGGACCGATGACTAGAGCCCGTGCTAGAAGCATTGCCAGAGCTACTCAATCTCTAGTCACCCGCATGGATGCGAGCTTCGGGTCCGAGCCAAGTTGTTCGTGGGTCTCCCTTTCGACCCTTGATTTCTAGGGGGTTATCATGCCATTCCGCCCCGGGCCCGCTTTCTATTTATAGATTTGCTTGTTATGTTTTGCATTTCCTTTTTAGAATGATGTAATGGATTGAGCCTTGTATCTTGGGCCCAAGCCCATTAGGGTTTCCTCTTCAACCCTAGTTTTCCCTTTGTTTTTCTATAAATAGGGTAGAACTCTCATTGTATTTCTCAAGTTAAGTTTAAGACAATCTAATAGAGAGTCTCTCCTAGTTGTCACTTGGCTTCACCTCTCTCTCTCTCTCTCTCTCTCTCTCTCTCTCTCTCTCTCTCTCTCTCTCTCTCTCTCTCTCTCTCTGAAGGCTCTTCTAGCCTTTTCTCAAAGTTCTCTAAGGAGCCATAACATTGGCCTCCTTCCACAACCTCGGGTGTTCATAACGTTGAACCCCTCCTCCCATCCGCCGCCAGGGTTTGATCTGCCAAACCCAAGAAAGGGGAACATAACGTTGTTTCCCTTGAAGGAGTTCTTGAAGAAAGCCAAGAACACGAAGAACGCGAAGATCGAGTGCTTGCTTGGGAAGAACAAATGATCCGGATCTAGATCGGTCTTGCTCGGCGGGGATCGATCTTATTAATTGGTATCAGATCCATTCCTCAAGCTAAATTTCTTATTCATTTCGATCTTTAAATTTTGGCACTCAATTCCGTTTCTAAGTTTGTTCATATATTTCCATTCCTTCCGCCATTATTCCCTTCGTAAGGTCGGTGCATGCGTGATTCTTCACTTTGTGCCCGTTCGTTACGGCTCACCTTCACTTGTGCGGTTCAAGCGTGATTCTTCATTGCTTGACCGTCCATTTCCGAGGTCAAAAAAAAAAAAATTGAAGACTCCCGTGTCCCGAGTAGCTTATAGTTGTTCATGCAAGTAGATAACTTTGCATAAAGTTGTCTTAAAATCATTTCATCTCTTAGATTTAACTTAATTGAAATTGTGCTTGCTTTTATTCCTTATTAGTTGCTTGTCTCTTCTTATCTCCAATCACACAACAACATAAAGCTTGTGTGACTTCTTTCAAAAAAATAATAATAATCTTGCGTCGTCTTTATCAAAAAAAAAGAGAAGAAGAAAAGAGTAAAGATCCCCCGCTTAGCGCAAGGTTTCCATTTCCTTTCCTTCCATTGTCTAAATTGCAACACGTGTAAAAGGTTTGATTTGTCTTGCTATCTTTCAAGAAGAATTACTTCTAACACGTGAAAATCATTGTTGACTCTTTGTGCATCACGGCACTTGTGTGAATCAATTGCTTGCTACTTCATTGCTTTTAGCCTTACGTCAAGCCTAATCCGCCTCACGCTTGCCCAAAGTTCTCGGCTCTTGAGTGCCAAATTTTGGGTCATTTGTGACAAGGACTTGGTTTGTCGTTAGGATCTCTTGCCTTTGAATACTTTGATCCCAGTGTGTGCATGATTACAATAGGTTCGGTTTCCATGGATCAAAATGTCGAGCATGATGAAGCACCCGTCGGCAACCAAGAGCAAGTAGCAAACCGTTCCCCGTCTGAGGCCACCGCTAGCCTCCTTGCCCTCATTGCAGAGTTACGTGCCGAAAATAACGCTCTCCGTACCGCCCAAGAGTCTAGACCCCTGATGCCAACGGGTCCGCCACCACAACTTTTTATGGACCCAACCGTCGAGGCTCAAGCTAGAGAAGGAGCTGCCTTACTCCGAGGCAAAGATCCCATGGCTCCATCGACCTCGCGTCAACCGGTGCTTCCCCGCCCCTTAAGGTCTCAGGTCGACAGCCACCCCGACCGTGTCAACCACCGTGATCGCCACGACCCTAGGTCATCCCACTCTCGCCCGAGTCACTCCTTGGGATGTGATCCTCCCGGCGATGACTACTACCAGGCTCCAGAGGATCCTCTTCTCTATGTGGATACTCGAAACCGAACCAAGGTTGCGGAACGTTTTGCTAGGCGTTTCCCATCAGGTGGCCGCAATAGTCACACCGCCTATGGTAGTGATTATCCTGACTTTAAGGGCCACGACGAGGACTTGCAAGTTGCCTCCAATGAAAGGCCATACCACTCTCCGATTGGTGAGATCTATGATAGTGATTGTGATGAAGATTGGATTCCCCCAGCCCGTCCCAGACCTCACAACCAACGAGAACACCATGGCCTTGATCCCCGCCATGATCTCGATTGGTCACCAGAAGTGCGCCATGGTCCTCTGCAACGCCACCATGATCCGCCAGATTATTATGATTCAAACTCAGACGAGGACCCCCGTCGCGATCCTGGGCCGCCCCGAGATCGCGACCCATCTAGGAGCCAGTACCTAGCTTGTCGTCCCGAGATCAAGGTGAAGCTTGACTACTTCGCCGGTGAGTATGACGCATCCAAGTTTATTGAATGGAGGCAGTCCTGTGAAGATGCCTTTGCTTATTGTCAGTATTTCCCGAGAGAAAAAGTCAGGGCAGCCGCTCTACATTTCACCGGCAACGCTCGTGCTTGGTGGGCCCGACTCCGGAAAGAGCGTAAGAGACGGTACTTGCCCCGCATACGTACTTGGGAACAACTCATGTATGTCATGACCAAGAAGTACGTTCCAGAAGACTATGCTGAATAGATGCGCCTTCAGATCGCCCTCTCTGAGCAGGGAAACCACACCCCCTTGAGTACTTTGCTGAGCTCGAGGATCTGTGCCACAAAGCCGGTGTTCACCATTCAACTACAGCCATGCGCACGACCTTCATGCGTGGGTTACATGTGGAGATCCGGGATCAACTCCGAATTCTCAACATCAAGGATATCCACACCTTGACTCACATAGCTATGGAGATCCATAACCAGAACCAACGACGGAAGAAGGCGACTTGGGCCCATAACTCCGCTTCAAGGTTTGGCCCTACCCCGGCTTCGACCTCATCAGGACCACCCCGGCCTTCGGTCCCCGCTCGCCCCGGTTATCCGCCCAAGTCGCCCATGAATGTCGCACCTCCTCCTCGCGGTGCCGCACCAAACAGCCGTCCTGGAGCCACCCCCGAGGAACGTGCCTGTGATCGGATTTGTTTCAAGTGCCAAGGACATGGGCACGTGCAACGGGATTGTCCGAACAGCAAGAAGGTACTCTTCTCCGCTCATTCTGGTTATGAATCATTTGAGGATGAATTTGAGGCCAATGAGGCTGAGCACCATGTTGACGCCGAATTTGAGGCCGGTGATGAGGAGTATTTTTGTGGTGCTATTGACGAGGCCGATGGCACACCTTTGAGCCTTGTCACCCGCCGTGTCCTAACCGCCAAGGAGGGCACTCTTTTGGACCAACGAGAAAATCTCTTCCATACTCATTGTTTGGTCCAAACTTCCTCATTGAGCGTCATCATTGATGGTGGGAGTTGTTGCAACATTGTGAATGAAAATGTGATCAAGCACCTCTATCTGGCCACCACCCCGCACCCACAACCGTATAGCCTTCAGTGGATTTCTGAGGGAAAGGGCAATGCTATGGTTCACCGCCAATGCCTCATCGAGTTCTCCATTGGCTACTACCGAGACAAGGTGCTATGTGATGTGTTTGCTATGGACGCCACCCACCTCCTCTTGGGCCGTCCTTGGCAATTTGACAAGAAGGCACTCCATGATGGGTTTCTTAACAACTATGTGTTCATGCACAACTCGAAGAAGGTGACTCTCCTCCCGATGTCCCCGAAGGAGATTTTACAAGACTAAGTGGACCACAACCGTGTGAAGGCGCTCGAGAATGCCAAGGGCAAGAGCCTTCCAAGCTGTGAAACCGCTACACCTAGGCTAGCCACCGGCCAAGGCCAAGACATCTCCGACTCCTATTTCGGGTCCCGCTCTAGGTGCCGTATCATCTTCGACACCCATCAAGGGCACTTGTGAGCCCCGACTCCTCATGGCCCGCCAACGCCACTTGGCGCCTATCTTGCACGGCCGACGCCCGTGCTTTCTCTTGGTACCTAACCCTTGATTTATTGTCCATACTGATTTGTTAGAGTTACCCTCTGCGGTTGCTACTTTGATGCAGGAATTTTCAGATGTGATGCCCAATGAGCTTCCCATTGGCTTGCCCCCGGTGCGCGGAATCGAACACCAAATTGATTTTGTGCCGGGCGCTTCTTTGCCAAATCGGGCCCCATATCGTGCTAGCCCCGAAGAAACTAAGGAGCTCCAACGTCAAGTTCAAGAGCTCATGGACAAGGGATATGTTCGTGAGAGCCTTAGTCCTTGTGTTGTGCCCGTGATCCTTGTGCCCAAGAAGGATGGCTCTTGGCGAATGTGTGTAGATTGCCGAGCCATCAACCAAATCACGGTCAAGTACCGCCACCCGATCCCTCGCCTTGATGACATGCTAGATGAGCTTCATGGTGCCACCTTGTTCTCTAAGATCGATCTTAAGAGTGGCTACCACCAGATCCGCATGAAGGAGGACGACGAGTGGAAGACTGCCTTCAAGACCAAGTACGGTCTCTATGAGTGGCTCGTGATGCCTTTCGGCCTCACCAATGCCCCAAGCACCTTCATATGCCTCATGAACCAGGTTCTTCGGGCTTACTTGGGCAAGTTTGTGGTCGTCTACTTTGACGACATCCTGATCTACAACCAGAGTTTGGAAGAACATGTTAGCCACCTCAGGTCCGTGCTCGAATGCCTCCGAAAGGAGAAATTATTTTCTAACCTTTCCAAATGCTCTTTTTGTGCCCCTTCTACTCTCTTTCTAGGTTTTGTGGTGGGACGTGACGGCTTGCACGTCGATGAAGAGAAGGTGTGCGCAATTCAAGAGTGGCCTCAGCCAACAACGGCCACCATGGTCCGTTCTTTCCTTGGCTTGGTTGGGTTCTACATGCGTTTTGTGCGGGACTTCAGCACAATTGCCGCACCACTGCATGAGTTGACCAAGAAGGGAGCTACAGTGGAGTGGAGTGATGCGCACGAGTTGGCATTCACTAAACTCAAGGATCGCTTATGCAATGCTCCCTTGCTTCAGCTACCAGATTTTTCCAAGACCTTTGAGGTGGAATGTGATGCCTCCAACCACGGCATATGTGGTGTGCTTCTCCAAGACCGACGCCCCATTGCCTACTTCAGCGAGAAGCTCTCCGGTGCCACGCTCAATTACCCGACGTATGACAAGGAGCTCTATGCTTTGATCCGGGTCTTGAAGACGTGGCAACATTACCTCTGGCCGAAGGAGTTTGTGATCCATTCCGACCATGAGGCTCTTAAGTATTTGAAGAGCCAAGTGCATCTCGGCCGGCGCCACGCCCGATGGGTTGAATTCATGGAGACCTTCCCTTATGTGGTGAAGTACAAGAAGGGCAAGGACAATGTGGTCGCCGACGCGTTGTCTCGGAGGTACACTCTTCTTTCCCAACTGGATGCCAATGTCCTTGGGTTCTCTCTTATTAAGGAATTGTATGCACAAGATGTTTTCTTTGGTACAATCTTTGACTTGTGCATACAAAAGGGAGAATCTGAGGGATTTTATATGGACAATGGGTTTTTGTACAAAGCTGGCAAATTGTGCATACCCGACACCTCCATTTGTAGACTTCTTATCCAAGAAGCCCACGAAGGGGGCGACCACTTCGGCATCGTCAAAACTTTGGCCGTGCTCAAGGAGCACTTCTTTTGGCCCAAAATGCTTGACCACATCACAAAGTTCTGCAACAGCTGTGTGACGTGCCATAAGGCCAAAAGCAAGTTGAGTCCCTTTGGCTTGTATACCCCTTTGCCAATTCCGGCAGCCCCTTGGGAGGACATTTCTATGGACTTCATAACGGGGTTGCCCATGTCTAAGAAGGGGAGGGACTCGATTTTTGTTCTGGTGGATCGATTTTCCAAAATGGCTCACTTTATTGCATGCAAGATGACCAACAATGCTCAGGAGGTTGCCACTTTGTTCTTTGAGCATGTAGTCAAGCTACATGGCATTCCTCGTAGCGTTGTGTCGGATCGCGATGCGAAGTTTGTGAGTCACTTTTGGAAGACTCTTTGGTCCAAATTGGGGACGCGACTTTTGTTCTCCACTAGTTGCCACCCTTAGACTGATGGTCAAACTGAAGTGACCAACCGTACTCTTGGCGCCTTATTGCGCACTATGTTGAAAGCTAACATCCGTAGGTGGGAAGATTATTTGCCCCATGTTGAATTTGCTTACAACAGGTCCATGCACTCGATGACCAAGAAGACGCCATTCGAGGTCGTCTATGGCCTCAACCCTGCCACCCCGCTTGATTTGATACCACGGCCGCTTCACGATGCCGAGAGCGCCACATGTCTTGACCGGGATGAGTTTGTCAAGAGCCTCCATGAGCGCACCCATGTGCAACTTGAGCGCCGAGCTGAGCAGTACAAGCGCCAAGCGGACAAGGGACGGCGCAACATCACCTTTGAGGAAGGCGACATGGTATGGCTCCATCTGCGCAAGGAGCGCTTTCCAGCCAAGCGTCGCAGCAAGCTAGATCACCGAGGCGATGGACCATTTCGCATCTTGGCATGCCTTGGTGACAATGCATACCATCTCGAGCTGCCAGACGAGTATGGTGCCCATCCGAGCTTCAATGTTTCAGATCTCTCTCCATATGCTCCCCGAGTACGACGAGGACGAAGCGAGGACGCTTCTCAGCCTAGAAGGGGAGAATGATGACTCTATGCCTACCCTCATGACAGTGAGAGACGAAGAGGACCTCCTTAGGGTGCATTCCGATGGACCGATGACTAGAGCCCGTGCTAGAAGCATTGCCAGAGCTACTCAATCTCTAGTCACCCGCATGGATGCGAGCTTCGGGTCCAAGCCAAGTTGTTCGTGGGTCTCTCTTTCGACCCTTGATTTCTAGGGGGTTATCTTGCGATTCCGCCCCGGGCCCACTTTCTATTTATAGCTTTGCTTGTTATGTTTTGCATTCCCTTTTTAGAATGATGTAATGGATTGGTCCTTGTATCTTGGGCCCAAGCCCATTAGGATTTCCTCTTCAACCCTAGTTTTCCCTTTGTTTTTCTATAAATAGGGTAGAACTCTCATTGTATTTCTCAAGTTAAGTTTAAGACAATCTAGTGGAGAGTCCCTCCTAGTTGTCACTTGGCTTCACCTCTCTCTCTCTCTCTCTCTCTCTCTCTCTCTCTCTCTCTCTCTCTCTCTCTCTCTCTCTCTCTCTCTCTCTCTCTCTCTTTGAAGGCTCTTCTAGCCTTTTCTCAAAGTTCTCTAAGGAGCCATTACATTGGCCTCCTTCCACCACCTCGGGTGTTCATAACGTTGAACCCCTCCTCTCATCCGCCGCCAGGGTTTGATCCGCCAAACCCAAGAAAGGGGAACATAACGTTGTTTCCCTTGAATGAGTTCTTGAAGAAAGCCAAGAACACGAAGAACGCGAAGAACGAGTGCTTGCTTGGGAAGAACAAACGATCCGGATCTAGATCGGTCTTGCTCCGCGGGGATCGATCTTATCACTAGGTAAATGCTCATTTTGCTCGGACTCTACTGCTTTCCTTGGTTTTGTTGTTAGCAAGGATGGACTCTGCGTGGACCAAGTGAAGCTTCGCGCCATAGAGGAATGGCCGCGCCCCACTACGGCTACCATGGTCCGATCCTTCTTAGGGCTCGCATGCTTCTTCCGCCGCTTTGTGAAGGACTTTTCCACGATCGATGTGCCTCTGTATGAGCTCACCAAGAAGGATGCCGCCATTAAGTGGAGCGAGGCCCATGAGGACGCGTTCTCTGCGCTCAAGGACTGCATGTGCCGCGCGCCACTGCATGACTTTGCCAAGAGATTTTAAGGTCGAGTGTGATGCGTCTCACCACGTCATTGGAGGTGTCCTACTCCAAGAGCGCATGCCCATAGCTTATTTCAGTGAGAAGCTCACCGACACCACCCTCAACTACCCCATCTATGACAAGGAGCTCTACGCACTTATTCAGGTGTTGAATACATGACATCACTACTTGTGGCCCAAAGAATTTGTGATTCACTCCGACCACGAGGCTTTGAAGTATCTCAAGAGCCAAGTCAACCTCAACCGCCACCATGCTAGCAGGGTTGAGTTCATGGAGACTTTTCCATACGTGGTCCAATACAAGAAGGGAAAGGAGAACGTGATTTCCGACGCCCTCTCCCGCAGGTATGTGCTCTTGACTCACCTTGATGCCTCTATTTCAAGCTTTTCCCTTATAAAAGAACTCTATGCTAGTGATGA
This sequence comes from Rheum nobile, assembly GCA_027886185.1. Lineage (NCBI taxonomy): Eukaryota > Viridiplantae > Streptophyta > Magnoliopsida > Caryophyllales > Polygonaceae > Rheum > Rheum nobile. Next base: position 198,210 of record WOAB01000593.1, on the reverse strand, counting down.
AGACTTTTAAGTCTATTTTTGAGTCTTGTGTTGAGAAGGGAGAGTCTAATGGGTTTATTGTGGATAATGGCTACTTATTTAAAGAGGGAAAATTGTACATCCCTTGGACTTCTATTCGTAGGCTTTTGATCCAAGAGGCACATGAGGGTCAAGGACATTTTGGTGTAGTTAAGACTGTGGCAGCGCTTAAAGAGCACTTTTATTGGCCTAGGATGGTTCACCATGTGACTAGGTTTTGTGTGAGTTGTGGGACATGCTAGAGAGCTAAGTCTAGATTGAGCCCCCATGGATTGTACAACCTATTACCTATGCCGACCACCCCTTGGGAGGATATTTCAATGGATTTTATTTCGGGGTTGCCCATGTCTAAGAAGGGGAGGGACTCGATATTTGTGGTTGTAGATATATTTTCTAAAATGGCTCATTTTATTCCTTGCAAGATGACTCATAATGCTTCAGATGTTGCTAGTTTATTTTTTGAGCATGTGGTGAAGTTGCATGGGATTCCTAGGACTATTATCTTGGATTGTGACACTAGGTTCTTGAGCTATTTTTGGAAGTCTTTATGGTCGAAATTGGGGTCACACTTATTGTTTTCTACTAGCTATCACCCCAAACTGACAGCCAAACGAAGGTTACTAATAGGACACTTGGTACTTTGCTTAGAACTATGTTGAAACCTAATCTTCGTAGGTGGGAAGAGTGTTTTGCTTTTGTGGAATTTTCTTATAATAGGTCTATGCACTCGGCGACGAAGATGGCTCCATTTGAGGTTGTCTACGACCTCAACCACCACACGCCACTGGACTTGACGCCGCGCCCCATGAGAGACAAGGAAAGCGTCAAGGGACTGCAACGCGCGGAGTTTGTCCGAGCACTTCACCGGAGGACAAGGGCCCAACTAGAGCGTCAAACATCACAATACAAGGCCTAGGTAGAACGCGGCCGGCGCCGCATGATTTTTAAGGCCGGCGACTTGGTCTGGCTCCACCTTCGCCGTGAGCGCTTCCCAGCAAAACGGCGCAGCAAGCTTGATGGAAAGTAGGGGAGAATGATGACTCCCTACCCTCCACCTTGACGATGAAGGACGGAGAAGACAAGCTCAGTATCCGTGCCCCCGGACCCGTGACCAGAGTGCGAGCACACGCCATCGCCCAAGCAACCCAGTCGCTAGTCACCAGGTCCATCGCAAGCACCGACACCGCCTCCGAGCCCATTGACGTGACCACAGTCACATTTTTTGGTTTTGAGGTTTACTAGCCGAGGTGGTCGCGTCGCATCGCACATCGTGTATGTTGCCCGCATCGCGTGACACTCGTTGTCGCGCGCACTGCAAGACGCTATCGTCGCGTGTCGCGTGACATTCCCTGTGTCGCGCGCGTGCTATCGCGTCTTCTACGGCGCCTGCATCGCACCCCCTGGCGCGCGAGTCTTGGTTATTTCCCTTTTGAGTTATTGTGAGGTTCTTTTGGATATTTTGAGACATTTTTAGAAGGTTGTTATTTTTAGTGTTTTTTGTTTGACGGGCCGCACACCATGTGTTATATACCGCTCGTCCAAACCCTTGTTTTGGCTTTGTTATTTTCTATATTTAGCATTTAGCTTAGTCTTCTTGTTATTTCCATTGTAAACTCACGTTTTGCTTTAGTTAATAAAAGTCGAGATTTTCTCCTTGCTTGAGCTTTGCATCACTGTTGTGGTTGGATCCAAAAATCTGAGTTTTTAAGGTTGTTCTATTGTGGATTGTTCAACCAAGTTGATCATCTCTTTGATCATCATATCCCCTAGACGAGTGTCTATTCGCTCGTCATCAACAAGATCATCTATTTGATCTCTGTAGCCGACGCTATGACAAGATAGCCTAGCCCTCTGGCAAATGACACAACTCTTACAAAACCAAGTGACATGCTTAGTCATGTGAGGCCAAAAGAAGTGTTCTCTCAATGCGGCCAAGGTCTTAGATACCCCAAAGTGGCCTCGACCTTCATGTGCCTCTTTGATGAGGAGGGTCCTAATACATGAGCTAGGTATATACAATCTCCCAGCCTTGTAAAGATATCCCTCATCAATAAAAAATGTATCAAACTCTCTCCTCACTAGGCATGTTTCAAAGATAGGCTTAAAGTAAGCATCCCGCAAGTATAAATCTTTAATCAAAGCAAAGCCTAAAACCTCAGTTTGGAGATGAGTTAGAAGAGTGTACCTCCGACAAAGGGCGTCAGCTACCACATTCTCTTTACCCTTCTTGTGGACGACCACTTATGGAAAGGTCTCCATGAACTCGACCCATCGAGCATGGCGGCGACCGAGAGTGGCTTGGCTCTTCAAATAGCTAAGAGCGGCATGGTCGGGTGGATGACAAACTCACTAGGCCAAAGATAGTGCTGCCAGGTCGTGAGCACTCGGATAAGAGCAAAGAGCTTCTTATCATAGGTTGGGTAGTTCAAGGTTGCACCAGTGAGCTTCTCACTGAAGTAGGCAATGGGCCTCTTGTCTTGCAGAAGCACGCCTCCAATGCCAAAATGTGAGGCATAACATTCAATTTCAAACCTCTTGGAGAAGTCGGGAAGCTGGAGAAGTGGAGCATTGCAGAAGGCATCCTTCAAGGCTTGGAAGGCATTCTCATGTGGCTCAAGCCACTCAACTGTGATGCCCTTCTTGGTGAGCTCATGTAGCGGAGCCACTATTGTGCTGAAGTCAGGCACAAATCTTTTGTAGAAGCCAGCCAACTCTAGGAAAGACCTCACCATGGTGGGGTTGGTAGGCGTGGGCCATTCTCTTATGGCACAGACCTTTTCTTGTCTACTCATAGACCATCCCTGGATATAACAAACCCTAGTAAAATTGTAGTGTTAGAGCATAATCGACATTTTCCAAGGTTGGCATACAACTACTCTTGTCTTAGGCACTCTAACACAAGCCTAAGGTGCCTTACATGATCCTTTAGACTTCGGGAATAGACTAGAATCTAATCAAAATACACCACTACAAATTTCCCTAAAAATTGTCTCAAAACATGGTTCATAAGATGCATAAAAGTGCTTGGGGGATTAGTGAGACCAAATGGCATGACAAACCATTCATAAAGACCATACTTAGTCTTAAACACCGTCTTCCATTCATCTCCCTCCTTCATTCGGATGTGGTGATACCCATACTCTTCAAGTCAATATTGGAGAAGAGTGTGGCACCATGGAGCTCGTCCAACATGTCATCGAGGCGGGGTATGGGGTGGCGATACTTCACCGTTGTTTGGTTGATGGCACGGAAGTCCACACATATCCTCCAAGAACTATCTTTCTTGGGCACTAAGATCACGGGCACAGTGCAAGGACTCAAGCTCTCCCTCACATATCCATGGTCTAATAGCTCCTGGACTTGGAGTTACAACTCATTGGTTTCTTCAGGGCTAGCGCGGTAGGCGGCACGGTTGGGCAATGAGACGTCGGGCACTAGGTCAATCTGGTGCTCAATGCCACAAAGAGGTGGCAAGCCTTGAGGTAAGTCATCCGGCATGACATCCTCGAACTCATGCAACAAAGAGACCACACAACAAGTAAAATCATTGTGTTCATTGGTAATAGAAGAACAAAACTGAGGCACAGAAAGGAAACAAGGAGATCTTCCTTGAATGGCTAGTGTCAAGTCTTTGTGCCTGGCCAAAAGTATGTGGTTCTCACATTTTCCTTGAATGGAAGGTAGAAGCGGAGTTGACCGAGCATTCTACAGATCGGGGTTGGCAAAATCGTCTTGGGAGTAGGCACTGGAAGATTTAGGACCAGTGCCTGGAGCAGAATCGTAGTTGCTCGAGTGAAAGTCGCGGGTCCTGGAGTTGGCATTCGGGGTTGCGGCGCCAACGACGGGGCAGTTTGTGGCCGCAAGAAAGCCCTTCTTGGCACTGCGAGCATTCAGGGGATCTGGATGGGCACTGCGTTGGCTCTGGTTGGTATTTGTGTTTTTAGACACAATGCTTGGAGCAGAATTGAAAATGCCTGGTATGGAGATGTGGGCCTTGAAGTGGGCCTTGTTGTCGGCATCGGGCACATGAGTGGTGTCGGCCTTTGTTGCGACAACCTCAATAACCTTTTGTCTATCTCTCTCGACCTTATCCTGTAATATCTCATGTGGCGACATTGGTAAGAGAGTGTGTGATACCCCATATTTTTGTAAGGTTATTTTGGGGAATTATGGAATTTTCCCGAGTACACGTTGTGTACGTCGGATTTAATACAGAGAGTTTGAGACATTCTGTAATGTGCTCTGTATCTGTAATATTTTTCTCAGTGAAATAATATACAGATAACATGCCTTGGATTTTAATTATCGTTCGCGTACGATAATTTTATCCCGGCTTAATGTCATGTTCGTTCAAAGCTGAATGGGCGGGAAAAAGGTGTCACGGCGACCGCCGTAAAGTCGCGGCGACCGCCGTAGTGAGACCCAAGCACGGCGACTGCCGTAAAGTCACGGCGCCCGCCGTCCCAAACGCTCGAGGAGGCAGCTGGTGTGTCAGGCTGCGGCGACCGCCGTAATTTACGGCGCCCGCCGTAATGGCAGTCATCGTTGTCCGGCAGTCCTTGCCCGATGGTCGCCGGCGCGATTTCTGGCGAGCGCCGAACTAGCTGTAGTTCCTTCGTTTTTGAACTCCAGACGCTTTGGCTATAAAAGGGGGTGTTGGGGGAGAGATTTGAGCCATCCCAAGCACCAAACCTCTGCCAAATTTGCCTCTCGCCGGAGTTGTGCATTCGCCGGATATTTCGAAGCTTTCGTTGGTGTTGTTTAGTGGTGTTTACAACAGCTCTTTTGAAGCCTTGTGGTTGCCTTTGGAGGTCAGAAACCAAGCAACGCAGAAAGGGGTCGAAACACGCTTTGTTTTGGTGAGATTTCTCTCGTCTCTGTCGACCGTGTTCTTCACGGCGACCGCCGTGTTCTTCATGGCGACCGCCGTGATGAATGCGGCGACCGCCGCCAAGAACAGCGACCACCGCCAGTGCCCAGAATGCCTTCGTGGCTTTGGCTTGGTCGGTTGTCGTCGTGGCGTCTTTCCTTTCGTGTTCTTTCGCCGTGTTTAGATTCGTACTGTTTATGTCGGATCTAACTTAGGGTTCCTTTTATGGGTCGACTCGAAGGTTGTTGTGCTGTCGGAACTATACCGTGTCGAGCCCGGAATCCAGTTGACGTCTTTAGACTATTCTGCGGATTAAGGCAAGTGGCGGTTCGCTCTTGCTCATTCGTTCCATATTTACATTAATTATCAGTAGTTTATCTGAGTAATTAATTTGGAATGAATATTCTGTTTGTCTAGAAACAGTTTTGTTAAACTGTTTTGAAAATCATATAATAGGTTGTATATTTGTTAGAACAACGCTATTATCTGTGATCGCCTTTCGGGCCTTTATGTGGATTTATCCTATAACTGTTGTGGTGCTGTAATTGTTTAGTTAGCACTGTTAAATAGGAACGTTACTCAGACTCTGTCCAGTCGTTTCTTTATAATCTGGTATCGGGGTGGCTCATCTCCATCTGGTACTATTCTATGATCATGATCGGTCTCTTTCACAAGTGTGTAGAGACAGGACACTTAGCTGGTGTCACAAACCTTACGGTGTACGTCACTCTCGACGAAACGTATACTAAGATGTGTCGTCCCATTGGTGGGGTACACATGTAAAAGTCTATAATGTGATGTGTGTTTTTGAAACATAATCAGATAAGTGCTACCTTGACGCACATAATTAATGAACGCTCATCGAGTAGGGTAGCTAGGTAATAGTGCCGCTAGGAAGACTCGTGTTGACTTGAATGTAGTACGTCTTCTTTCCGATCTGGATTCGCTGAAAGGCGGTGAGGTTGGTCGTTGACTGAAGCATCTCAGTCAGTTTTAAATCATTGTTGTATGATTCTGTAACTTTCCAGATTTGTCATACTTCCTTAAAGACTCATTTCAGTTGGAGTCTTCTTTCGGGTCGATTTCTGTGAAGATTAAGTCTTCTAGAATCTTCTCTTGTGCATACCTCTTGTTTATTCCAGTAGGAGTATGGTGGTTGACAAGCGTACTCGATTATTATTCGAGGGACGAGGAGTCTAACCTAATACAACTGCTTCGAACCATTCTGCTTTATTCCCTTGCTAGTCTATTCATTTAGACTAACCAACCAATATTTCCCTTGCATGGTTGGCTGGTGTCATCCGTTCGATTCGGCACATCAGATAAGAAGTAGTTCAGAAGACCAGAAGGACTATGGAGTCAACGGTGGTTTTTCAATGTTTTAATTATTTCTTTAATCGGGTTGAGATCTTTTGGACAATAACTTTGATTGTAATATACTTTCTTAGACTTCCGCTGTGTTTGTTTTAAACTCTGTATTGACCTATTCGAGATTGGGCTGTAATCCTTGACAATGTTACGTTTTGGAATTTAATGCTTGATCATTGTGTATCAATTGCATTTCATAAATCGTATTTAAGTGGTAAAGCCTTGGGTGATCTCGGTAAGGAACACTGGGGTCACTGGCGGTAATACCTTTCCAAAAGGGTTAAGTTTTGGGGGTGTTACAGTTGTGGTATTAGAGCCAAAGGTTTTAAAACGGGTTTGGAATTTTTATAAACCATTTATCCGTTTTCGAAATGCTTTAAAAAGGGCTCTGAATTTTCATTCTGAAAAGAATTTAAAAACACCGTTCATAGTTGTGTCTTCTTTATAGTCTGATATAGTAAGCTTGCTTCTATGTCTAGAAAGACTAATTCCTTCCTTATTGTTCGATAGGATGGGTGTCTGCTTTTCTATTGGTAGGGGGTCGGAAGATGCCAAGTCGGACCAGCCGAGGCTAGATTTTCCGTTACCTCAGCGATGTTTCGAGGTTGGAGGCCCGAGTAGCCCGCCCGAAGACGTCAAGCACGTTCTCCCCGAGTCGGTTGTCCTTGTAGCTAGGGATGCTATGGTCCCTGAGGTTGTACCTGTGCCGCCACCAAGGGTGGAGGAAGTATAGGAATGGGAGCGGGAAGATGAGTTATCAAGGTATGAACAAGGGGTTTACCAAGACGACTTTCTGCTGGGACCAATCCCCGAGGAGATCGAGTACGAGGAGGAGGAAGAGGAGATGCTTGAGCAAGATCCTGTCGAGGACGAGGATATGATCGAGGATGATTTCGAGGATGAGGATCCCATCGAGGATGATTCCGAGGATGAGGATCCCATCGAGGATGATCCCGAGGATGAGGATCCCATAGAGGATGATCCAGAAGAGGATCCAGAGTTGGACCTTGGAGGGCAGAATCAGGAGCCCGGTACAGAATTGCCACCAGTTCCAGAGTACGCACCCATGTCAGAAGCTGATTGGGAGGCATTGTATACCGAGTACGGTATTAGGAGGAGTGATAGGGAATCTCAGCCTATCCCTACTCCAAGAAGATGGAGGTCGGAATCCGAGCTTCAGGAGATCCTCTGCCAGAGCGAGGTAATCTCTGTAGAACAGCAGAGTCAGTGGGATGAGTTGACCGCCAGTACTCAGAGGAGGGCTGGAATAGGAGGACCAGTCATGGATGACCCATACCTTACGATGACTGAGATAGGACCATGTGCTTCAGGGTCAAGCAGGGTGCGAAACCCATCGCCAGAGCTCGATGGTGAGCCTAGCCCGAAGAGACCATGCACGAGTAGCCAGTCTTATGGGAGACATTTTGGAACGCCTTGAGGGGGAGTGGCGTTGCCTATCGCAGTTGTTTCGTTTCTTAGTATTCCAAGTTGTATTTTGTGTAATATTTCAGTATTGTGGCAAGTACTCTGAGAAACACTTATATCTTCGAGCAATGTTGTCCAAACGCTCGAATGATAAACTTATGTGTAACTTGTGTAAGAGTTCGAAGGTTCATCTATAAAATGCCAAGTTGATCTATTCTGAGTGATTTATTTACGTTGATATATTGCATAAGTATATTGCATAATATTAATGTATTGAATGCTTGGAATTGGATCGGTAATCAGATGGTGAACCCAAGAAGCACGAGGAACTCGACTCGAGTCGGTGCTGGGACTAGCCAAAACCCCAGGCCAGCAGGAAGAGGTGTTCAGGATGAACACGAGTCAGAGTCTCGCGTCCAGTAGAGGCGTGAAGGTCAAGATCAGACCCAAGCGCCGACGCTGTTTGACACCGCAGTTGTGGAGGCGATTCGTGGAATCGTGATGCAGGCTATTACAGATGTATTGAGACCAAGTGTGCCTCAAGCACAAGAAGTGCCTACTCACGCAACGGTTCCTGATGTTGTGGAACCCAAAAACCCTGTGATTCAGGAGACTACCGTCAGGACGAGAGAAAGCTATGGTCGCGTGTAATATCTCGTATTTTATAAGGGTATTTTGAATTTTTTCTTATGCCCGTTTTGCTAGACGGATTAAATTCAAGGAGTTTCGGACTTTCTGTAAAGGGTCTGAGCTCTGTAAAATTTTCCGAGCATTATATAATACAGTTGAAGTGTTTTCGGGGTTAATTTATCGTTAGTGTACGAATATATTTAACCAGGGTTTAAGGAAATTAACCCAAGTTGAGTTCGGATAAGAAGGGGTGATTTTGGCCGTGACCGCACCCGGCGCCAGTGTCACCGCACCCGCGGCAAGGCCAGAAAATAGAGCAAGTCAGTCGTCTTCCTCGTGCAAGTGGCTTAGGCAGTCTGTGGGCAGGCCAAGTGGGCTCCCAAGTGGCCCTTCGCCTTTGTCCCCTTGTCCCCGACTTGTTCCCTTGGTGGTGGCTTGGATTTGAGGCTATAAAAGGAGGTGAAGACCGAAGCTTAAGCTCTCTTCTTCTTCCTCCTTTCCTCCTCTGTTTTCCCCTGTTTCACCATTGTTGAGCGGCTGTGAGCTCGGTTTTGAGCTCGATTCGAGAGGCTTCGTGGGTTGGGAAAGTTGCCCCTAGTGTTGGGTAAACCTTTGAGGTGTTTTTGGTTCAAGTCGAATGCAAAACAAAGCTTGGAATCGATTGGGTAATTTTTCTCCCCGCCATGGCTGTGTTCGCTGAAGCTCCCTGTTCTGACCACCGCACCCCGCGACAGTCCTCCACCGCACCCACGACAAGGCTGTCCGAGAGTGTGTTTTGTGTGGTTTGGCTTTGGGCTTGGCTTGTTTCCTTTGATTTCTTTTTGTATTCTTTTAGATTCATATATAAGTGTATTGGATCTAAGTTAGGATCTTGTTATGGGTCATTTCTTTGGGATTTATTATTCCAGATCTGTTCCAGTTTCAGACTCAGGAACCCGTTGTCTCTAAGCTTTGCTTAAGCTTCTGCGGATCCAGGCAAGTGGCGGTTCGCTCTTGCTCATCATTCCATACTTCCATTAATTATCAATTGTTTTGTTGTTAATTAATTTGGGATGATTTCTTAATTATGTTGGGAACAGTTTTGTTAACTATGTGTGATTAAAATTTGATATTATAATAGGTTGTATATTCTGCTAGAATCGACGCTATTTTTGATATATTGTGCAGGTGTGGGCCGTGTTGGCTTTGATGTGAATTGTTGTGTGTTAACTGTTTAGTTAGCATGAGTATTGTGTGTTAATTACCGTGATGGTATTATTGTGAATTTAATGTTAACTGTAATGCTAGTATAGCACGTGAGTTTGCAGGAACGCTAAGTCCAAGTAAGGATTTGTCGTGTCTTTATAATTAATAAACGTGGGAACGCTAATCAGGTTAAGAGATTAGTGGTTTCTTTAAAACTTAATATTCGTAGGAACACTAATCAGGTTAAGAGATTAGTCGTTTCTTTAATACAATACTTCCTACCACTCGTTAAGGTAGGAGGGGTTTAAGCGCCTAGCTAGCACCACTGGGTGGACGTAATACCACCCGGGGTATTAATAATCTTCCGTTGTTACTCGGATTAATTTAAAGGCGGTAAATTAATTAAGCACCTCGCCAGTGTATCAGGGTGAACATAAGGTCACCCAGTGTAATAATCTTCCATTGTTACTCGGATTAATTTAAAGGCGGTAAATTAATTAAGCACCTCGCCAGTGTATCAGGGTGAACGTAAGGTCACCCAGTGTAATAATCTTCCGTTGTTACTCGGAATAATAATTAAAGGTCTTAAATGTGTGCAGTTGTGTGTGTTTTAATTTAATAAGATAAGTGCAATTAAGCACATAATTAATAAGTTTAAAGCACCTTGTAAGTGCAATCTGGATGGCGTAGGATCATCCTGTGTAATAATTGGTGTGTTGTAAATTAATAAGGGTACGATTAAGCTCATAACTTAATAAGTCTTAATGATAAGGTAAGTGTTTTAAGTGCAATTATGATTAAGTTTAAGTGCAGTTGTGATTAAGTTAAGTGCCGTTGTGATTAAGTGCAATTATGATTAAGTTTAAGTGCAGTTGTGATTAAGTTAAGTGCCGTTGTGATTAAGGGCCGTTGTGATTAAGTGCAGTTGTGATTAAGTTAAGTGTCGTTGTGATTAAGTGCAGTTGTGATTAAGTTAAGTATCTTTGTGATCAAGTTAAGTGCCAATGTGTTTTTGTGTGTTATTTAATGTTCCCCAACATTTGTCATATTTTCCTTTAAGGCTCATTTCATTTGGAGTCTTCTTTTGGGATTGATTGCTGTGAGACTCGATCTCCAGAATCTTCTCTTGTGCATACCTTTTGTTATTCTAGTAGGAGTATGGTGGTTGACTATCGTCATCGGTTTTGATTCGAGAAGTGATGAGTCTAACCTAATACGACTGCTTCGAACCACTCTGCTTTGTTCCCTTGCTAGTCTATTCATTTAGACTAACCAACCGAAATTTTCATTGCATGGTTGGCTGGTGTCATCTGTTCGATTCGGCACATCAGGTGTGTTGAAGATCCGAGAAGGCTAGAACGACTATGAAGATGAATGGTGTTTTGAAGAGTTATTTTGTTGTAAAAGTCTTCCGCTGTATTTATTTCTGATTATGTATTTTTGATGTTTTTGGTCGTATTTGGAATTGTGTTGACATTCCGTGACCGTGGTTTAATAAAAGTTACGATATTTGGTATTGTAACTGGGTTTTGATAGTTATATCGTTTGGAAAAGCCTGGGGTGACTTCGGGGTTTTCGTCCGGAGTCATCGGTAGTAATACTTTCAAATGGGGTGAAATTTGGGGGTGTTACATCGCGCCCTTAAGACCATCACTTCCATGAGGCCCGATTGCTATAACGTGAAAGGGGAGCCAGTGGCAGTGACTCATTGGTTCTCCCATATAGAGAGGCTGTTTAGGAACGTGGAGTGTACGGAGGCCGAGAAGGTCCATAACGCTTCTCTTCAGCTAAAGGAGGAGGCTAGCGAGTGGTGGGAGAGCACTGGTTTGGCTGAGAGCCCAGTGTTGACTTGGTCGATGTTCAAGACCAAGATGGTTGATCGCTTTTTCTCTCGTGCTATGAGAGAGGAGAAGCATAAAGAGTTCTTGTACCCTCAGACTGATGGTCTGAGAGTGACCGAGTTGGCATCTAAGTTCAACCATCTTTTACAGTATGCCACTGCCGAGATTACCAGCGAGGCCCAAAAGATCTGGTACTTCCACGAGTGGATGAACCCGGATATCAAGCCATTAATGGTGCACCACACATGCTCTACCTTGGAGCAGTATGTGGATTGTGCCTATAAGCTGGAGGTAACTCTGGAGGAGTCGACCAAGAGGCGCAACCGACAGAAGTCGATGCAGAATCAGAACCAGGGAGGTGGTTTTAAGCGCCCTGCGCCACCGTCTAACTTTGCCAAGTCCGGCCGAGCTAAGACGGAGATGACGCAAGGGGGATCGACTCAGCAGTCAGGGCAGACCAGGAGTACAGTTCAGTGTTATAACTGCGGTACTGTTGGGCACAAGAGCACTGAGTGTCAGAAGGAGAAGAGGCCATGCTTTGGGTGTGGACGTGATGGTCATCTGTAAAAGTTCTGCAAGCAGGGGAAGCAGAAGGGAGTAGAGTCGCAGCAAGGGTCAGTTCATCAGAGCAACCGACCTAGGTTTAAGCCTGCCGAGACTCCTAGCCCTTCAGTGCAGACGACTGCTCAGAACAGGGGAAAGGCCCCAGCTATTTCTGGAAGTCAGGGCCAACGCTTGTACGAGATGCGTGAGGCAAATGGACCCAACGCTCCGATTGCTCAAGGTACTCTATACCTTCACTCTACTTTAGTGTGCATTCTGTTTGATTCTGGTGCTACGCATTCCTTTATTTTGGATAGCTGTGTTAGCAAGTTAGATTAGTGTGCAACGATTCGTGCGACCATTTTGTCGTTAATCTTCCTAATGGAGAATGTTTGGTGGGAACCAAGCATCTATCCGACTTTTCGATTACCATTCAGGGTAAGGAATTTGAGGCAGATTTAATCTGTATAGCCATGGCTCCATACGACATTATCCTCGGTATGGATTGGCTGACGCGTCACAAGGCGGTGATCGACTTCAGTTCAAGAACGGTGACGGTGTCATCCGGGGGCCAGTTCGTGTGCAAGTTCAAAGGCCGAAATGACGCTGATAACGGCAAGCTGATCAATGCGATGGCTGCGTTTAAGCTACTACGACAAGGATGTGTCGGGTACCTTTGTTACTTGGATTCGCCTGCGAAGGATGGACCTGAGGTTCTTGATATTCCTGTAGTTAGGGATTTTTCGGATGTCTTTCCGGAAGAAATTCCTGGATTACCCCCAAATCGTGACGTAGAGTTTTCAATTGATCTCGAGCCTGGTACGGCGCCGATTTCCAAATCCCCGTATCGGATGGCTCCAGCTGAAATGCAAGAATTGAAGAATCAACTTGAAGATCTTCTTGACAAAGGTTATGTCAGGCCGAGTGCATCGCCGTGGGGTGCTCCGGTATTGTTCGTCAAAAAGAAGGACGGATCGTTCCGACTTTGTATCAACTATCGAGAGTTGAACAAGGTGACGATCAAGAACAAGTATCCTTTGCCTAGGATTGATGACTTGTTGGACCAGTTGCAGGGAGCAAAGGTTTTCTCCAAGATCGACCTAAGATCTGGATATCATCAACTCAGGATTCGTGAGCAGGACATTCCTAGAACTGCGTTCAGGACCAGATATGGTCATTACGAGTTCGTAGTAATGCCTTTTGGGCTTACAAATACTCCAGCTGTCTTTATGGATTTGATGAACCGATGCTTTCACCAGTACTTGGATAAGTTCGTGGTGTTTTTCATCGGCGACATCCTGATTTATTCTCCGAATGAAGAAGTCCATGAAGAACATCTACGGATTGCCTTGTCAATCCTTAGACAACATCAGCTTTATGCTAAACTGTCCAAGTGTGAATTATGGATAAAGGAAGTGGCTTTCTTAGGCCACGTGATCAATAAAAATGGGGTTATGGTTGATCCCCAAAAGATTGAAGCGGTGGCTAAATGGACACAGCCCCAGAATGTGAAGGAGGTGCGTAGTTTTCTTGGACTTGCCGGGTATTATAGAAGGTTCGTAGAAGGATTTTCAAAGATCGCTCTACCTATGACCAGTCTACTCCGTAAGGTCCACAAGAAGTTTGTCTGGAATGACAAGTGCGAGGTCAGTTTCCAGGAGTTGAAGCGACGGTTGACCTCGGCACCCGTGTTAGCACTCCCAGAGGGGAACGACGATTATGTGGTCTATTTTTTTTTGGTGGGATCGATTATGTGGTCTATAGTGATGCTTCCAAGTGTGGTCTTGGTTGTGTTTTGATGCAAAGGGGCAGAGTCATTGCTTACGCATCTAGACAACTCAAGACTTACGAAGAAAACTATCCGACCCATGATCTTGAGTTAGCAGCGGTTGTCTTTGCGCTGAAGATTTGGAGGCATTACCTCTACGGTATAAGATGCCAAGTCTTCACCGACCACAAAAGTCTCAAGTATATATTTACTCAAAAGGAGCTAAATATGAGACAACGCCGCTGGCTAGAGTTGCTCAAGGACTACGACATAGAGTTGTTGTATCATCCGGGCAAGGCTAATGTAGTAGCTGATGCACTAAGCCGGAAGACAACGCATGAGATTGTAGTTGCTCTACTTACTGCTCAGACCAAGCTAAACCAAGAGTCATGCGACATTAAAGTCTTATATGACCAGCGTAGAGGGTACGTGAGTATGATGGAAATTCAGGCTACACTGCTGGATCAGATCAAAGAAAAGCAAGTCGATGACATCATCTTGGTGAAGTTAAGCAGTGAAGTGATGGATGGGAAAGCTCCCAGTTTTGTGGTTCAGGATAATGGATCACTTTGGTTTCAGGATCGGATCTGTGTGCCTGACACAGAAGGTCTTCGTTAGTTGGTGATGAGAGAAGCTCATTCATGTGCTTACTCTATGCATCCTGGCTCTAGCAAGATGTACAAGGATCTCAGGAAGAAGTTTTGGTGGCCAAACATGAAGTGGGACGTAGCAGACTTTGTGGTAAAGTGCTTAACTTGCCAGAAGGTCAAGATCGAACACCGCAGGCCAGGTGGTGAGATGCTACCTCTCCCCGTACCAGAATGGAAATGGGAGGACATTTCCATGGACTTCGTCACTGGGCTACCCAAGACTCGAAGTCAGAGAGATGCTATCTGGGTAATTGTGGATAGGCTTACGAAGAGTGCTCATTTCATAGCCATCGCCCACATGGGAAACCCAGAAGTTAGCAGAAGTTTACCAGAAGGAGATTGTCCGCTTACATGGCATTCCTAAGACCATTGTATCGGACCGAGATGGTCGTTTCATGTCAAGGTTCTGGAAGTAACTTCATTAGGCTATGGGAACCGAGTTGAGGTACAGTACAGCTTTTCATCCTCAGACAGATGGTCAGTCTGAAAGGACCATCCAGACTCTGGAGGATATGCTTAGAGCTTGTGTGCTCGATCGTTCGACTAGCTGGGAGGACAGCTTGAGTCTGATTGAGTTCACGTACAACAATAGCTGGCATGCTACAATCAAGATGGCTCCGTTTGAAGCTTTGTATGGTCGCAGATACAGATCTCCGATTTGTTGGGATGATAATGCCGACAAAATTCTGCTTGGACCAGAGTTGGTCGAAAGGACGACTTCAGACATTGCTTTGATCAGACAAAGGATGTTGACCGCTCAGAGTCGACAGAAGTCCTACGCAGATCGGAAGCACAGGACTGTCGAGTTCGAGGTCGGTGATAAGGTTTTTGTCAAGGTATCGCCATCCAAAGGAGTTTTCAGATTTGGTAAGCGTGGGAAGCTTAACCCTCGCTATGTGGGACCATTCGAGATTCTGGATAGAGTGGGATCTCTAGCGTACCGCTTGGCGTTGCCGTCATCGGCTCACCCGGTGCATAACGTGTTCCATGTATCGTTACTCAGAAAGTATGTACCAGATGAGTCTCATGTACTTAGTTATGAAGACATTGAGATTCAAGCTAATGGTACTTATGAAGAGTTGCCCGTACGCATTTTGGAGCGTCGGGAGAAGCGTTTGCGCAACAAGATCATGCCGTTGGTACGAGTGTTGTGGTCCAAGTCAGGGACCGAAGAAGTTACTTGGGAGACGTGGGAAACCGAGTCAGATATGCTCAGGCGTTTTCCCGAGTTATTCTCGACCTAAGTTTCGAGGTCAAACTTCTTGTAAGGGGGAGGAGATGTGATACCCCGTATTTTTGTAAGGTTATTTTGGGGAATTATGGAATTTTCCCGAGTACCCGTTGTGTACGTCGGATTTAATACAGAGAGTTTGAGACATTCTGTAATGTGCTCTGTATCTGTAATATTTTTCTCAGTGAAATAATATACAGATAACATGCCTTGGATTTTAATTGTCATTCGCGTACGATAATTTTTATCCCGGCTTAATGTCATGTTCGTTCAAAGCTGAACGGGCGGGAAAAAGGTGTCACGACGACCGCCGTAAAGTCGCGTCGACCGCCGTAGTGAGACCCAAGCACGACGACCGCCGTAAAGTCACGGCACCCGCCGTCCCAACGCTCGAGGAGGCAGCTGGTGTGTCAGGCCGCGGCGACCGCCGTAATTTACGGCGCCCGCCGTAATGGCAGTCATCGTTGTCCGGCAGTCCTTGCCCGATGGTCGCCGGCGCGATTTCTAGCGAGCGCCAAACTAGCTGTAGGCCCTTCGTTTTTGAACTCCAGACGCTTTGGCTATAAAAGGGGGTGTTGGGGGAGAGATTTGAGCCATCCCAAGCACCAAACCTCTGCCAAATTTGCCTCTCGCCGGAGTTGTGCCTTCGCCGGAAATTTCGAAGCTTTCGTCGATATTGTTTAGTGGTGTTTCCAGCAGCTCTTTTGAAGCCTTATGGTTGCCTTTGGAGGTCAGAAACCAAGCAAGGCAGAAAGGGGTCGAAACGCACTTTGTTTTGGTGAGATTTCTCTCGTCTCTATCGACCGCCGTGATGAATGCGGCGACCGCCGCCAAGAACAACGACCGCCGCCAGTGCCCAGAATGCCTTCGTGGCTTTGGCTTGGTCGGTTGTCGTCGTGGCGTCTTTCCTTTCGTGTTCTTTCGCCGTGTTTAGATTTATACTGTTTATGTCAGATCTAACTTAGGGTTCCTTTTATGGGTCGACTCGAAGGTTGTTGTGCTGTCGGAACTATACCGTGTTGAGCCCGGAATCCAGTTGACGTCTTTAGACTATTCTGCGGATTAAGGCAAGTGGCGGTTCGCTCTTGCTCATTCGTTCTATATTTACATTAATTATCAGTAGTTTATCTGAGTAATTAATTTGGAATGAATATTCTGTTTGTCTGGAAACGGTTTTGTTAAACTATTTTGAAAATCATATAATAGGTTGTATATTTGTTAGAATAACGCTATTATCTATGATCGCCTTTCGGGCCTTTATGTGGATTTATCCTGTAACTGTTGTGGTACTGTAACTGTTTAGTTAGCACTGTTAAATAGGAACGTTACTCGGACTCTGTCCAGTCGTTTCTTTATAATCTGGTATCGGGGTGGCTCGTCTCCATCTGGTACTATTCTATGATCATGATCGGTCTCTTTCACAAGTGTGTAGAGACAGGACACTTAGCTGGTGTCACAAACCTTACGGTGTACCTCACTCTCGACGAAACGTATACTAAGATGTGTCGTCCCATTGGTGGGGTACACATGTAAAAGTCTATAATGTGATGTGTGTTTTTGAAACATAATCAGATAAGTGCTACCTTGACGCACATAATTAATGAACGTTCAGCGAGTAGGGCAGCTGGGTAATAGTGCCGCTAGGAAGACTCGTGTTGACTTGAATGTAGTACGTCTTCTTTCCGATCTGGATTCGCTGAAAGGCGGTGAGGTTGGTCGTTGACTGAAGCATCTCAGTCAGTTTTAAATCATTGTTGTATGATTCTGTAACTTTCCAGATTTGTCATACTTCCTTAAAGACTCATTTCAGTTGGAGTCTTCTTTTGGGTCGATTTCTGTGAAGATTAAGTCTTCCAGAATCTTCTCTTGTGCATACCTCTTGTTTATTCCAGTAGGAGTATGGTGGTTGACAAGCGTACTCGATTATTATTCGAGGGACGAGGAGTCTAACCTAATACAACTGCTTCGAACCATTCTGCTTTGTTTCCTTGCTAGTCTATTCATTTAGACTAACCAACCAATATTTCTCTTGCATGGTTGGCTGGTGTTATCCGTTCGATTCGGCACATCAGATAAGAAGTAGTTCAGAAGACCAGAAGGACTATGGAGTCAACGGTGGTTTTTCAATGTTTTAATTATTTCTTTAATCAGGTTGAGATCTTTTAGACAATAACTTTGATTGTAATATACTTTCTTAGACTTCCGCTGTGTTTGTTTTAAACTCTGTATTGACCTATTCGGGATTGGGCTGTAATCCCGTAACCCTTGTTTCCTTGACAATGTTACGTTTTGGAATTTAATGCTTGATCATTGTGTATCAATTGCATTTCATAAATCGTATTTAAGTGGTAAAGCCTTGGGTGATCTCGGTAAGGAACACTGGGGTCACTGGCGATAATACCTTTCCAAAAGGGTTAAGTTTTGGGGGTGTTACAGAGTGATGCACTTCCCGTGGTAAGTAAACACATACGTGTTTTATTACCCATCGTGGAAGGCGCGACTATCAAATTGCAATGGATGGCCAAGAAGGAGATGTGTGGCGTCCATAGCAATAACATCACAAAGCATTGAATCTGAATTGACAAATGGAAAAGGAAATCAAACATTGCCTTGTGACATTGTTACCTTCACTAGAAGAAATCCATTGAAGGCCGTATGGTTGGGGGTGTGGTGTTGTTGGCAAATTGAAGTGTCTTACCACTTTTTCGTTGATGATGTTGCAACAACTGCCCCCATCAATGATGACACTCAACGAAGCTGTCTTCATTAAGCATCTTGTGTGAAAAATGTTTTTCCCTTTGATCCACCAAATCGGCCTCCTTGACGGTGAGCACACGCCTAGTGACAAGGCTAAGGGGTGTGCCCACGTGCAAATCAGTGGGGCCACAAGCATAGGTCTCTTCCTCGGCTGCCTCTTCATAACATTCTTCAATCGCCTCAAGTGGTGGTTCTTCATCATCATAAGACTCATAGCCGGTGTGTTGACTAAAGAGGATTTTTTTGTTGTTAGGGATATCTCTCTTGTAATTCCCTCAGCCACCACATTTGAAGCATTCAAAATCACATGCTCGTTCTTGGCCCTTTGGAGGGAATGTGAGCGTCGATGCGTGGCCAGTCGCAGTGCTTGGCACCGCAGACTTGGCGCCGATGCCTGGGCTAGAGCCTGTTTTTGCATGAGAAGAAGAGTGCACATTAATAGGTAAAGCAGATTGAAAGGGTTAAGACTCATACATGTGTTGGCTAGAAGATTGCCAAGTGGATTGCTTTTTGTGCACAAGTTGGTTGTGGATTTGCATGGTGGTGTGCATAAGAGTGTTGGGATCTTTAATAGGAAAGATCTCCAATTGTGTAATATCCCTCATTTTTTTAAGGATATTTTGGAATTTTTCCAACTCCTGTATTACAAGTCGGATTAATTTTAGAGAGGTTCAGACATTCTGTAAATTGTTTGACCTCTGTAATATTTTTCTGAGTAATATAAAATACAGTTGACGTATGTTCAAGGTTAAATAGTCGTTCGTGTACGAATATATTTAACCCGAAGTTAAGATAATTAACCCAAGATTTAAAACGGACAAAGGGGTGAAAAATGGCCTTGACCGCACCCCGCGGTCAAGTGGCCGCACCCGCGGCGAGGACCAGTTCTGAAGCAATCAGGTGAGGCGGTCACTGGGCGCCACCGCACCCTGCTGCACCCCTACCGCACCCCGCGGTGGGATATTTTTTTTCGGCAGAGTTATCCTCTTCCCCTGCAAGTGGCGTCGGTTGTCAGGCCTAGCCTCGCCTAGCCTTCCTTGCTGGTCTCCTGCTTGTTCCCTGCTAGGGGAGCTCTTGGTTGGCTATAAAAGGGGTCGACATCAGAGAGAGAGATAGCATCATCTTCCTCCTATGTTTTCTCCTCTGAAAATCTCCATTGAAACCAAGCTTTTGAGCTTTGTTTGAGAAGGTGATCAAACCCCCCTTTGAGTGCTTTCAAGGGTACTCACAAGTAGTATTTGAAGGTGTAAGGAGTATTAAGATCAACCCCAAACGAATCGAGTTGGGTGAGTTTTCTGAACTGTGATGTCGAAGCCTTCGCCACTGTGACCCCACCGCACCCGCGGTAAGAGCTCTACCGCACCCGCGGCGAGCTATCCGTGTGTGTGTATTCTTGGGAGTTGTGGTCTTGGGCGAGGCTCGGTTCCTTCGATTCTTTTTGTATTCTTTTAGATTCATATTTATGGATATTGAATCTAACTTAGGGTCTCATTATGGGTCGTTTCTTAGGGATTTTTAATCCGAGATCTATCCCAGTTCCAGATCTAGAAACCCGACGTTTCTAAGGTTTGTTCGAGCTCGACTAATCTAAGGCAAGTGGCGGTTCGCTCTTG
The DNA here is from genome assembly GCA_027886185.1 of Rheum nobile. Classification (NCBI taxonomy): domain Eukaryota; kingdom Viridiplantae; phylum Streptophyta; class Magnoliopsida; order Caryophyllales; family Polygonaceae; genus Rheum; species Rheum nobile. The sequence goes on along the minus strand of WOAB01000593.1, from coordinate 178,311 downwards.
CTCATCATTCCATATTTCAATTCATTATCAATTGTTTAGTTGTTAATTAATTTGGGATGATTTACTGATTTATTGTTCGTTGGGAACAACTTTGATATTAATTGATTAAAAGATGATATTATACTAGGTTGTATATCTGCTAGAACAACGCTAGTATAAATATATGTTTATGATGTTGGCCATGTTGGCTTTGATGTGGACTATTACTGTGTTGAACTGTTAGTTAGCACGAGTATTCGTAGGAACGCTTGACTTTGCGAGGCCCATTCGTTTCTTTATAACTTGGCAAATAACAGGGCGATCAAGACCATATTCCAAACATTCTGGTCATGACCAACCGTGATGTGGATTGAGGTTTGGACCCTACGAGGTCCATTCCTTCGATATATGTCCCTCATGACGAAACATATATCTAAAAGCTTATAACGTGATGTGGGTTTTGGAATTAAATAAGATAAGTGCCGTTAGTCGCACATAATTAATATACCTTCGGCGAGTAGTGCAGCTAGGCGATAGTGTAGCTAGGAAAACTCGTCTTGACTTTGATCAGAGTAAAGTCATCTTTCCAATCTGGATTCGCATTAAGCGGTGAGGTTGGTCGAGAACCAAAACATCAAGTCGTTTTGAACGCTTGTGTATAATTGTAATGTTTCCCAATATTTGTCATGTTTCCGATAAGACTCAATTCCTTGGGAGTCTTCTCTTCAGTGCATATCTTATTTAATATTCATTCAGTGAAAGTACCGGGTTGTATCGTTCCGTCGATTATTATTCGAGGGGCAATGATAGTAAACGGTTACGATCACTCGAACCACTCTGCTTTGTACCCCTTGCTTGGTCTTTCATTAGACTAACCAACCGCAATTGTTCTCTGCATGGTTGGCTGGTGTCATCCGTTCGATTCGGCATATCAGATAAATTGCGGATCCGAGAAGGCTAGAACGACTATAAAGGCGAACGATGTTTTTGTTGTTATTTTAAGACTTTCGATGTGTTAATTATGTTTTGTATTTAAGACTTCTGCTGTAATAATTCTGATAATGTATTTTGATGTATTTGGAATTATGATGTAATTCCGACACTTGGTTTTAATGGAAGTTATGATATGTTGTATCATAACTGTGGTTTAATGATTTATATCAACTGGAAAAGCCTTGGGTGACATCGGACAGTACGTCTGAGGTCACTGGCGGTAATACTTTCAAGAGGTTATTTGGGGGTGTTACAGACTTGGTATCAGAGCTGATTTTTTTTTCTTACGGGTCGGGTTTAAAATGTTTTACAGGAACAAAACTTTTATAAACCGATCACTCGTTTGAAACCGAGAAAGGTTTTAGAAGGCTCTGAATTTTCGAATAAAATTTTTAACCGTTCATAGTCGCGCCTTTTCTTGAAGTCTGATATGAAAGTTCACTCCCATGTCTAGAAAGACTAATTCTCGTCTTGTTACCCCGTAGGTTATGGGTGCATGCATTTCCCTTATGAGAGATTTGGAAGATGCCGAGATGGCTCCGCCATCTCCAGTAAAGCTAAAGTTCCCTACTCCCCCGAGATGCTTTGAGATCGGAGGACCTAGTAACCCACCCGAGGAAGTAAAGCATGTACTTCCTGAGTCAGTAGTACTTAGATCCAACGATGTTGTGACTCTAAAAGTGGAACCTATTGAGCTGTCAAGGTACGCTCAAGGATATTACAACGACGACCTCGAGATTGAGTCGGTACCCGAAGAGGATCCTGAAGAGGACCCGGAAGAGGAAGATCCGAAAGAGGATCCAGAGGAAGATCTTGAAGAGAACCAAGAAGAACATGGGCAAGAGCCCGATGGTTTGAGACACTCATTGGTGGACCATGAGGACACGGGGATGCAATTGCTCTACCCAAGTCCGCCACCCGAACCAGTATACGCGTCAATGACTGACGCTGACTGGGAAGCACTCTATGTCGAGTACGGCATTAGAGAAAGCGGACCACGAGAATTATCTGAGAACTCTGAGCCTAATCTTATTCGGAGAAGGCGAAGGTCGAGCCCTGAATTGCGCAGAATACTTCATCAAAGCCAAGAGATCTCTTTTGAAGAGCAGCGGCTGATGAACGAAATGACTGATCATGCTCAAAGGAGGGTAAGGCCAAGAACACCAGAACCAAAGGATGAACCATGTGTTCCAGGGCCGAGTAGGGTCACGAGTCCGTCACCGGATTCCGATGATAAACCCCGCTCAAAGAAGCCTTGTGTGAGGAGTTTTCCATACAGGAAACGTGTTTAAAGCGCCTTGATATGGGCCAACGTTGACTGTAGCAGTTTCTTTTGCGTATATTTTGATGTATATACGGTGAAATACAAAAAAAAATCTATGAGCAATTTTGTTCGAAAGCTCAGGAGATTCCTTTTGTAAAATCAGTAGCTCAGTTGAAAGTCCATCTATATAATTAACCAGTTGATCTACTCTGAGTCGATTTTATTACATTAAGTATGATGGAATGATATTAATGTATAAATTACTTGGAAATTGATCGGTAAACAAATGGTGAATACAAGGAACACTATCCGTACTGGTGCTGGGCCAAGCAATGACCCCAGACCAATTATAAGGAAAGTTCCAGACCCTGTGGAGGAACACGAATCAAATTCCCATAATAACCCCGGAGGCAATGGCCAAGCTCAGGCCAACGCTCCGATGGTGTTTGATGGAGCGACAGTTGCAGCTATTCGAGGAATATTTATGCAAGCATTCGCCGATGTTATGCAACCTGTTGCACCTCAGGCACAAGGTGTGCCAATTCCGCCAGAAATTCCTAGGTTTGTGGAACCTAATGTTCATATACACCGTGATGAGATGGCCAGGAATAGGGATAATTATGGTCGAGCACTGAAGACCATTAACTTTATGAGGCCGGACAATTATGACGGAAAAGGAGAGCCGGTCAGGGTGGCTCATTGGTTTTCCCATATGGAGCGGTTGTTCCGCAATATCGAATGCACCGAGGCTGAGAAGGTGCATATAGCTCTCTTCAGTTGAAGGGAGATGCTAACGAATGGTGGGAGAACACTGGACTAGCTGATCGGGCTGATTTGAACTGGGGGATGTTCAAAACAAAGATGAATGATCGTTTCTTTTCCCAAGCCATGCGGGATGAGAAACAGAAGGAATTCCTCTATCCCAGGAATGACGGATTGAAAGTGACCGAGCTAGCGGCCAAGTTCAATCATTTATTGCAATACGCTGGGTCTGTTGTGTCCAGCGAGGAACAAAAGATTTGGCATTTCCATGAGTGGATGAGCCCAGACATTAAACCGATGATGTTGTGTCACGGATGCTCTACCTTGGAGCAATACGTGGATGCAGCGTATAAGTTGGAGGTGACTCTGGAAGAGTCAACCAAGAGACGGAATCGCCAGAGGTCGATGCAAAATCAATCTCAGACAAGTGGATTTAAACGTCCTGCGCCACCGTCCAACTTCGACAATTTTGGCAAAGTGAGGACATAAATGACTCAAGGAGGGTCAACACAACAATCGGGTCAGGGCAAGAGTCCGATCCAATGTCACAATTGTGGTACAGTTGGGCACAAAAACTTTACGTGTCCGAAGGAAAAGAAGATGTGTTTTGGTTGTGGGAAGGAAGGGCATATACAGAGGTTCTGTCGACAGGGAAAGCAGAAGGGAACGGAGTCACAGCAAGGGTCTATTAACCAGAACAACCGACCTAGGTTCAAACCGACGGAGACTCCTAGTCCTTCGATGCAGACGACTGCACAGAACAAAGGCAAAGCCCCAGCTACTTCAGGAGGTCAGGGTCAACGCCTGTACGAGATGCGTGAGGCTGATGGACCTAACGCTCCAGTTGCTCAAGGTACTCTATACCTTCATTCTACTTCAGTGTGCATATTGTTTGATTCGGGTGCTACCCATTCCCTTATTTCAGAGAATTGTGTTAGTAAGTTAGGTTTAGTCTGCAACGAGGTTTGTGAACCTTTCATTGTGAATCTTTCTAATGGTGACCATTTAGTGGGCACCAAGCGTTTGTTAGAATTTCCGGTTACCATTCAAGGTAAGAAGTTTGAGGCAGATTTGATCTGTATTGCTATGGCTCCATACGACATTATTCTCGGTATGGATTGGCTGACGCGTCATGGGGCGGTGATCGACTTTAGTTCAAGAACTGTAACGGTGTCATCTGGGGGCCAGTGTGTGTGCAAATTCAAGGGTCGGAATGACGCGGATAACGGCAGGCTTATCAATGCGATGGCTGCATTTAAGCTACTCCAACAAGGTTGTGTCGGGTACCTTTGCTACCTAGAAACGCCCATGAAAGATGAACCAACAATTCTTGATATTCCCGTGATTAATGAATTTCCTGATGTTTTTCCGGAAGAGATCCCTGGATTACCCCCGAAGCGTGACGTGGAATTTTCTATCGATCTCGAGCCTGGTACCATGCCGATTTCTAAAGCACCGTACCGGATGGCTCCTGCAGAGATGAAAGAGTTGAAGAAGCAACTTGAGGATCTTCTCGACAAAGGTTATGTAAGGCCGAGCGCATCAACTTGGGGCGCTCCCGTGTTATTTGTCAAGAAGAAGGATGGATCGTTTCGACTTTGCATCGACTATCGTGAGTTGAATAAAGTCACGATCAAGAACAAATATCCTTTGCCAAGGATTGATGATCTGTTAGACCAACTACAAGGAGCAAAAGTCTTTTCCAAGATCGATCTGAGATCTGGTTATCACCAGCTCAGGATTCGTGAGGAAGATATTCCGAGGACTGCATTCCGGACAAGATATGGTCACTACGAGTTCGTAGTCATGCCATTTGGACTTACCAATGCTCCAGCAGTCTTCATGGATCTGATGAACCGATGTTTTCACCAATACTTGGATAAGTTCGTGGTGGTCTTCATCGACGACATTTTGATCTACTCCCCGAGCGTGAAAGCTCATGAGGAACATCTTCGGATTATTTTATCAGTCCTTAGACAAAATCAACTATATGCAAGATTGTCTAAGTGCGACTTTTGGATCAAAGAAGTGGCTTTCTTAGGCCATGTGATCAATGAAAAAGGGGTGATGGTTGATCCCCAAAAGATTGAAGCAGTAGCCAATTAGAAGCGGCCTCAGAACGTGAAGGAGGTGCGTAGTTTTCTAGGACTTATGGGTTACTACAGACGGTTCGTAGAGGGATTTTCTAAGATCGCTCTACCTATGACCGGTCTGCTCCACAAGGTCCACAAGACATTCGTCTGGAATGACAAGTGCGAGGCCATTTTTCAAAAGCTGAAGCAATGTCTGACCTCCGCACCAGTATTGACGCTGCCAGAAGGAACTGATGATTATGCGGTCTATAGTGATGCTTCGAAAAATGGGTTGGGATGTGTGTTGATGCAAAGAGGCAGGGTTATTGCTTACACATCAAGACAGCTAAAAACCTATGAAGAAAACTACCCGACGCATGATCTGGAGTTAGCTGCAGTAGTGTTTGCGCTGAAGATTTGGAGGAACTATCTCTATGGTATGAGATGCCAAGTCTTCACTGATCATAAGAGTCTCAAGTATATATTTACTCAGAAGGAGATGAATATGAGACAACATCGCTGGTTGGAGCTACTCAAAGACTACGACCTCGAATTGTTGTATCATCCGGGCAAGGCTAATGTAGTAGCTGATGCATTGAGCCGGAAGACGCCGCACGAGACTGTAGTGGCTTTGCTTGTTGCTCAGACCAAGCTGAACCAATAATTCTGCGAGATCGAAGTCTTGTACGATCAACGTCGTGGATACCTGAGTATGCTTGAGATTCAAGCTACACTTCTTGATCAGATCAAGGAGAAACATGTCGATGATGTAATTTTGGTGAAGCTATATAGCAAAGTAATGGACGGGAAAGCTCCCGGTTTCGTGATTCGGGAAGATGGATCACTATGATTTCAGGACCGGATTTGTGTGCCTGACGTTGAGGGTCTTCGCCAATTGGTGATGAGGGAAGCCCATTCGTCTGCCTATTCTGTACATCCAGGCTCTAGCAAGATGTACAAGGACCTCAAAATGAAGTTCTGGTGGCCCAATATGAAGTGGGATGTGACAGAGTTTTTGGCGAAATGCTTGACTTGTCAGAAGGTCAAGATAGAACACCAAAGACCCGGTGGAGAATTGCTACCTCTTCCAGTTCCAGAATGGAAGTGGGAGGATATTGCAATGGATTTCGTCACAGGGCTGCCTAAAGATCGAAGTCAGAAGGATGCTATATGGGTTATCGTTGACAGGCTCACGAAGAGTGCTCACTTCGTGGCTATCAAGACAACGTGGGGAACCCAAAAGCTGTCAGAAGTATTTTTACCCGAGATTATCCGTTTGCATGGTACTCTAAAGACCATTGTATCGGATCGCGATGGCCGATTCATGTCAAGATTCTGGAAGGAATTGCACAAGGCCATGGGTACCGAGTTAAGGTTCAGTACTGCGTTTCATCCTCAAACGGATGGACAGTCTGAAAGGACCATTCAGACCTTAGAAGATTTGCTAAGAGCTTGTGCACTCGATCGTCCGACTAGCTGGGAGGATAACCTGAGTCTGATTGAGTTCACATACAACAATAGCTGGCATACTACTATCAAGATGGCTCCATTCGAGGCTTTGTACGGTCGAAAGTGCAGATCTCTGATTTGTTGGGATGAGAACGCCGACAAGATTCTGCTCGGACCAGAGCTAGTCGAAAGGACTGTATCGGACATTGCTTTGATAAGACAAAGAATGTTGACAGCTCAGAGTCGACAAAAGTCTTACGCTGATCCGAAACGTAGGAATGTTGAGTTTGAGGTTGGTGACAAGGTGTCTGTCAAAGTATCGCTGTCCAAAGGTGTATTCAGATTTGGTAAGCGTGGGAAGCTTAACCCTCGCTATGTGGGACCATTCGAGATCCTTGATAGGGTGGGATCTCTAGCGTACCGTTTGGCATTGCCGCCATCAGCACATCCAGTGCACAACGTGTTCCACGTATCCTTGTTAAGGAGGTATGTGCCAGATGAATCTCATGTGCTGAGTTATGAAGACATCGAGATCCAGGCAAATGGTACCTACTAGGAGATACCTGTGCGTATTCTCGAGCGTAGTGAGAAGCAGCTACGCAACAAGGTGGTACCGTTGGTACGAATTTTGTGGTCCATGTCAGGAACCGAAGAGGTTACTTGGGAGACTTGGGAAACTGAAGAGGATATGCTTAGACGCTTTCCCGAGTTGTTTTTGGCCTAGAATAGCCAAGTTTTGGGGTCGAAACTTCTTTTAAGGGGGAGGTAATGTAATATCTCCTCATTTTTTTAAGGATATTTTGGAATTTTTCCAACTCCTGTATTACAAGTCGGATTAATTTTAGAGAGGTTTAGACATTCTATAAATTGTTTGACCTCTGTAATATTTTTCTGAGTAATATAAAATACAGTTGACGTATGTTCAAGGTTAAATAGTCGTTCGTGTACGAATATATTTAACCCAGAGTTAAGATAATTAACCCAAGATTTAAAACAGACAAAGGGGTGAAAAATGGCCTTGACCGCACCCCGCGGTCAAGTGACTGCACCCACGGCGAGGACCAGTTCTGAAGCAATCAGGTGAGGCGGTCACTAGGCGCCACCGCACCCTGTCGTACCCCTGTCGCACCCCGCGGTGGGATATTTTTCTTCGGCAGAGTTATCCTCTTCCCCTGCAAGTGGCGCCGGTTGTCAGGCCTAGCCTCGCCTAGCCTTCCTTGCTGGTCTCCTGCTTGTTCCCTGCTGGGGGAGCTCTTGGTTGGCTATAAAAGGGGTCGACATCAGAGAGGGAGAGAGCATCATCTTTCTCCTCTGAAAATCTCCATTGAAACCAAGCTTTTGAGCTTTGTTTGAGAAGGTGATCGAACCCCCCTTTGAGTGCTTTCAAGGGTACTCACAAGTAGTATTTGAAGATGTAAGGAGTATTAAGATCAACCCCAAATGAATCGAGTTGGGTGAGTTTTCTGAACTGTGCTGTCGAAGCCTTCGCCACTATGACCCCACCGCACCTGCGGTAAGAGCTCCACCGCACCCGCGGCGAGCTGTCTGTGTGTGTTTATTCTTGGGAGTTGTGGTCTTGGGCGAGGCTCGGTTCCTTCGATTCTTTTCGTATTCTTTTAGATTCATATTTGTGGATATTGAATCTAACTTAGGATCTCGTTATGGGTAGTTTCTTAGGGATTTTTTTATCTGAGATCTATCCCTGTTCCAGATCCAGGAACCCGACGTTTCTAAGCTTTGTTCGAGATCGACTAATCTAAGGCAAGTGGCGGTTCGCTCTTGCTCATCATTCCATATTTCAATTAATTATCAATTGTTTAGTTGTTAATTAATTTGGGATGATTTACTGATTTATTGTTCGTTGGGAACAACTTTGTTATTAATTGATTAAAAGATGATATTATACTAGGTTGTATATCTGCTAGAACAACGCTAGTATAAATATATGTTTATGATGTTGGACATGTTGGCTTTGATGTGGACTATAACTGTGTTGAACTGTTAGTTAGCACGAGTATTCGTAGGAACGCTTGGACTTTGCGAGGCCCATTCGTTTCTTTATAACTATGCCAAACTTTCTGGTCATGACCAACCGTGATGTGGATTGAGGTTTGGACCCTACGAGGTCCTTTCCTTCGATATATGTCCCTCATGACGAAACATATATCTAAAAGCTTATAACGTGATGTGGGTTTTGGAATTAAATAAGATAAGTGCCGTTAGTCGCACATAATTAATATACCTTCGGCGAGTAGTGCAGCTAGGCGATAATACAGCTAGGAAAATTCATCTTGACTTTGACCAGAGTAAAGTCTTCTTTCCAATCTGGATTCGCATTAAGCGGTGAGGTTGATCGAGAACCGAAACATCAAGTCGTTTTGAACGCTTGTGTATAATTGTAATGTTTCCCAACATTTGTCATATTTCTGATAAGACTCAATTCCTTGGGAGTCTTCTCTTCAGTGCATATCTTATTTAATATTCATTCAGTGAAAGTATCGGGTTGTATCGTTCCGTCGGTTATTATTCGAGGGGCAATGATAGTAAACGGTTACGATCACTCGAACCACTCTGCTTTGTACCCCTTGCTTGGTCTTTCATTAGACTAACCAACCGCAATTGTTTTCTGCATGGTTGGCTGGTGTCATCCGTTCGATTCGGCACATCAGATAAATTACGGATCCGAGAAGGCTAGAACGACTATAAAGGCGAACGGTGTTTTTGTTGTTATTTTAAGACTTCCGTTGTGTTAATTATGTTTTGTATTTAAGACTTCCGCTGTAATAATTCTGATAATGTATTTTGATGTATTTGGAATTATGCTGTAATTCCGAGACTTGGTTTTAATGGAAGTTATGATATGTTGTATCATAACTGTGGTTTAATGATTTATATCAACTGGAAAAGCCTTGGGTGACATCGGACAGTACGTTTGAGGTCACTGGCGGTAATACTTTCAAGAGGTTATTTGGGGGTGTTACAAATTGATCTCGGATTGAAGGATTCAACCCACTCAAAAATTTGGTCTGCAAGGTTGAAGGTGCAACACTTACCCCGGCCTTGTAGTACATGTCTTCGAGATAAGAGAAAACCTCAAGGGGGGTCTTTGTACCTTGGCGGGCCATTGCAACTTTGAGGCGCATTTGGTTCTTGTAATCTTGTGGCACGTACTTTTGGGTCATGACATAGACCATCTGGTTCCACTCCGTAATGGGCTCCAGGTTGCGCCTAATTCGATCGGCCATAAAGCGATGCCACCAAACTCTGGCGGCGCCCCAGAAGTGTAATGTGGCCCCATCGACCTTCTCATCTTCGTCATAATGGCAATAACGAAGAGTGTACTCCATAGGCTGCACCCACTCAAGAAAAGTAGTGGCATCATACTCACCATAAAAAAAATCAATTTTTACCTTAACCTCTCGACGAGCATTGCGGTTGTGCCCGGGCGCGGGCTGGCAGTGGATGTCAAGGCGCCTATCATCATAGGCGCGGGCATCAAAGTCATGGTCACGGTCTTCACGGCTCTGGCCTCAGTCATCATGGCCACGGTGCTCACCATAAGCATCGTAGGCATCTTGGTCTTCACGTCGGCGGTGGCGGCGATTGTGACCTTCAGCAGGCGCATGGCGTCGGTCATCTTGGTGAAGGTTCTCAGGGTGATACCCTGGATTGTCACGCCTACCAGCACCCTAGCGGCCGTTGTAGGGGCCGCCGGTGCCAAGTCGCGGAGGAATGTAGTCAGCGGGCCAATCTTGGAGCTCGATCGGATCACCAAGAGGAGGGTGGAAAGATCCCGAGTTTACCATTCTTGAATCATCCATTTCTTCATCATCAAATTCATCGCGCAAGGAAGGAGTCACGGTGCCATAGCCATCGGAGCCATAGCGAGGTGTGCGAGCACTTTAATGGACTAGGTGATCATTGATGTTGAAGGGAACTGGTGTTGGCACTGGTCGGCGCGAGTGGTACCGGTCAGAGTGCCCGAAGCCATTTTTGTTGCGCATGGTAGAGCGCCGATGGTGACTCGGGTCACGTTGATGGTGTCACTCGCGGAGGTTACCCTTCTTGTGTGTGTCCTCCCGATGGCGCCTATCTCCACTGTCTCTATACCTTAGATCTGGTTCAGTGTTGTCGGAGTACCCACCATGAGATCGGTCACCGGTGTCGGAGCCGTTGTCATCGTCGTCGGGTGCCGCTTAAGGGTTGTAGCGGTCTCGCGGCGAGACGTGGCCTTGCCTACTCTCAATGACCAAATTGATCCATTATAGAGGAGGCTGATGGTGAGAAGTGGAGGGCATGACATTTTTGCCTTTGTCTTGGCGAGTGTTGCTTGGCCCTCCATGATGGTGCCACGGTAGCCTAGCGTCATCCATCTCTACCAACGGTGCCGCGGTAGCCCAGCGTCTTCCATCTCTCTTTGCTCAGCCGTGAGCTCCTGTGTTGGAGGAGAAGGTTGTTGTTGAGGTGGTGGAACTTGCGGTAGAGGAGGCGGAGGCGAGTTGTTGTCGTTGCCATCTCCACTCGTGTGTGTAGACGCCATCATGCTACCTATTTGGATATGACCAGACATGCAAGTAAAAATGCACAAGTGATAGCAAATCAACAATAATCAAGCAAGCACTACTCTAAGCACACAAGTTTCACTTCTCGATTTTAGCAATTTGGCAAGCCGTGAGGGAGGTTCCAAGCGAGCTTAGGCAAAATCACTTAAATAAGTAAGCTAAAGCAATGTAGGACTTAAGCACGAAAGAAGTGATGAATTGATAAACACAAGTAGTAGTCAACTAGCAAAAACACACGCAATGTATCCCCTAGATGCTCACCTAGACGGCGGAGAGACGGGCACAATGGACTTCGACCGAAGAGTGAGGAAGAAAACTTGGAGCCTTACCTTATTTTGGCTTTTGCTCCAAGTAAAAAAAAATTGAATTTGGATTTGCCTTTTTTTTTTGAAATAAATCCAGCTCTTTCGGAAATTTCGCCTGGTAACTCTGAGTTTTTGACAATTTCGCCTGGTAACCCTAAGTTTTTGACATATTTCACTTGGTAATCCTGAGTTTTTTTTTGTTTTTTTGCGAAATCCCCTCAAGTTTTGACAATTTCGTGTGGTAACCCTGAGTTTTTTTTCCGAATACCCGTTCATCCATTTGACTTATAAAAACGTTAACTTTAATTTTTTTTAGGGCTTAGGAATTTAGCGATTTCGATATTTCGTGAAAACCCTAACCCTAAACCCCAAAATCCTAAACCTAAACCCTAAACCTCAAACCTTAAACATAAACCCTAAATCCTAAATCCCAAACCCTAAACATAAACCCTTAATCCCTAAGCCTTTAACCCTAAAAACTTTTTTAGGGTTTATTTTTTTTAAAAAAGAAAGAAATTGTTTGTATTTAATGATTTGAGTATTTTGTGAAAAAAAATAAAGTTAACATTTTTTAAGTAAAATGGATGGAGGGGTATACGGCGAAAAAATTAAAAACTTAGGGTTACAACACGAAATTGTCAAAACTTGAGGGGATTTCGCAAAAAATGTCAAAAACATTGGGTTATCAGGCAAAATATGTCAAAAACTCAGGGTTACCAGGAAAAATTGTCAAGTCAAAAACTCAGGATAACCAGGCGAAATTTCCGTTTTTGATTTAAGCCAAACTTTTCTTTGATTTAAATGTTAAACTTTTGAATTTGATATGCAAAGATTCGGTAAAATCTTTGAAGAAATAAGACGAAATTAGTTAGGATTTGCGTGATTGGAGAGAGAAAATTGATAGAGATTTGCGGCTAACAAAAAAGGAAATAAATCACGTAATTGATGCTGAAAATTCCACTAAACATGCCAATCAATAAATCACTAAAATCATGCAACAAATCTGCAATTAACTTAGCAAAATTATACGCATGATTGTAGGGATTGGTTGGGAAGTTTGTGGATGGGTGAATCGGCCAAGTGCTTGACTTGAGGGAGCCATTTTTTTTCCGAGGAGCTAATCACGGGATAGATTATCTTGTTGTGGCAAGAAAATTTTTGGTGATTTTTGTGATGAACTATGGTCAACAATGGCAGAAGCTTGGGTTTTCTTGTGACGGAGGAAGGGAATGACGGAATGAGACGTGAACTTAATGAACTTTAGAGATAGAGACTTACAAGACCACTGGCACTCTTATACCAGTTGATGCGTCCTTGGCCTCGATGTGGTCAAGGCAGCCTCGCAATGAGCAGATCTAGGCCTTGTGCTTGGTCGCTTTCGTCTAAGTAGAGGTTGACGCGTTGGTGGTGGCGCAGATTCGGCGAGGCGCTAAAGCAATAGCGCAACCTTGAGGATAAGAACGACCGCAGGACTAGCGCTCAAAGTTGCTTGAAGTGACAAGCGGCAATTGATCGAAGTGGCGATCGATGGAGTGGTAGAAGCGACTACCAACGAGAAGGAGATGAGAAGATAGAGTTTGTTGGGGACGCCAAGATTCAAGTAAGAAGGAAACAATTCTCTCTACTTAAGCTTGAATTTCATATATGACGTAAAGAGTACAAGAAAGGCTTATGAAATCATTATATAGGTGCGAGTGCTCGGATGGGCCGAGCCTCGCCTAATGGACTAGCCCATTCTACAAGAATGAGGCACACGCCCAAAGAAGTAAAAACATAAATGGAAAGCTAAACATAGAAATGTCTAAAACAAGTAATAATAACCTCTAAATGAACTAAGCTAGGATAAGCGCCGGCCTTGTGAAAGTTGGCGAGACATGCGCGGAGTTGGCATCAAGGAGCGCGACACCATGAGTGTCAAAGCATTGGCGATGGCCATGACACCGGGCGCGAGTAAGGCGGCTGTTATGCCTGGTCTTGGCTTAGGCCAGGGAGGCCTCTGGAAGTGGCGCACCAGGCTTGGAGGGCAGTGTGCCGGATGATGGCTCGGAGGCGTCGTTGAGAGTGACGAGGAGCACTAGAGGAGGCATGGCTTCGGGCGCGCCTTGGTTAGCGACGAGGCGAGCGACCAAGGACTGAGTGGCTTGGATGATTGCCTTGGAGCATGCCCTAGTTACTGGACCAAGTGATTGAAGGCTCATTGCCTTCTCCTCTTCTGCGGCGGACATGGAGGGCAGGGTCGCATCATCGAGGGACCTAATCGGTATTCCTCAGACGCTTATGACCCATAGCTTGAGCATCATCCAAGGGACCAAGCCGGTTAGGCAGAAAATGTGAAAGCAGACTAATGACAAGGTTGAGGGATCCCGCAAAGAAATCCTCAAGCTCTTGTCAACTGGGTTCATCCGGGAAGTACAATACCCCACTTGGCTGGCCAACGTGGTGATGGTTAAGAAATCAAGAGGCAAGTGGCGAATGTATGTAGACTTCACCGGATTGAACCAGACTTGCCATAAGGATAGCTACCCGCTCCCCTCTATCGACCGGCTGGTGGACTCCACGGTCGGGCACGAGACCCTCAGCTTTCTCGATGCATACTCTGACTATAACTAGATCAAGATGAACCCACGTGACGAAGATCATACAACTTTCATCACAGAAGCGGGAACCTACTGTTATCGCGTAATGCCCTTCGGCCTCAGAAATGCGGGAGCCACTTTCTAGAGGCTCGTGGATCGCATCTTCCGCGATCTAAGAGGCAAGACGGTGGAAGCTTATGTTGACGACATTGTCGTGAAAAGCTGGTATGCCTCCGACACACAGCAGATCTCTACTAGGTCTTCAACATCCTGAGAAGCAATGGAATGAGTTTGAATCCATATAAGTTTGTTTTTGGAGTACAAGCAGGCAAGTTTCTAGGTTTCCTAGCCAACACTAGAGGGATCGACGTGAGCCCAGAGAGGGTTGAAGCGATCTTAGCATTGACGGCCCCGTGAAACGTTAAGGAGGTGCAACGTTTCCTAGGTGCAGTAAACCATTTGGGCAGGTTTTGCGCCCGAATGTCGGAGATGAGTCTCCCTTTCTTCAAGGCCCTTCGGAAAGTCAACAACTTCGAGTGGACACCTTGGCGGCTCCCGTACCCAGAGAGGAGCTTCAACTATACACCGTGGTAGGGGATACGCAGTCAACGCGGTCATTGTGAAGGATGCGCGAATACCAGTCTACTTCATGAGCAAGCCCCACGGCCGGCACTTGCTCTATAGCCCCTTCAGAAGGGTCCCTCTTGGGCGTGTGCGCCAGGTTTTGTGAACTCGGCACGTCAGTCCACACGCCCACTGTCCCATATCTTGGTCTCCAGCCCCATCATCGTACCCTAGACTAACGCTTGACTCCACCCCTTGATCATCCTGTTGTCCTTGCATTTCCCCGAAGTCACCGTCTGACTCGCCTATGCCCTCAAAGTCGTTAGGGCCCATCATGTTGCCTGCAATACAACAAAAGAGAAAGGCAAGAAACGTTAGGATGCCAGAAAGGAAGAAAAAGAAAGAAAAAAAAGCACATCAACTGGCCATCACTAGGGTCGTGGAGCAGCATGGGGGCTCCTACACGTTCGCCGACCCTTAGGGTTGGCCCGCGGAGTAAACAACCCTGCAACAGTCATCCTCTCGGGAGTCAGGAAATCTTTACATTTGACCAACTTTCTAGAAGGACCCGCGAATTGATCAGCAAACTTCTTCCCGATGTCCAAGGGGATGGCATGATGTGACCCTGCCTCCTATGACGGCCCAAGACGAGGAAGAAGCCATGAGCCTACGCTCAGAGGGCCCAGTAACAAGGTCTAGGTCTAAAGCCATCGCCTCCGCCGTCGCGTCACTTGTCGCACGCGTCGTCACTGGCCAAGGAAGCCCAGACGCCAACCCAAGACTCGTCGTCCTCGCCACCATCGGCATCGAAACAACGCGTTCATCACAGCCAACATCGCGTGCACCCACTCGCGAGGCCATCGACCCTTAGTCGTCGTTCCTCGCGGTGTTTGCATCCATACATTCAACGCGTCATTTTCATAGTTTTGAGACATTTTCTATATTTGGTATTATTGCTTATTTTAGAACATTTCCTTTTATAGTCATTTCTATTTTAGGGTTTGTGCCTTTGCATGCTTGCATGGGCTAGCCCATAGGTTTGTCTCGGTCCAAGCCCATTAGGTCTTGGTCGAGTTTCTTTAGCTATTTAAAGCCCCCTTTGTTATTCTTATTTCTTACGTTCAATTTAATTCAAGGTTTCAAGTCGAGTGTTTATCCTCCTTCCCTTGATCGGACGTCAAAACTCTCTATCTTCGCATCCCCTTCACTCTGCCGCCGACGTTATGGCAATTGCTTAAACCCTCAAGCCAAGTCTTCATTCGCATCTCCCTTCATCCGCAGTCAACGCTACGACACCAAAGACTTGTCTTTTCAAGTCATCTATCCCTCATCAAATCGCTTCCGCCACCGCTATCCATTCACCCCATCAATCGCTGCCATCGCACCAATCATCGCGACCACTCGCTCGCAAACCGCTACAAACATCGCGTTCCACAGCAGGCTTGACAATGCCTGGTGACTTCCCAACCAAGCCTAGATCCAAAGGTGTCACCTTTGACAATTGGCTTGTCATCGGAGGCAAGAACACATCAACTGGCATCAGAGCCCAGCAGTCTTGTAAGTCACGAACTCAAGCTTGCATCTTGTTCACAATTTTTTTTTTCTTGACCCCCATCGTTTGCTTTCGCTCGCTTATTGAGAAAAAACAAAAATTCCCTTATTTGCTCACCTATTCGGTTTCTACAAGGTAATATCTTGGCCGGTTTTTTTTTCCCTTGTTCCCTAAGTTTTGGTGTGTTAGGTAATTTGTTATCTTGCATGCTAGAATATTTTGTTTCCTTGTTTCACGCGTGGATAGAGTTTCCTTGTTTGCTAGATTTTGCTTTTTAGTTAAGTTAGCCGAATTTCCTTATATAAGATATCATATCAAATCTTATCTTCTCTCTCCTATCTCTAAAAGATCACACTTGTGATATTCTTGTTACTTAGAACGTTTTGTTTTTGTTCGTTTCCTTTTGCAAATCCGAAAAGATCAAAAGATAAGATCTCGGATATTAAAAAAAAAAAACAATATTCAAAAAAAAAAGTTTCCAAAGTTAGGGAAAGCAAAAATAAGGCAACCCTAACCCACTCTCGGTCTAAGCTCATCTTCTCAACCTCTCCACCATCTAGGTCAAGCTTCCTAGAAGGTGATTTCTTGCTAATTAGGTTACTTTGTTTACGTTTGTTTAAGGGTTTCAATTTGTTCTTGTTTGTTTGATTGCAACTTGCTTGATACACCATCGCTTGTACAGGCCAAGCCGCCCTCACGGCAAGCCACACTAGCCCTACCTACGTGAACTTTGTGACTTGACTAGTGATCTTCTTGATTATTGTTCTTTGTTGTCTTTTGGTTCGTTTTTACTCCCATGTCTGGCCATATTGTTTTAGGTAGCATGACGGTTGGACAACGTGAAGACCAACTTGGAGTCGACAACACCAATCCACATCCACCGCCGTTGGGTCTACCCCAAGACCAACAACCGATTGACCCCCCACAACAAGACCCCATCATGGAGTTGTCCGAGGAGCAATGAGAGATCCAAGCTCTTCGTCAATGCGTTGCTCAATTTGAAGCCAGAGAACGCGCGGCACAACTTGTGCCCACTCCAACACCCCTGAGTACTATGGACGTGATGGCTCAACCATGATCCACCGACGCCGGTCCATCGAAGACAAGAGTCGACAAAGGCAAGGGAATCATGCCTTCGACATCTCATCCTCAACCACAACTCAATCGTATGCAAAGTGTCATCGAGAGTCGCCAAGGCTTCGTTTCCCACACGGATCGCTACGTGCCCAGAAACACCCCGATCGGCTATGACTCCGAGTCCGACCACGAAGCCGCTAACACTCAAGGTGAACTTTCTGAACCATACAAATTTGATGATCGCTATGCCTCTAAGAGAACCCAGAGATGCGTACCGGGATCAGTACCTCGCGAAGGCCGCCCTCGACGAGCCGAGCAAGCCGACACGATGCCAAGGAGACCCAGTCGCCGACCCCATGGGCATACGCGACGTGATGATCAATTGAGGACCCTAACTACCCAGCCACGGAGCCATGATGTACGCGATCATCTTCGACCCCAAAGTGTTGGGACGCCGCGTTACGGATCCGATGTCTACGCGTCGATCACACCCAATGTCCACGACGACTTTGACGAGTATGACGACGAAGAGATCGAGGACTCAGGTATGGTCAACCCTAACTTTCTTCACCCCCCTCTTGGAGATCCACTTGAATTGCAGGATCACCCTTTGGATTGGATACCTCCACCGCGTCTCCAGCCCCAAGGAGAACGCGTTCGTGACATTGGCGGCGAGCGTCGCGATGTTATACCAAGGGACATTCGCCAAGCCGACTACGATGCCCAGCCGCGAAGACGCCAACGCGATGACGCCTATGCGCCAAGGGATGAGTTTGCTCGCGGGGAAGATCACCTAGATCACGATAGACGCCAAGTTGGATGCGATAGACCCCATGGTTTGCGCGCCTACGAGAATCCTCTCTACGCCGCCGCACCAAACAATGCGTTCAACCAAGCACCTGCCCAGCCTCGATTCCAACGACACCAGGTCAAGGTAAAAATCGAGCATTTTTATGGTGAATACAACCCCTCTGTTTTTCTTGAATGGGTGCAGGCTACGGAGTACACACTTCGATATTGTCGAGTGCCCCCATGAGGAGCATGTCGACGCCGTGACACTTAATTTCCACGGAGCCGCGCGAGTGTAGTGGCATCGCTTCAAGGATGACTGCGTCCGACGCCAGAGGACATGGGTCACGGAGTGGCACCAACTCGTGTACGTGATGACAAAGAAATATCTGCCTCCAGACTATAGGAATCAAATGAGAATGGAGATAGCCATGGCTCGCCAAGGGTCGATGTCTCCCCTCGAGTTCTTTTCCAAGCTTGAAGACATGTATTACAAGGCCAACATCTCCGTTGCACCATCGACATTGAGGACGAAATTCTTGAGTGGCTTAAACACCAACATCCGTGATCAACTCGAGATTTTGCCCATCAAAGACTTGAACACACTCACCCACACGGCGATGCAAATCCATGCACAAATCTCTTGCCGAAAGTCTTACACTTTTCCAAGTGGCCAACAAAGGTATTCTTCTAACCCTAGTGGGTTTATCTTCTACTAACCCTCGCCCTAGTGCCTCTACCACAGCCGCATCGAGCCAAGCCCCTAAAGTGAAGCCGTCGACGCCAAACACCGCGCCGCGCCAGAACGCGCCCAGACAAGCTCCAGTGGGCACCGATCGTGCGCGTGATCTTGAGTGTTACAAATGGGGTGGAAGAGGCCACTATAATAAAGATTGCCCAAACGCTCGAAAGGTTTTGTTCTCCATAACCGCCGTGGGCTACGAGTCTTGCGACGACGAGGACCAAACCCTAGAGGCCATCGATGAAGGCATCGAAGAGGAGGACGACTCCTACGACTGCGAACCCGCTTCTCTACACGCGGGCACACCATTGAGCTTGGTGACGCGTCGTATCCTCACAGTCAAGGAAGCGAGCCTCCACGACCAACGCGAGAACTTGTTCCACACAAGGGCTCTCGTCCAGACGACTTCTTTGAGTGTCATAGTTGATGGAGGATCATGTGCTAACATTGTCAATGAGAAGGTCGTAACAC
Organism: Rheum nobile; assembly: GCA_027886185.1. Lineage (NCBI taxonomy): Eukaryota > Viridiplantae > Streptophyta > Magnoliopsida > Caryophyllales > Polygonaceae > Rheum > Rheum nobile. Next base: position 159,154 of record WOAB01000593.1, on the reverse strand, counting down.
ACTTCAAGTTGCCTACGACGCCTCATCCACAACCTTATGCACTCCAATGGATTTCTTCTAGTCCAGGTAACACAGTATCTCGCAATGCTTAGTTTCTTTTTCCATAGGGCAATACTGTGATTCTATACTTTGTGATGTCGTTACAATGGATGCCACCCATATTTTGCTTGGGCGCCCATGGCAATTCGACAGACGCGTGCTCCATGATGGCTATTTGAACACTTATGTGTTCAATTACCATGAGAAGCACGTCACTTTGCATCCAATGTCTCCCCATGAGATCTTGCAGGACCAGGTTGAACGCGATCGCCAGAAAGCAATTGAGGCCGCGTCTACTAGGTCAACAGAGTGTCCAGATGCACTCCAGAAGCAAACCTCCTCCAAAATCTGGCACCTTTTCGTCTCCACCAGGCACTGGCAAGAAGAAACACAATGCCACACAGAAATCGGTCAGCGCCTCGCCATCGACAAAGTTTGCCGATCCGTTGCCGAAGACGTCTCCTTTGCAAGGAAAATGTGAGCAACGCGTACTTTTAGCCAGACCCAGTGACCTCACTGCGTGTTTGACTGGAAAGGCACCATGTTTTCTGCTTGTGCCAACCCCATGCATCCCTGAGTCGTCGAATGCCGCGTCCGTGCCGCCAGCCATCGCGACCTTGCTCGCCGCGTTCGACGATGTCTTACCAGAAGAGTTGCCACCAGGATTACCTCCACTGAGAGGCATTGAGCACCAGATTGACCTTGTGCCAGGTGCTTCCTTTCCCAATCGCGTTGCGTATAGAGCTGGCCCAGAGGAGACCAAGGAGCTCCAGCGCCAAGTGCAAGAGTTGTTGGATCGCGGCTACGTAAGGGAATCTCTATCCCCTTGCGCTGTGCCTGTGATCCTTGTGCCCAAGAAGGATGGCATATGGAGAATGTGTGTTGATTTCCGCATGATAAACCGGATCACCGTCAAGTATAGGCATCCTATTCCATGCCTCGACGATATGCTTGATGAACTTCATGGCGCCACACTTTTCTCCAAGATAGATTTGAAGAGTGGTTATCACCAAATTAGGATGAAGGAAGGTGATGAGTGGAAAACCGCATTCAAGATGAAGTATGGGCTCTACGAGTGGCTTGTTATTCCATTTGGGCTCACGAACGCGCCAAGCACCTTCATGCGCGTGATGAACCACGTGTTGAGAACTTTCCTTGGCAAGTTTGTTGTCATTTATTTCGATGATATCCTTGTTTATTCACGGAGCCTGGATGACCATGTCGATCACCTTTGACAAGTGCTCGAGTGCCTTCGACGCGAGAGCTTATTCGCCAATCTGGCCAAGTGCTCATTTTGTTCCGCGTCCACAAATTTTCTGGGCTATGTCATGAGTAGTGATGGTCTGCGCATTGATGAAGAGAAGATCGCGGCCATCAAAGAGTGGCCGACACCGACGACGCCGACACAGGTGCAAAGCTTTCTCGGCCTCGCATGATTTTATAGGCGCTTTGTTCGAGACTTCTCCTCCATTGCCGCGCCATTACATGAGTTGACAAAGAAGGGGAGCACTGTCATGTGGCTTGAGTCCCACGAACAAGCCTTCGCGGCTTTAAAGAGGGCCTTGTGCCAAGCACCATTTCTCCAGCTTCCCGACTTCGCCAAGCACTTCGAGGTGGAGTGCGATGCCTCAGACATAGGCATTGATGGTGTGCTACACCAAGAAAAGAGGCCCATTGCATATTTCAGTGAGAAGCTCACAGGGGCCACACTCAATTACCCCACCTACGACAAAGAGTTATATGCCTTAATCCGCGTGCTAAAGACATGGCAACATTACCTTTGGCCGCGTGAATTTATCATCCACAGCGACCATGCCGCGTTGAGCTACTTGAAGAGCCAAGCCCACCTCAATCGACGCCATGCGCATTGGGTGGAATTTCTGGAGACATTTCCTTATGTCGTGATCCACAAGAAAGGAAAGGAGAACATTGTCGCCGATGCGTTATCTCGAAGGTATGTTCTCTTGACTCATGTACAAACTAAAGTTTTGGGTTTTGCTTTGATTAAAGAATTGTATGCTAGTGATCCTTTCTTTGCCCCTATATTCGAGAGTTGCCTAAGATCGCAAGAGTTTGAGACATATTTCCTTTCTAAGGGTTATTTATACAAGGCTAGTCATCTTTGCATCCCTAGGTCGTCCATTAGGCTCATTTTGATTCAGGAAGCACACGAGAGTCATGGACACTTTGGGATTAGTAAGACCTTGGCCGCGTTAAGAGAACATTTCTTTTGGCCTAAGATGACCCACCAAATGACTAGGTTTTGTAGAAGTTGTGTGACGTTCCAAAGAGCCAAAGCTAGGTCAAGCCCACACGGCCTCTACACCCCATTGCCCATTGCTAGTGCCCCTTGGGAGGATCTTTCTATGGATTTCATCACGGGTTTGCCCCTCTCTAGATGAGGTAAAGACTCTATTTTTGTGGTCGTAGATAGATTTTCTAAGATGGCACATTTTATTGCTTGTAAGAGAACCCATAGTGCTAGTGAGATTACCGATCTATTCTTTGAGCATGTGGTGCGTCTTTATGGAGTCTCGCGTACCATAGTTAGTGATAGGGATTCTAAGTTCGTTGGTCATTTTTGGAGAACTCTTTGGGGTAAGCTAGGAACCAAACTCCTATTTTCCACTAGCTACCACCCCTAGACAGATGGCGAAATAGAGGTCATAAATCGAACCCTAGGAGCCCTCCTTCGCACGATGCTAAAAGCCAACCCTAGGCATTAGGAGGACTTACTATCGTTTGTCGAGTTTTGTTACAATAGATGCAGGCACACAGCGACCAAGTTGACACCATTCGAAGTGGTGTATGGCATGAACCCATTGACGCCGCTTGATTTGTCGTCGCGACCACTACGAGACCCAGTGTATGTCTCCGCCGCCAATCGCGCAGAGCACGTACAAGAACTCCATCGACGGACCAGAGACCAGTTGGAGAGAAGGGCCGCGCAATATGCCTCCCAGAAGAACACTGGTCGACGCCGCGTCGTTTTTGCACCCGGGGACCTCGTCTGGGTGCACATGCGAAAAGAAAGGTTCCCCTCATGGCGTAAGCACAAATTGGCACCATGTAGAGATGGCCCATTTCGCGTGATAAAGGCCATAGGGAACAATTCCTATCAACTCGAGCTCCTACCAGATTTTGGAGTCCACGCGTCCTTCAACGTGGCAGACTTGACACCATATGTTGAGCCTGAGTTTGATGATGGTGAAGCGGGGATGCTTCACAGCCAAGTGGGGGAGGGTGATGTGACCCTGCCTCCAACGACGGCCCAAGACAAGGAAGAAGCCATGAGCCTACGCTCAGAGGGCCCAGTAACAAGGTCTAGGTCCAAAGTCATCGCCTCCGTCGTCACATCACTTGTCGCACGCGTCGTCGCTGGCCAAGGAAGCCCAAATGCCAACCCAAGACTCATTGTCCTCGCCACCATCGGCATCGAAACAACGCGTTCATCACAGCCAACATCGCGTGCACCCACTCGCGAGGCCATCGACCCTTAGTCGTTGTTCCTCGCGGTGTTTGCATCCATGCATTCAACGCGTCGTTTTCATAGTTTTGAGACATTTTCTATATTTGGTTTTATTGATTATTTTAGAACGTTTCCTTTTATAGTCATTTCTATTTTAGGGTTTGTGCCTTTGCATGCTTGCATGGGCTAGCCCATAGGTTCGTCTCGATCCAAGACCATTAGGTCTTGGCCGAGTTTCTTTGGCTATTTAAAGCCCCCTTTGTTATTCTTATTTCTTACGTTCAATTTAATTCAAGGTTTCAAGTCGAGTGTTTATCCTCCTTCCCTTGATCGGACGTCAAAACCCTCTATCTTCGCATCCCCTTCACTCCGCCGCCGACGCTATGGCAATTGTTTGAACCCTCAAGCCAAGTCTTCCTTCGCATCTCCCTTCATCCGCAGTCGACGCTACGACACCAAAGACTTGTCTTTTCAAGTCATCTATCCCTCATCAAATCGCTTATGCCACCGCAATCCATTCACCCCCATTAATCGCTGCCATCGCACCAATCATTGCGACCTCTCGCTCGCGAACCGCCACAAACACCGCGTTCCACAGCAGGCTTAACGACGCCGAGTGACTTCCCAACCAAGACTAGATCCAAAGGTGTCACCTTTGACAATTGGCTTGTCATCGGAGGCAAGAACACATCAGGGCATTAGAGAGATTCAACCTAGACCCCTTCGCGGGGGCGTTGGTCACCCCAAGGTTGTTGACATTGTCGCTCATGACCAATACCCACTTCTTCTCCCAGTCCTTGACTTTGAAGGGAAGAACAATCTTGCTGACGGCCTCCGCCTTCAGCGTATAGTAGCCATCTTTGAAAGTCTGGGCCGAGAAGAGGGTCACGAACCATCGGAAGGTAGGGGGGACTCCCATCTCGTGGCACCTCACCAGGATGGCAAATATTTACCTCCACGCGTTTGGATGCAACTGGATCGGCGCAATCCCCAGACCCCTTAGCAATGCGAGCACCAGATCCTGGCAGGATAGCACAAGCCAGCCTTCAAAGCCTCTAGGTTCGTCGTCACCGCACCAGAATACGTTTACAAGGAACATCCCCTGAGGCGCAGCAGCGCAAGTCAAACGCCGAGGGGAAAGCTGATGTGACCTTGCTATGAAGAAGGTCTCAAGTCCCGGATGAGATCGTGATGAATCCGTAGTGGGGCGAAACAACTCCTTGAATAGGCGTCTGCGTTGATGGAGATTGCAAGACGACGGCGAGGCGGAAGCGATTGCGGAAGCGATGGGAAGTTGATGATGATGCAGTCGGTATGAAGGGTGATGGTGGACGGACTGAATGATGATGGAAAGAAGAGGTTTTGGAGGCGGATTAGAAGAAGGGAGCAAGCTCGACCTAGATCTAGCGGAATTAATGGCAGAAACGCGAGGGAGCAAGCTCAACCAAGAGAATCAAGGAGGACGTTGATGGAGGCTCAATTGGAGTTTCTCTCAACAATAAAGTCTGTAATGTCAACGTGCCAGAGCCAGGAGGCTACAAAGCTAGGTTAAGTAAAAGGAAGACTCTTCCTTTTCCTTAACCAAAAAGTTTAAAAATAAAACAAATAAAACACTAAAATTACCCTAAGGAATTTCGGTCATTCTATGTATAGAAATGACCTCCTAAACTCCCTAAAAATGCTGAAAATAATAATAAATAATATTCGGGAAAAATACTGATAAATGTCATAAATCAGAAATATCGATAACTAGGCGAATAGCGATCAATATCTCTAATCTGTAAGCTCCGGGATCTCTGCAGACTGTGTAGATGTCCCAACTGTCACTAAACTTAGAATGGATCCCTCATCTGTAGTTGTCATGGTAGGCGAGGTCACATCATCCTCCCCCACTTGAGTGTGAAGCGTCCCCGCTTCACCCTGATCATACTCTGGCTCCACGTACGGTGATAGATCAGCAACATTGAAAGTTGGGTGAACACCATACTTGTCTGGGGGCTCTAGCTGGTAGGCGTTGTTATTGACGGCCTTGACAACACGGAATGGTGGAAGACCATCTGGCAACTCGTCCGGCATCACATCCTGAAACTCCTGCAAAATTGACAAAATACAAGAGGGGAGTGCGGACCCTGAAACAGGTAGGGCAATAGGAAGAGCACTGAGTAGGAAACAGGGAGACTTGCCTTGGATGACGTTGGAAACCTGCCGGCGTCGCGCCAAGAGAAGTCTTTGCTCGCAAGTGCCTTTCAGCGCCGATCTACCTTTTCCACCCTTCGGATTAGCAGAAACCTGTTCTGAAGTGCCCTGGGTACCCGAAGAAGATGCTGCAGGAAGTTGTAGGGAACCCTACTGGAAAGCTGTAGGGGACTCTGGAGGGGGTTTTCCGGGGTCCTTTGTAGCCTGTATAGCCTTGTTCCTCTGTCTAATAGCATGGTCCTGTAAAATCTCATTCGGAGTCATCGGTAAGAGCGTCACGCGCTTTCCATGGTGAGTGAACATGCAACTGTTCAAAAACCCATCATGGAAGACGCGACGGTCAAATAGCCAAGGACGCCCTAACAGAATATGGGTGGCATCCATGGCGGTAACATCGCACAAAACAGTGTCTATATATGGTCCTATGGAAAAAGTAACGGGACACTGTAAAGAGACATTGTTACCTGGTTGGTCTGAAATCCACTGCAGACCATAGGGCTGAGGATGTGGTTGCGTCTGAAGATTGAAGTCGCGGACAACTCTCTCAGTTATAATGTTGCAGCATGACCCTCCATCAATTATCAGACTCAGCGACGCATTCTTCATACGACACCAGGAATGAAACAGATTCTCCCTTTGGTCAAGCGGACCTCCTTCCTTGACACTGAGGATGCGTCTGGTGACCAAGGCATAAGGCATGACGTCTGTATCATGGTCGCTCGGCCTGATCACCTCATCAGTCAGCTCTGCAGACTCCTCTGGGACGTTCTCCTCTTCATCCGAGAGGCTCTCGTAGTCTTCAGTTTTGGCGGAGTAGAGGACACGCTTCTGATTAGGGCAGTCCTTCTGATAGTGTCCTCGTCCACCACATCTGTAACACTCTCGATCGCTAGAACGATCTGTACGGCCTGTCTCAGCAGAGGCCGATGGCTATCGGCGCGCAGAAGAATGGGGCGCTGGCAGCGGCGTCGGAGAAGACGCAATACCTGTACGATCCTGTCGAGGCACAGAACTAGAAGAAGAGTTAGTGCTATAAGAATGGACAGGGTTCGAGGTATACCTTGGTGAGGGAGAAGACGAAGACTGCCAAGGCTGCTGTCGACGTCTCTGCGCCTGAAGATAGAGCTTCTGCGCAGTATGTACCACGTTGTTGAGGTCTCGGATTGGCAGAACATCAACCTGATCCTTGTACGGTTGTGACAAACCCATTATAAAACGTGTACGTAGTGTAGAAGGAGTAACACTTACCCCGGCCTTGAAGTACATGTCTTCTAAGCGAGCAAAGAACTCCTGTGGCGTATCACGACCCTGAGTAGCAAGTGCAATGGCCGTCTTCATATCCTCTCGGTATGTCGTCGGCACGTACTTGCGCGTCATGAGCGCTACTAGCTGTTGCCACTCTGTCACAGGTGGCCACCCCATGCATGCCTGCTGTTGGACCAGTCGGTTCCACCAGGTGCGCGCTGCTCCTTGGAAATGCAAGGTGACGATCTCCACCTTCTTATGCTCTGCATATTCATAGTGTTGAAGAACATGGCAGGTACTCTGCAACCAATCTATGAAAGTAGAAGGATCATAAGTACCAAGGAAGGGTTCGATTTTCACCTTAATTGCTTGGTGATACGTAGCTGGGGGTGTGTATCGTTGTGGGCCTGCAGCCGGGGCATAGAGATTCTGCTGTGGAGGCCCCTGCCGCTGCTGTCCAACTGGTGGTTGTTGCCGTCGCTGCGCTCGTGGAGGACCGGCAACACGCTGCTGCTGATATGGCTGTGGATAACCCTGTGTAGCGTAATAAGCAGCCTGATTCTGTGGCTGATGTGGAGGAGGAGCCCAACCTGTACGATGAAACTGCAGCTCTGGTGGGTCCTGTAGGGGCGGGTGATAACTTGCAGAAAACCCATAGGCCCCTTCTTCCTCATCCTCAAGATCAAATTCCTGGAACCCCTCATCTGAATCTGACTCAACAGGAGAAACAGTACTCTGATGGTCAGCAAAAGAATGGACATTGAAGGTTTCAGAATTTACCTGTTGTCGACTTGGACGAGCTGTGGAGGGTTTCCCTTGCTTGCTGGTGGAAGCATGTGGGTCTGTGCGTCTGCTCTGGCGTCTGACGGCACTGTCATCGACCTGTTCATCCTTCTCTAAAGATGACTCATCATCGTCCTGCTCCTCCTCGTCCTGAGAGTTGTGTTCAGGAATTGTCAACTGGGATGATTTGGAGCGCACCTTCTTCTTCGACGCGCTGCTTTCTTTCTGTGATCCTTTCCGCGGAGGCTGCGTAGGAGGATCGGATATCAGAATGCGCTTGCCCTTTTTCTGCCTCTGGGCTAGGGTACTCTGGTCGTCACGCTGGTTTGGTGACGGAGACGGCATCACTCTACTGAGCATGTCACGCAGGGCTGCAAAATTGGCTTCGGAACGTTCATCGGAACGTGCGATGGCAGTAGCGTTGCTCTGAATGGCGGCGTCGGAACATTGCTGATTGGCCACCAAAAGCTCAATGGCATGAGCCAGTTGATCGACCTGACCCGTATCATGTCCGTCATTGGAGTTCACCATTATCCTGAAAAGACAACAGAAACCCCAATAGAGCAAAGGAAAAACAAAAACAAAGCAACATAAATGAAAGAGAAGTCGAACTACCAAGATATCACAACTGAAAACAAGGCTGATATGGCCGTGAGGGCGGGGAGGCTAAGGATAATCACACAACAATCACAAAATGCAGCGATAACTCAGCAAACAAATTGTAGATATAAATTGCAGCAATATAAGCCTAGATATGCCAACAAGACTATAACAGCCAAGACAGTGAGAGATAAAGGAAATTGGAAATGAATCAATAACGATAGGGCAATGATTACCTTATTTTGGCTTTGCGCACCCTATATCTCTCCACGTTGCCACCTAAGTTCGGCTTTTCTCACAAAAAGCTCCTGCACTCTAATACCCTTACAGAAACCTCAACTGATGTCGCCAGGATATAACGGTAGGCACAGAACTTAATCCGGCGTGAACCTAGGCGTCCCGGCTAAGCAGCTGTAAACTAACAAAAGCGGATAACTCACACTAAAGTCAGAAGGACAACTGTAAAAAGCGAATGCAGAAATCGACACAAAAAGAAAGAAATAAAATAAAAAATAAAATAAAATACCGAAGGCCTTCGTAGGGTCGAAATTTCGGAACCCACGAAAAGAGCCCGGATCTAGGAAGGCCGGCTTCGTTGCGCTGGGCGGGGGGCTATTAACCCGGATTAGGGGCACCCGGGATAGAAGGCGCTGGCAGCTGGACGCGCGCGGGCGCTGGGCGCCGACGCTGATGCGTGTTGGCTTGTCTTGGCGCCGAGGCTCTTGGCTGCGGGGTGTCTTGCGCCGAGGACAAGGTGCCCTAACAACTTTCCTAAATTACAACTTCTTGATTGCCTTGATTTGATTCGATTTTTTTTTTTTGGCAAATCTTCAGATCTGGCTTTTTCTACAAGGAAAGATCTCATCCTTTTTTTTTTTAGAGAAATTGCAACAAGAACTCAAGAACCCTAATTTTCAAGGGTGAACCACCGAGCTTCAAGGCTGCCTCCTTGCGCAGATCTGACTCAAAAATTCTAAAAAAATTATTCTAGACTACTACACACTCTATTGATTCAAGTTGGAAAGAAGGAGATCAAAGAAGACGCGGATTAATGGCAAAAAGGTCAAGTACATCAATTCAACCTATATGCATGCAAATCTAGATCTATAATTCAATCACTAATTTATCAACACAAGAAGCAATTGTTGTGTGTAGGGGACAAGGTAAGAACTCTAAAAATCAAGCAAACGAATTTTTTGAGGACGAAATTCACTAGAGTCGTGAAGAACTAGAGAAAATCACCCAATTTTTGTTTAGAATCAATTCGGTTTTGAAGGGAAAAAAATTTTGAATTTTTTTTTACTCTAAAAACTGAACTGAATAATAACAATCAGAATTATCACGAAAAATGCAGGAAAAAAAAATTTGGAATTTTTTGACACGAAAATAAGGTTGTGATAAGCAAGGAATCAATTCGACTTACAGATTCGAAGGCTCTGATGCCAGTTGATGTGACCTTGCTATGAAGAAGGTCTCAAGTCCCGGATGAGATCATGATGAATCTGTAGTGGGGCGAAACAACTCCTTGAATAGGCGTCTGCGTTGATGGAGATTGCAAGACGACGGCGAGGCGGAAGCGATTGCGGAAGCGATGGGAAGTTGATGATGATGCAGTCCGTATGAAGGGTGATGGTGGACGGACTGAATGATGATGGAAAGAATAGGTTTTGGAGGCGGATTAGAAGAAGGGAGCAAGCTCGACCTAGATCTAGCGGAATTAATGGCAGAAACGCGAGGGAGCAAGCTCAACCAAGAGAATCAAGGAGGACGTTGATGGAGGCTCAATTGGAGTTTCTCTCAACAATAAAGTCTGTAATGTCAACGTGCCAGAGCCAAGAGGCTACAAAGCTAGGTTAAGTAAAAGGAAGACTCTTCCTTTTCCTTAACCAAAAAGTTTATAAATAAAACAAATAAAACACTAAAATTACCCTAAGGAATTTCGGTCATTCTAAATATAGAAATGACCTCCTAAACTCCCTAAAAATGCTGAAAATAATAATAAATAATATCCGGGAAAAATACTGATAAATGTCATAAATCAGAAATATCGATAACTAGGCGAATAGCGATCAATATCTCTAATCTATAAGCTTCGGGATCTCTGCAGATTGTGTAGACGTCCCAACTGTCACTAAACTCAGAATGGATCCTTCATCTGTAGTTGTCATGGTATGCGAGGTCACATCAAAAGCCGTACTCTTCCCATATTGCATGGAGGTCCTTGAAGGTTAACTTGGAGCAATGGTCGTTCTTCCGAGCATACGCCCTGAAGTCCTCGGCCCCCTCGGCCCGGTCCGACTTTACCCTCTCGGACAAAATTGGGGGAAGGACCCTGCCGCTAGGCCTCCCGGCTGCCCCGTCCGAAGCTGGTTTGTCTGACGACGGCCTTGAGGAAGCCGTAGACCTGCTGCCAGCACCTTTACCCACCTCCGATTGCGACTCTACCGTCGGGGGCTCTACCATGCGTGGCTCCGCCGCTTGGGGCTCTTTCGTCCGTGGCTCCACCGTTTGAGGCTCCGCCCAAGACTCCTCAGCCCCGAGATCCACCGTTTGAGGCTCAGCCACCTCGGGCACCTGGGCGCGGGGCTCTGTACTTGATGATGGCCCCACACCGACCACCGGGACTCTCTGACCGCCAGGCTCGATCGGGAGGTCGTCCCTGTCACTGGAACTCGAGGGCATATTTGAAATTAGAGACTTTTTGGGAGTATGAAGAAGTGAATCCGAAGAAAGCGCGCAGAGAAAACCTCGAGCAAGAATGCCGATATAAAAATTAGGGAAAAATGGGGAATCGCCGAAGAAACGAAGAGAAAGGAAACGATGACGGTAGAACGCTACTGGCGAGATCGTTTCTTACCCTAAACTAGGTTTTTTGTCTCTCGCGACTGGAAAAATAAAAAGAAGTGAAAAAATAAAGAAAAGGCGAAAAAGGGCTGCTTATCTACCCAATTAAAGACAAGAATCCCTAGTCCACCATGTACCTTCCACAAAGAAGATTGAGCAAGGAGAATGGCAATGCCACAAGTAAGGAGAAGAGCGAGAGAGGAGAAACAACATGCCAAAGAAAGGCCAGATCCCTTATTTATACCAATGATGTGACGGGATGGTTATGATTATGGGGGCAGAGAAACTGTCACAGATCAACCACTTTGGTAACCGCTCAAGCAATGTTTCATACTGCAATTATGGTCCCGATGACTTGTCTACGGACAAAGAGAAGGTCGGGTAGGCATTAGCAAGCATGAATCGGGCAAGCATAAAGCGAGAAGGGTTAGAGCGACCTCCCAGGCCCCAACAGTATGTCCGCGGACAAGGGGACAGTAATAAATCCATGGGAGAAAGTTATACCATACAAGGCAAAATTGCAACTTCCGCAGACATAGTCCGTGGTCCAACAGTCGGATACCAGAAGAGAGACAAGTAATAAGAAATATTGCGAGTACAAGCGCGAACAAAGGAAAACAAGCGAGAAGCACCGCGATAAACAAGTAAGCCAAAAATGCATTCTTTATTCATGTAAAGCAAGGTTACAAGGGAGATTACAAGTAGCGAGCCCATTCTGGCCGCAAGTATACAAGAAAGAATCAAGCAAAGAAGGAGATCGAGGGTGAGAAGGACGACAAGCACAGTTACCAGCCGCAGGCTCTATGGCCCCGTAGAAACTACAAGCCTGGGGATCCGAGGCAAACGTGAACATGACTCATGTTCCCTCAGGCTCCACCCCAAGCCCAAGAGGCCGGCAAAACCCGCAGAGGGAAAGATGAAAAGGGATCCCTTGGAGAAGGTAAAGCATGCCTGCTTGACTCCCTCCGACTGAGAGGTCTGCAAGAAAGCATCTTCTCCTTGCCAGCAGTACGACACCATTGGCGAGCACCCCCCTCCATCGACCTCAAACACCACATCCACCCTGTACACCACGGCTTGAAGACCAACAAGGCGAAGAAGGGACCTTCCATCCGCAGGGACCCAAAGCGCTGCCCTCACGACTCTGGCACCACTTTGCCCTACACCCATTGGGTGAGGAGGTTATTTCTCCTTCTCATCCAGGCAGCCGCGGCGCCCCAAAGCCTAGAGCGTCCTTAGGGACGTTGATCAGCGCTACTTTGTAGGGTTTAACTAGGAGTTATTACCGGTGTTTTGGGTACCATTTAGATGAGTTTATAGCGTGATTGTTGAGTATGGAGTTGAGGAGAAGGAGTATGATTATGGTGGTTTAGAAGAGCTCAATTGAAGACTTAAAGAAGATGGAGAAGAGAGTCACGAGAGAAGAGGAAGAAAGAGCTGAAGAAGTTACAGGAGCTTTTCCGCGGTCGCAGAACCCACCGCCGCGGTCGCGGAATATTACGAGGCGAAGAAGAGCAACAGTGAAGAATCCGCGGTCGCAGAACCTACAGCCGCGGTCGCGGAAAATACAAACAGCGAGAGACAACAAGAAGATTTCCGCGGTCGCGGAAATCCATTTATCATACGCGCGCGGGATTTGTTTCGTCCGAATATCCGAGTTTTATTTTATTTTATTTCTATTTTCTTTTATTTCTTTTATTCCTTTTTATTTCCTTTTGGGAAGATTTTATTTCCTATCTTGAGTTTTAGGTTTTGGTTAGGTTTATAACCTAGTTTCCTGGCAGCCACTTTTATTATCGAATCGTATTATTCAGTATTGTTTTTCCTTTTGAGTTTTTGTGTTTCAAGACTATGAAGACCTAAGCAACATTTGCTTAGTCCGACGATTGAAGCCTTCATTTGATATATGGTTGTGAGATTATAATTCTATTCCTATTCCTTTGATTATATATTTTCTCTTGAGCGTATTCCTATTGATTCTTGCTAATTTGACTGGCCTGATCACCTAGTTGATATTAGTAATTATCTATTGCTAGGGTTTGGATATTTCGAGTTAAAATCCCTTATCTTGAGTAGCAAACATGATATTCTAGGACTAGTTGGACTAGTTTATTGTGAAGAGAATTGTTTATGTGTTAAATGCTGTGAGTTGTGGTGTTGCATGTATCCTGGTTAATTCCTATGCTTGCTGCTACTATTGTTCTAAATCTTGAGAGTTTCTTGTGCGTTCGATAGTTAGGGTTACCAAGACTAGTTGGACTGATAACTATTTCAGAATAGGGACAGGAATATTCATACGAAGGAATAGAGATAATCTAGGATCAATCAATCAAATGAATGGTGGATATTTGTCTGACTAAGTTACTTTTCCTAATTGATTACAATCCTTTGTTTTTATTTACTTTGTTATTTGCAAACAAACCAACAAACCCCCATTTGTTACCTTTGGCATACACTTGTGCACTTAGAAAGATTACCTCCTCCATGTGGGATTCGACCCTTGCTTACCTACTATACTTAGTTAGGTTTTTAAGGATTATTTTGTTTAGGTGTCACGACAACCCCTATCAAATTGGCGCCGTTGCCGGGGAGAAGAGATTTGTTTTTTCTTTGTGTGTGTTTGTGTGTCAACTTTTGTGTGGACCTATCTTATGGTCCACACCCATGCTACTGACTCTCCGCTTCTAGCTTGTGATACAGAAATTGAGAGAACCCTTTCTAGGAACCACAGGATAAACAGATCACTGTGTTTTGACAATCCTTGTTTTGAGATGGTTGACGAAGCGCCCACGTTGAGGCAGTTGACTGCCCCTAATCTGCAGTAACAACCGCTGGTTGTGCAGTTCCCTGAGCTGGCGGATGGTGTGAATTTCGAGTTGAAGTCCGGGTTAATCCACTTACTCCCCCACTTCCATGGGATGAGTGGAGAAGACCCCAACAAACATCTTTCCGAGTTCCATGCCGTCTGCACCAGCATGAAGCCACGAGGCGTGATTGAGGACCAGATCAAGCTAAGGGCCTTTCCTTTCTCTCTAAAGGATGCGGCCAATGATTGGTTCTACTATTTGGCTCCAGGGAGCATTGATACATGGGCTAAGATGAAGAAAGCCTTCCTGGAGAAGTACTTCCCTGCGACCAAGCTCAACAGCCTGAAGAGGAACATCAGCAACATTGAACAGCAGGCTGCTGAGACATTGTACGAGTACTACGAGAGGTTTAAGAGGCTGATTTCTAGTTGTCCCTACCATGGGTATTCGGACCAAGACCTCGTACTTTATTTGTACGGTGGCCTTCTTGACGACGAGCGTCGGATGGTGAACGCAGCATGTGGAGGAAATATTCTGAACAAGACGCCAGCTGACGCGTTTGAGGTTTTCTTTGAGCTATCTGAGGGCTCAAGACAGTTCAATAAGAGGGCGAGCGCCCAATCAGTTAAGGTTGCAGACTCTCAGTCATCGTCCTCCCTACTTTCTGAGATGGTTGAGATGAAGGAGATGATGAGGAGATACATGATGAAGGGTGGCCCGCAGCAAGTCAAGTCTTGTGGGATATGCTATGACACGATGCCACCACAGCTCCTACCGCGCCCATAACAATATCAGCAGCCTGGGGGTCAACAACAACAATATAGAGCACAATATGACCCAAGACCTCAAGGCCAAAGCTCAAGTTCATCTGTGTCCAATGATGACATGATCAAATCTCTTACCCATAGCGTATCGACGTTGGCTAGCACTATGGTCCAATCAAATCAAGAGATGGGACAACATATTCAAGATGTGGTCCGGCAACAAGAGTCTCTAGCGCAGAATGTTACAACGTTGGCCAACACTATGTTCCAACAGACTCAAGAGATGCGGTCAAGTATTCAGAACTTGGAGAAGCAGGTGGGGCAAATCTCCATCGCAGTGAGCAATATTCTAAAAGTTGCTAGGCGGGAACTTGGAGAAGCAGGTGGGGCAGATCTCCATGCGTGATCCATGTGATTATTTGACTATGTTCTCCCAAATCAATTAATGTTTATAAAACTATGTTGGAATGATGTTTGATTTATAATAATGGGCCTTATTTTACAAAGCCTCACCCAAAACTATGTTTTATACATCCGCCATCTCCTAAGATGTTGCCGCTTCTACAACATCTGAGACTTCTTCTCACCTAGGCGGCCCTAGGCGGTGGATGACCGCCTAGCGCCTAGGCGGGGACTAGGCGGCCTTAGGCGGGGATTTTTAGAACATTGGCAGTGAGCAAATTGGAAGCCCGGGACTCGGGAAAACTACCATCTCAAACGGTAGTAAACCCGAGGGAAAACGTATGTGCCATGACGCTAAGGAGCAGAACACAAGTGGAAGAAAGTCGAAGCCAACAAAAAGATTTCCACGACCGCGGAGAGGGAGGCCGCGATCGCGGAATTGCTCTTGGAGACGAGACAAAAATTGACGTTTTTCCGTGACCGCGGACAGATTTCCGCGATCGCGGAAAAGTCCCTGGAGACGAAGATTTGTTCGAAGAAAATCCGCGACCGCGGACAGAATTCCGCGATCGCGGAAAACTTCCTGGAGCCCCAGACTCTTTCAAAGCGGTCAACGATGATTATGTGCGCCCCAACTTCCCTCCACTCAGTTCGTTAAAGCCACCCGCACCCTTTCCCGAGGCACTGAAGGACACCAGAAAGGTGGAGAATGACAAAGAGCTATTTTAAACCTTCAACAATTGTGAGGTAAATATTCCCT
This sequence comes from Rheum nobile, assembly GCA_027886185.1. Lineage (NCBI taxonomy): Eukaryota > Viridiplantae > Streptophyta > Magnoliopsida > Caryophyllales > Polygonaceae > Rheum > Rheum nobile. The sequence continues at coordinate 143,245 of WOAB01000593.1, read as the reverse complement.
TGCTCAAGCTTGTTAAAAGCATTCCTCGCTATGCCAAGTTCTTGAAGGAGCTATGCAAGATAAAGAAAAAGAAAGCGGTGAAGGAGAAAAAGAGAGTAAAAGTCAGTGAAAATGTCTTCGCTATGCTGCAAAAGCGGTTGCCCAAGAAGTGCAGTGATCCAGGCATGTTCACTATTCCCTGCAAGATAGGAGGCACCATGTTCAACAAAGCTATGCTGGATTTGGGTGCCTCTATCAACGTTTTGCCTCTTTCACTGTACGAGTCTTTAGAGGTCGGACCATTGGAGAAGACGAGGATTGTGATCCAATTGGCGGACAATTCCTATGTGTATCCCAAGGGAGTGGTGCAGGATGTGCTAGTAGAGGTTGATAATTTTCTCTTCCCTGTGGACTTTTTTGTTATGGATACGAGGCAAGACAAAAACGCAGCCCCTATGATGCTGGGAAGGTCGTTTATGAACACGATAGGTACCAAGATTAATGTGAGCAGTGGTTCACTCACAATGGAGTTTAATGGGGTGAGGGTCGGATTCAACATCGACGATGCAAAGCGACACCCTCCTGATGGAATCCCCGAGTGTTCGGTTGATGTGAGCAACCCAAGTTGAGTGGGAGAGCACCAAGTCGAGCCACGACAATAACTAAGGCACTGCTCGGGAGGCAACCCGAGGTATGTATTTATTTTCATGTCTTTCGTTTTCATGTTATTTTTGTTATTGTTTTGTTTTGTTTCGTTTCGTTTTTGTTTTTGTTTTTGTTCTGTTTTTAGACTAACCTGCAGGTAGGAGACTCGATGCCAAAAAAATTGAAGACGGTGTTTAACTCGCACCAGTAACTTTTCCGCGGGCGCGGAGAATTTTTCGCGATCGCGGAAATCCCACTGTAAGTCTCCTATTCCAAAAAAAAATATCAAAAAAAAACTAAAAAAAAAAGTTTTACCGAAGGCCAACTGTCCGAGTTTTACTTTGAGAAGTGGTGCGCATCATGCTGCCAAGGAGGAGACATTCGCCTCACATTTTTAGTTGGCACCGATGATGGCCCGACATTCGACAGTTGTTGAAGAGGAACACCAGAGCCCACACCACGATTACATCTGGGCTCCCTTTCTGTGTTCATTGAAGGCCGTGCAACCCCGCTTCTTTGATATACCACTACACCTTACAGTGGATTCATTTTGGTTGCGCGGTAGAGTTTGTTTTGAAGACCTCGCGCAACACCAGCGACATGTGCTTTCATAGATATACCGCCAGCAATAACTTCCAAGTCCAGGCCAACTCGGCGACGGTTGTGAGTACTTTTTTGCTTTTCCCTGTGTTTCATCTTTTTGTCTTTCATTACATTGAGGACAATGCAATGTTTAAGCATGGGGAGTGTTCTATACTTGCTAGTCGTCTAAGGAAGAAAAGAAAAAAATAAAGAAAAAGAAAAAGTCGAAAATATGAAGGAAAAAAAGGACAAAACAATAAACCCTGGGATAAGTCGAAAACCCGAAAGGATGGCTTAGGTAATAAGCAGGTGGCTTGGACCAGTATTAGGCTGGGGTAATAAGAGGTCAAGAGTGATGTGAGTTTATGTGAGCCCATCTATTGAAAAATGAAATGAGTGGCTTGGTGAAAACCCGAGAGGACGCCTTGGCAAAATGAGTGAAAAGAAGAAGAGTGATTATTAGGATTCCTCATTTTTTCTGGCGTGGTGACATAAGAAGAGGTGATATAAGGAGGATTCGGGTAGGTCACTCTGGGAGGAATAAGAAGATAGATGGAGGCTAGGATTAGATATTTTTATTCACTCTATGGTGTTCGGGTTAAGCTTGGGGGAAGTACTCTGCTTTCCTTTAAGCTTGTATGTTTTGTGTGTTGTGCTTATTGTGTTGGTGCCTTGGAGTTTCATGTTTAGGTGCAATTGTTAGTGGAGATGGTTTTTCTGTGCTTCCTGAGACCTTGGGGATGTTATTGGAGGGGTAGGTTTATATCAGCTTAGTCGAGGACGAGCAAGGTTTAAGCATGGGGGAATTTGATCAGCTCTACTTTGTAGGGTTTAACTAGAAGTTTTTACCGATGTTTTGGGTACCATTTGGATGAGTTTAGAGCGTGATTGTTGAGTATGGAGTTGAGGAGAAGGAGTATGATTATGGTGGTTTAGAAGAGCTCAATTGAATACTTAAAGAAGATGGAGAAGAGAGTCATGAGAGAAGACGAAGAAAGAGATGAAGAAGTTACAGGAGCTTTTCCGCGGTCGCGGAACCCACCGCCGCGGTCGCGGAACCCACCGCCGCGGTCGCGGAATATTACGAGGCGAAAAAGATCAACAGTGAAGAATCCGCGGTCGCGGAACCTACAGTTGCGGTCGCGGAAAATACAAACAGCGAGAGACAACAGGAAGATTTCTGCGGTCGCGGAAATTCTTCCGCCGTCACGGAAATCCATTTATCAGACGCGCGCGGGATTTGTTTCGTCCGAAGATCTGAGTTTTATTTTATTTTATTTCTATTTTCTTTTATTCATTTTTATTTCCTTTTGGGAAGATTTTATTTCCTATCTTGAGTTTTAGGTTTTGGTTAGGTTTATAACTTAGTTTCCTGGCAGCCACTTTTATTATCGAATCGTATTATTCAGTAGTGTTTTCCTTTTGAGTTTTTGTGTTTCAAGGCTATGAAGAACTAAGCAACCTTTGCTTAGTCCGACGATTGAAGCCTTCATTTGATATATGGTTGTGAGATTATAATTCTATTCCTATTCCTTTGATTATATCTTTTCTCTTGAGCGTATTCCTATTGATTCTTGCTGATTTGACTGGCCTGATCACCTAGTTGATATTAGTAATTATCTACTGCTAGGGTTTGGATATTTCGAGTTGAAATCCCTTATCTTGATTAGCAAACATTGTGATACCCCGTATTTCTGTAAGATTTATTTGGGAATTTTGGAACTTTTCTCGAGCACCCGTTTTATACGTCGGATTTAATTCAGAGAGTTTAAGACATTCTGTGATTTGCTCTATCTCTGTAATATTTTTCTCAGTGAAATATTATACAGACGACGTGCTTTGGATGTTAATACTCGTTCGTGTACGATTATTTTTATCCCGAGTTAAGTCGATATCGTCCAAAAGCTGAGAAGGGCAAAGCCACGGTGGCGGCGATCGCTGCAATTAAGGCGGCGACCGCCGCGAAGGGCTCGAGGAAACAGTGCCCTCGTCTTCTAGCTGGGCGCAAAGACCAGAAAATGGTGACCGCCGCATTAAGGGCAGCGACCGCCGCCAGTTGCCCGCCGCAGTTGTTTTGTTCAGCGGCGACCAGGCTGAGACGCGGCGCCCGCCGCAAGCTAGTGGGGGCGTAGACCTATGAGTCGTCGGCGACGTCTGACGACGCCGAACTAGCCCCGCCACGCCTCCATTTAGGCCATCATTGTGTTCCCCCTGGCTTTGGCTATAAATTGGAGCCTTTGGTGAGCGGATTTGGCACACAATCAGAAGCTCAATCTCAAAATCTCTCTCGCCGGAGTTTTGTGCCCTCGCCGGATTTCTGAAGCAATCGCCGGGGTGTTGTTTGGTGTGTTTCCAGTGGCCCTTGTGAAGCCTTTTGGTTGCCTTTGAAGGTCAGAACCCAAAGCAAGGCAAAGGGGGGTCGAAACGCGTACCAATTGGTGAGTGTTCTCGCCGTTTCTGTTTTCTGGGTTCATCGCGGTGCCCACCGTGTTCATGGCGGCGACCGCCGTGATGAACAGCGGCGCCCACCGTAAGGCCGCCGGCGACCGCCGCCAGAAGGCTGATGGCCTAGTTAGGCCTTGGCTTTGGTGGTCGTCGTTCGGACGTCGTTCCTTTCGTATCCTTTCGTCTTCCTTTAGATTCGTACTTTTGTTATGTCGGATCTAACTTAGGGTTTCTTTATGGGTCGACTCGAAGGTTGTTGTGCTGTCGGAGCTATACCCGTGTCGAGCCCGGAATCCCGTCGTCGTTAGGCTTGTTCCAATTCAACGGATTAAGGCAAGTGGCGGTTCGCTCTTGCTCATCATTCCATATTTACATTAATTATCAATTGCTTAGTTGTTAATTAATTTGGAATGATTATTGTGTTCGTCTGGAAATGGTTTTGTTAACTGTTTTGGAAACTAAAATATGATATTATAATAGGTTGTATATCTGCTAGAACAATGCTATTATATATATATATGTGTAGATTAATACAGATATTATTATAGGTTGTATATTGTTAGAACAACGCTATTTTATCTGTAACTGGCCATGAGGGCATTGAGATGAATTATTGCTGCGTTTGTAACTGTTTAGTTAGAACGAGTATTCATAGGAACGCTACTGTGTATCTCAGTACGAGTGCTAGTCGTTTCTTGATAACCCGGTGGTTAGGATTTAGTTCCTACCATTCTTCTTTAGTGCCATTGTAAGGATTTAGTTCCTAATTCCTCCTTAGGGATATAGTTCCCGCGGGATTTAGTTCCCGATTCGACTCTTGGGATTTAGCTCCCGAGTCAACTCCGCGTGTAGGGATTTAGTTCCCGACTTGACTCCGAGGGATTTAGTTCCCTAGGGATTTAGTTCTTGAATAGACTCGACTTTGGGGATTTAGTTCTCGAGTCAACTCCGCCTTAGGGATTTAGTTCTCGAGGGATCTAAAAAGATTATAATGTGATGTGGGTTTTGAAATTAAATAAGATAATGTGCCCGAGTGCACATAATTAATATACATTTGGCGAGTGGTGCAGCTAAGTAAATAGTGCAGCTAGGAAAGCTCGTCTCGACTCTTGATCAGAGTACGTTCTCTTTCCAATCTGGATTCGCTGTAAGCGGTGAGGTTGGTCGTGAACCAAAACATCTAAGTCAGCTTTTAAATCACTGATGTCTGATTCTTAAACGTTCCAGATTTGTCATATTTCCTTAAAGACTCACTTCCGTTGGAGTCTTCTTTCGGGTCGATTTCTGTGAAGATTCAGTCTTCCAGAGTCTTCTCTTGTGCATACCTCTTGTTATTATTTCATAGAAGTATGAAGGTTGATTATCGTTATCGGTTATCATTCGAGAAACGATAAGTCTAACCTAATACAACTACATCGAACCTTCTGCTTTGTACCCTTGCTAGTCTATTCAAGTAGACTAACCCACGAACTTTGTTCTCCGCATGTGGGCTGGTGTCATCCGTTCGATTCGGCACATCAGATAGAAAGTAGCTCAGAAGAATAGAAGGACTATGGAGTCGACGGTGGTTTTCGAATGTTTAAGTTATTTCGTTAATCAGGTTGAGATCTTTTGGGCAATGACTTTGGTTGTAATGTGTTTTGTAAGACTTCCGTTGTACCCTACTTTATAAGACTTTCGCTGTATTTGGTTTAAACTCTGTGTTAGCCTATTCGGGATTGGGTTGTAATCCCATAACTCCTGTTTCTTTGACAATGTTATGTTTTGGAATTGAATGCTTTGATCATTATGTATCATTTTTATTTCATAAATTGTATTTAAATGGTAAAGCCTTGGGTGATCTCGGTAAGGAACATTGGGGTCACTGGCGGTAATACTTTTCCAAAAGGGTTAAGTTTTGGGGGTGTTACAGTTGTGGTATCAGAGCTAAAGTTTTTAAAATAGGTTGGGTACTTGAAGACCATTTACTCGTTTTCAATTGAAAGGTATTTTCAAAAGGCTATGAGTTTAAAAATAAAAACGGTGTTTTCATTTTCAACCGTTCATAGTCATGTCTTCGGTATAGTCTGATATAGTAAGCTTGCTTCTATGTCTAGAAAGACTAATTCCTTTCCCATTGCCCCGCTAGATATGGGTGAATTCTGTTCTCTTCAGAGGAACCCGGGAGAAGGCGGGGTGGTTTCGCCATCTCCAATTTGGCTTGATTCCCAGTTCGCTCGTTGTGATTTGAGGTTGTAGAACCTAGTATCTCAGTTTCAGTTCATCAATAGAAATTTACGAGTTTGATCTATTCTAAGTTGATTTTATTACAATAAGTATATCAGAATGATATTAATGTGATAAAATCCTTGGAATTTGATCGGTAAACTGATGGTGAACACAAGGAATGTTATCCGTGCTGGTGCTGGGCCGAGCAATGACCCCAGACCAAGTATGAGGAATGTTGCAGACCCAACAGGAGAGCGTGAGTCTGTCTTCAATAATAATCCTAGAGGCAATGACCCAGCTCAGGGCGACGCTCCAAGGATATTTGATGATGCGGCCATTGCAGAAATTCAAGGAATTGTCATGCAAGCGATCGCTGATGCGCTGTGACTGATTGCACCTCAGGCACAAGGAGTACCAGTACCTCCGGAAGTTCCTAGATTTGAGGAGCCAACTGTTTATGAACACAGAGAAGAAGTAGTCAGGAATAGAGGTGACTATGGCCGAGCATTGAAGGCCATTAACTCTATGAGACCCGACAGCTACGATGGAAAGGGAGAGTCAGTCAGAGTGGCTCATTGGTTTTCCCACATGGAGCGATTGTTCCGTAATGTAGACTGCACCGAAGCGGAGAAGGTTCACATAGCTTCTCTACAGTTGAAGGAGGAAGCCAGTGAATGGTGGGAGAGTACCGGCTTAGCTGATAGCCCTGTTCTGAACTGGTCAACATTTAAGACCAAGATGACAGATCGTTTCTTCTCTCGAGCTATGAGGGAGGAGAAACACAAGGATTTCTTGTATCCTAAGACGGATGGATTGAAGGTGACCGAGCTTGCCACTAAGTTTAATCATCTTCTACAGTATGCTAAGCCAGAGATATCCAGTGAGGCACAGAAGATCTGGTATTTCCACGAGTGCACTAGTGGAAAAAAACCTTATAGAGGCGGGCCTTTGGACACTTATTGAGGCGAACACCGTTCGCTTCAACTAAGGGGGCTGCAACAAGTAGGAACACTTTTTGAGGCGGGCATTTTACGCCTCTAAAAGGACCTTATTGAGGCGGGCCTCCGAAGCCCGCCTCAATAAGTCCCTCACTTTGGCGCCAAAATGAGGGACTTGTTGAGGCGGGCTTCGGAGGCCCGCCTCAATAAGTAAACACTTGTTGAGGCGGGCCTCTATAGGCATGCCTCAACAAGTCTCTTTTTTTTAAAAAAAAATAAAAATAAAAAATCGGGACCCCGGTTTTTTGTAATACCGGGGTCCCATTTCTTTTTTTTTTTAAAAATCAGCTCAAATGGATAAACAATGTCGACAAGTAGATATACAGAATAAGAAACATTCATCTGAACAATCAATAGTACAGCATCAGTTCCTCTTGTGACTCATTACACAAAAGCTGGATATTCAGTAGTTGAATATGAACACATGTTTAATTAACAAAATGGATAAAGTATATGATAAAAACAAACGCATACAAGGATGGTGCTACCATATATACATTTCTTCGATAATAGTTCTAAGTTCTAACTGCTAAATAAATTATGTCGACAAGTAGATAAAACAAATCTGTGATACTAAATTCATCATGGTAGAGAATAGTCTGTGATACTAAATTCATCATTAATTCTTCCAATTGATTAATGATTCAGTGGTAATGTTCTCCCCACATTCAACCACAACAAATTTGATCCATAGCAGAACTTCATGTCACCAAGATCAGATATCCGTAGATAAGAATCCAGTAACTAGCATACACTATGATACTAAATTCATCATGGTAGAGAATAGTCTATGTAATTCAAAATCTGTTTAGTGTAATAGATTTAACTTGCAATGCTTATATATGAACAAGGAAGAGAAGATAAAGTTGAAGCAGAAGACAGAATACCTGATTGGCTAATCCGTGAAGTGGACCGGCTAAACCATTTTAAAGCAGCTGCAAATGAAAGGGTAGGGATCTGAAAGAGCACTAGCAACCTGCAATTAGAATCACAACAACTCAGCCATCTTTACACTTGAGTGATCAAACACATTGATGTCCAAGTGAAATATAATAGAACATTACCATAGTACTCAGGTAACTCCTCCAACATTTACCTGTGGATTGTGATATACAGCTTCATTAGCTCAAAACAACACACTAACCCTTATTAAACAACATAATATATCAGCATAGCAAACAACTAGAACAATTTAAGACACAACATAGCTCAAAAGTGAAAATATCAAAAGAAGAGGACATATATGACTCAAAATACTCACATTTCCTTGGTGCCAAAGAAATACACTAGAACTTTCTTCTTGTCAGATTTGTACCCCCATGCCTCAGGCTCACTTACCTAGCATCAAAAACCTACTTCTTAGTTTATAATAGCATAAAAATCAATTATAAAACCATAGGCAAAATATACAAGTATCAATAAAACAACATCTCCTGACAATATCTCCTGACAATAAAAGTAATTTTTTATCGTGAGAAAACGATAATAGCTAACACAAAACTAACTGCAATAACAACATCTCCTGACAATAAAAGTTACAAATTATATACACATGCTCACCAAGATTCTTGCTAAATTTTCATTCTCACGTCCATAAATTGCACATATATCTAGCATCTTGGGTAAGTCAAGCAGTCCTTTTTCCTGCAAAAGGACTACATAAAGAATCAAAATAGGATATTAGTGAACAGGAGATTATTAGAGGAGACAAGGTTTTACCATTCTATGATAAGTTTTCAGTGTTCTATTTTCTGACTTGTTTTTATCTCTGTTTGTTAGATTTGGAAGAAAAAATACATTTATCAGATAACATTTGGTGAAATTGTCACCATTAGCAGAACACTACCAATGGGAAAAACAAATATTTTGTATAAATAGCATAACAGTTATGACTATGTATCACATATAATCAAAAACCAAATTCATACACATATAACTACACATATACACGTATAACTAAATCAATACACATATAACACTAACATAAATGTATTTATATTCCATCAAATGCAAATAGGGACAACATGGACAATACTGATTTTATACTACAACACTACAACAGGGACACCGGACACAGTCACACAGCAAAATACTACTTTTAAAAGCTTCTCTGCTCAAACAATCATCAATACATAACAATTCGTCGACTGTTCTTATTAATAAGAAAATCTAACTGTTCTTGCTTTAATAATGAGGTTCTTGGAAAGTTCTTCCTTATAATTTAAAAACTGGAATCCATTCATCTCAGATTTCAATTCTCCCCAACTGAACTCAACACTGCCCTAGAAGATGAATTTCATCAAGATCGTACAGAAGACAGTCATTATAGGGATTCACGCTTGAAGAACTATAAAAATTGCAAAATGCAAACAGGAATGCCAGAATCCAAGCTTATCAAGACAGCAACGAACTCCAAAAGCACAATTTTTTTGGTGATTCAGGGATAAAGCACACTTACGACAATGCAGAGCTCCGGAGGAGAGATCGGCGGTAGGAGAAATCCGGAAGAGAAATCGGCAGCGAATGGAAGACGGACGACAACGACGAAGATGGAGGAGACGAAGATGGGGTGGTGGCCGGCGACGACTCCTGCGAGCTTGCAAATACCGGGAGGGAGGGAGTCAGCGAGTGGAGGAGATGGGAGTCGGTAGAGGAGACCGGGATGAGATGGGAGGGCGACGCCGACAGTGCAGAGAAGGGAATGGGAGAACGAGAGAACGAGAGAACGAGAGAACGAGAGAAATGGGAGAACTTGCGACCGAGAGGAGATGGGAGCTGCGGCTGCTGAGACTAGGGAGAATGGGAGATTGGGAGGGGACATTAGGGTTTTTTTCCTTTTATATTGGGAGGGGAGATTAGGCCGAATAATGGTCTAATAGAGGCGGGCCTCACATGACCACCTCTATTGGACATATTTGTTGAGGCGGGCTTTAATAGGCCCACCTCAACAAGCTTTAATTGAGGCGGGCTACTTGGCCCGCCTCAATTAGTTAGCATTAGAGGCGGGCCTTACCCTGGCCCGCCTCTAATACTTTAGCGGGAAATGTTTTTTCGGATACTTGTTGAGGCGTATATTAATTTGCCCGCCTCAAAAGATGTTTTTGAGGCGTATAAAGTTGCTTAAAGTATTTTGTACTACTTCTGTTGGTATGCTGTGGATTTGGGTGTTACCCAGTCTTTTGTTTTGGATAAGTTATGTTAGTAAGTTTAAGTATGCAAAAAGGTTTATAAACCCTTTGTTGTAAATATTCTTTCTAATATAAATGTTTGGTTGAGAACCAATCGTCTGTTGGAATTTTCAATTACCATTTAGGGTAAGAAATTCGAAGAGAATTCGATTTGGATAGCCATGGTTACATACGATAATTTCTCGGTATAAAGTGGCTGACGCGTCATGGGGCGATAATCGATTTTAGTTCGAAGACTGTGATGGTGTCATCAGGGGGCCAGTATGTATGCAAATTTAAGGGTCTGAATGACGCTGATAACGGCAGGTTTATCAAGGCGATGACTGCGTTTAAGCTACTTCGACAAGGTTGTGTCGGGTACCTTTGCTACTTGGATCCGCCCATGAAAGATGAACCTTCAGTTCTTGATATTTCGATCGTTGTGAAATTTCGGATGTCTTTTCAGAAGATATTCCTGGTTTACCCCCGTAGTGTGACGTGAAGTTTATAATTAATCTCGAGCCGGGTATCGCGCCGACCTCGAAGGCACCATACCGGATGGTTCCTGCTGAGAAGGGAAATGTATAAGAGGGATAGTTCATAGGGAACTTGTTTCCTCTATTACAACCAGTGTAGAACTTAAGATTTTCTTTTGAAAAGCCAAGTGTACAAAGTCGTAGGTATTATTCTGGAAGACCTATTCGAAGTTTCATTTTGAGATCCGTTATGAGGCTTCCTTTAGAGAAGCAATATAAGGGTTAGACATACAATGATTGATGTCTTTTTTTTTGTGATCTTGTTTCGAGGAAACTAGAGGTCTGAGTTGGCAGTGAGCTTTAGGGCCAAAAATTAAATGGGCCATCCATAAGGCAAATGATGCTTATGAAGAGATGCCAGTGTGCATTCTAGAGCGTCGGGAGAAGCAACTGCGCAACAAGATCGTACCTTTGGCACGAATTCTGTGGTCCAAGTCTGGGACAGAAGAAGTTACTTGGGAAACGTGGGAAACCGAAGCAGATATGCTCAGGCGTTTTCCCGAGTTAATTGCGACCTAAGTTTCGGGGTCGAAACTTCTTTTAAGGGGGAGGTGATGTGATACCCCGTATTTCTGTAAGATTTATTTGGGAATTTTGGAACTTTTCCCGAACACCCGTTTTGTACGTCGGATTTAATTCAGAGAGTTTAAGACATTCTGTGATGTGCTCTATCTCTGTAATATTTTTCTCAGTGAAATAATATATAGACGACGTGCTTTGTATGTTAATACTCGTTCCTGTACGATTATTTTTATCCCGAGTTAAGTCGATATCGTCCAAAAGCTGAGAAGGGCAAAGCCACGGTGGCGGCGACCGCCGCAATTAAGGCGGCGACCGCCGCGAAGGGCTCGAGGCAACAGTGCCCTCGTCTTCTAGATGGGCGCGAAGACCAGAAAACGGCGACCGCCGCATTAAGGGCGGTGACCGCCGACAGTTGCCCGCCGCAGTTGTTTTGTTCAGCAGCGACCAGGCTGAGACGCGGCGCCCGCCACAAGCTAGCGGGGGCGTAGACCTACGAGTCGTCGGCAACGTCTGACGATGCTGAACTAGCCCCGCCACGCCTCCATTTAGGCCATCATTGTGTTCCCCTGTGCTTTGGCTATAAATTGGAGCCTTTGGTGAGCGGATTTGGCACACAATCAGAAGCTCAATCTCAAAATCTCTCTCGCCGGAGTTTTGTGCCCTCGCCGGATTTCTGAAGCAATCGCTGGGGTGTTGGTTGGTGTGTTTCCAGTGGCCCTTGTGAAGCCTTTTGGTTGCCTTTGAAGGTCAGAACCCAAAGCAAGGCAAAGGGGGGTCGAAACGCGTACCATTTGGTGAGTGTTCTCACCGTTTCTGTTTTATGGGTTCATCACGGCGCCTGCCGTGTTCATGGCGGCGACCGCCGTGATGAACAGCGGCGCCCGCCGTAAGGCCGCCGGTGACCGCCGCCAGAAGGCTGATGGCCTAGTTAGGCCTCGGCTTTGGTGGTCGTCGTTCGGACGTCGTTCCTTTCGTATCCTTTCGTCTTCCTTTAGATTCATACTGTTGTTATGTCGGATCTAACTTAGGGTTTCTTTATGGGTCGACTCGAAGGTTGTTGTGCTGTCGGAGCTATACCCGTGTCGAGCCCGGAATCCCGTCGTCGTTAGGCTTGTTCCAATTCAGCGGATTAAGGCAAGTGGCGGTTCGCTCTTGCTCATCGTTCCATATTTACATTAATTATCAATTGCTTAGTTGTTAATTAATTTGGAATGATTATTGTGTTCGTCTGGAAACGGTTTTGTTAACTGTTTTGGAAACTAAAATATGATATTATAATAGGTTGTATATCTGCTAGAACAACGCTATTATATATATATATATATATGTGTGTGTAGATTAATACAGATATTATTATAGGTTGTATATTGTTAGAACAACGCTATTTTATCTGTAACTGACCATGAGGGCATTGAGATGAATTATTGCTGCATTTGTAACTGTTTAGTTAGAACGAGTAATCGTAGGAACGCTACTGTGTATCTCAGTACGAGTGCTAGTCGTTTCTTGATAACCTGGTGGTTAGGATTTAGTTCCTACCATTCTTCTTTAGTGTCGTTGTAAGGATTTAGTTCCTGATTCCGCCTTAGGGATATAGTTCCCGCGGGATTTAGTTCTTGATTCGACTCTTGGGATTTAGCTCCCGAGTCAACTCCGCGTGTAGGGATTTAGTTCCCGACTCGACTCCGAGGGATTTAGTTCCCTAGGGATTTAGTTCCTGAATAGACTCGACTTTGGGGATTTAGTTCCCGAGTCAACTCCGCCTTAGGGATTTAGTTCCCGAGGGATCTAAAAAGATTATAACGTGATGTGGGTTTTGAAATTAAATAAGATAATGTGCCCGAGTGCACATAATTAATATATGACGGTGGCTAAAAGATGCACGAGCAAATGTCGTTGATTAGCCTCAATCAAAGTAAAATTTCCTAACAGACCTACTAAACAGAAGTATAGCAGACAAGTAAGGGTCGATCCCACAGATAAGGTTTGATGTAGTATACAACCGTGAATGACAAGTAACACAAACTGGGGTTTAGTTATCAAGAAAGTAAACAAGTAAAGCAAACAAGTCTGATTTATATAGGAAGAAAGTATGATGAGGGAAAGTAGTTCCACTAGAGCGAAATCCATAATACAGAGATAGGGTTTGATCACTGAAATCTATTTTGTCCAAGTTCTTTTAATTATCCTAATAGTCGTTCCCACCCTGATCTTAAGTACTATTGATTCTCACAGTTGTCAATAGACTTATTACTATGCTAATGATAAAATACCACTGATTCTCACAGTTGTCAGCGTACCTTAGCACCAACACAGCAATAGCAATGCACACAAAGATATAGGATACACGCAAGTAGAAAGACGTACAAGTACTCACTCCCCTACTTAACATGCAACTGATTCTCACTCACAATTGTACGCTCGGAACCCCTATACGCACAATTGTGTTTGCCACTAGATATGCACTCGGAACCCCTATATGCAATCCTAGCAATTGATAAAACGCATTCAACCTAGTTGATCAGGCTAAGAAGAATAACAAGAAATCAAGATCAATATAACCAAGAGAATCAATCCAACACTTATAAGGATAAGAACAAGGAATAGAAATCTCACAAACACATCAACTGTACTGCTTCAATCGTCTAGCAGAAAAAGGGTGAAGTTAGTTCTCCATCAAAGGGGATGAAAAACTCTATAGAAAGTAACGTCTGAAAACCGAAAAGCTAAACAAGCGATGATAAAGGTCTCTCTTTTCTTAACCTAGAAAAGAGGCTTAAATAGTCTTAACAAACTAGGTTAAACTAAAGCGGAAATTAAAGGAAACAGAATAATAATAAAATAAAGTCTCAAACATAAAAGGAAAGAAAATCGTCTCTGGCGCGAGGTCATTAAGCACAGCCACCGCGAGGCGTCGAACTTCCACCGCTGGGCGGTAGCATCCTCTGGCGCGGGCTCCGTCTTCACTGAGAGTCACCGTCGGGCCGCGGTACTTCTGACGCGGGGCGGTGAGCTCAATTCTCCAGCTCTCTTCTTCTCTGCTCTTGCTGCCCTTCAATCCTACCAAGTGTTGGTAGTCTTCTCCATGAATGCTCCAGCAGCTTCATCCATCCTCATGCTTCATCTAAGCTGCAAATCCTGGATTGCAGACTTAGCACCAAAACTCATCTAAAACCTCTCCTTATCATGCTAATAATTGCTAGTAAAGGTGTATGAAATAACACCTATCAATATACCTTTGGCGAGTAGTACAGCTAAGTAAATAGTGCATCTAGGAAAGCTCGTCTCGACTCTTGATCAGAGTACGTTCTCTTTCCAATCTGGATTCGCTGTAAGCGGTGAGGTTGGTCGTGAACCAAAACATCTAAGTCAGCTTTTAAATCACCGATGTCTGATTCTTAAACGTTCCAGATTTGTCATATTTCCTTAAAGACTCACTTCCGTTGGAGTATTCTTTCGGGTCGATTTCTGTGAAGATTCAGTCTTCCAGAGTCTTCTCTTGTGCATACCTCTTGTTATTATTTCATAGAAGTATGAAGGTTGATTATCGTTATCGGTTATCATTCGAGAAACGATAAGTCTAACCTAATACAACTACATCGAACATTCTGCTTTGTACCCTTGCTAGTCTATTCAAGTAGACTAACCCACGAACTTTGTTCTCCGCATGTGGGCTCGTGTCATCCGTTCGATTTGGCACATCAGATAGAAAGTAGCTCAGAAGAATAGAAGGACTATGGAGTCGACGGTGGTTTTCGAATGTTTAAGTTATTTTGTTAATCAGGTTGAGATCTTTTGGGCAATGACTTTGGTTGTAATGTGTTTTGTAAGACTTCCGCTATACCCTACTTTATAAGACTTTCGCTGTATTTGGTTTAAACTCTGTGTTAGCCTATTCGGGATTGTGTTGTAATCCCATAACTCCTGTTTCTTTGACAATGTTATGTTTTGGAATTGAATGCTTTGATCATTATGTATCATTTGTATTTCATAAATTGTATTTAAATGGTAAAGCCTTGGGTGATCTCGGTAAGGAACACTGGGGTCACTGGCGGTAATACCTTTCCAAAAGGGTTAAGTTTTGGGGGTGTTACAAACATGATATTCTAGGACTAGTTGGACTAGTTTATTGTGAAGAGAATTGATTATGTGTTAAATGCTGCGAGTTGTGGTGTTGCATGTATCCTGGTTAATTCCTATACTTCCTGCTGCTATTGTTCTAAATCTTGATAGTTTCTTGTGCGTTCGATAGTTAGGGTTACCAAGACTAGTTGGACTGATAACTATTTCAGAATAGGGACATGAATATTCATAGGAAGGAATAGAGATAATCTAGGATCAATCAATCAAATGAATGGTGGATATTTGTCTGACTAAGTTACTTTTCTCAATTGATTACAACCCTTTTTTTTATTTACTTTGTTATTTGCAAACAAACCAACAAACCCCCCTTTGTTACCTTTGGCATACACTTGTGCACTTAGAAAGATTACCTCCTCCCTGTGGGACTCGACCCTTGCTTACCTACTTCACTTAGTTAGGTTTTTAAGGATTATTTTGTTTAGGTGTCACGACAACCCCTATCAGACGTCGACCATGACCCACCTCTCTCAGAGCACCTTTACTTAAGGCGCTCACACCACTCCTGGCGAAGGGAATAAGGAGGAGAATTGGAGGTAACGACCCGCAAGCGGTCAGAGCCACATTCATACAGACTCTACACATTATTGCCGATATAACCTGGCATCGCGATTCGCAGACACGAAGGAACGGTGACCACCCGGCTCGAAAGGGATCTCACCCCTTCACCAACATCGTGGTTTGCACCCGACTCGAAAGGGATCTCACCTCTACACATTGTTGCCGAAGGAACGGTGACCACCCGGCTCGAAAGGGATCTCACCCCATCTGCAAGAGGAAGCAAAAGAAGCAAGTGGTTTGCATTCGGTTCGAGAAACCCCGACAAGCAAAGTACCACAGAGAGCAAACAAAAATTGAGATAAGTGCAAGAATAATTGTCTAGGACAAGTATTGAGGCAAGTGTAGTAGGTAATCAGAGCAAAAGAGAAGAAAGATCTGAGCAAGAAATGAAGCGACATCGCCCCATTTTATAGTTGCTCCTCCGGATAAGACTTGTGGGACCCGTCGCCTGCCTTACAATAAGGACGAAGAAAAAAAATAGTCTTCCCCTCCGCGACCATGCCAAGCCAGCCAGCTTCTTTGAAGATCAAGCCTCCCGACCGGATGGGACTTCGGCCGTGCGACTTGAGGGGCTGTGTGGGAGCCGGATTTAGCCCGACCCAGCTGTGCCGACCCAAGTAGAAGGAAGGCCCAACTGACAGTGCGGCCCAACTCGAAACAACTCCCCAAGAAGCACTACCTTAGCTCCCTTCGGACATACCGCCCGCGGCCCACCTTCCCGCTCTACCCTGCCGGCTGCTTCTCGGCCCCTCCCGATCGCTCGGTCCAAGAACCCCCTCACGGCCTGGGCCGGATACACGATGCAAAGGGCCATTAGGCTCCAGGTATATAAGGGGAAGACTGTAATTAAGAAAGGGGATTCTCGACCCTCTCTCTGGTTGGTCTCTCTCTCCCACCATATCGACTAAAACCGAACACGTGCTCCATACTCTTTCCATTACTGTTGGTTCACTATACTCTAGACTTTTCCGACCACCATAGCTCCATCATACTCTATAATCTTTTGGCAACTGTAGCTCTGTGATACTCTATACTTTACCGCTTTTACTGCCTTTTTTCGCAGGTTGAGTACTGACATGAGTGTCAGAGTGGCAAGCCCGGGGTCACCCTCGGGCCCCTCTTCTTTCCAGGTTGGAATTCGGTACTAGACGGCATCCGGCGTGACCAGAGACCGTCGGCGAGGAACGGGGAGAGAGGCCGTCGGGAGAGACGAGCCGGAGTTGGTTATGTGTGAACCGCAAACTACTTTCCTTGTGGAAAACCAGACGATCATAGCCGTGGTTGGGCGCGACCACTCCTCTATGGCGTGGATCTTCTTTTGATCCACGTGAAGCCCATCCTTGGTAACAATAAAACCAAGGAAAATAGTAGAGTCCGAGCAAAAAGAGCATTTACCAAGGTTAGCATAAAGTCTCTCCTTCTTAAAAAACTCTAACACGGCCCTAAGGTGTGTCAAATGATCCTCTAAAGTCCTGTTGTAACCAAGAATGTCATCAAAGTAGACTATGACAAATTTTACCAAATACGCTCTCAAGACATGGTTCATGAGTCTCATGAACGTGCTGGGTGCATTAGTGAGGCCGAAGGGCATCACTAACCACCCATAAAGCCCATACTTGGTCTTAAATGTCGTTTTCCACTCATCACCTTCCTTCATCCTAATTTGGTGATAGCCACTTTTCAAATCTATCTTAGAAAACAAAGTGGCCCCATGAGTCTCATCTAGCATATCATATAGTCTAGGAATAGGATGGCGATACTGCATTGTGATTTGGTTGATCGCGTGACAATCAACACACATTCACCATGAGCGGGCCTTATTGGGGACAAGAATGACTGGGACGGCGCAGGGACTAAGGGTCGCACGAACATAGCCCTTGTCTATCAACTTTTGAACCTGGCACTGCAACTCCTTGGTTTCCTCTAGACTGGCGCGGTAGGCCGGATTGGGCAGGGAGGCGTCAGGCACAAAGTCGATCTGGTGCTCTATGCCTCGCATAGGCGGCAAACCTGCATGGATCACATCCTCAAATTCCTGCAAAAGAGAGGACACCAAAGGGGGTAAGTCAACCATATCCTTGACATTCAAATGACACACAGTAGGGAGCAATAGAAAACATGATTGGCGTCCCTATAGCACTAGAGTGAGGTCTCGAGAACGCACCAGCAGGAGACGCTTCTCGCTTTTGCCTATCAAAGGTACTGCATTGTAGAGTTGGAGCGTGTTGTAGGCGGGGCGTTGTGGGCAGCAGTGTCGTTGGCAACGCTGCCGCGCATGCTGGGGCGCGCTACCTTGGCACTTGAAGCAAACGCAGTCACACGCACGATAATCCTAGGGCGCGTTGGGGGGGCACTGACGCGCGTAGGGGGCGCCGCTGTGGGTGTCGCATGGGCAATCTTGGGCTGCGAAGAGTTTTGTGGAAAAAATAGAGGAAAATTGGAACTTAGATTAGAACATACCTGGAATTGGAGCATGACCAAGCAACTTTCTTTTTCCTTTGAATTTGCGCATAAATCTCCATAGTCGTGTGTGTCATCGTGTTGAGGTCCTTTATGTTGAGGATCTTGAGTTGCTCGCGAACCAATGTCTAGCCCACATAGAAACATGGACCTCAACTCGACAAAGAACTCAAGCGGGGTACGGGATCCTTGCGTCGCCATGGTGATCTTGAGACGCATGTCCTCCTTGTAGTCCATGGTCACATACCACTTCGTCATCATATAGATCAAATTGTTCCCACTCGAAATTGGGTCCAAACGTCTTCTAGCTTGCTCACTGGTGAGACGAAACCACCAAGCATGTGCGACGCCCATGAAGTGCAAGGTCACAATCTCGACCTTCTTATGCTCCTGTTATTGGTAGTGGGCTAGGACATACTCCGTGGATTGCTTCCATTCAAGAAATTTTGAAGCATCATATTTTCACCAGCAAAATTTTCGAGCTTCACCTTAATATTGTGCCGCTGAGTGCGAACCATATGCGGGTTCATGGGTTGGTTGTGGTGGTCGCGTCGGCTATTACGAGGCGGGGGCATGTCACGGCGCGCGTCGTGCACGCGCTCACGCATGGGGGCACTATTCGCGACACTGTGTCTCTTGGGGGGCAAGACTATCGCGTGGGGGAGACACGTAAAACTCATCGCACTGGGCACACACAGGCACACTGCCGCGCGGGGATGAAGTCTTCATCCCCATCATAGTCGAAGAGGGGATCACCAACATTGGGCACCTCAGAGGGGGGCGTTGCGTCCTCCAAGTCCTCATCATCGTTGATGAAGTCATGGAAATCGCTATTGTGGTGCTCATCTCACTGGCGTTGTGGTATCGCGCGTTGCGCTGCGCGGTCTTCATGTGGTCTTGGGTGTTGACATAGGGAAAAGGATCCCTTGACATCCTAAAACTGCGGGAAGGGCCAGCGTCGGAGGCCTCATCTTCATAGGGCTCATGGCGCGGCGGAGTCGCTAGAGTTGGATCGTAGCACTCACACCATCCACGCGCCCTGACTTATTGTAGTGATTATCAACCTGGGAGCGCAGTCACATAGGCTACACCATGGGCTCGGCATTATTCTCCTTGCCGCGAGAGAGGGCAGCGTCGCCGGGGGCGTCATGCCATTGCGGCATAGGGTTAATCATGGGGATAGCATGCATGCTATTAGCAACACGTAGGCGTTCGATCTCGGCATCACGCTCTTGCAACGCCGTGTTGTTGGATTTCTTGCACTTGGCAAGCTCGGCTTCCTTCGCGGCGAGTTGCGCTTTGAGTGTCGCGTAGGGGTCTTGCGCATTGCGGATTATTTGTGCGATGACGTCTTGAGTGGCTGGTTGACTCATGGTGTCCATGGAGAAGCTACCTATACGGATCATAAAATAAGCAAGAGATCAATCGAATCAAGGCAACAGTAACCAAGGGCAAACCAAGTCCTTGTCTCACAAGGAACCAAGAAAAATTTCCCGCATAAAGGGAACAACTTTTGGATTCTCGTGACGAGAGGAGAGGTTTGACATATGGCTTGAAGCAAAAGATAGCAAACAAACAATCCAAACAAGTGTCCTTATGCAAAAAATTCAAGAAATCTAGTTCATATCTTTCAAATCAGTTGGCAAAAAACACAAGCAAAGAATGTTGACACCTTTAGTTTGTGTGTTGCGTAGAGAGAAACGGAGAGATGGGTTTAATGGATCTTGCGTCGTGCTGAATAGGCTTCGCCTATATCGCCTTTGAATTTCTTTTTGCTCTTCCTTAGAAATTTTTAGGGTTTCTCAGAAGACAAGTTTTTTTATCGGCCGCAAGACATTTTTTTGAAGATAGAATCTCACAAGATGGATTTGTCTTGTGAGAGAAGAGAGAGAGATCCATGCAACAAGAAAGAAGGAAACAAAAATCTAGCATGCAATTCTATCCAAATAATTAGAAAGAGAAAAATATCACAAGAATTAAAAATGAAAAGTTATCTATTTGTAAGGAAAGCAAGATATGCTATCAAAGGAAAGAGATAAGATTTGGCTAACAAACTTTGAAAAGTCAAAGATCTTAGTTTTGGAGACCAGGAACAAACTAGAGCATGGCATAAGTAAGGCTCGGCTGCAGCGGCGGCACTCAAGAGAGAATGCACCGCGGTTGGGGAGGAAGCGGGTAGCAGAAAGGCGGCGGGTGAGCGGCCGTGGCGATGGGCAAAAATTCAGGAAATGATTCTTACACAAGAAAATTTTCAAGATTTGAAAGAAAAGACAAAAATAACTTAGCTTGACAATGGTTTTGATACCAGGTTATGCAAACTTCCACGTTGAGATGATCGCAAGGGCCTTGGAACGCATCAAAGCCAAGCCAAGAAATGAACTTTGTCTCGCAAACGCCTTGGAGGTTTCTCACTCGCCAAAGTGATGGCTTTGCTCTCATGGTGTCCGTGGAAGCCTTGGGTGCACACCCTTGTCCAATTGCACAAAAACCCGAGAGGAATTCTCTTGAAGACACTCGAAATAGATCGAGTTTGCTACGGCCAAATAGATCCTTTGAAGGATCCAAGAGAGGATCTTTGTGACGATCAAAGAGATGATCGGTTTCTTGGACTCAAAGAGATGAGTCTTGACTCGAAGAGACGAGTTTGATTTATAAACCACAACAAGATAGATAGGGTGACGTTTAGGCTCAAGCAAGGAGATAACCTCGACTTTTATAAACTTAATCAATTAAACGTGAATTGTCTCAAAGGAAATAACAAGATATTTATAGCCTAAGCTAAACTAAAAGATAGAAAACAATCTAAGTAAATAAACGGGCTTGGACTAGCAGCCCATGACACAGGCAGAGCCACGCCCAAGCATAAAACCTCAAAATAGAAATGTTTTCAAAACAGTCTAAAGATATCTAAATAACCTCAAAATACAAAATATTGAATTTGAAACGGGGCTCGCGCCAGGGAGCGCACTGTATAGGGTGTACCACAGTGGACGCGCCAAAGGGCGTTTTGCATGGACAACGCAAAGACAATGTCGCGACACGTAGCATGCAGCACGCGACATGTAGCATGCAGCACGCGACAGGGAGCTCGCCGCGAAGCCCCTTGGCTAAATAATCTCAAAACCCAAAATTGTGACAACGGTTATGTCTATGGGTTCGGTGGCATTGCCGAAGCTGGCGAAGCATCTCGTGACCAAGGATTGGGCGGCTTGCGCAATGGCTCTGGCTCGCGTCCAGGTCACGGGTCCGTTGGAGCGGACACTCATCGTGTCTTCCTCGTCCTTTGCCGTCTAGGGTGAGGGTAGATAGCCATCAAAACCTCTATTAAGGAGTCTTTATTGTAGTTTCTCATACTTTGAAATGGTTATGATGATATTCTTACAATGAGAATTGATTTTGAAGCAGAACACTATGCACCAGAGTTTAATGCTCGATAGAGCTGTATTCACAGAATATTAGGCAACACGGTTGAATAGCATATTAGGAAAGAAAAGATTAGGATTATATTATATATAATCTACAAGATTATTTTATATATTTTAGATAGTTTTTTATTCGATATTATTTTTTCATTATACTATTAGGTTTTTCACTATTATATTCTGATTATAAATGCTTTCTTCAACGTGTCAGATTCCTCAAAACCATAGACTGTGGAGAGTTTACATCAACACCATTTCAATTGTGAGCAGGTATTTGTCTCTTTGGAGTCGTATAGTTTTGGTTGTTTATACATTTAGATATGATAATTAATATTGGTGTTTTGGATTTTTGGCTCTTTCTCTAACATGCTCTCAAGGTTGAATTCATCTCTTCTATTTATAAATCTACTATATATACTTAATTAGAACTTAACTACACCACATGAGTCTTGATCGAGGTTAAGAGACCAAAGAGATGGTCTTGATGAGATCAAAGGGATGATCTTGATTCGCTCAAAGAGATGAATGATTGATGGACTCAAAGTGATGAGTCTTGACTCAAAGAGATAAGTCTTGATCGAAAACCACAACAAGATAGATAATTTATGACGTCTATGTTCAAGAATGGAGATAACCTCAACTTTAATAAACTTAAGCAATTTTTTGACTAGCGGCCCATACATGTGACATGCCACGCCCAAGCATAAAACACCTAAAAAAGATATAGTCTCAAAATAGTAATAATTGTCAAAATAACCTTAAAACACCTAAGTATAGAAACTGGGATAGGGAGCGCGCTCCAGGGAAGACGCACGACATAGGGGTGCGCCGTAGGAGGCATGCGACAAGCAACGCACGAACATGCAGCACATTGCAGCGGCAAGGCCTAAAGGCCTGCAACTGACCCCGGATGGACCTAAATAACCTCAAAACCCTTAAAGGTCAAAATTGTGACCTCAGTGGGTCCGGTGACATTGTCGAAGCTTGCGAGGCATCTCATGACCAAAAATTGGGTGGCTTGTGCAATGGCTCGTGCGCGCGCCCTAGTCACGGGTCCGTTGGAGCGGGCACTCATCTTGCCCTCCTCGTCCTTTGCCGTCAAGGATGAGGGTAGGGAGCCATCACTGTGGGATCTAAATCAACACTGGAAGGGAAAGAGAGCGTTTTAGTAGTAATCTATCCAATGTCATATTATTAAGCTAGTTGGTATCTATGTTCAAAACAGGTCTATCCAATTGATTTTAGAGGCCCTGTGCTCAATTTGGTATGATGGCTACAAAAGTTGATACACTATTAGTAAAATAAGTTGTTATTTCCAGGAGCGATATTTTACGAATATTTAAAGTGGGTGATTCTTCAAAAGTAAAATTTCATTATGGGTAAGTTTGCATAAAAATATTATTTCTAGGTAATTTTTCAAATATTGATAACTTGGGTATGATTTTGTGACCTTTAAAAACATGTGATTCTTTTAAAATCAAATTTCATTTATAATAAATTTTGTATAATATTAAGTTTATTGATTGTGTGAATATTTCCTAAGTTAATTGCGTTTTAATATTTTATTCAAAAAATGAAAATAGGGAGAAAAGAGTGGGACTCTAACCCTGCTTGTTTGCTTTATAAATTAAAAAGCACTCTTAATACCACCAAATCAAGTTGTAACATATATAAATTAAAAGCACTAGTGTAGTACTCGTGTCTTGCATGGGATTTGTTTATTTTTTCTTACATTTGTAAAAGTAGTATATTTTAATTAAATATTTAATTGATAGATATAGTTAATGACTGTTATAAAAGTAGATAAATTCTTATATAAAAAATGACTAATCAACTAACAATAATCAAGATATAAAAAAATCACTTTATATAAAGAGAGATGAAACCCTCTATAACTTTATTAATACAAAACATTGGCTAAGTAGTCTCTGAATCGGGGATAGCCACACCCCTTAAATCAATACTACTAAAACGATCAAACATAATAAAAATGTTCATCTAATACATGAAAATGAAACACTAAATATAAAATCTGGCAAGATGTTCAAATTACTACAAATTATCAAAAACTTCATTGTATACTACATTGGTTGTAGTATTATATCTCTTCTTGTTTTGCCGCAAATCAAGATCTTCAAACCTTTCTTGCTAGTCATCCTTGATGATACAATATAAAACTGACCATGACTAAAAACAGGGCGTAGAAGATACAAACCGACATTTGCAAGAGATTGGCTTTGGCTCTTGTTTATGGTCATAGCAAAACAGACACTCAAGGGAAATTGTCTTCGTTGAAACTTGAAATGGAATAAAGTGTCTTATGGTGACATGATCATGCGAGGAATCAAAACCGTATGTCCAATATTGTTGCCTGAAATAATTCTCCCTTGTATGACATGACTGCCAAGCTGCGTGGTTATCAATCTCGTCCCGTTGCATAAACTTGAAGACTGATCAATATTTTGAAGCAGCATAATAGGGACCCCAACCTTAAGCCCCAAATCAAAATACCAATTTAATATCCTGGTTATACTTAATAAAACATAGTTTTCTTAATAAAACATATAGTAAGAACAAAAAAGTTGTACCATAGTTTTCTTCGTCTGGAACGATAATAGGTAAAACTGAATAATGAACGTTTTGATCACTTCGGGGTAATTGTAGAGCCGACGGTGTAATATTCTGGTTTACTGCATAAATAGATGCATATGTTTTACAAACTTTACGTATAAGCAAACAATATAAAACAAGAATTATATTTTTTTAATAATTATAAACATAGTTAAATTTATTTTAAACATTAATTTTTTTGACACCATGAAATTAAAGATATATTGTATTGTTGAACATCAAACACTGATTACAATATAGATGGAAAAATCGAAGTAAATAGAGACTTTATAGAATAACCATTACTAACCATTTGCAATGTCGGACATTGGGATACGATCATTAACGAAAGAATTGGGAGTACCTCCAAGGATAGATCCTGTATAATTAGTATTTATAGTAAAGTTCATATTTCTATTTATTGGAAAAAAAATGTCAAAGAATGGAATGCAATTTATTAACCTGGTCAGTTTGAATTTGTCTATTGTCGTTTCTCTCTAATAGCAGCCAATCTCAACGTTCTGTTATGTCGGGTTAATTCATCCATAATAAAATTACCCTAACAATTTAAGATATATTCAAAGTTAACTAAATAAATCTACATACTAATCATTTATTTTAATATTATAAAAATACATAAACATGTGTAACTACTTAATATAAGTATTCCAAATACAATTTTTTAATTATTTATTTTAGTATTATAAAAATATAATACAAATTTGTAAATACTAAAATGGACTTATGGGCCCAAATCATATTTGTATAAACTGTAAATTTTTAATGCAAAATTGAATTGGGTTAATGGGCTTTTATGCCCAGGTAGAATAAATGCATAACTGAAATAGACGGCCAACTAAAAAAACCCGGTTTATATAAAAAGTTATTATTTGTAATAAAATTAATTTATCCCTTGTCATTTATATCTAATATCACCAAATCTCAACATTATATTATTTTGGTTTAATTCGTACATAACATAGTCACTCAAAATTTTGAGATATATATTACAAAGAAAATAAATAAATACTAAATGGACTTTACTATAAATACTAATTAAAAATAAATTAAAACAATCACCGTGAAAATTTGAGATATATTAAAAATAAATTAAATAAATCTACATACTAATCATTCCTTTTTATATTATAAAAGTAAATAAACCTATATAAATATACAAATTATGTTCATGTATTTTTTTATTATAAATATATAATTAAAATTTGTAAATACTAAAATGACTTATGGGGCCAAATTATATTTGTATAGGCTGTAATTTTTTGATGCAACTTTTAAATGGTGTAATGGGCTTATAGGCACATGTATGACAATAAATCCGGAAGTGAAATACTAAACCAACTAAAAAAAACGATTTATGTACAAAAATATTATTTATATAAATTTTTAATTGGTCACTTCTCATTTCTCATTAATATCACCCAATCACAACATTAAATGATTTCATGTTAATTAGTCCATAACACAATCATTTCAAAATTTTGATATCTATTTCAAGTAAATTAAAAAATCTACAAACTAAACATTTATTTTAATTTTATCATAATATATAAACACATGTAAATAAAAAAAGTAATAGTAAATATTTATTTCAGTATTAATAAAAATAAATAAAAACTTCCAACTAAAAATTGGAGTAATGGGCCATCCCGTTTTCTCATGAAATAGCTGCCTAGGGATAAATAATGGTTAGCCCATCAGCATAATCTCGTTTACCATTAATTTTGTTTAAAAAAATAAAACAAAATACAAAAGAGTGGCTAATCTGCACAAACCCTAACCATTTGTCTTCCACCTTCTCTGCTTTTCCGAAAACACTCTGTTTTTTTTCATTCTTCAACTCAGATCTTTCATCTTTCAATGTTCTGATTTCGTTCTCTGATTGTCTTCTATTTCTTTTTGTGTCAATATCGGCCATCACTCTGTCCTTTATTTTTAACATCTACAGATCCAAGTATTATTACCACAAATGGTTCTGTGATCTACAACTTACAGATCTGAGTTTTTTTCCACAAAATAAGCCTCTGATCGGAGTTTTTTTCTCACCATCGACATAAGAAGACCTAGAGCTCATAGATCCAAAAACAAAAAAAAATCTAGATCTGTTTTCAAATCCACCGCCTTTCTTTCTCAGATCCAAAAAAACAATATATTCTAGATTTTCTCTCTACCATGAAAACGACGCCAACAATTTGATGAAGAGATTTGTAGCTTGGTAATGGAGGATTCCGAAAACCCTAATTTTCTGAGAGATGTGACCCTTCGCCTTCAGACATACGTAAGATGTCTCTCTTATTCTCTATGTCTATTTATATCCATGTATGGTGACCGATCCCTTTTGAAATGCTCTAATGGCTTGTGTTTAATGAAATTGGATGAAACAATATTCAGAGGGATTTTTTTATTTTGGTGTTATTTTTATTATATTCAGAGGATTACAAATTCACGAAGGTGTTCTGTCTGTCTCTGTGAATAATTACAATGTAAGCTCTCCATCTCTTACTGTACTTTTAATATCTCCATCTTTAGAGACCAATTCCTTTTTGAAATTATCGATTGCATTGTGTCCCCTAATACTGGTAAAACAAATTTCAAATTGGAATTTGGAATCGATGTTGATTTTTTTTTCCTGATTCATTGTTTTATACTTTTTTAACAAAATACCATTTTTTAATGATTCATTGATTTATATTTTTCTCACATAAAACCCTAAGTGTTACTCTCTTTGAATGTTTTTCGTTTTGTATGAGATTAATTATTGTCATGAATTGATTGAAACCAAACACGGATAAATAAATTGATTTCAGACAAAATTAAACACCTAAAATCGAATATTAAAACTTAACTCATATTCATATATTAATACTTACAAAAATAAATATTAAAAGTTTATTCCTAAGTGTAATCTAAACACTCTAGATATTTTCTATAAAGAATATGAACAGACACAGATTAGAAGTCTCTAGAAAAAGCTGGAAAACATTTAATGCACTTAATTGACCAAATATAAAATTCTCCATATGAACCGCCACTGTGATGGGCTTATTGGGCCAAATATATTTTTACACAATATTATGAGCATGCACACATTATAATGGGCTTATTGGGTGAAAAAGAAATATTTTTCAGATTTAAAAATTGGTTGGTAAAAATTTAAACAATTAGGAATGGGCTTATTGGCCCATTACAACTTACAGATATGAATACCGTGATGGGCTTATTGGGACAATTTTTTATATACATATTTATGAGCATGCAAACATTGTAATGGGCTTATTGGGCTAAAAAATGAAACAACAGATTTAAAAACGGGTTCGTAAAAAAATTAAACAATTACGAATGGGCTTATTGGCCCATTATAACTTACAGATACGAATACTATGATGGGCTTATTGGGCCAAAAATATTATTACACATATTTATGAGTCTGCACACATTATAATGGGCTTATTGGGCCAAAAAAAATGATAGAACAGATTTAAAAATTGGATCGTAAAAAAATTAAACAATTAGGAATGGGCTTATTGGCCCATTACAACTTACAGATACAAAAACTGTGATGGGCTTATTCGGAAAAATATATTTTTAGACATATTTATGAGCATGTACACATTATAATGGGCTTATTAGGCCAAAACAAAATGACACAACATATTTAAAAATTGGTTCATAAAGAAATTAAACAATTAGGAATGGGCTTATTGGCCCATTACATGTTTAACAATATAAACCCAATTCCAATTATTGAATGGGGTTCTTTAATTCAAAGCCGGTTGAATCCTATAAGAACAAACAAATATCTCTCCTTTCGGAAACCCTACTAATTTGCACCTTTCCATTTACTCCGTTTCTCTCTCTCTCTCTCTCTCTCTCTCTCTCTCTCTCTCTCTCTCTCTCTCTCTCTCTCTCTCTCTCTCTCTCTCTCTCTCTCTCTCGTTCTCTCGAGATCCCTTAATTTATCGATCTCTATCACTCTGGCTCTCGCTCTGTCTTGCTCAATCTCTCTAATTTATTGATCTCTTTCTCTCATTCTCTGGAGATTATGTTTGAATCCCTAAAAACTTTGGATTGAATAAAACATGATATTAACCTCTAGTATTAATCGTGTTCTTGTTGCATACTATTAATAGATTGGAAAATTAATATCATTTGAGCCAAGTAGGGGCGGACGCAGGATTGTAGTCCAGTGGGGGCTAAAATCTTGAAGAGTAAAATATTACTGTCTACCTTACACAAAACCCTAAATCGTAATTTTTAATTATACCATCTATTTTACACAAACAATCTCAATTTCAAACAACAAACTCTATATCTGTAACACCCCTAAATTTTAACCCATTTGGAAAGGTATTACCGCCAGTGACCTCGGTTTCCACACCGAAGCCACCCCAGGCTTTACCATTGAAACACAATTCATAAAGAACAATTATGATACAAAATTACCATAACTTTCATTTAAAACATAGTCGCGGAATTTCAACACAATTCCAAATGTGACAAAATATAGAGTTATTACAATACAGCGGAAGACTTAAAATAATTTACAAGAGTATTGACTTCAGTAGTCAACGCCCAAAGATCGTAGCCTGATTAAAACATTTTTAAATACCGTTCATGTTCATAGTCGATCTAGCCTTCATGGATCCTCGACTCATCTGATGTGCCGAATCGAACGGATGACACCAGCCAACCATGTAGAGAACAATTACGGTTGGTTAGTCTAATGAAAGACTATGCAAGGGTACAAAGCAGATGGTTCGAGTAGTCGTATTAGGTTAGACTCATCGCTCCTCGAATAATAACCGACGACGATAATCAACCAACATACTTCTACTGGAAGATATCAAAAGGCATGAACAAGAGAAGATCCTGGAGACCGAGTCTCGCAACAATCAACCCAAAAGAAGACTCCAATGAATTGAGTCTTATCGGAAGTATGACAATGTTGGGGAACATAAATAATTTCATACAAGCGTTCAAAAACGACTTGATGTTTCGGTTCACAACCAACCCCACCGCTTAACGCGAATCCAGATTGGAAAGAGAACGGTACTCTGATCAAAGTCAAGACGAGTTTTCCTAGCTGCACTATTCCCTAGCTGCACTACTCGTCTGATGTATATTTAATCATGTGCTACGACGGTACTTATCTTATTTAATTCCAAAACGCGCATCACGTTATAGGCTTTTAAATATATGTATCGCCATGAGGGACATATATTGAATATATGTTTCGCCATGAGGGACATATAGGACATATGTTTCGCCATGAGGGACATCCTCATGAATGGGACGAATCCCAAGATTTATAGCACCAGCTTCGTGCCACCATCTCTATACCCGAGTATAGAGATCCGTCATGACCCACCAAATGGTTTTTGGGTTTATCACCCTTTGCACCATTAATCATTATTAAGAAACGACTGAACCTCGAATAGTCCATCGCTCCTACGAATACTCGTGCTAACTAAACAGTTCAACACAGTAATAATCATATCAAAGCCCTCCAGGCTAATATCATAAATATATATTTATAATAGCGTTGTTCTAGCAGATATACAACCTATTATAATATCATATTTTTTTCATATTGTTGCCCTCCCGGCAATCCTCATAAAATATATCTATAATAGCGTTGTTCTAACAGATATACAACCTATTATAATATCATATTTTAATCCATATCATTTATCAAAACTGTTCCCAACAAAACAGTAAATCATTCCAAATTAATTAACAATTAAACCATTGATAATTAATGGAAATATAGAATGATGAGCAAGAGCAAACCGCCACTTGCCTGGAGTAGATTCGGCGATGAATCTAGATGAGACGACTACTGATGATATCCTTTCCAAGGATATGGTCTATGCTTCAGATAGCTCCAACAGATTACGAGTCCACACGCGATCCAATAATTACTGTTACGATTGACAAATTAATTAATATCAATTAATTTGTCTGGACGAACTCAAGAAATTAAATTTAATAAATTTTTATGATTTTAAATCATAAAAATATTTATTAAATTTTCCTAAAAAAATACGGATGAAAGAATATCGAAATTATACCGCTCAAATAATTTCGGGTTAAATCTGGACTGGAAGGGTTTTAGGCCTCTCGGCCCAACAACAATTAAACAAGGGGGGACCCACTCCACCACTGTTCATCTCCATCTTTCTTCACCCATTTCACGTAACCAACTCAACAGCAAAACAAAAACAGCACACACAGGCGCCGATCGGCAGGGGTTCTCGCCAGGATCTTGACGCCGGAGAGGGAGTTCGGCGAGCTGGGACATCGAAGACCGAGAGGCGAGCTCGACGGAAGACGAGCTGGGCGACGATGCCGGGGAGAGTTTCACCGGCGGGAGACAAGAGGGAGAGAGTCGGGAGTGATGGTGGTTGTTGGCTGCCCATAAATCTTCCAAGATCACCTCCTTATATAGGCTAAGGAGGAGACGTGCCCACCACATAAAATACTTGGCCAAGCTTTGCCCACAGGGGAAAAAGATGTGTAACATCCCGGACTACCCAACTCAAGAGATGCACAGGGGGCACGTATGCAGGAGAGAACAAGGCTACGTGCAACTTTCCCCGACCACACATGAGAGGAGTGACGTGCAAAATTTTGGGGAAAGTTTTGGTATGGGTTTTTAAACCCCGGAAATTATATGTTTGTATCCAAACAAATATTCTAAGTCCCGAAAATACATCGAATGTATTTTATACCACTCACGGAATTATTTCGGACATTATGGATGTTATGAAAAATCCGAACTCCACTGAAAGCGAAATAATTAATTTGAACGAAGGTTGGGAAAATTACCCAAATATCCTTATTAAAAATTGAGGGATATTACAATATCCAAACTTCAAATGAAATTTTACTCAAAATTGATCAAAAATTACACAAATTATACAAATTTCATCATTACAGACTACTTTCACTGTGTAATCTCAACAAATTTGTAAAAAAATTAATTTATAAAATTTACAAATCCATAAACCCTAAATTTTGAAAGTTTTAACACAAATAAGGATAAATATAGTGAAAATATTACATATCTTATTGAAAAATTGTGTGTAAATTTGGATCAATTTTTAGTATTTTTGCATAATAAATTGGAAAACTACAAAAATTAGTTTGAAATTTTTGAAGAAATTTTTTGGGAAAAAAATATTTAAAAACTTAGGGTGAGGGAAAAGAAATCCCGTATAAATTTCTAAATTTTAATTTTTTTTTCAAAATTCCAGTGGGGGCTACAGCCCCCACTGGACCCCACCTGCGTCCGCCCATGGAGCCAAGTACATAGTATAATAAGAAATGTCTTTGATATTCTGTTTATTTATTTATTTTGAAGTCTGAAAACTATCCTTCATCTAGACTCTTCTTCAATAAGATTGTTCTTCGTTTAAACTACTATATATCTATATTTTAATGGGTTAAAATGTAAATAATATATTTAAATCAGTAAAAAAGTGAGTTATTTTTTTTTAACTAATTTACATATCTTATAATGTATTAACATTAATAATATAAGGGGTCTCAAAAACAATGTCAGTTAATGGGCTTCTCCAGAATTACATAATGGGCTTGTACGTCCAACCATCATCCTTATTAAAATTACAAAAAAAAGTGAGTTATTTTCTCCAGAATTACATAATATATTAGCATTAATAATATAACGGGTCCCATATTTTCGTTGCTTGCACTGGTGGTTGGACGGGCTTGCTTACTCTATAATCATATAGCACATCATCCTTATTAAAATTAAATTCTTAAATCAATCTTTACTCACTTTAAGTGCTTGGATACTGATATTTAGGGTTTAGGGTTTATATAAATTGAAATTGCTATAATCATATATTATAGGAAATATCTACATTTTTTAAACAAAAAATATACAGAACAATAATAGATATTAAGGTACCTTTCTTCTAGAGCTTTGATCTATTGGAATACAATTTTGGACACTAAATTTGCAATTGCTTTCCTCTGTCAGATTGTATGTGAGCACTTCACCAACACCTGCTAAGAGCAATGAATATTACACTGGGAATTGCAACGCTCAATCTTTTAATATTATGCAAGGTAGTACTTTTTAAATTACAATTTAGATTATTTCTTCTATTAATTCATATTCTAATTATTGGTTGTTGTACTTGCGCAAGCATAAATAACTGAACACAAAATTAGAAGTGTACTGGAAAAAAAGATATTTTACTGGGTGTTACATCATACTCATATTGCAAGGTGCTCTTTTTTACACTACAATTTATACATTTCTTTTATATTCTTAACTGATATTCTAATTACTGATAACTGGTTCTTTTGCATGCATACACTTCAACATATAAGCACCACTATACATGGTTCTAAACTGCAAATCAGATAGAAACTATGGATGATTAACCTAAGGATGAAAAAGTTGTAAAGGTATGTGTACTTCTGACTTATAAAGTTTAGTTATATTACACTTAATCATCCGTTTATAATGTAATTACTGACATTACCCTATTTTTTTTCAATCATAGGTTTAAAGAAAAAATATCCATGATATCATGTTCTGAACTCAGGAAATCAGATTTCCATGTTATACATATACAATCAGGTCATCTTTCTCTGTTTTGATAAATTATCATAATTTTTTAAACAATTTTATAAATATTTTCCGAACTAACTTATTTATTCTTGTTACAAGTAAGGCAAGATGGACATTGGAATGGACACATAGAGTAGTGTAAGTAGGTCTGAAGGTATGTTTACTATCCTAAAACTTTTGTATGCTTAAAATGTCATGCAATTTAGCAAAGAGTAGTGTAAGTAGGTCTAAAGGTATGTTTACTACCCTATTTAAGCATATTATGCACAAACTGAAAAAATAATTTCTGCGCACATACAATAAATATCAGATCGGTAAAACCTTAGAGTGGGCATTAGTTTGTGCAGAATATGCTCCAAGAGCTTATTAGTTTAATCGGCAAAAGGACTATCCTAAAACCCTCTCGGAGCATATTCTGCACAAACTTTCAAGTTATCATGCCTAACTCATGAAAAACTAAAAACAGTGGCTTCAATCATTTATGCATTTACATTAAAAGCCTTAAATTGATAATATAGGGTATTAGGTTGTGCATAATATGCTGAGAGAGGATTTTAGTTTCATTGGCCAAAATAATAAACTACAAACCTCTCCGAGCATATTCTGCACAAACTTTAAAGTTATCATACTCTAATCGTGAAAGTTGATTTAATTAAGAGCATGCAATATTCAACGTGAAAGCAGTGCACTAAAACTGAAAATATAATTTCTGCTGCACATAATTCAATCTATAAACAAATCTCCTCAAACATCACACACATAATTCAATCTATCAGTTCATTACAATATTGTGTAAAAACGGTTAAATATATGCACTATTTTTATATACAACTAATCTTTGTATTCAGTAGTCACTTTGGCCATATCTGCTAATGATAAACAAACGTATAGAGTATGTACATATAGTATAAAAATCAGTATTCAGTTTGGCCATTTTCATCAATCAGTGCATAATATTTTCAATATCTTGTAGAAACGGCTAAATATATGTACTTTTTTACATTCAACTCATCTCTGTATTCAGTATTCAGTTTGACTATATATGCTAATGCTAAACAACCGTATAGAGTATATACATAGTATAACAATCAGTATTCAGTTTGGCCAATTTCATCAATCAGTGCATAATATTCAGTATATAATATATTTGCAAACCAATACGTTTAGTTATTTGCACATACCTGCTAATGAAGAACAACCGAATTTGTAAGGCTAGTTTTGATATGGTTCAACTATTTTATACTGATTGTGGGAGGGAATGTAGTTTTATAACCCCTAAAAAGCATTGAATTTATGCTGCATTATCGTGCGGAAGGATCAAAATATTTGGTTATACAATTATGGAAATTATGGATATGCACTATATTGCTGACTATTGGGTGTCTTGTATTACATTTTCGAATTCTGAAATTTATTTCGAATATCCTTTATTTTGGTTATACACTTATGGAAATTATGGATATACATTATATTGCTGACTATTGGGTGTCTTGTATTACATTTTTGAATTGTGAAATTTATTTGGAATATCCTTTATTGATGTTGACTTTAGGGTTTTGATTTCATTGTGCAGATATTGCAGTTCCAATTTTTGGAAATTGCAGATTTGCTATTATCTTGAGGCATTTAGCAATGCAGTTAATTTGGTTAGCAAATTGTAGCAGGTTAATTTTTTTTGACAAAGTTCATTTCTGGTTCAACGTTTCTTTGATTCAATCCAGCAGGTTATGATTTGCACAATGTCCTTGGGTTAAAAAATTGTGTATCAGGCTATTTTTTTGCAGCAGGTTCATTATTGTCGTTTGAGCCATTTATTTTGAAGCTCTGATTTGGTTAATTGCATCAGTTTCATTTGATATGCAGAGATGAGTTAAATGTAAAAAAATACATATATGCAGCAATTTTTTGTAGCAAGTTCATTATTGCCGTTTGAGCGAGTTATTTTGAAGCTCTGTTAATTGCATCAACTTCATATATCATGCAACAGTTTTTGGGTTAAAAGACCAAAAAAATGTTATTGCATTTTGAAATACCCCAAATAAGTTGATAATGGCATAATGATAAATTAATTAGGGATTTACTTACAAAGGGAGAAATGGAAATTTAGGGGATAAAGATCAAATTTGGGATTTGATTTAAAATGAGAACAAGGGGTGTGCACTGTGCAGAAGGGAATTCATCCCCTTCGTTTTATCCCCTTCGTTCCATCTCCTTCGTGAAGCTCCCGCTGAGCAGCTGTGCTCCTTTCGCCTCCTCTGCCCAGCTGAGTCTCTTCCTCCGACGAACCAGAACCCAATCGCCGCTCCTCTCCTCTGCTGTCCGCTGGTGTGCTGTTGTCCTGTCTGCGACACTTCAGTATAATTGTAAGAACGTTTTGCTCACTTATTATTTTGGTCTGAAATTTTGAGGAGGTAAACTAGACTCGTATATTTAACTCCTCGAGTTGGAATCATCGCATTCGGAGTCCTGATCAGGGAGAACGAAATTGTACAAGTCGGAGACTGTGTTGGTTGCTGAAGTTCTGCTGTGCGTGAGCCGAGCTGCTTCTGTGCATCCACTGCTGCTGAAGTGCTGTAGCTGGTGGCTGGAATTCCTGTGATGAAGAGCCCTTCCCAGTGGCTTCCGTTTGGTTATCAACAAGGTAAGCTTAGGGGTTTTGATTTGAAATTTTAGGGTTCGGTATTGATGATTTTTGGGTAACAGATTTTTGTTGAAATTGGGCTGGTGTTCAGCAGATTGGAGTCTGTTATGGACTGATTTCATGGTCCTTGTGCAAGTGCAGTGATCTGCTGAAGGTTTGAGTTGATTTGTGTGGGATTTTGCTAACATTGGAGATTTGGAGGTATTATGAATTTAGGGTTTGAATTTGGGGGTTTTATTGGTTGTGGATTGGTATGAGTTAATTAACGTCAGGGTTTTGCTCGGATTGATTTCGCAGGTTCATTCGAGTGGTTTGGAGACCTCTGGGGTCGTTACGGTTCGACTTGAGGCAAGAGGATCCTTGCTAACTTTATATTTTTTTATAAATTGATTTATGCCTAATTTATTTCATAATTAAGTTTACCGTTGCTTGGTCGAAAATGGGTATGTGCGTGTGATATGATTTGTCTTGTATCGTATTTGATTAAATGTTGACGTGATAGTCAATTGTGACTAAGTGTGATTATGTGTTTGTGATTGTTGTTGATAGTGTCTGTTGACACGTGTGTGTGTTGGCTTGAGTGTGAGTGTATGTTGACACGTGTATGTGTATTGGATTGAATGTGTGTGTGTGGTGGATCGTATGTGTGTGTTGGATTGAATGTGTGAGTGTGTGTGTTGGATTGTGTGTGTATGTGAATATGTGTTAGCATTTGCCGTATGTGATATTTGATTGATTGCCGTATATGATTTTATTTGATTGGTATCGGTGTGGTGGTGGAATTTTGTTCGATGGTGAAATTCCTTATATGTGAGGGCCTCGGTGGGTGTGAACCCCGATGGTCAGGAGGCGAATGGTGAAATTCCTTATATGTGAGGGCCTCGGTGGGTGTGAACCCCGATGGTCAGGAGGCGAATGGTGAAATTCCTTATATGTGAGGGCCTCGGTGGGTGTGAACCCCGATGGTCAGGAGGCAAATGGTGAAATTCCTTATATGTGAGGGCCTCGGTGGGTGTGAACCCCGATGGTCAGGAGGCAAATGGTGAAATTCCTTATATGTGAGGGCCTCGGTGGGTGTGAACCCCGATGGTCAGGAGGCAAATGGTGAAATTCCTTATATGTGAGGGCCTCGGTGGGTGTGAACTCCGATGGTCAGGAGGCGAATGGTGAAATTCCTTATATGTGAGGGTCTCGGTGGGTGTGAACCCCGATGGTCAGGAGGCAAATGGTGAAATTCCTTATATGTGAGGGCCTCGGTGGGTATGAACCCCCGATGGTCGGAAGGTTGATGGTGAAAGTCCTTATATGTGGGGGGCCTCGGAGGGTATGAACCCCGATGGTCGGAAGGTCGGAGATGGTGGTGAAGACGGAGGAGATATTATGTGAATGTTATGTGTACCTTACTTGGTTGAATTGGTTGAATTGATGATATTATATGATTGTATATTGTTTGTAACTGGTCAAGGTGGTTGTTGTTGGTAGCTGGTAGATTATGAAGGTTGGTTGTGTTGATTGAGGGTATAGATTGGTTTCCCATCTTGAGGGTGTGGGCCAATACGAGTTGAATTTGAAGGTATGAGTTACAGCCGAGGTTGACGAACCGGCGGCACCAGAAGGGTGGCTGGCCTGGATCGTTATTTTGGTTATGATTGTATTATGTGATGATTATTTTCGTTGATGCCTATGTGTTTGTTGATGTGAAGGTTAATTGATTTTGTTGTGTTAGTGCAGTAGTGAGTTTAATATAATTGGTTAGCTTTGGTTGTAAGTCAGTAGTAAGAGATGTGTATGTGCATAGAGTTGTTGATTGAGGTATTAGTAATAGAGAGAAGGATGGATTGGACGTGTCAGTGAAGTTGGATTGGATCGTTTTATTCATTTATGCTTGTGATGAGTTTGAGGATGGATTGATTGAGGTTAGTATAGTGAAGAGTTGGATAAGGATGTGTAATGAATGGTATGTGATAGTGTGTGTATGTTTTGACGTGTGGTTGGCATTGGTTGATTGATATGATTAAGTATAGTTATGATATTATATATTGTGTGGCGTGTTGTCGGTGTTGTGAGTTGATTGGTGATATATGTATGTGTTTTGAACTATTTTGGCTCGGCTAGTCTTGCCATAGTCTTTCGTGAGACTGACCAACCTCGGTTTATGTGTCGTGGTTGGCTGGGGTATCGGGTCCCCCAGTCTATTAGGCTTTGCAGATTTAGCGCCAGCAAGGAGGATCCTAATCACCGTCGGTTTTGGGTCGAAGGCTTTACTCTTTTGGTTTGGACTTTGACTTGGTTGTGCGTGTCGTTTTGGTTTTGGACCTTGTATGGGTCGAACTTGTTGTATTGGTTTTTTGTTTGTAAAGTGTTGTATTTTCTGTAGGTTAAGTTTGATTGTGGTTTCAAACTCTGGCAGGTTTTACAGGTTGTACAGGTTTTCCGCTGTGCTGCTTTTGATATATATGGGTTATGTTTCGCAAATTTTTATTTCACCCGCCTTATAGTCCTTCGGGACTATGGCATTGTAGCACCTCTGGCCCGGGGTGTTACATTTTGTATAGTATATGTTTAGCAGGTTTAGTTTATGAGTAAAAGGTTATTATTAATTGTACGGTTTTACATGTAATTATGCATTTCGAAATCGGCATATTTTAGGCACATTCCAGATTGTGTTCGTAATTGATGAGATATGCAAGTTCCGATTTTGGCAAAAACAATCTTTGTGATTGATTGGCTTTTTAATTTCACTGTAGCTTTATTTTGGATTACATTTTTGGTAATAAATTACCCTAAAATATTCATGTTTATCCGTGATTTCATAAATAAACTAAATCTTTGCAAGTAAATGATTATATAATTATATTGGGAGATCTTTGATTTAAGGAACAAAAAAAATTACCGAGAAAAACGGATTGGTTGCCACGTGTTTAAAATATTGTCGTATCGTCACGTGACAAAAAAATTTGGTGTATTATAGGAGTGTCACGTGACTTAGCAGGTATTCTAGTAATTATATAGTAGATTGTGGACTTTTAAGAGAGTTTATAAAATTACGGATCTTGTTTTATTGGGGCGAACGAAAGTTACGAAACACAATATTGGACGGACCTGATTCTAAAACATGTAAAAAGTTGAGAATATCCTCACTTTTACAGAAACAAATATCCTAAATATGGTGATTAATAAGACTATAAGAGGTAATTTTTATCTTTTATTCTTATTTAAAGGCTTTTTATAAGATTAAAATTATTGTGAGTATTGAACCGTTAGAAGAGGATGGATAATGAATAATCTAAAAAGGATTTTTACTTAAATGGCTGATTTGTGCAAAATGAGTTAAATTAAATACAAATTTGTTTAGTTTACCTATATATAAATAGGTATGGTTTCAGAGTGTCTCTGACCTTTCTCTTCCGATCCGGCCGCTTCTCTCTTGATGCCAATCGTAGGGTGTCCAGTCAAAACGCGCACGCCCCCCATTAGTTTCTTTGCTCTGTCTAGCTCATCCGTTACCCTCTCCAAACGACATCGTCTTATTCGATCCATCTCCTTCATCCTTGGGCCTCCAAGAATCATATTATAACGAATTAACCCCCCTCTCCCCCCCCTGCAGCATCGACTCACCATGTCAGTTGCTGCCACGTGGGTGATGTTGGTGGCGTTGGTGATCACCAGATCAGCAGCATTCAGATATACCCGTCCGCCGCCGCGTGAAACACTCTTCATTCATCCTTCCGACGATACCGGTTCAACCACACCCGACCAGGTATGCGTATACGTATAACCCACGCGCCCCATAATTAATCGTTATTTAATATCATTATATCTCTTTTCTTACCCCTTAAAAATATTTCCTATATCTTGTTCATCATAAGCATATTAATAAGGAAATGTATAACGTCTTTGATTGATTGATTGACCGACTGAATATATATATATATATATATAGGAAATAATCTTAAATAATCCTATATAAGGCGTATGATAATCAATTTTGTCATATCTCATATATCAGGAAATTTATTTTTTCCGGTACGTAACGCAAGATGTTTATATAGTTGTTGACAGTGTATATGGTATCCTGTCAATCAATATTAGTTGGTGGAGCAGCTAGTATGCTCCATATGATCAATATAAAGTTGGTACGTAACGCAAGATGTTTATATAGTTGTTGACAGTGTATATGCTAAAGTTGTGTATGTTTATTGAAAGTCAATTAAGACTATAACGACTCATTCTAGCTTTAACTATGAGTTACTGAGTTACAAGATTGTAAATTTTGTTATTTGCATAAAAAAAGTTGGTTCATAAAAAGTAGGCTATTAAAACTGGAAAAAAAGATTCAAACTCATATTGACTTTGTGGTAACGGGATGTTATGTTTATCAGTTAAGTTGAGTTAAATTGAGGAGACTTACGATTATTTGAAAATCATAATTTTCTGAATTTATTCTCAATTTATTGTTCAAAATTGGTTTAATCACAATTTTAAAGTTACTAACTCAAAAGTACAACTCGCAAAATGATCATAAGAGGTCATTTGAAGTGTTTTCTTGACAAAATTAAATTTACACCAGTCCGGCCACTATCTACGGAGTGCATAAAGATAAGTTAAATCGTCAAAATAATACATTGAATTGTATTATTTTACATTAATGTAATATAATATATTATTTTAGAAAATCAAACTTGACATTTTTTTCAATTTACGTTTGCTTTTATTTGGAGTTCTTCTTGATACTACCATCACTATTTTTTATATCTTTCGGGAATTAATGAGTAAATAACCTATTAATTAGAACTATGCATGTTAATAAAATCGGGTGGATTCGTGTTAAATCAGGTTCAGAACGATTGAATCGTTAAATTTTTAGTTTGATTGGATCGGGTAATAACATGTTTGTTTTGGGTTCATGTTGATCTAACAGATCAAATGTGTATGTTTTTCTGATTGTTATAAAAATTATTATTATTATTAAATGAAATAATCAATATTATAAAACTATTTAGTAGAAAAACGGGTCGCTCTTATTGACATTAGGTTCGGGATTGGGTTCGTTTAGTTCGGGGTTTAGATCCGATTCAGGTCCTTCGTAGCCTACTAATTGTATATTCTAAAATTCAATCCTTAGTAGATTGAAGTTGTAATTTCCGTAAGTATATATATATTGGATCCCATTGGTTGTTGGACTCATCGCGGTCACAACAACGATTATAGTACATATAGTTAAGTTATACAAGTAATCAACGTACTGTAAATGACTAATTTTATACATATATATATTGAGGGAAAGCTGCGCGCAGGTACATGTGTCAATGGTAGGAAACGATAGAATGAGGGTGTCATGGATGACGGAGGAGTCAGTGCCGATAAGCGTAGAGTACGACACATCTCCGGGAAACTATGAGTTGTCCTCCTCCAATGGAAGCAGCACCAGCTACAACTACTTGTTCTATCGATCTCACATCATAAACCATGTGACTATAGGACCTCTACAGCCCAGCACACTCTATTACTACTGTCGTGGCTCGGATCGATCTCGCAACTTCACCCTCAAGACTCCCCTGTCTCAGTACCCAATCAAGTTCGCGGTCGCAGGTACGCGTGCGCTCCACTCTAGCTAATAATATTGTTACCGTACTTGAAATTATCGATATTAATTAGTCCCGGCCTGGCCTGCAAGAGACTTGGGGCAAACGGAGGACACGAAATCAACCCTAAAGCACATAGCAGCCTCGAACTACGACGTGCTGATGCTCCCTGGCGACCTCTCGTACGCGGACATGTACCAGCCCGCATGGGACTCGTTCGGGCGGCTAGTGGAGCCCCTGGCAAGCCAACGGCCCTGGATGGTCACACAGGGCAACCACGAGGTAGAGAAGGTGCTGCTCTTCCACCCCACGCCCTTCACTTCCTACAACTCCCGTTGGCGCATGCCCTACGAGGACAGCCGTTCCTCCTCCAACCTCTACTAATCCTTCGACGTCGTCGCTGGGGCGGTGCACGTCCTAATGCTCGCCTCCTATGCCGACTTCGAGCAGGGCTCCGAGCAGTACGCGTGGCTCCAGGCAGACCTCAGCCGCATAGACCGGTCGAGGACGCCCTGGGTGCTGGCCCTCATCCACGCCCCGTGGTATAGCACCAACAAGGCTCATCAAGGAGAGTACGAGTCTCTGGGAATGAAGGCCGCCATGGAACGCCTCTTGTATGCAGCACGGGTTGACATTGTCTTTGCTGGCCACGTGCACGCCTATGAACGCTTTGTAAGTTTCTTCATTCTTTCCTTTATTTCCCGCCATTTCTTAACTAATTACCATGCACTAATGTTTTTAATTTCCCACTCACACTCAATCCCTCACCGTATGCTACAACTTTTGACCGTTGATCAATTATTGACGCTTAACATTTTTTTTCTTCTTACACAACTTTTTTTTTTTTAATTTCGTTATTTTAATAAATTTATAAAACTAATTCATGTATAATAGACATCATTTTTTTAACTATAAATGTTTTAAAAATCGTTTGATCTTATATACAATATATACACCAATAGAGCAAACTTAGTAGGTAGATGAAGCTTATACAAAAAAAACATTTACATTAAAATATATAAAATTTTGAAAATCTACTATATATTTATATATTAAATTAAAACCTAACTATGTCACACCACACCCTCATTAAAAGTGTCAAATTTCATGTTTTTCACTTTTTTATATAAGTCTAATTATATATCAAAGATTTATATCCTAATTATTCTAGTATTAATGTTTTTCAAATATAAATACAAATCAATTACAAAGACTACAAATTTATAACTTCTGCAACACTAATTAACTCAGAATTAGATTGATCTCTTCTCGCAAATATAAAAGAATTGGATGATCTTCATGTGAATCTTCTTCAAAAGGGTTAACCAAAACACCAGAATCGTTATTTCCCCTGCCTTCGCCTCTTTCAAAGCTCAACCATCATCGATACACCATCGCCGGTGAGCATCAACCTTTTTTTCCCTCAATGGCCAATCTCCCTTTATCCCCATCACCACGTCATCACTTGTCAACGTCAATCTGCACATCCCTACCACATCATCTTCTTGAAATCCCTAGTTCACCGCAACATTTGTCTTGGTAAAGGATTTGGACCTTTT
Organism: Rheum nobile; assembly: GCA_027886185.1. Taxonomy (NCBI): domain Eukaryota; kingdom Viridiplantae; phylum Streptophyta; class Magnoliopsida; order Caryophyllales; family Polygonaceae; genus Rheum; species Rheum nobile. The sequence goes on along the minus strand of WOAB01000593.1, from coordinate 100,562 downwards.
AATTGACATCTTTAAAGCAATAGGAGCCATTAGTCGGAACACAACATTTAAATTACATGTGCATTTTTAAAAAGTGAGACTAATTGAACATCATAACTGAAAAATCTTAACAACAAAGACTAATGCATGGTCAATTAAAAATTAAATAGCAATTATAGAAAATTGAGGTAGCTAATTGCTACATATTTGTGAATATATAATTGTAAACTAAACGAAATTTATAGAAAATCGAAGATCATGAGTTTTGGTTATAACTATTTTTTTAGAAAAGTAATTAAAAGAAATTCGATTTGAGATTGAAAACACAATATCTAAAACTAGTTTAGGATATCAGATTTATGATTTATTTTCTCTTTCAACTTCACAATTCTCCATTTTAGCTTAAGGTTCTTAATTAACTTGAATAATTTTTTACAATACTAACTTATTCTTTATTTTAACTAATCGATATGAAATGTCAAAAATTCGGTTATAACGACTTTATGTTAAAAAAAACATATTTGACAAAATCAATGGTTAAGAAAATGATATCTAGCTACACCGAATACTTCCCAAATAAACTAAAATTCATATCAAAATTCATGTTTTGGGAATACCGCGAGGTAACCCTCAATTTTTGCAAATTCCGCGAGGTGCTCACAAATTTCGACTATTCCGCGTGGTAACCCCGAGTTTTCTAAAATGTCCGTCAAATGACCATTTGTTATCTCCACCGTTTAAAACTGTTAAATCATTTTTTTATTAAAAAAAATTAATAAAGAAGTTAATATGTAATTTTTTAAAATAAAAAAACAGTCAGCCAATATTAATTAAAGAAAGAAATAAAATGCAACAATTAATTATTTAGCATCTATCCTAATATCCTTCTCTACGCTCTCATCATCTCCGTACATCTACAAAAATTCAGCCGCTAACTCAAGGAATTGCCACGAAGAACCTGCAACGAAGAATTAGATTTGTCTCGTGCAATTCAAAACCATGAAAACAGTTGAATCCATCTCGTTTTTGCAATTCAAAACCATGAAAACAGTTGAATCCATCTCGTTTTTTCCTAGATATGTAAATTAGGAATTTTAGAAATGGTGATATTTTTTATGGTGATGTTCAGCAATTATGATAAAGAATCGTTTGTGGCTTCACTATTCTCAGCCGCTTGCATCAGTGAAAGAAAGGTGGTGTTGCATTTTTTATTTCTTTCTTTAATTAATGTTGGCTGACTGTTTTTTATTAAAAAAAATACATATTAACTTCTTTTTTAGTTTTTTTTTATAAAAATATAATGATTTAATAGTTTTGAACGGTGGAGATAACGGAGGGTCATTTGGCGGACTTTTTAGAAAACTCGGGGTTACCACGAGAAATAGTTGAAACTTGTGGACACTTCGCGGAATTTTCAAAACATGAGAGTTACCTCGCGGAATTTCCGTTCATGTTTTTATAAAAAAAAAATTGTCAACACAATATCGAAATCAAAATTTCATTTTTATTATTTTTTTCTTCTTCTAGATTTAGACTTTAATTTAATAATAATATTTTAATTTTTCTATGTTCAGTTTAATTATTTTATACCTTAAATCCTAAACTAAGAAATCCTAAACCCTAAAGCACAAACTCTAAACCCTAAAACATAAACCCTAAATTATAAATTATAAACCCTACACTTTTAAAATATAAACCCTAAAATTCTAAACCCCAAATTCTAACACCTAAATCTTAAACTCTTAACCCTAAATCTTATTTATTAACCCTAATTTAAGATTTAAGATATAAAATAAACAAGTAAAACCTAAAAGGAGTATACAAGATAGTATAACCACTCCTTTGGTCTGCAATATGCAACTCCAACCCAGTGTGATTACCATCCAAAAAAAATTGGCGCCACTGATTAGAAGCTTAATAACTATTAAAATTTAATACCAATTTTCAAATCGTGAAATTATCTGCGTACAAAAGGTCAGATTTTAAAGGTAAATATGAGATCTAGTTTATGCCTTTCTTCATGGGGCTTGGTTCAAGTGAGGACGCGTGGGGAGGAAAGGAATGAGGACCAATCAGATGCGTTCAATAATTCGACCGCGTCGAATTTTTCCCGAATTATTCAGCAAAAATTCGGGAAAAATTCGGAAAAAACGGGAAAAATTCGGATAAAAAAATGGATATGTGTGCACATAAAATACACTGTTGTGTGCATACGCTAGAACGTGTGTGTTCATATATCATAACGTGTGTGTGCATGTGATATCAGCGCGTGTGCATGCTTGGAAACAAGTGTTCATGCTCAGAGACATGTGTGCATATCAAATACATTGTTGTGTGCATACTCCACAACGTGTGTGTGCATATGCTTCGGCGTGTGTGCATGCCCAAAAACATGTGTGCTCATGCATTGGAATAATACGTGTGTTCATATGCCACCATAAGTGTGTTCATACGCCTCAACGTGTGTGTTCATACGTCACAACATGTGTGTGCATATGACCTTAGTGTATGCATGTCCAAAAACATGTGTATGCATAGTCCATGGCTTATGTTTACGGGTCACATCGAGTGTGTTCATACGCTACAACGTGTGTGCATACGCAATAACGTGTGTGTGCATGTCTGAACAACGCTTGTGTGCATTGCCAGCAGAAGAGCGTGTGCAGAAGGGAATAATACAGCCGAATTTTTCGGGAATAATACGGCCATGTCTGTTTTTTTCGCGTCCTTAATCCTTTCCTAAAGCTCCATCCTCACTAGATCTTTTCCCCTCTTCATGCACTTTTGGGACACACAGCAGTTATAATTCAAATAGAAATTCAAAAATTAGAATATAATCTGAACAAAATAAATCAAATTCAAAGTTGAGTAAGGACTAAGGATCTATTGAGTAGAAATATGTCAAGTTTCAACTTCACTTGTAAGTATGACACCAGTTTCGAATATTCGTTTCGATTATAATGGCCTAGCATCTTTTATGGAGAAAAAAATGAGTAGAAATCTTATGACACAAAAGTGAGTAAAAAATGCACAAATACATACATGCATATTTATATACATGTAAAATATATATTTATAAACACACTTTTCGAATAAATGTGCACATTTTAAAAACTAAACGTTTTTATTTATTAGACAATATACTTTTCTATATTATCTTTAGATATTTGTGTTTTTTATGTCGGGTTCATTTTGGACCTCAATCCTTCTTTTTAGAAGGTAATAGTACAAAACATTTACTATTGCAATATCCTCATACTTTAAAAACAATAGATAAGATTGATAGCGTTATTGTTGATCATATCAAAAATATTGATCATATAAACAAACGAATTAATGTTATTATGATAGTCCTGATTTTGATCAAGCACGAATTTTGCGTTCGTATAATAATTTAGTTGGCATGAATGCAAAATATATATATAGACTAGAGTTTATGATGGAAGAGCAGATGAATGTGGTCCGGTGCACGTCACCATAGGCGATGGTGGCAACCGCGAGGGTCTTGCCACAGAGTAAGTCTATAAAAACATTTTAAATATTTATTTTCTTCATTTTACATTTTTTCATATCGTAATAAAATTATAATTATAATTTTTTTTTACAATAAGTACATATAAGTAAAAAAGATTATAAGTTTGGCAAAGCTAAGTTATAATATTAACAAAAAGGCTTTGCTAAACAAAAGGTAAGGTATAATTTCAATTAATCTGTTAATTATTTCTTGCAAAATAAGTAAAATAAATGATATATGTGTGGAGTTTCAAATGAGGTATACTCTTACAATAAATAAAGAGAAATAGTATTGAATATACAACAAACAAATTAAAAAGATAAGTTTCAATTGGTATAGTTGTTTATGTCTGTATAGGTACTTGTTCAATTTGCTTTCTTCAGAGGTATGTCCTACACATGAACAAGTATGTATGAGCACATGAACAAGTCTTACATATGAACAATTAGTTTTTTGGTGTAAACTTGTAAAAATTTACAAAAAATGCCACTATTATAAGAAAATAAAGAGCATTCGCTTTATGCAGGTGCGGACGCATGATTGTAGTCCAGTGGGGGCTAAAATCTCGAAGAGTAAAATATTACCGTCTACCTTACACAAAACCCTAAACTGTAATGTTTAATTCTACCATCTATTTTACACAAATAATCTTAATTTCAAACAACAAACTCTATATCCAAACTTCAAATGAAATTTTACTCAAAATTGACCAAAAATTACACAAATTAAACAAATTTCATCATTACAGACTACTTTCACTGCGTAATCTCAACAAATTTGTATAAAAATTAATTTATAAAATTTACAAATCCATAAACCCTAAATTTTGAAAGTTTTGACACAAATAAGGATAAATATAGTGAAAATATTACATATCTTATTGAAAAATTGTGTGCAAATTTGGATCAATTTTTAGTATTTTTGAGAATTATACATAATAAATCCTATGTAAAAAATATTTTTTAAATTGGAAAACTACAAAAATTAGTTTGAATTTTTTTGGGAAAAAAAAATTTAAAATTTTTTGATGAGGGAAAAGAAATCCCGTATAAATTTTTAAAAAAAAATTGTTTTTTTTTTCAAAATTCCAGTGGGGGCTGTAGCCCCCACTGGGCCCCACATGCGTCCGCCCATGGCTCTATGCACATTTATTATAGAAAAATGCCACTATTACACCACACACAAAATTTTAAATCACTTATCTTATGACAATTGCTTCATCATATTTATTTTTCAAACCATGCTATACACGTTTCATGTTGTTCAATTCATAATAATATTTTTGGAAATTTCGTTTGGTAACTCAAAGTTTTTGACTTTTTCGCGAAATACTATTAGTTTTTGACAATTTCGCGTGGTAAGCTTGAGTTTTTAATTTTTCTCGCCGGATACATCTCCATCCATTTCACTCAAAATAAATATTAATCCTAAACCCCCAAACCCATAACCCTAATTCCCTAAGCCCTTAACTCTAAAAACCCCTAAGCCATAAATATAACCCTAATTCCCTAATCCCTTAACCCTAATTCCCTAAACCCTTAAATACCATTAGCCATTAGGGTTTATTTATATTTTTTTGGAAACCGTTAGTATTTAACGATTTGGGTATTTCGTAAAAAAATTAAAGTTAACATATTTTAAGTTAAATGGATGGAGGGGTATCCGGCGAAAAAAATTAAAAACTCAGGGTTACCACACGAAATGGTCAAAACTTGAGGGAATTTCGCAAAAAATTCAAAAACTCAGGATTACTAGGTGAAATTGTCAAAACCTGAGGGGATTTCGCAAAAATCAGACAAAATTTTCGTAATATTTTTATATTAATATTAATTTATATTTAACACTTCATATTCTAATTTATCTTTTAATTATATTAAGATCATATTAGTTGTACATTTAACTTGAATAGGGTTTAGGGGTAGATTGAATTTTTATTTAAAAAATAAAATAATGGCAAAATGCCATTTTAAAACTTGAAGCTGCGTGTACGTGCCCATTCATTTATATTTTTTTCAATTTTTTGGGTACGTACACGCTATTCGTGTACGTGTTACTGTCGATAATTTTTAAAAAAATTACCATGGACATATGTTTTGAATACGTGCCTCTTTACTATATAAATAGAAAATGTATTTAGATGTGGTATATTTTTAATGTATTTTGTATAAAAATATTATAGGATAAGTGGTTTGGTTCTAGAATAAAAAATGAGAAATAAAATGAACCTAAACCGCATAAGACCAAGGTTTTTCAGTTTGGTTTTTATCCTCCATTTTGAGAAATTTGGTTTTTGGTTTCGTCCTAGATTTAGACTAATTCCCATCTCTATCTAAAGCTATCTCGTGACCAGGGTCTAGATTCATAACATGAATTCACATGTCTATTAAAAAATAGCATCGATGAAAGTCTAATTTGAACCATATATTTGTCTTAATCTGGAAGATTTGCATTGCTTCTTACTCTTTACTATAAGAGCTATATCTCCTTGCTTGAATTTGGATGTCTATTATAAGCAAAATGATCAACGAAATGGGTTTCAATAAATTGCATGAAGTAACTGTACGCGTTGATGTTGATCATATTATTATGTTATAAGGTACAACGACCCACAGCCGGAGATCTCCCTGTTCAGAGAAGCAAGCTTCGGGCATGGAGAGTTAGAGGTTGTGAATGCAACTCATGCATTGTGGACTTGGATTAGAAACCATGACGACCAAGGTTTTATTTCTGATTCGGTTTGGCTGACAAGTGTCTCCTCCATCCACAATTGCTAACTTAAATTAATTTCAAACAATAGTACTATATAGTAAGGCGAAGATCGATGCCATTATCAAACTTCATGAGCCTCGATAACTTAGAAATAAAGGTGTTGACTATTTGTTTTTAAATTAAGCTCATTTTTTATATTTATTTGCATATTATTGTTACATCGCGATCCTAGGATCCGAACTTGGAATATATGAAACTTTAAAATGATGTTGATCATATTTATAATACCCCTCATTTCTATAAGGATATTTGGGTAATTTTTTCCAACCTTCGTTCGGTAATTATTTCATTTTCGGAGAAGTTAGAATTTTTCGTAACGTTTATGAGATCCGAAACAAATCCTTGAGTGGTATAAAATACATTCGATGTATTTTCGGGACTTAGAATATTTGTTTGGATACAAACATATAATTTCTAGGGTTAAAACCATACCCATACATGTTCTCGGACAAAAATGGGCAAAAGAGGCCGAAATTGGCTTTGACCGCACCCGCGGTCAGGCACCGCACCCCGCGGTGGCAGTCGTGTGCTGGACGAAGCTCGCCGGCATGGGTGCCGCATGTCCTTCGTCGTGTCGGTCGCCTACCTTCTTGGACCATGACTCACCTGCTTGTTTGGCGTATTTAAGGAGAGGATATGGGAGGCTTGAGGGCACCCGAAATCTCTCTCTCTCCTTCATCCTCTTGCTTCCATTGTCGCCGAAAAGTGCAAGCTCTCGCCGGAGCTCTCGTTGGTGTTGGTGGTACTCTCAAGGAGGTCTTTGGAGTTGCAAGGAGTCCAAAAGTTGGAGCCACCACGAATCGAGCCCCCTTCGTCTTCCCCGGTGAGTTTCTTCTTCGTCTCGCCGCTGTAGCTCGACAGCACCCTTCGCCGCACCCGCGGTGGGCCTGGGCGTGAGTGGTTGTGGCTTGGGCTTTGTGATCTCGTTTGGGACTTTCGTTCCTTCGATTTCGTCTTTCTTTAGATTCGGATATTTTATTATCGAATCTAACTTAGGGTTTCATTATGGGTCGATCCGTAGGAAATTATAATCCGAGTTCTTCCTCGTTTTGGATCCGGAAACCCGTCATCTTGAGCTTCGTTGAGCTTCGTCTAAATCTAAGGCAAGTGGCGGTTCGCTCTTGCTTAATCATTCCATGTTTCATTAATTATCAATTGCGTTTAATTGTTAATTAAATTGGAGTGATCTGTGGTTTTCGTTTGGGAACTAATTTTATAAATAAGGTGATTAAAATGTGATATTATAATAGGTTGTATATATTGCTAGAAACAACGCTATTATATTTGTTAATAACTGTAATGGTTTTGTTGTTGATTTAAATGTAAACTTTAATGCTAAATTAGCACGAGGATTCATAGGAATGCTAATTTCAGTTAAGGATTAGTCGTTTCTTTATAACTTGGTACTAGTAGGAATAATTTCCTAATACTTTTAAAGGTCATGACCCATTGATTCCTAACCACCGTTAAGGTAGGAAGTGTTAAGCACCTTGCTAGTGCAATTTGGGTGGATGTAATGTCACCCTGTGTATTAAAAAGCTCGTAGTTACTCGAGATAATATTAAAAGCCTTAACATTAATTAAGCACCTTGTTAAGTGCAATTTGGGTGGATGTAATGTCACCCTGTGTATTAAAAAAGCTCGTAGTTACTCGAGATAATATTAAAAGCCTTAACATTAATTAAGTACTTTGTTAAGTGCAATTTGGGTGGACGTAATGTCACCCTGTGTATTAAAAAGATCGTAGTTACTCGAGATAATATTAAAAGCTTTAACAGTAATGTGCGTGTTGTAATTAAATAAGATAAGTACGGCGATACACATAATTAATAAACCTTGGGCGAGAAGTACAATGTGGAAACTCGTCTGGGCTTCAGTTAAAGTAAGTCCTCTTTCCAATCTGGATTCGCACTAAGCGGTGAGGTTGGTCGTGGACCCAAATAGTCAAGTCGCTTTTAAATGCTTGTGTAAAACTATAACGTTCCCAAACAGTTGTCATAATTTCCCGTAAGACTCATTTCCTTTGGAGTCTCCTTTTAAGTGCATACCTAATAATTAATCATTCCGTGAATGTTTCGGGTTATATATCGTTCCTTCGGTTATTATTCGAGGAACAATGATAGTAAATGGTTACGATCACTAGAACCATTCTGTTTTTACCCTTGCATAGTCTTTTATTAGACTAACCAACCAGGTTTTATTCCATGCATGGTTGGCTGGTGTCATCCGTCCTATACGGCACATCAGTGGTTGGATTCCCGAAGTCAAAGTAACTAGTTGAAGGATAAGCAAGGGTCGAATCCCACAGGGAGGAGTTATCTTTCTTAATGCAGATTAGTATGCCAAAGTAACAAAGGGGGGAATTTTTGGTTGATTGCAAGTAAACAAAGTAAACAAAACAAAGGTTTTTAATCAATTGGGAAAAAGCACTTAGCCAGACAAATATTCACCATTCATTTGATTGATTGATCCTAGATTATCTCTATTCCTTCCTATGATTATTCATGTCCCTATTCTGAATTAGTTACCAGTCCAACTAGTCTTGATAACCCTAACTATCAAACGCATAAGAAACTATCAAGATTTAGAACAATAGCAGCAAGAAGCATAAGAATTAACCAGGATACATGCAACACCACAACTCGCAGTATTTAACACATAATCAATTCTCTTTCATAATAAACTAGTCCAACTAGTCCTAGAATATCATGGTTGCTACACAAGGTAAGGGATTTCAACTCGAAATATCCAAACCCTAGCAATAGACAATTACTAATATCAACTAGTTGATCAGGCGAGTCAAATCAACAAGAATCAATAGGAATAAGCTCAAGAAAAAGATATAATCAAAAGGAATAGGAATAGAATTATAACTTCACAATTATATATCAAATGAAGGCTTCAACTGTCGGACTAAGCAAAGGGTGCTTAGTTCTTCATAGTTTTGAAACAAAAACTCAAAGGGAAAAACAATGCTGAATTCTAAGATTCGATAATAATATCCTCCAAAGTAGCTGCTAACAGCTAGATTATAAACCTAGCCAAAACCTAGTTTCCATAAGATAGGAAACACAATCTAAAAGGAAAATAAAATAAAATAACAAAATGGAAATAAAAGAAAAAGAAATAAAGAAATGAAAGTAAAATAATAAACTCGGACAAAATCTTCTCGCGCACGTTTGACGATGGTTTTCCGCGACCGCGGAAAAATCTCGCTCTCGCTGCTCTCGACTTTTCCGCGACCGCGGCTTTGGTGTTCGTGACCGCGGATTCTTCGTTGTAGCTCTTCTTTGCTTCTTTCTTCGTCTTCTCTCGTGGCTTGTCTCCATCTTCAATATATGTTCATTTAAGCTCTTCTACGCCACCAATATCATACTCTTTTTCCTCAACTCCATACTCCACAATAACGCTCTAAACATCTCCAAATGGTACCCAAAACACTGGTAACAACTCCTAGTTAAACCCTACAAAGTAGCGCTGATCAAACTCCCCCATGCTTAAACCTTGCTCGTCCTCGAGTAAGCTAATAGAAACATACTCCTCCAATCAAAGCCCCAAGGTCTCAGGAAACACAGAAGAACCATCTCTACTAAGAATTGCACCTAATCATGAATCTCCAAGGCACCAACACAGTACTCACAACACATACACCATCCAAGCTTAAAGGAAAGCAGAGTACTTCCCCCAAGCTTAACCCGAACACCATAGAGTGAAAGTAACCATCTAATCCTAACCTCCATCTATCTTCTTATGCCTCTAAGAGTGACCTACCCGAATCCTCCTTATATCACCTCTTCTTATGTCACCACGCCAGGAAAAATGAGGAATCCTAATAATCACTCTTCTTCTTTTCACTCATTTTGCCAAGGCGCCCTTTCGGGTTTTCACCAAGCCACTCATTTTATTTTTCAATAGATGGGCTCACATAAACTCATATCACTCTTGACCTTTTATTACCCCAGCCTAATGTGTAACACCCCCAAATTTCCTCTTGAAAGTATTACTGTCAGTGACCTTGGATTCCACATCCCGAAGTCACCCTAGGCTTTTCCAGTTGATATAAATCATCAAATAACAATTATGATACAAAATATCATAACCTTCGATTAAAACCATAGTCGCGGAATTTCAACACAATTCCAAATACGACCAAATACATCAGAAATACAGCGGAAGTCTTTATAACACAGAGTAGTCTTAATACAAGACCTTTTTAATACAACGGAAGTCTTTGAAATAACAACAGGGTCTTGATCGCAATGATCACCCACCAAGGATCCTTAACCTGGATAACACTCTTCAAAACACTGTTTGCCTTCTTAGTCGTTCTAGCCTTTTTGGACCTGCAACTTATCTGATGTGCCGAATCGAACGGATGACACCAACCAACAATGCAGATAACAATTGCGGTTGGTTAGTCTAAATAAATAGACCATGCAAGGGCACAAAGCAGAGTGGTTCGAAGTAGTCGTATTAGGTTAGGCTCATCGTCCCTCGAATAATAGTCGAGTATGATAGTCAACCACCATACTGCTACTAGAATATATGAAAAGGCATGATCAAGAGATGATTCTGGAAGACCGAGTCTTACAGCAATCAATCCCAAAAGAAGACTTCAACTGAAATGAGCCTTATAGGAAAATTATGATGAATGTTTGGGAACATTAATACACACAAACGTTAACATTAATACACACAAACGTTTAAAACAAGTTGGTGTTTTGGTTCACAACCAACCTCACCGCTTAACGCGAATTCAGATTAGAAAGAGAACTTTACTCTGACCCAAGTCAAGACGAGTTCTCCTAACTGCACTACTCTTAGCTGCAATACTCTCCCAACAGTATACTAAAATATGTGCATCACCGCACTATCTTAATCACAACGACACTTAACTTAATCATAACGGCACTTAACTTAATCACAACGGCACTTAACTTAATCATACAAAAAAAACACATCACTCTTATTCCTTAAGAAGTTCGAAAGAACTCTGCGTATGAGATAACGCTTATCACTATACTCCTTAGGTGTATTTAGACAATTCTCTATACTGAATCCTTATTACCTCAGGATCATCAACATATCCTATCCTTAAACTGTGACCTTTCTATTTAAGTGGTCACCTCTTAACACAATAACTTTACAACTTAATCTTCTTCAAGGAGTTGCACCTTAAGCCTTATAGATGACATACTCACAAGATGTCAATCCTTAACAGTTCCCAAGAGTCATAACTCTTCATCCTCTGGAAATTTCACTTATCGAGTCCAACGACTCGTACTGTCTTTAAACGACTTATTTCTAACTTAAAATCCTTATATTCCTCACACAATCTACTATCCATCCAGGACTTAATTGCATCATTTCCTTATATTACCTCAAATGAATCTCAAATAGATCTTCCCAAAGGATACCTATGATTTCGTACACTTGACTTTCCCAAAAGCTTTAACTGTTGGTCCTACATGGATCATACTTTACTTATGATCCTGACCATCCTAACTCCGGATTTCACAGTCTTACTCAAGACCACAATAGGGAAAACGAGTTCCTGAAGAATTATTCCCTTAATCAATTATTCTTTCACAACACTTTATCCACACTAATGCTTACAGCATGATTAAGAGCAGCTACAAAGCTTTAAACCTTAGGGTGACAATTAAGCCTACCCAGAGTACAACTACCAAAGTTTATTAATTATGTGCTTAACTGCACTTATCTTATCACAACACAAGTTTATTACACAGGGTGACCTTACGTCCACCCAGATTGCACTTACAAGGTGCTTAAACTTATTAATTATGTGCTTAACCGCACTTATCTCATTAAATTATAACACACACACACACACTATTAAGGCTTTTAATATTTATTCCGACTAACAACGGAGTTTAACTCACAGAGTGACAATTATGCCCACCCCGATGCACTTACAAGGTGCTTAATTAATATTACCTCGAGTAACTACGAGGATTTACTCACATGGTGACAATTATGCCCACCCCGATGCACTTACAAGGTGCTTAAATTAACTCACAGGGTGACAATTAAGCTCACCCCGATGCACTAGCTAGGTGCTTAATACACAGGGTGACAATTATGCCTAACCCAATTGCGCTTGCAATGCGCTTAAACACCTCCTACCTTAACGGGTGGTAGGAAGCAATGGTCATGACCTTAAATTATTCGGAAATAATCCCGGTGAGTACCACGTTATAAAGAAACGACTAATCCTTACCTAGACTAGCGTTCCTACGAATATTAAATTATAAAGAAACGACAAATCCTTACTTGGACTTAGCGTTCCTACGAATACTCGTGCTAACTAACAGTTCAACACAATAATTATCCACATCAAAGCCATCCTGGCAATCATTTTAAACACAGATATAATAGAAACGACTAATCCTTACCTGGACTTAGTTTCCCTACTAACCCACTTGCTATTCTAGCATTAAGTTCACATTAAATTAACAACAATACCATCACAGTAATTAACACACAATAATCGTGCTAATTAAACAGTTCACTTTAATTGTCCTAGCCCAAATCCGAACAGCAGAATATTCCCGAATCTGCATTCAATACGGTTTTGGCCATAACTTTAGTTATACAACTCGGAATCCAATTCCGCGAAGTTCCAGACGCTCGTATGAAAGTCTACTATTTACTGAGCTTAACCCCAACTTTATCAAAATTACATAACTGGCCCAGTATTTCCGGCAGTGCACGAACAAGTCCTTTAGGCAACATATATCTATAATAGCGTTGATCTAGCAGATATACAACCTATTATAACATCACCTTTTTAATTACGTTATTTATGAAATTAGTTCCCAAACGAAAACAACGGTTCATTCCAATTTAATTAACAATTAAACAATTGATAATTAATGAAACATGGAATGATTAAGCAAGAGCGAACCGTCACTTGCCTTAGGTCCGACGAAAGCTTAGCAAGGCGGGGAAGATGACGGGGCCATGTGTTGGGGCTCGATTCGTGGTGGCTCCAACTTCTGGACGCCTACACCACCTTGAGAGCACCACCAACACCAACGAAGCTTCGGCGACAACTCCGGCGAAAGCTTGCAACTTCGGCGACTCCGGCGAAGGCTTTTGGAAGAGATATGGCCGAGAGAGAGAGAGCTCAAAGAGAGGATAGATTTGTGAGGGGGAAGAGAGAAAGATGAGAGAGAGATTGGCTTATATAGCCTAGATATTTTGTATAAAATATCTCAACAAATATCTCAACAAATATCTCACATAAATATCTTACACAAATATCTTGCGTAAATATCTTACACAAATATCTTGCGTAAATATCTTACACAAATATCTTGCGTAAATATTTAAGCCTTGAAATTACATCGAATGTAATTTATTCCACTCAGGGAATTATTACGGAGAGCAAGGATTTTACCGAAAATCCAAACCCCACTGAAAGCGAAAAAAAATTATCGAACGAAGGATGGGAAAATTACCCAAATACCCTTACTAAAAATGAGTGGTATTACATAATGTTGGTACAAGCCACCTGCTTATTACCTAAGCCGCCCTTTCAGGTTTTCGACTTATCTTAGGGTTTTCTTTTTGTATTTTTTCAAATTGTATGACTTTTTTCATTTTTTTTTCTTCAGACGACTAGCAAGTATAGATCACTCCCACATGCTTAAACATTGCATTGTCCTCAATGTAATGAAAGACAAAAAAATGAAGCATAGGGAAAAGCAGAAAAGTACTCACAACCGTCGCCCAAGGGGCTTGAACTTGGAAGTTATTGCTGGCGGTAAAATAATAAAAGCACATGTCGCTGGTGTTGCGGCGTCTTCAAACTCAATCAAACTCTACCGTGCAACCAAATAAATCCACTGTAAGGTATTGTGGTGTAGCAAAGAAATCGGAGTTGCACAACCTTCAACGAACACATAAAGTAGCCCGAATGTAATCGTGTCATGGACTCTGGTGTTCCTCCTCCTCAGTTGTCGACTGTTGGGCCATCATCGTTGCCAAATAAAAATGTGGGGCGAATATCTCCTCCTTGGCAGCATAATGCGCACCATCTCTCGTAGTAGAACTCGGACAACTGGCCTTCGGTAGAACAATTTTTGTTTTTTTTTGTTTTGTTTTTGCGAGCAGGTAAAGGAGACTTACAGTGGCTTTTTCGCGACTGCGGAAAAATGTCCGCACCCACGGAAAAGTTGCTGGTGCGAGATTTCACCTTCTTCAATGTGGCTTCGGGTCTCCTACCTGTAGGTTAGTCTAAACGCAAAACAAAAACAAAAGCAAAAACAAAATAACACAAGATAAAACAAAAATAACTAAAGACATGGAATAAAAAGACAAGAAAAGAAAAACATACATCGGGTTTCCTCCCGAGCAACGCCTTAGTTATTGTCGTGGCATCGACATAGTGCTCTCCCACTCAACTTGGGTTGCTCACATCAATTGAACACTCGGGGCTACCATCCGGAGGGTGTCGCTTTGCATCATCTATGTTGAAACCGACTCTCAATCCCGTCAAATTCCATTATGAGCGAACCGCTGCTCACATCAATCTTTGTACCTGCCGTGTTCATAAACGGCTCTCCTAGCATCACGAGGGTTACGTCCTTATCTTGCACCGTATCCATCACAAAGAAGTCTGCATGGAAAACCAACTTGTCAACCTCTACCATCACATCCTGCACCACTCCTTTTGGATACACATAGGAATTGTCCGCTAGCTGGATCACAATCCCCGTCTTCTCTAATGGCCCGACCTCTAAAGACTCGTACAGCGAGAGAGGTAAAATGTTGATAGAGGCACCTAAATGCAGCATAGCATTTTCAAACAGGGTGCCATCTATCTGCAGGGAATAGTGAACATGCCCGGATTACTGCATTTCTTGGGCAACCGCTTTTGCAGCATAGCGGATACGTTCTCACTGACCTGGACCTTCTTTTTCTCCTTCACCACTTTCTTCCGCTTTATCTTGCACAACTCTTTCAAGAATTTGGCATAGCAAGGGATACTTTGAACGAGTTTTATCAAAAGAATATTTACATCGCAGTTGCTGAAGGTTTCAAATAAATCTTTGTCGTTCTCCACCTTTCTGGTGTCCTTCAGAGCCTCAGAGAATGGAGCGGGTGGCTTTAATGAACTGAGAGGAGGGAAGTTGGGGCGCATATACTCGTCGTGGGCAGCTTCCAAGTCATTTGGAGCTCTAGGAAGTTTTCCGCGGTCGCGGACTTCCTCTCCGCAGTCGCGAAAATCTTCGATTAACTCCTCTTCAGCAAAAACATTTCCGCGATCGCGGAAATCTGTCCGCGGTCGCGAAAAAGCGTCGATTTTTTTCTCGCCTCCAGAAACAAATCCGCAATCGCGGCCTTCTTCTCCGCGGTCGCGGAAATCTTCCTGTTGGCTTTGACTGTCCTCCACCTGTGTACCGCTCCTCAGTGTCATGGCATATACGTTCTCCCTCGGGTTTACTACCGTTTGAGATGGTAGTTTCCCCGAATCCCAGGCTTCCAGTATGCTCACTGCGATGGAGATCTGCCCCACTTGCTTCTCTAAGTTCTGAATACTCGACTGCATCTCTTGATTTTGTTGGACCATAGTATTTCCCAACGTTGTTACAATCTGAGCGAGGGTCTCCTGATTCTTGGTCAACGCTTGAATTTGTTGATCCGTAGTGCTTACCAACGTTGATACGCTCTGGGTGAGAGACCTGATCATGTCATCGCTAGACATAGATGAATTTGAGCTTTGGCCTTGGGGTCTTGGGTCATATGGAGCTCGAAATTGTTGTTGTTGACCCCTAGACTGTTGATACTGTTGTGGGAGCGGTAGGAATTGTGGAGGCCTCTGGTGATACTCTTGATTGTCTTGGCCTTGAGGAATACTCTGCTGATTCCCGTACCTCAGATTTGGGTGATCTCTCCACCCTGGATTGTATGTGTTGGAGTACGGATCATATCTTGGCCTTAGAGGGCCGTATCCTCCAATAGCATTCACCTCAGCAGTGGGTTCCTGCAGCGTGGGACATGCATTGGTCGGATGCATCGTGGCATAGCATATCCCACATGATTTGACTTGTTGTTGGCCACCCTTCATCATGTATCTCCTCATCATCTCCTTCATCTCAGCCATCTCACAAAGTATTGAGGAATTGGGCTGAGAGTCTGCAGCTTTGACTGATTGGGCGCCTTCCCTCTCACGGAATTGTCTTGAGCCCTCAAATAGCTCAAAGAAGACCTCATATACTTCAGTAAGCATCTTGTTCAAGATGTTTCCTCCACAAGCTACGTTCACCATCCAACGCTCATCGTCAAGAAGACCACCGTACAAATAAAGTATGAGGTCTTGGTCTGAATACCCATGGTAGGGGCAGCTAGAAATCAGCCTCTTGAACCTCTCGTAGTACTCGTACAACGTCTCAGCATCCTGTTGTTCGATGTTGCTGATGCTCCTCTTTAGGCTGTTGAGCTTAGTTGCAGGGAAATACTTCTCTAGGAAGGCTTTCGTCATCTTGGCCCATGTGTCAATGCTCCCTGGGGCCAAATAGTAGAACCAATCATTGGCCGCATCCTTTAGAGAGAAAGGAAAGGCCCTCAGCTTGATTTGGTCCTTAGTAACGCCCTTTGGCTTCATGCTGGTGCAGACGGCATGGAACTCGGACAAATGCTTATTGGAGTCTTCTCCACTCATCCCATGGAAGTGGGGGAGTAAGTGGATTAACCCGGACTTCAGCTCGAAATTTACGCCATCCGCCAGCTCAGGGAACTGCACAGCCAGCGGTTACTGCTGCAGATTAGGGGCAGTCAACTGCCTCAACGTGGGTGCGTCGTCAGCCATCTCAAAACAAGGATTGTCAAAACACAGCGCTCTGTTTGTCTTGCGGTTCCTAGAAAGTGTTCTCTCAATCTCTGTATCACAAGCTAGAAGTGGAGAGTCAGTAGCACGGGTGTGGACCATAAGTTAGGTCCACACAAAAATTGGCACACAAATACACACAAAGAAAAATCAAAACATGCGTCCCCGGCAACAACGCCAATTTGATAGGGCGTTTGTCGTGACACCTAAACAAAATAATCCTTAAAAACCTAACTAAGTAGAATAGGCAAGCAAGGGTCGAATCCCACATGAATGAGTTATCTTTCTTAATGCAGATTAGTATGCCAAAGTAATAAAGGGGGGAATTTTTGGTTGATTGCAAGTAAACAAAGTAAACAAAACAAAGGTTTTTAATCAATTGGGAAAAAGCACTTAGTCAGACAAATATCCACCATTCATTTGATTGATTGATCCTAGATTATCTCTATTCCTTCCTATGATTATTCATGTCCCTATTCTGAATTAGTTACCAGTCCAACTAGTCCTGGTAACCCTAACTATCGAACGCACAAGAAACTATCAAGATTTAGAACAATAGCAGCAAGAAGCATATGAATTAACCAAGATACATGCAACACCACAACTCGTAGCATTTAACACATAATCAATTCTCTTTCATAATAAACTAGTCCAACTAGTCCTAGAATATCATGGTTGTTACACAAGGTAAGGGATTTCAACTCGAAATATCCAAACCCTAGCAATAGACAATTACTAATATCAACTAGTTGATAAGGCCAGTCAAATCAGCAAGAATCAATAGGAATAAGTTCAAGAAAAAAGATATAATAAAAAAGAATAGGAATAGAATTATAACCTCACAATCATATATTAAATGAAGGCTTCAATTGTCTGACTAAGCAAATGATTCTTAGTTCTTCATAGTCTTGAAACAAAAACTCAAAGGGAAAAACAATGCTGAATTCTAAGATTCGATAATAATATCCTCCAAAGTGGCTGCTAACAACTAGATTATAAACCTAGCCAAAACCTAGTTTTCATAAGATATGAAACACAATCTAAAAGGAAAATAAAATAAAATAACAAAACGGAAATAAAAGAAAAAGAAATTAAGAAATTAAAGTAAAATAATAAACTCGGACGAAATCTTCTCGCGCGCGTCTGACGATGGTTTTCCGCGACCGCAGAAATAGCTTCCGCGATCGCGGAAAATTCTATTTCGCTCTCACTGCTCTCGACTTTTCTGCGACCGCGGCTCTGGCGTCCGTGACCGCGGATTCTTCGTTGTAGCTCTTCTTTGCTTCTTTCTTCGTCTTCTCTCGTGGCTTGTCTCTATCTTCAGTATATCTTCATTTAAGCTCTTCTATGCCACCAATATCATACTCCTTCTCCTCAACTCCATACTCCACAATAACGCTCTAAACATCTCCAAATGGTACCCAAAATACCAGTAACAACTCCTTGTTAAACCCTATAAAGTAGCGCTGATCAGCAACCTTTGCTTAGTACGATGATTGAAGCCTTCGTTTGTATTTGGTTGTGAGATTATAACTCTATTTCCTTTCCTTTGATTATATTGATTCTCTTTGTGCTTCATCCCATTGATTCTTGCTGATTTGACTAGCCTGATCATCTAGTTGGTATTAGTGATTTTCTATTGCTAGGGTTTGGATATTTTTGGTTGAAATCCCTTATCTTGTATAGCAACCGCAATTTACAAGAACTGGTTGTAAATGTTTATTGTGAAGAGAATTGATTACATGTCGAGTACTGACTAGTTGTTAAGTATTGCATGTATCCTGCTTAATTCATATGCTTGCTGCTGCCGTTAGATTGAATCTTGATGGTTTCTTGATTGTTTAATGGTAAGTATTTTCAGGGTTGGTTGACCTGTCTATATACATAAGATCAGAATAGGAATATTCATTGGTAGAAATTGGAGATAATTTAGGATCAACCAATCAAACTGAAGTGTGGATATTTATCTGGCTAAGTTACTTCTCACCCATTGATTACATCTTTTGCATTAATTTACATTGTTTCTTGATACAAAACTAAATCCCCCCTTTTGTTACTATTGGCATACAATCTTTGCAATTAGTAAGATTGCTTACCTCCCTGTGGGATCGATCCTTATTTACCCTACTACGTTAGTTAGGTTTTTGAGGTTATTTGTTAGAAGTCTACGACAAACCCCTCATCATGCACATACAAGTCAAAATTTATGCAAACACATGCCAAAACATATGCATATTTTGTGAAATGCATAAGTTTTTGCATATATGTGTATGAGTTTCCACATACACAAAGTCACACATATAATCAAAACCCTATGCATAATTTATGGAATTTAGATGCACATATAACAAAATAGACATGCACTTCAAAAGGTATGCACATACAAGCCAAATCGCATGCACATTTCAACCCAATAAAATAATACACACAAGTAGAATTTAGATGTAAATATGTGTCAAAATCTATGCACATACAAGCTAAAACATATGCACATGTTGAGAAATGCATGAGTTTTCATATACCCAAAGTCACACATATAGTAAAAAAATCCTATATATATTTTATGCAATATCAATGCACATACAAGTAAAAAGTAATGCACATGCAGCCGCAAGCCAATAAATGTGCCTGAAAAAAAAAATGCCCGTAAAAAAAACTTTGATCGGTCAACACCGGTGATTGGTTTGACCAGTCATGTTGACCGGTCAAACTCCCAAAAATCCGATCATGTGCCATGCACATGACCTTTTAATGAAAGTTTAATTCTAGCCTTTGGTTTATTTGTCAGTCAAAGGCTAGGACTTATTCTCATTTCTCACCCTATTATATATTCTTACATGACACTTACCCTTAGTCAAAATATCATTAATAAATTGAATTGGTTGGCACATGACCTTTTAATGAAAGTTTAATTCTAGCCTTTGGTTTATTTGTCAGTCAAAGGCTAGGACTTATTCTCATTTCTCACCCTATTATATATTCTTACATGACACTTACCCTTAGTCAAAATATCATTAATAAATTGAATTGGTCTTTTATTATACGCATTTATATTACATGTTTAAACTAGTTAAGAAAACCATATGACCTCTTAATAGGTAATAAGTTATTCATAGAGTCTTCTAAATTACCTCAATTGTGCCAACCACATACTTGGACAGCCATGCTACGATACATGTCATGCCAATCAACCAAGAAAAGCCACTCTGGAAATCGATCACAACACTTTCTTTAGAACCAACCTCACCATCATCATTAGAATCATGTTTCTGGTTAATATTTCACTTTCACCATCCTTTGATCTTGTACAGAATTTCACAATTGTATATTCAATATTGATCTTGTATATATAGGTGTAATTTATGTTATGGGCTTTAAACAAATGTATATGGGTCCATAATTGGATATATGCAAAGTACACAATCAATATCACAATCCTGCTCAATCTAGACAATTTAAGAGTTTGAGTTAATCCTTCTTTAAAAGATGCAGATCTTCCAATGGAAAATCCAAACATCAATTTCAACAAGTTACAAAATATCCCAGGAAAGTAAGAGGAAAGTGTTCATATCAACTTGTCTCTGCAAGTACACACAATATGCAAACATTTAACTTATGTATCATTAAATTGACTAAACTTTATATAATGCAGCATGTAACACAAGTGATGAAGTCATGTAGTTAAGTCTGTTAGAAGATGACTTCAGCTAATGTCAGCAACAATTTGTTAGCAGTTGTGTAACTGATTTGTTGAGTTTGTTGTTAGATGATGTGTACTAGTATAAATACATTTGTGTAGTTCTTTGTTTACTCAATTCAATCATTAATAAAATTCAGCTTCTCTCTTCCTCTTTCTTTCACTCGATCTCTCTCTTTTCATTTTCTACAACATCATGAACTGGCTCAATGTTCTTGATGATTGCTCATTATGGTATCAGAGCGATTGTAAGATCAATCAAATTTCCTCTTGAGACTTGATTCAAGTCTTGTCATGCAAAGGATGAAGGCGACAAAGTTGAATTCAGCGATCAATTCTGCCATGGCCTCCTACAACCACCAGATCTTCTGCAGCTTCGGAATCAACTGGATCGGTTCGGAGAAGAGGAGATCATATCACAGTGAATGATTTGATGAATCTTCTATTCATTCATCTGTTAGATAATTCTAGTATGACTTTCTCAACTATTCAATTGGTTGGGGAAAATTGTAGAAGATCTATGATGAAAGCCTTGTCGGTAAAGAACAAGTTGTGGCTTGTTGAATGAACTATTGCAAGAAATTATGAGAATGCATTACAGTGGGATAGATGCAATGATGTTGCGTGTTCTTGGATTCTAAACACTGTATCCATGGACATCTATAACGCCATAGATGAGTATGATACAACTAGAGAAATGTGGCTAGACCTAGAGGAAAGTTATGGTCAGAAAAATGCTCCTTTAATTTTCCAAATTAAAAGGGAAATTGAAGAGTGCAAGCAGGGAAGCTTGTCACTGACTGAGTACTTCACCAAGCTCAAAGGTCTTTGGCAACAACTAGCAGTTCTTGTAACTCCAATTAGGTGCAAATATGGCAAGTGTGAATGCAATTTGCAGAAGCAAACAGAGGAAATTGAACAAGAAATTAAAGTAATGAATTTTGATGCATCCCTGCCTTCCATGACGGCCACAGAGGAGGAGTATGCCATGAGCCTTCGCTCAGAGGGCCCAGTGACAAGGTCTAGGTCCAAATCCATCGCCAACGTAGTGCAATCGCTCGTCATTTGCATCATCGCTGGCCAAGGCAACCCAGAGACAGAGCCCAGACTCCAAGTCCTCGCCACCATCGGCATCGCAGAGAAGAGCCCATAGCTGCCAGCACTGGGTGCACCCACTGCCGAGCCAGTCGGCTCATCATCGCCGTCGCTCCCAGTGTCTGCGCCCTATGCCTCGCCACCATCGGGTTAATCATTTAGAGGTTTATTTGCCATGTGTTTTGGCATTGTTTTTGAGGCATTCATACTTTTGGTATTTTGCTTGTTTTAGAAACTTTCTATTTATAGTGGAATGCTCCTTCTATGTGGCCATCATGGAAGGCAAGGATGCATCACCCTCCCCCACTTGGCTGTGAAGCATCCCCGCTTCACCATCATCAAACTCAGGCTCAACATATGGTGTCAAGTCCGCTACGTTGAAGGACGCATGGACCCCAAAGTCTGGAGGGAGCTCGAGTTGATAGGCATTGTCCCCTATGGCATTGATGATGCGCAATGGACTATCTCCGCGTTGGGCCAACTTGTGCTTGCGTCGTGAGGGACCCATTTCTTTTCGCAAATGCACCCAGAGAAGGTCTTCGGGTGCAAAAATGACGTGGTAGCGGCCATTGTTCTTTCGCGAGGCGTACTGCGAGGCTCTTCTTTCCAATTGCTCGTGTGTTCGCCGATGGAGTTCTTGCACTTGCTCGGCGTGATTGGCGGAAGTGATGTGCACTGGGTCTCGGTGTGGGCGCGGTGATAGATCTAGTGGCGTCAAGGGGTTCCTTCCATAGACCACTTCGAATGGTGTCAACTTGGTCGCCGTGTGCTTGCATCTATTATAACAAAACTCCACAAGAGAAAGTAAGTCCTCCCAACGCCTAGGGTTGGCCTTTAGCATGGTGCGAAGGAGGGATCCTAGGGTTCTATTCATGACCTCAGTCTGGCCATCAGTCTGGGGGTGGTAGCTAGTGGAGAAGAGAAGTTTAATGCTTAGCTTACCCCAAAGAATTCTCCAAAAATGACCAACAAACTTAGAATCCTTATCACTAACAATGGTACGAGGGACTCCATGAAGACGCACCACATGCTCAAAGAACAAATCAGCTATCTCACTAGCACTATAGGTTGTCTGACAAGCTACAAAATGTGTCATCTTAGAAAACCTATCTACAATCACAAAAATAGAGTCCTTACCTCGACGAGAGAGGGGCAAACCCGTGATGAAATCCATAGAAAGGTCTTCCCAGGGGGCAATGGGTACGGGTAGCGGCGTGTAGAGGCCGTGTGGGCTAGATTTGGCTTTGGCCCTTTGGCACGTCACACAACTCCTACAATAGCGGGTCACCTGGTGGGTCATACGTGGCCAGAAAAAATGTTCTCGAAGCGCGGCCAAGGTCTTCACAATCCTAAAATGTCCTCAGTCATCATGTGCTTCCTGGATCAAAAGGAGCCCAATGGAGGACCTAGGGATGCATAGGCGTCCAGCCTTGTACAAGTAACCCTCACTAATGAAATAAGACTCAAACTCTCGGCTCTCAAGGCAATGCTCAAATATAGGCTTGAAAAAAGGATCAATGACATATAATTCCTTAATCAAAGCAAAACCAAGAACCTTAGTTTGAACATGGGTCAAGAAAACGTACCTACGAGAGAGGGCATCGGCCACTACGTTGTCTTTCCCCTTCTTGTGGACCGTGACATAGGGAAATGTCTCAAGGAACTCCACCCAACGAGCATGGCGGTGGCTGAGGTGGGCTTGGCTCTTCAAATAGCTCAAGGCGGCGTGGTCACCGTGGATGACAAATTCTCGTGGCCAAAGATAATGTTGCCAAGTCTTTAGCACACGAACTAGGACATACAAATCCTTGTCATAGGTGGGGTAGTTGAGTGTGGCCCTGGTGAGCTTCTCACTAAATAAGGCAATGTGCCTCCTCTCTTGGTGCAAGACACCTCCAATGCCAATGTCAGAGGCATCACATTCCACCTCAAAGTGTTTGGCGAAGTCAGGGAGTTGGAGTAGAGGCGCGTGGCACAAGGCATGCTTCAAAGCCGAGAAGGCCTTCTCGTGTGCCTCAAGCCAAGTGATTGTGGTCCCTTTCTTCGTGAGTTCATGCAAAGGCGCATCGATGGAACTAAAATCCCTCACAAAGCGCCTATAGAAACCGGCGAGGCCAAGGAAGCTCCTTACCTGGGTGGGCATCGTCGGCGTCGGCCAGTCCTTGATGGCATTGACCTTGTCTTCGTCGACGCGCAAGCCATCTTTTGAAATAATGTAGCCTAAGAAGTTGGTAGTGTCGGAGCAGAAATGACACTTGCCAATGTTGGCGAATAAGCTCTCACGGTGAAGGAAATCCAACACAAGACGTAGGTGCTCGACGTGATCCTCAAGGCTACGTGAATACACAAGAATGTCATTGAAATAAACGACATCAAACTTGCCCAGAAATGCTCTCAAGACGTGGTTCATCAAGCGCATGAAGGTGCTAGGGGCATTGGTGAGCCCAAACGGCATGACAAGCTACTCATAGAGGCCATACTTTGTCTTGAAGGCGGTCTTCCACTCATCACTTTCTTTCATTCGAATCTGGTGGTAGCCACTCTTCAAATCAATATTAGAGAATAGTGTTACACCATGGAGCTCATCAAGCATGTCGTCCATCGCTTGTGACACTCATCCTCGCCATTGCTACCGCCGTCGCCATCAAGCCTAGACTTGAACCCAGTCTATCGCTCGCCAACACCATCGCAACCACCATCGTCTTCGCCATCGCCCCCGCCGTCGCTGTCTTGACACTCATCGTGACATCCATCGTCGCCGCCGCCGATACCACCCAGACACTCACCATCGGGTTCGCATCCAGTCACCGTGTCTGATAACCTCAAAACTCACTATTCAGTTTGCCACCATCTTGTCAACCTTTTGTGCAAAACAACAAGGGTTTCACCCAAGGGTTCCACGACAGGTTTGACAAGGAAAGCTTGTGACTTCTCGCCCAAGACTAGATCCAACGTGTCACCTTTGACAAGTGTGCTCGTCATCGGAGGCAAGAACACATCAAGTTTCTCATGGGATTAGGTGAGAAATATGATAATGCTCAAAGGCAGATCTTGAAGACATTTCCTATGATTTCATCAAGTGTGGCTCATTCTCTTTTGCTGCAAGAAGAGATGAGTATGAGAATTATAGATCAACTAAGTAGCAAAACTGAGTCCTTTGTGATAGCTTTGTTGGCAAAACAAGATGAAGACAACAAGTCAAGAAAAGAGAAGTGTGGTCACTGCTTAGGGAATCACAAGATGGAGAGATGTTGGGAAGTCATAGGTTATCCAAGTTGGCATCACAAAAGCAAGACAAAGCCACATGTGTCCAAGCCAAGATATACTTCTACATCTCAATCTCAGGCTCAAGTAAATGCGGTAACTGTCAACACTGCTCAAGAATTTCTTGGTGATGCTAGCACGAATCAAGATTTGTCAACTGCAAGTCAAATGTCAAGTGAACAACAACAACTTTATGGCAGTTTCATGACCTTCTTGAAGCAATCTGGTAACAATCATCATGAGTCTCATCTTGCAGGTAAACTTTGCTTAAATGTGTTTCATCAATCTCATTTATAGATCATGTATAGTGGAGCCACATATCACATGACCTCAAACTTTTCCATTCTAACCAATCTTGTCCCAACTAAACCAAATATTGTCATTCATCTTCCTAATGGTAGTGTCAAACCTATCACTCATATTGGTACTATTGTGTTGCCAAATCTTACTCTAACACATGTTTTATATGTTCCTACATTCCAGTTTAATCTTCTGTCATTGTGAAAACTTGTTAGAGAAGATAAATTACACATCTACCTCACCTTTGATTACTGTGTGATATAGGACCAAGCCAGTATGAAGATGGTGACATATGGTAAATTCAGGGATGGTTTGTACTACATGGATCCAGATATCAAGGGGCCAGTGCCAAGTAATATCAAGCTCTCTTGTCAAGCCACTCATTCTACTTCTTCTATACCTATTTTTCTGTATAAATCCAATACTGTACTCCCAAACTCTACTGCCTTATGGAATTTATGATTGGCCATGCCCCTCTTGTAAATATGAAACACATATCTTCAATACAGGAGTCACTCCAATCTGTTTTTTATCATGAGTGTTCAATATGCCCTTAAGCAAAACAAACCAAATCAACATATCTTGTGAGCAAGTCTTCTTCTGAACATATCTTTCAACTCTTACACTGTGATGTATGAGGCCCATATCATACCCCTACACATGATGGATTTAAATACTTTCTCACCATTGTTGATGACAAAAATCGTAGTGTATGTGCATTCCTCATGAAACACAAATCTGAAGTCTCTTCTCATCTTCAAGACTTCGTCATTCTTGTTCAAAATCAATTCAGTGTCAAAGTCAAAACTCTAAGAAGTGATAGAGGCACTGGATTCTTCAACTCTATTGTGACTACTTTCCTTAAGTCACATGGCATTGTTCACCAAAGTTCTTGTGTGTATACTCCTCAACAGAATGGGAGAGTTGAGAGGAAAAATAGATATATTTTGGAAATTGCCAGATCTCTTCTTATTCAATCTACACTACCTCTTCATTTTTGGGGAGAGTGCATTCTTACAACTACTTTTCTTATTAATCGATTTCCAAACCCTCTTTTACAAAATCTTACCCCTCATGGCATTCTTTACAACAAGTCTCCTAACTATGACAGGTTGAGAGACGGGCATTGAGCACCAAATTGACCTGGTTCCTGGTGCCTCATTGCCCAATTGCGCTGCCTATAGAGCTGGCCCATAAGAGACCCAAGAGCTCTAGCGCCAGGTGCAAGAGTTGTTGGATCGAGGCTACGTGAGGGAATCTCTCTCCCCTTGCGATGTGCATGTGATCCGTGTGCCCAAGAAAGATGGAACATGAAGAATGTGTGTTGATTGTCGCGCCATAAACCAGATCATCGTAGGCATCATATTCCACGCCTAGACGACATGCTTGATGAACTTCACGGTGCCACACTTTTCTCCAAGATTGATTTGAAGAGTGGTTATCACCAAATCAGAATGAAAGAAGGTGATGAGTGGAATACCGCCTTCAAGACCAAGTATAGGCTCTATGAGTGCCTTGTCATGCCTTTTGGGCTCACTAACGCGTCCAGCACCTTCATGCGCTTGATAAACCACGTCTTGAGGGCCTTCCTTGGCAAGTTTGTTGTCGTTTATTTCGATGACATCCTTGTGTACTCACGCAGCCTGGATGAGCATGTCGATCACCTTCGCCAAGTGCTCGAGTGCCTTCGCCGCGAGAGCCTATTCGCCAACTTGGCCAAGTGCAACTTTTGCTCCGCGTCCACCAATTTTTTAGGCTATGTCGTGAGTAGTGATGGTATGCGCATCGACGAAGACAAGATCACCGCAATCAAGGAGTAGCCGACACCGACGATGCCGACGCAGGTGCGAAGCTTTCTCGGCCTCGCGGATTTTTATAGGCACTTTGTGCAAGAATTCTCCTCCATTGTCGCGCCTTTACATGAGTTGACGAAGAAGGGTAGCATTGTCTTGTGGCTTGAGTCCCACGAAGAGGCCTTCTTAGCCTTGAAGCGGGCCTTGTGCCAAGCGCCTTTGCTCCAGCTCCCTGACTTTGCCAAGCACTTTGAGGTGGAGTGTGATGCCTCAGACATAGGCATTGGTGGTGTGCTATACCAAGAGAAGAGGCCCATTGCATATTTCAGTGAGAAGCTCACGGGGGCCACTCTCAACTACCCCACCTATGACAAGGAGTTATATGCCCTAGTGCGTGTGCTAAAGACTTGGCAACATTATCTTTGGCCACGTGAATTTGTCTTCCACAGCGACTATGCCGCCTTGACCTATTTGAAGAGCCAAGCCCACCTCAACCGACGCCATGCTAGTTGGGTGGAATTTCTTGAGATATTTCCCTATGTTGTGGTCCACAAGAAGGGAAAAGAGAATGTAGTGGCCAACACACTATCTCGCAGGTACGTTCTCTTGACTCATGTACAAACTAAGATTCTAGGCTTTGCTTTGATTAAGGAATTATATGTTCGTGATCCTTTCTTTGCCCCTATAGTCGAGCATTGCCTAAGGTTTCGTGAGTTTGAGTCTTATTTTCTCTGTGAGGGTTATTTGTACAAGGCTGGCTGCCTATGCATCCCTAGGTCCTCCATTAGGCTCCTTTTGATTCAGGAAGCACACGAAAGCCGTGGACATTTTGGGATTAGCAAGACCTTGGCCACGCTTAGAGAACACTTCTTTTGGTCTAAGATGACCCACCAAGTGACTTGCTTTTGTAGGAGTTGTGTGACTTGCCAAAGAGCCAAAGCTAGGTCTAGTCCACACGGCCTCTACACACAATTACCCACTCCTAGTGCCCACTGGGAAGATCTTTCTATGGATTTTATCACGGGTTTGCCCCTCTCTAGACGAGGTAAAGACTCTATTTTTGTGGTCGTAGATAGATTTTCTAAGATGACACACTTTATAGCTTGTAAGACAACCCATAGTGCTAGTGAGATTGCATATTTATTCTTTGAGCATGTGGTGCGTCTTCATGGAGTCCTACATACCATTGTTAGTGATAGGGATTCTAAGTTTGTTGGTCATTTTTGGAGAACACTTTGGGGTAAGCTAGGAACTAAGCTTCTATTTTCCACTATCTACCACCCACAAACCGATGGCCAAACGGAGGTCACGAATAGAACCCTAGGAGCCCTCCTTCGCACGATGCTTAAAGCCAACCCTAGGCGTTGGGAGGACTTACTATCACTTGTCAAGTTTTGTTACAATAGATGCAGGCAAACGGCGACCAAGTTGACACCTTTTGAAGTGGTGTATGGCATGAACCCATTGACGCCGCTTGATTTGTCGCCGCGCCCACTGCGAGACCCAGTGCATGTCTTTGCGGCCAAACGCGCCGAGCAGGTGCAAGAGCTCCATCGCCGCACAAGGGACCAATTGGAGAGAAGGGCCATGCAGTATGCTTTACAGAAGAACACTGGTCGCCGCCGCATCGTATTCGCACCCGGAGACCTCGTCTGGGTGCATATGCGCAAAGAAAGATGCCCCTCGCGGCACAAGCACAAATTGGCACATCGTGGAGATGCTCCATTCCACGTGATTAAGGCCATAGGGGACAATGCATATCAACTCGAGCTCCCACCAGATTTTGGAGTCCACGCGTCCTTCAACATCACGGACTTGACACTATATGTTGAGCCTGAGTTCGATGATGGTGAAGCGGGGATGCTTCACAGCCAAGTGGGGGAGGGTGATGTGATCTCACCTCCCATGACGGCCACAGATGAGGAAGAAGCCATGAGCCTACGCTCAGAGGGCCCAGTGACAAGGTCTAGGTCCAAAGTCATCGCCGCCGCCGTCGCATCCCTAGTTGCGCACGTCGTTGCTGGCCAAGAAAGCCCAAACGCCAATCCAAGACTCGTCGTCCTCGCCACCATCGGCATCAGAGTATCGAGCCTATCCCAGCCGGAATCGGGTGCACCCACTCGCGTGGCCATCGACCCATTGTTGCCGCCGCTCGCAGTGTTTGCGTCCATGCCTCTGCCGCTTCCGGGTTTTGACACGTAGAGGTTTACTTGCCTTTTTTTTGCATGGTTTTTGAGACAATTTCTATATTTGGTATTATTGCTTGTTTTAGATAGTTTCCTTTTATAGTCATATCTATTTTAGGGTGTGTGCCTTTGCATGCTTGCATGGGCTAGCCGGCTAGGCTCGACTCGGTCCATCTGATGTCTCGCCTCTAGTATTTAAGTTCAAACATTGTTATTGTTTAGTTTTTACGTTCAATTTTAATCAAGGTTTCAAGTAGAGTGTTTATCCTCCTTCCATTGATCGGACGTCAAACCCCTCTATCTTCACAACCCCATTCACCCTGCCGCTGACGCTACGGAAATTGCTTAATCTTTCAAGCCAAGTCTTCCTTCGCATCTCCCTTCATCCACAGCCGATGTTACGACACCAAAGACTTGTCTTTCAAGTCATCTATCCCTCCAAACAATCACTTCCGCCATCGCCAACTATCCGCCTTATCCATCGCTTCCATCGCACCCAAACCATTCGTTGCCATCGTCGTTAGCATCGTTGTGACACTCGTCTTCGCCATCGCTATCGCCGTCGCCACCGAGCCCAGACATCCACCCAGTCGATCGCTCGCGAACACCATCGTGCTTTCCATCGCCTTCGCCCTCGACGTCTCCTTCGCCAACGTGACACTTGTCGTCGCCGCCGCCGCTAGCACCCAGACACTCCCCATCGGGTTCATCATCGGCCAGCACCGTGTTCGATAACCTCAAAAGTTACTATTCCTCTTGCCACCAATCTTGTCAACCTTTCGTGTAAGACAACAAGGGTTTGCACCCAAGGATTCCAAGGCAGGTTTGACAAGGAAGGAGTTGGCTTCTCGACCAAGACTAGATCCAAAGGTGTCGCCTTTGACAATTGTCTTGTCATTGGAGGCAAGAACACATCATCGATGTTTGGAGGACGACATGTATCGTGTTAGTCTCCAAAATTTTATGTTTAGATGCCTTGTTAACTAGTGCTTACGTGTTTCTTTTTTCAGTGACAAGCCCAAAGGAGAAGACGAATTCCGATTTTGCTGCGGTTACTGAAGTTTTGCTTGCCTTTTCAGAGGCCGACAGGTCGTTCAAGAACGTGAATTTTTTAGCCCTTCCTTCGAGTATGGCGACTCCGTCCACTTCTGTCACTAAAGGCACTTGTTTGTTCCTTCAGGTATGCATGTGGGTGGTCTTTGGAGTGATGATATGCACTATTTTATAGTGCATTTCTAGGGATTGTTACCAGGTTTGAGGTACAATTTGGAGTGATTTAAAGCACAATTGTGGATTATGGAGTTAGAGGGGAGAAGTGTGGTTTTGGTGGTCTGGAGGAGCAAATTGAAGACATCCAGAGGAAGAGGAGTAGACCACCTGAGGAGACGAGGAGAATCCATGGAGAAACCCGCAAAAGAGGCGAAGAAGAAGGAGGCCGTGACCTACCGCGGACAAGAAGAAGAAGGCCAAAGCGTCCGCGGCGATTTCCGAAGAAAAGCGAGCGAGCAGAACAATGACCGCGATCGCGGTGATTAAACCGCGATCGCGGTAAATTGGAGGCCAGAAGTCGAGAGCAACGATGAATTAACTGCGATCGCGGTGGGCTTGCCGCGATCGCGGTGTTACACGGGAGACGGCCGAATTGGATTTCCGAAGACTTTATTCTTTTTCTTAATTCGTTTTTCTTTTATTATTTTATTTCTGAAACTTTAGTTAATTTCCTAATTAGATTTGTTTCGTTATCTTTCCTAGGGAGTTTTAGGTTAGTTTATATGAACCCTAGTTTCATTGGTTGTTAGCATCTCAGTTTTATTCCAGCATTAATTTTTCCCTTTCAAGAATTATGTTTTCCAAGACCATGAGGAGCTAAGCACCCTTTGCTTAGTCCGGTAATTGAAGCTTTTTCTATGATTTGATTGTGAGGTTAATTCTCTATTTCCTAATTCCTTTGGATTATATCTTTCTTCTTGCGCATATTCCTATTGATTGTTATTGATTTGACTAGACTGATCACCTAGTTAGGTTTAGTAATTATCTATTGCTAGGGTTTGGAATTTCGGGTTGAGATTCCTTATCTAGAGTAGCATCCATGATTTTCTAGGACTGGTAGGACTAGATTGTTATGAAAGAAGATTGATTGCATGGTAATTATTACGAGTTGTGATTGTTGCATGTATCCTGGCTTGATCCTATGCTCTATGCTACTATTGTTCTAAATCTTGATTGTTTCTTGTACATTCAATAGTAAAGGTTGCTAGAACTGGTAGGGCTAGTAACTATATAAGAATAGGGACAAGAATAATCAAAGGAAATGAATAGAGATGACCTAGGATCGATCTATCATAGGAAAAGTGGATATTGCTTGGCTAAGTGTTTTTCCCTTATTGATTACACACCCTTTGATTTGTGTGTTTGCTTTGATTGCTTGCTAAGAAACCAAACCAAAAAAAACCCCTCTTGTTACTTGCATGCTAAGAAGCACAAAGATTGATAACTTCCTCCATGTGGGATCGACTCTGCTTACCCTGACTACTTAGTTTAGGTTTGCTAGGATTTTATTTTTACCGGGTTTAGGACGACTGAAAACCCGTCCGTCAAGTGACCATATGCTTATTTGTTTGTACTTGCCTGGCAGTATTAATGTGTCCCTATCTTCGAATACCGGCACGAGTGTCATGTAGGCAAGGATCTAGACCTTGTACTGGACGCTCTTGGAGTCGAAGGCCAAATCATGGAAACCTTGGCGCTAGCCTTGTTGCATTGCACGATTGGCATTCGAGTAGGCGTCGGCGTGAACAATAACTTTAGAGGTTTACTGACACGGGTAGTTATGGGGACGACGGCGAGAAAGTGGATCTCGCGAAGGTGATTGGCGGAGATGAAAGGCGTCGGCGATGACGAACCCGATGGCAGTGGGGTGGGTTCGATTGCGACGGCGAAGGTGAAGGGTGTATCAATGGTGTTGGCAATATGATGGGTCGATGGATGGGCTCAATGGGTTGAGCGATGGTCGTAGTGTCGGCGGCGGAGGGGATAGGCTCGATTGGATCGAGTAGGTGCCGTAGCGTCGGCAGCGGAGGAAGGAGGTGAGAAGAGAGAGGTGTTTGACGTCAGACCTAAGGTGGAGGCAAATGGCTCTCAACAATAATTAGATTCAAAATATGATGTAACCTTGTTACAAAGGCCGAGATGGCCTTAAATAGACAAGCGGCCTTGGATGGGCCGAGACAAATGCAATAGGCTAGCCCACTATGCAATAGTAGGCTGCATAGTGGGCACACGCCATCAATAGAAATATCTAAAATAGAACTTACTAAATATAGAAAGTACTAAATGAGGAAAGTATTCAAAATGACAAAGAAATACATGAAATAAACCTCTAAGTCCTAAAGTAGCCCAATGCCAACACTTGGGTCCTTGCGAGGCTTCGACGGCGGCGACAAAGGCGACGACGAAGGCCCTGGGGCGGTGCGCTCGGGTGCGAGTTTGGCGCTGGCCTGGATTAGGCTTCTTAAGGTCCCTCTAGTGAATTGTTCGAGCCAGACATGGGAATGCCCGTTTAGATGTCATTTGGGCCTTCAATGGTGGCGAGGAGCCTTAGGGCAGGCACGGCTTCGGGTGCGCCTTGGCTGGCCACTAGGCGCGTGACCAGGGATTCGGTGGCCCTTGCAATGACCTTGGCACGAGTCGTGGTCACAGGCCCATCACTTCGCAATGACATGCCCTCTTCCTCCTCGGTGTCACTCATGGTGGGTAGGGTCGCATCACCCTCCCCCACTTGGGGGTGAAGCATCCCCGCTTCACTCTCATCAAATTCTGGAGCCATGTAAGGGATGAGATCTGCGACATTGAAGGTTCTATGGACTCCAAAATCAGGGGGCAAGTCGACCTCGTATGCGTTGTCGCCGATGGCTTTGACAACCCGAAAAGGGCCATCTTCGCGCGGCGAAAGCTTGGTCTTCCGTCGACTTGGAAAGTGCTCCTTGCACAAGTGCACGCACACCATGTCTCCAAGTGCGAAGGTCACCTTGCGTCGGCCTTGGTTGTGTTGGGCCTCATACTACGCCATCCTTCTTTCCAATTGCTCTCGGGTTCATCGATGGAGCTCTTGCACTTGGCTTGCGCGCGGCCACGGACACATGCTCACCATCCTTTAGCGGGCGCGGCAACATGTCCAAAGGAGTCAAGGGGTTCCTTCCATATACCACTTCGAAGGGTGTGAGCCTTGTAGTTGTGTGCCTGGACCTGTTATAAGCAAACTCAATAAATGGAAGTAAGTCCTCCCAACGCCTGGGATTGGCCTTGAGCATGGTTCGGAGGATGGCTCCTAGGGTCCTATTGGTGACCTCCGTTTGGCCATCCGTTTAGGGGTGATATCTTGTGGAAAATAGAAGATTGGTACCTAGCTTTCCTCAAAGTGTCCTCCAAAAATGCCCTATAAACTTCGAGTCTCTATCACTCACAATGGTCATAGGCACTCCATGTAATCTAACCACAAATTCAAAGAATAGCTCGGCTATCTCACTAGCACTATGTGTGGTCCTACAAGCAATGAAATGGGCCATCTTGGAAAACCTATCCACTACCACAAAAATGGAATCTTTGCCCTTCCTAGACGTAGGCAAACCAGTAATGAAATTCATGGACAAGTCTTCCCAAGGGCCATGGGGTATAGGTAGGGGTGTGTATAAACCTTGGGGACTCGATCTAGCCTTCCCCCTTTGACAACTCACACAACTCCTACAATATCTCCTAACTTGCGTAGCCATATGGGGCCAAAAGAAGTGCTCTCTCAAGGCAGCTAAAGTCCTAGCAATCCCAAAGTGGCCACGGCCATCATGTTCCTCTTGGATGAGGATGTGCCTAATGGAAGAACTAGGGATACACAACCTCCCATCTTTGTACAAATATCCCTCATCCACAAAGTAACTCTCAAACTCACGACTCTTAAGGCATCTCTCATAGATAGGCTTGAAGAAAACATCAATCAAATACAAGTCTTTAATCAATGAAAAACCAAGCACTTTTGTTTGCAAATGTGTCAAGAGAGTGTACCTATGAGAGAGAGCGTCGGCCACGACGTTCTCCTTGCCCTTCTTGTGCACTACCACGTATGGAAAAGTCTCCATGAACTCCACCCACCTAGCATGGCACCGGTTGAGTGTAGTTTGGCCTTTGAGGAAGCTAAGCGCCGAGTGATCCGAGTGAATCACAAACTCTCTTGGAATCACAAAATTATATGTTTATTTGGAGATTTGTATGTATTTTTTTATAGTAATTTTTTTTAATTTAATAAGTTAGGAGTATATATATTTTATAGATATTTTTTTATAGATTTTAAATAAGAATTTAATTTTTTTATTTTTTTATATAAATTCTGGTCCAATCCGGTCTTAGACCGGTCCGGTCCGGTCTCCCGTCCACTATTTCCAAAAAATCCGGTCCGGTCCGGACCGGATGAACACCCCTACTCTTTGTGCTTATTCATATTGATTATTATTGATTTCGCTTGTTGAACGCAACTAGTTGTTATTGGTAATTTTCTATCGCTAGGGTTTGGATATTTCGGGTTGAAATTCCTCATGTAGAGTAGCAAACACAATTTACATGAGCGGGTTGTGAATGTTTATTGTGAAGAGAGTCAATTGCATGTTGAATACTGATAGGTTGTTAAGTACTGCATGCACCTATCTATTCATATGCTTCATGCAACTATTGTTCTAAATCTTGATAGTTTCTTATGCGTTTAATAGTTAGGGTTATCAGGACTGGTAGGACTGATAACTAATTCAGAATAGGGATTAGGACAACCATTGGATTGATTGAACAAGAGAAACCTAGGATCAACCTATCATACTGAAGTATGGATATTTGTTAGGTGGAATACCCTCACCATCATATTTACAATCATTATACTCATTGCTTGTTTTCATTCATTAGTTTAGAACTCAACCATCAAAACCCCTTTTGTTCTTAGTTGATAACTTGCTTGCATACTTAGAGATAGATCCTTTGATTCCCATGGGATTCGACCCTTACTTA
Organism: Rheum nobile; assembly: GCA_027886185.1. Lineage (NCBI taxonomy): Eukaryota > Viridiplantae > Streptophyta > Magnoliopsida > Caryophyllales > Polygonaceae > Rheum > Rheum nobile. The sequence continues at coordinate 65,068 of WOAB01000593.1, read as the reverse complement.
CCTGCCATACTTAGTTAGGTTTTTAGGGATTCTTTGATAGGTGTAACGACTTTAGCCTCATCAAATTTGGCGCCGTTGCCGGGGAATTAATTTTCTATTTCTTTGTTTGTTTGTTTGTTTGTCAACTATTGTGTGGATGTATCTTACAGTCCACACCTGTGCTACTAATCCGCCTACTTTAGTCTTTTGATTCAACAGAGAAGTGCGTGAAACATCCCTTTACTCAAACTTGTCAAAAGTATTCCTCGATATGCAAAATTTCTTAAGGAGCTATGCACACTCAAGAGGAAGCAGAAACTGAAAGGGAAGCAAAAAGTTCAGGTAAGTGAACAAGTCTCTGTTGTTTTCCAAAGGTGTATGCCTAAAAAGTGTGGTGACCCGGGCATATTTAGTATTCCATGTGTGATAGGTGACACTAAATTTGAGAAAGCTATGCTAGATCTTGATGCATCTATAAATGTTTTGCCTTATTCCTTGTATGAATCCTTAGGGTTAGGACCATTGCATGAAACAGGGGTAGTAGTTCAATTGGCTGATAGGTCTAATGTATACCCGAAAGGGGTAGTTGAAGATGTCCTTGTAATGGTTGATAATTTGATTTTTCCTACGGATTTCTTTGTGCTGGATATGGACCATGACAAGCATGCAGCCCCTATACTGTTAGGTATGCCATTTTTGAAAACGTCCCAGACAAAGATTGATGTAAGCAGTGAAACCCTTACTATGGAATTTGATGGGGAGAAAGTGGAATATTGTATATATGATGCTATGAAACATCACATTGATGATCATTCTTTGTGTTCTATTGATGTGATTGATCCTATTGTGCAAGATGTCTTTGATACTACTTGTTCTGATGAGTTGCAATCTATTATTGAGGATGACATAGAAGAACCACATAAATATTTTGCTCTAGCCACTAACCTGCAGGAAAATGTGGCTCAATTAAATGACCACGGTAAACCCCCTTTCCATTATTTGGGCAATGGCCCCATTCCACTAACAGTGCCAAGCGAGAAGCTTTTACCTTCCATTGTGCAGGCACCAGATATTGAACTCAAGCCACTACCAGACCACCTCAAGTATGCCTTCCTGGGAAAGGGTAACACACTACCGATCATTATCTCCAACAAGCTTTCCAAGGATCAAGAGGAGAAATTGGTGGTAGTTCTTAAGGAGCATAAGACAGCATTGGGATGGACCATCGCCGACATAAAGGGGATTAGTCCCACCACCTATATGCACATAATTTTGCTGGAAGGAGAAGCCAAGCCATCTAGGCAACCATAGAGAAGACTTAATCCACCAATGATGGAGGTTGTGAAAAAGGAGGTGCTGAAACTCCTACAGGCTGGGATGATTTTTCCTATCTCCGACAGTAAGTGGGTGAGCCCGACACAAGTTGTCCCAAAGAAGGGAGGAATCACAGTTGTAGAGAACCAACAAGGAGAGTTGGTCCCTACCCGAGTGCAAACTGGATGGAGAGTATGCATTGACTACCGTAAGCTGAATGCGGTGACTCGGAAGGATCACTTCCCTGTACCTTTTATTGATCAAATGCTCGAGTGACTGGCTGGTCGCCCCTACTACTGCTTCTTGGATGGATACTCAGGGTATTTTTAGATAGCCATAGCACTAGAGGATCAAGAAAAGACGATATTTACATGCCCTTTTGGTACTTTTGCATATCGCAGGATGCCATTCGGGTTGTGTAACGCACCCGGGACATTCCAAAGGTGTATGGTAAGCATTTTTCTGAGTCAGTGGAGCAGTTTATTGAGGTTTTTATGGATGATTTCACAGTCCATGGTTATAGTTTTGATGCATGCTTAGACCACTTATCACTTGTGCTTCAAAGATGTGTAGACACCAACTTGGTTCTTAATTCTGAAAAGTGTCATTTTATGGTTGAGCAAGGCATTGTGTTAGGACATATAGTGTCAGCTAGAGGTATTGAGGTCGATAAGGCAAAGATTGATGTAATTCAGTCCTTACCTTATCCTACTATTGTGCGTGAAGTGCGTTCTTTCTTAGGCCATGCAGGTTTCTACCGCCAGTTTATTAAAGACTTCTCAAAGATCTCATCACCCCTATGCGAATTGATGAAGAATGAAGTGAATTTTGAGCTTAACGATGAGTGCAAGAAGGCATTTGATGATTTGAAAGCTCGCCTCACTAGTACACTAATTATTCAAGCACCGGATTGGTCTCGCCCTTTCGAGATAATGTGCGATGCTAGTGATTATGTTGTAGGAGCAGTCCTTGGGCAAAAAGAAGCACGAGCGTCTCATGTGATTCACTATGCTTTCATGACTCTGAATGGAGTGTAACAGAACTACTCTACCATGGAAAAAGAGGCAAAACCAAGATTGATTCAATGGATATTGTTGCTGAGTGAGTTTGATGTGGAGATCAGGGATAAAAAGGGAGCCGAAAACTTGGTGGTTGATCACTTAAGCAGGATCGTACATGAAGAGGATAGATCAAAGAAGGAGGCGCAAATACAGGGCGATTTTCCCGACGACACACTATGTGGGATCACTACAGAATGTTTTCCGCGATCGCGGATAAATATTCGGGACCGCCGAAATTTCCCTGTATTGTCACAAGTCTCAGAGCCATCTACAGAAACTTTTCCGCGATCGCGGAAATATTTCTGCGAGAATTTTCCGCATTAGGCGAAAGCTTGATGCTGCGGAAAAGCCCATGAAGCTTTTGTTTATCTCGTCTAATTCTTCGAAGACCCTCCACGACCGCGGACTGAGACCCGCGATCGCGAAAATACCTTTGATCCATCATTAAAGCTTTGTTTAGAAGAGTTACTTCTTGGGCTCCACACATTCAAGCCGTGGTATGTTGACCTGGTGAACTTCCTCGTTCGAGACGAATTCCCACCGAATTTTGCCAAGGCACAAAAAGATAAAATCCGGCGTGAGTCTCAATTCTCTGTGTGGGATGACCCCTATCTTTGGAGGCATTGTGTTGACCAGGTAATCCGTCGAGGCATTCCGGATAATGAGGTATAATCTGTCTTAGCCTTTTGTCATTCTAATGCATGTGGGGGCCACTTGGGGGCAAATAAAACTGCTAGGAAGGTGTTGGACGCAGAATTTTATTGGCCACACATCTTTCGGGATACATATGCCTTTTGCAAATCATGTGATCGATGCAAGAGAATGGGGAATATGTCCCGAAGGAATGAGATGCTGCAAGCACCATTAATCTTTTGTGAGATTTTTTATGTTTGGGGCATTGACTTTATGGGACCATTTCCTAGCTCCTTTGGGAATCTATATATTTTACTTACGGTGGACTACGTTTCCAAATGGGTGGAAGCAAAGGCCACCAGGACTAATGACTCTAAAGTGGTGGCAGATTTCCTAAAGGAGAACATTTTCTCTAGATTTGGTATCCCCAAGGCTTTGGTAAGTAACATGGGGACTCACTTCTGCAACTCAACTGTGAGGCGGCTATTGAAGAAATATCATGTCACGCAGATAGTTTCCACGGCTTACCACCCATAAACTAATGGACAGGCTAAAGTGTCAAATAGAGAGATCAAGGTCATTCTTGAGAAGACAGTCGCTCCAAATAGGAAGGATTAGAGTTTGAGATTAAATGATTCCTTGTGGGCTTATCGTACAGCCTACAAAACTCCCATTGGGATGTCTCCTTTTAGATTGGTGTATGGCAAAGCATGCCATCTCCCGATGGAGCTTGAGCAAAAAGCACTATGGGTTGTGAAGAAGTGCAATATGCAAATTGACGAGGTGGGAGAGTTTCGCAAGCTACAGCTGCAAGAGTTAGAAGAAATACGCCTTGATGCTTATGACAATGCAGTCGTCTACAAAGAGAAGACGGAAGCTTGGCATGACAAGAACATTTTGAGAAAGGACTTCCACATCGGAGACAAAGTCCTACTATTTTAGTCTCGCCTAAAACTTTTCCCAGGGAAACTCCATTCCCGATGGTTAGGTCCATACGTTGTTACTCGCGTCTTTCTACATGGGGCAATTGATATATACAATGGAAAGACCGACAAGGTGTTCAAGGTGAATGGTCAAAGGTTAAAGCATTATCATGAGGGATTCAACACCGAGCCAATAGATGAGTTGGTTCTTGAGGAACCATCTGCTGAGACTCAGTGAAGGGCACCATGTCGAGCCACGACAATAACTAAGGCGCTGCTCGGGAGGCAACCCGAGGTAAGTAGATAATCTATTTCCCTTGTTTTATATTTCTTCTTTTCTTTGTTAGTAGACTAAAGTGCAGGTAGAAGCTTCGAAAACGACATTTGGAAGCCAACAGACGCCCTCCCGCGCCCGCGGCCATCACTTCCGCAACCAATTCCAGGTGTCTCATTGTACGAAAAAAATGTGTCTGCTATCCCTTTCTTTTTTCCCTTTCCCTTTCTTTCCCCTCCCAGACCTAATTTTCTACCCAGCCCCCATCTCTCTCTTTCGTCTCTCTCATCCTCGATCTCTCCTTCGAACTATCACCCCAACACCCACTCGCTCTCTCGTCACCGTTTCTCTCATCGTCGATCCCACTCATCGGATTCTCCACTCCCATCGACGGTGACCATCTCTACCCAACACCCACTCGCTCTCTCGTCACCGCTTCTCTCGTCGTCGATCCCACTCACCGGATTCTCCACTCCCGCCGCCGCTACCAACTAGAGGCCACCGACGAGCCACGATCCGCGACCGCGGAGACTATTTCAAAAAGTCGTGGCAGAACCTTTTCCGCGACCGCGGCTAACACTTCCGCGACCGCGGAATTTCCTCTGTGCAGCTCGTCGTATCCTTTTCCGCAGGTTCGTTCATTTCCTCCCTTTGACTTGATTATTGCATCTGCTTAGGATGGATAGAGGTAGAAAGAAAAGAATGAGTACGACACAACAAGCGGTTCTGAAAAAGATTAGTGGTTGGGAAGTTATCCCGACCAAATTCTATCATCATGGGACGCTGACACGATTGGGATTGTTAGACTGTACTAGACAATTGTTGCATCATGGGGGTTTAGGACCATTCTTAGACAAGTGCGCCCCCACTTATGCTATATTGACGTATGAGTTCCTTGCGAGTTTGAGAGTGTTTCGAGATGATCAGGAAAATGCCACCCGTATTACGTTCATATTTCAGAATACTGAATTTGAGGTTCATGTGGATGAGTTGAGGAATATTTTTGTGGTGACTGACCCTCCCACCGAGAATTGGAGAAATGTGGGTCAGCAACATTATGATTTTGTGTGCGCTATTACAGAGAGAGACTTTGATACACGGGGGGAATACAACTATAGGATCACTCACCCCTGCCTACGCCTAGCATACAAGGTGCTCGCTCTAGCTTTCTTTGGCCAAGGAGAGGTCAATAAGCTTTCTTATTACAATTTTCAGTGGGTGTGGTGTCTAACACCTGAGAGCCAAATTACACCAGATTGGGTAGAGCTGTTTTTGGCCTCATGCCTCAAAACCTGCACCAAGGCAGCGGGTAAGGTCCCTATGGGTGGGATGATCACTCTCATTGTAAGGCCCACAGCCTTAGAGACGTTGTCCCCATGCCAACCGGGAACTTCCCAAGAGGTCACCCATCCCAAGACTACTCCCGCCCTAGCACGCTTAACTTCCTAGTTCTTTGTCCTCACTTGAACCAGGAAAAGGAAGAGCTCTTGTTGACATGAGTAGCATTCTAATCCTTATAAAGGATTACAAATCCGGGGTATTACAATCACCCCCACTTAAACCCTTGACGACCTCGTCAAGGCCCGTCAAGTCCCAAAGACCACCCTTTGGGTCGAGCGACTGCCATCCAAGACAAGCCTACTCATAACCCAGAGTCAGCTCTAATACCATTTGTAAGGCCCACAGCCTTACAAACGTTGTCCCCATGTCAACCGGGAACTTCCCAGGAGGTCACCCATCCCAAGACTAATCCCGCCCTAGCACGCTTAACTTCCTAGTTCTTTGTCCTCACTTGAACCAAGAAAAGGAAGAGCTCTTGTTGACATGAGTAGCATTCTAATCCTTATAAAGGATTACAAATCCGGAGTATTACACTCATTGCTCGGGAGTTATTTGATCCCTCGGTCTTGCAATCGGTGGGCCCATACGAGTATGACGAGAACCAACTCAGGCGAGCGAAGTTGCTACAAGGATGGTTTGGGAGTTATGTGTGGCTATCGCGAGAGGAGGGCAAGCATAGGATGCATCTCCCGCATCCGATGCCGTTCAGCCCCATAGCTGCTGATTTTGCGCTCCAACCCGATGAGCCTATGGAGCCCCATGATGGGGCAGGATAGATGCAGGTGGAGGAGCATGCGGTTGCTGCTGACCGGCGCTTTGAGGTCGGGTCGTCTAGTGGGGCAGCTGCCCCGTCTTACTTCGGGTCCTGCAGGACGAGATGCTCACCCAAATGCGTCGCTTCTCCATTAGACAGGATGAGCTATATGCACACAACCAAGAGATGGCGTCTTCCATTGCAGGAGTCGGACGGGATGTGAGATCCCTACAGGAGCAGATGATGGAGATGCAGAGGCAGCAGGCGGAGTTCTATAGCCGCTTTCCTTATCCACCCCCTCAGTAAGTCTCATTTTCTTTTCCCCCTGTATTTTACTTTGTCTTCTATCACATTGAGGACAATGCGCTCTTCAAGCATGGGGGAGGGAGTTAGACTTGGTACTTATCATCCTGTATATATTTCTTTTGCATTGCAATTTAAATTAGTAGTTGTTCTATTTCAAAAAAAACGAAAAAAAGTCAAAAATAGAAAATAGACATACAAAGAAAATCCTGGGATAAGTCGAAAACCCGAAAGGGCGACTTAGGCAAGAAGCAGGTAGCCTGGACCAGCACTAGGCTGGGGTAAAAATAGGCTAAAGAGTGATGTGAGTTTTTGTGAGCCCATCTATAGAAAAATGAAATGAGTGGCTTGGTGAAAACCCGAAAGGGCGCCTTGGCAAAATGAGTGAAAATAAGAAGAGTGTTTTTTTTTAGGATTCCTCATTATTCATGGCGTGGCGACATAAGTGTTGGAGTTATAAGGAGGATTCGGGTAGGTCACTCTAGATCGATAAGGAGTTAGATGGAGGCTAGGACTAGATGATCACATTACTCTATTTGGTGTCCGGGATAAGCTTGGGGGAAGTTCCCTACTTCCCTTAAAGCTTGGTTGTATGTTGTGCTTATTGTGTAGGTACCTGGTAGATTCATTGTTTAGGTACAATTCGTAGTGGATAGAGTTTTTATGTGCTTCCTGAGATCTTGGGTATTTCATTTGGAGAAGTAGGTTTATTTTAGCTTACTCGAGGACAAACAAGGTCTAAGCATGGAGAAATTTGATACGCTCTACTTTGTAGTGCGTAACTAAGAGTTGTTACCGTTATTTTGGGTGCCATGTGGATTGTTTTAGAGGTTATGTTAGAAGATTGGAGTTGAAGCGAAGACATGTCGATTTGGTGGTCTCAAGTACTTAAACGAAGAATTATTGAGGATAGAAGAGAAGACCACAAGTGAAGGCTGAAGGAAGAGTTGAAGCAAGAAGCAAAGTGGAGCCAAGAGAAGAAACTGCGGTCGCGGAGCTGAAGGCCGCGGTCGCGGCAAAGAGTTGAACAGCAAATTGAAGACCGTGACAAGCCGTGGCCGTGGGGAAAAATCCGCGGTCGCGGAAGATCAATGGGCTTGGTCGCGGAAAAGTCAAGAGCAAGAGAATGAAGAATTGCATTTTCCGCGCGGAAATTCTCTTTGTGCTTATTCATATTGATTATTATTGATTTCGCTTGTTGGACGCAACTAGTTGTTATTGGTAATTTTCTATCGCTAGGGTTTGGATATTTCGGGTTGAAATTCCTCATCTAGAGTAGCAAACACAATTTACATGAGCGGGTTGTGAATGTTTATTGTGAAGAGAGTCAATTGCATGTTGAATACTGACGGGATGTTAGGTACTGCATGCACCTATCTATTCCTATGCTTCCTGCAACTATTGTTCTAAATCTTGATAGTTTCTTGTGCGTTCAATAGTTAGGGTTATTAGGACTGGTAGAACTGATAACTAATTCAGAATAGGGATTAGGACAACCATTGGATTGATTAAACAACAGAAACCTAGGATCAACCTATCATACTGAAGTATGGATATTTGTTAGGTGGACTACCTTCACCATCATATTTACAATCATTTTACTCATTGCTTGTTTTCATTCATTAGTTTAGAACTCAACCATCAAAACCCCTTTTGTTCTTAGTTGATAACTTGCTTGTATACTTAGAGATAGATCATTTGATTCCCTTGGGATTCGACCTTTACTTACATGCTATACTTAGTTAGGTTTTTAGAGATTATTTGATAGGAATAACGAATTTAGCCTCATCAGTAGGCGTGGGCCACTCCTTGATGGCCTTGATCTTCTCTTCATCCACACGTAGCCCTTCTTTGGACACAACGAAACCAAGAAAATTGGTTGTGTCCGAGACAAAACTACACTTCCCTAGGTTGGCAAAGAGCTTCTCCTTGCGAAGTGTCTCCAACACCTTTTGAAGGTGCTCAACATGATCCTGCAAGCTACGTGAGTATACAAGTATATCATCAAAATAAACAACTACAAAATGTCCTAAAAAATCCCTCAAAACATGGTTCATCAAACGCATAAAAGTACTTGGGGCGTTGGTGAGCCCAAATCGCATTACAAGCCACTCATAAAGACCATATTTGGTCTTGAATTCCGTCTTCCACTCATCCCCTTCCTTCATCCGAATCTGATGGTAGCCACTTCTCAAATCAATCTTCGAGAACAAGGTGGCACAATCTAGCTCGTCGAGCATATCATCAAGGCAGGGGATGGGATGGCGATACTTGACTGTGATCTGGTTGATGGTGTGGCAATCCACACACATCCTCCATGAGCCATCCTTCTTTTGGCACTAAGATCACAGGCACGGCACATGGGCTCAAGCTCTTGCGGACATAGCCCTTGTCGAGCAACTCCTGGACTTGGCATTGGAGCTCTTTGGTTTCCTCAGGGCCAGCTTTGTAGGCGGTTCTATTGGGAAAAGATGCTCCAGGGACCAAGTCAATTTGGTGCTCTATCCCTCTCACAGGCGGCAGCCCCTGGGGAAGCTCTGTGGGCAAGACGTCGGCGAACTCAAACAACAACTCGGCCACCGGCGGCGGCAATGGCTTCTCCTCGGCCCTCTCTGGACTGGGGGTTGGCACAAGCAAGAAACAAGGCCTCTGACCTCTGAGCGCCTACGTCATGTCACTGGGCCTCGCTAGAAGAAGCTTGTGCTCGCATCGGCCTTGCAAATGGGGCGTCTGAGGCGATCTCGCGGCCAATGTTGGAGTCAGAGAGGCACTGGGCTCTGAATGCTGGGCACTGGGGTTGTAGTGATCAGTGCTCGAGCCCGAATCAGTGTTGTCTGGCTAGGCCTCACTGGGCCTTATTTTGCCCTTCTTCGCGGCAGTGGACGCGACACTGGGGCTCGGCAGAGAAGCACTGGGATGGCTAGGGGTGGCACTTGACTTTTTGGTACCAGTGCCCGAGCCAAACTGAGTATGGCCAGGATTGGGGTCGAGGCGCTTTGGTGGGCCTGGCAGAGACGCCTTGGACGCGACCTCGACAGCTTCAATGGCCTTTTTCCTATCTCTCTCGACATGGTCCTGCAATATCTCATTGGGAGACATAGGTAAGAGAGTCATGCGCTTTTCGTGGTAGGTAAACACATGTGTTTAGATACCCATCGTGAAGCACGCGACGATCGAATTGCCATGGACACCCAAGCAAGAGATGGGTGGCATCCATTGCAATCACATCACACAATATAGAATCATGATATTGACCAATGGAAAAGGGAATGAGACACTGCCTTGAGACAGTGTTACCTGATTGGGAAGAGATCCATTGTAGGCCGTATGGTTGTGGATGTGGGGTGGTCTCCAAGTTGAAGTATTTCACCACCTTTTCGTTGATGATGTTGCAACAACTACCACCGTCAATGATGACACTAAGGGAGGCTATCTTGAACAAGTACCTCATGTGGAAGAGGTTCTCTCTCTGATCCACAAGACTTGCCTCATTCATTGTGAGGATTCGACGCGTCACAAGGCTCAAAGGTGTGCCCGCATCCAGCGCTGTGGGATCACAAGCATAGCCCTCCTCGTGGTCTTCCTCAAAGCCTTCTTCAATGGCCTCCACTTCGCCTTCCACGGACACATAGCCATCCGTGGCATTGGAGAAGAGCACCTTCTTTGCATTGGGGCAATCACGCTTCTAATGGCCTCTCCCACCATATTTGTAACACTCTAGGTCACGCGTGCATTATGTGCCCGATGGGGCCTGTCTGGGCGCGGGCGCGCGGCTAGACGTCGAGCTTGGCACCGAGGCTTTGGCGTTTCGGCCTTGGCTAGGCGCGGAGGATCATGTGGCTTGGGAACGCACATTAGTAGTAGAAGGAACTTGACTAGGGTTAGAGTCATACCTTCTTTGGCCATAAGGCGTGAATGGAGCTTGACGCTTACGCACTTGTTGATTGTGCAATTGCATGGCCGTGTGCGTGAGCGTGTTGAGGTCTTTGATTGGAAGAATCTTCAATGGGTCTCGGATGTTGGTGTTGAGACCACTCAAAAACTTCGTCCTCGATGTTGAAGGAGCCACGCTAACGGATGCCTTATAGTACATGTCCTTGAGTTAGGAGAAGAACTCAAGAGGGTTCTTCGAGCCTTGTCGAGCCATAGCAATGTCAAGGCGTATTTGATTCTTGTAATCGTGTGGCACATACTTGAGGGTCATCACATATTTGAGTTGGTGCCACTCAATGAGAGGCACTTGATTGCGCCTCACTCGATCATGAACAAAGCGATGCCACCAAACCCTAGCGGCTCCGCGGAAGTGGATGGTGGCGGCAGCGATGTGCTCCTCCTCTGGAATCTTGCAATAGAGCAAGGTGTATTTCGTGGCCTGCAACCATTCAAGAAAAACTGCACGGTTGTATTCACCATAAAAGAAATCAATTTTTACCTTGACTTCGTGGCGATTGAGCCTTGGCGCGGCGGCATCCTGGGGCACTTGATGCAAGTGCGGCGCTGGGATGTCCAAGGGGGTATATTGGTGGCCTTGGGCTTGGGGAAATTGAGCATGCCCCAGTTAGTGTCGTCTTGCGCCTCTGTTGCTGCGATCGTCGCCTAACGGAGCCTGTTGCTCCATGCCCTGGGCGCGTCGATGGCGTTGGTGGCCTTGAGGAGGCGCGACACGGCGAGCATCATAAGGCATGTCATGCCTCCTCTCCCTGTCATCGTGCCTGTCGTAGCCATCGTGGGCCAGGTTTGCGCCTTGGGTGAGCCTCGGTGGAGGAATCCAATCGGCGGGGTGATCTTACAACTCCATTGGGTCACCGAGTGGGGGGTGGAAATTGCCAGGGTTGATCATCCCCGAGTCCTCCATCTCTTCATCATCAAACTCCTCGAACTCGTCTTGGTGGAGAGGAGTGTGGGAGAAGTAGCCATCCGAGCCATAGCGAGGCGTCCTCGCACTTTGGTGGCCCAGGTGGTCCTCCATATTGAATGGGACCGGGGTGGGGCCAGTGGGCCTCTGAGTGCCTCTGTGGCCTCTGTTACGCCGAGCTTGCCGGCGTTGGTGGCTTGTTTTGCACCCGGAATTGTGGGCACGAGTCTCGCGAGGCATTGTGGTCGTCACTCGGTGTTGTCTTGCCATTGCGGCCTCATACCTGTCATCAAAAACATAGGGTTCAGAAATCATACCTTGGGAGTGGTAGGCCTCCTCGTCGTCGGTGTCCGAGCCCAGTGGCTGGATAGTGGGCTTTGTCGGCTCTCGATCACGGACTGGATCTGTTATAGGCGGGGTTATTGGTGAGACATCGAAGGCATGTGGTCCTTGCCTTTGTCTTGATGCATCGTGTTTGGGCCGGCCACGGTGGGGCGAGGCAAGCCCGCGGCGTTCGTCTGGGCTAGGGCTTGGGGCACCGACTTCTCACTTTGCAATTGAGCCACAAGTCTCCGAAGCTCTTGGATCTCCTTTTGTTCAGCCGAGAGCTCCAATAGGGGGTCTTGTTGTGGAGGGTTGTCGAGAGGGACAACCTCATGTTGTTGGATGTCTTGCGGTGGGGGGTTGTTGTTGCCATCTCCATGGCCACTACCACCGGTGGGCGCCGTGAGGCTACCTATGACAATGTGTCCAGACATCGAAAGTAAAAACGGACAAAGACACCAAAATCCAGAAATCAAGCAAGCACTTAACAAGAAATCAAAGTTCACGTAGGTAGGCTAAGGCTTATGGCCATGAGGGCGGCTAAGTCATGCACAAAATTAGTGTGATATGCAAGCACTAAACCAAGCGAAATCAAATGGTTAATGTTTAACCAATCACACAACCACACAAGCAGACAAACCAAAACTTTAAGCGTGAACCTAGATGGTGGAGAGGTGAAGAAGATGAGCCTAGCCGAGAGTGGGGGAAGAAGGTTGCCTTATTTTGGCTTTCCTGCTCTTTTTTTTTTTTGAATTGTCGAGTCATTTTTTTTGTTTTTTTTTTAATTCGACTTTGACTTTTTAATTTTTGAAATTCAAATTAAAATATGAGATCTTGTTTGACTTTGATTTGATTCGGATAAGATGTAACAAACAAAATAAAATCGGCTAAGTAACTAAGAGAAAGAAAATCACTAAATTTGTGTGATTTGAGAGAGAAAAGATATGCAGATTTGATATGGTCAACAACTTCCAGATTTGGTAAAATATGCTAGCACAAATAACGCAATTAATTACACAAATTAAGCATGCAATTTTGGATAATTAAATGCTAACAAATCACACTAATCTCGGAAAGGATCAAGCAAGATTCGGCCAAGGGATTCCCTTGTGAAACCGATTGGACTAGCAAGGTGTGAAGAAAAAAAATTCGAGTAACAATGGCAGAAGCAAGGATGATGGAAAGAAAAAAATTCATGAACAAATGACAATCTTGACAACCGACTTACAAGATCTATGGCTCTGATGCCAGTTGATGCGTCCCTATCTCCGAATGTCGGCACGAGTGTCGTGTAGGCAAGGATCTAGACCTTGTACTGGACGCTCTTGGAGTCGAAGGCCGAATTGTGGAAAACTTGGCGCTAGCCTTGTTGCATTGCACGATTGGCATTCGAGTAGGCGTCGGCGTGAACAATAACTTTAGAGGTTTACTGACACGGGTAGTTATGGGGACGACGGCGAGAATAAACCCAGAGACACAAGGGTTGGGTTCGTTGGTGACGGCGAGAAAGTGGATCTCGCGAAGGTGATTGGCGGAGATGAAAGGCGTCGGGGATGACGAACCCGATGGCACTGGGGTGGGTTCGATTGCGACGGCGAAGGCGAAGGGTGTAGCGATGGTGTTGGCAATGCGATGGGTCGATGGATGGGCTCAATGGGTTGAGTGATGGCCGTAGCGTCGGCGACGGAGGAAGGAGGTGAGAAGAGAGAGGTGTTTGACGTCAGACCTAAGGTGGAGGCAAAAGCTATCAACAATCCTTAGATTCAAAATATGACGTAACCTTGTTACAAAGGCCGAGATGGCCTTAAATAGACAAGAGGCCTTGGATGGGCCGAGACAAATGCAATAGGCTAGCCCACTATGCAATAGTGGGCACACGCCAAAAATAGAAATACCTAAAATAGAACTTACTAAATATAGAAAGTAGTAAATGAGGAAAGTATTCAAAATGACAAAAGAAATACACGAAATAAACCTCTAAGTCCTAAAGTAGCCCAATGCCAACACTTGGGTCCTTGCGAGGCTTCGGCGGCAGCGACAAAGGCAACGACGAAGGCTCTAGGGTGGCGCGCTCGGGCGCGAGTGTAGCGCTGGCCTGGCTTAGGCTTCTTAAGGTCCCTCTAGTGAAGTGCTCGAGCCAGACATGGGAATGCCTAGATGGATGTCGTCTAGGCCTTCAATGGTGGCGAGGAGCCTTAGGGCAAGCGCGGCTTCGGGTGCGCCTTGGCTGGCCACTAGGCGCGTGACCAGGGATTGGGTGGCCATGGCACGAGCCTTGGTCACAGGCCCATCACTTCTCAATGACATGCCCTCTTCCTTCTCGGTGGCACTCATGGTGGGTAGGGTCGCATCAAGTATCTCGGGGTGCGAGGTCGAGTGCTCGTTTGTCCATAAAGAGTCTTCTGGATCAGAAGCTGTCAGCGGCGAAAGCGTCTTCGTCGGCTAAGTTTGAATCCAAGGCTCTTTCGTCGGCTAGGATTGTCGCCTTAGACTCGTCGTCATCTAAAACTTCAGGGGCAAAAAGGAAGGCATCTGATGCCCAGATCCTTCGGTGGGCATGGTAAAGAAGAGAGATTTGGAGGATTTGCTTTACACTCTGGACCCTGAGGCCAAGAAGGAGATTAGTGATCTGTATCCCATCGATTGTGTTGATGAGGTCGAGGCAGCCACTTGGCGAGTAAGTAGAAAAAAGTTTGTATGAAGTGTTTCTGCCAATGTACATGCCTTTAATGTTTTTTATGTGTTTTGTCGTTTCACAGGCCCTTCCGTATTCGCTTGTCGCATTTTCTAATGTGAAAGAATTGAGTGATAGTGCTGATAGGCGGATAGCCGAGGTCGAGGGCCAGTTGAAGGTGGCTAGTGGGCACGTCAAAGCGGCCGAGAGCAAGCAGGCGTCGGTCGAGAAGAAACTAGCGGAGGCTGAGAAGAAGTTGGTCGAGTGCAAGCCCATTTTGGGGAGCTTGAGAGTAGCATCGACAAAATCTGTTTGAAGGATGCTCAGGTTGCCACCGATTTTGGGATGTATTTCTACCTCAAGTCATGTATTGAGATGATGGAGGAGTATGCCCTGGGGGGCCCATTCATCTTGGAAGATTGAGGATGCGAGGGAGAATATGGATCTTTTGTACCCTAGTGGAAATCTTGGCAATGAGTTGTTCAAGTTGATGGGACTTGGTAAGGATGATCAAGGAGAGGAGGTTGTTCCCGCTGCAGTCGAGGAAGCTGTTGGGGATGTGTCGAAGGGGCTTCCTAAGGCGACCGAAGGCCAAGATGTCGTCCCTGCAGAAGTTGATAAGAAGCTGTTGGGGATGTGTCGAAGGGGCTTCCTAGTTTTTGGACAGCATGGACGCATCGAGGGGATATGAGGTTGACGATGGCCTTGATCTGGTCGGGACTGGCTTCGATCCCTCTTTGAGTGACCATGTATCCCAAGAATTTCCCTGAAGACACTCCGAAAGAACATTTAGTCGGATTTAATTTCATGTTATACTTTTTCAATACCTCGAAAGCTTCCCTAAGGTGTTTGATGTGGTCCCTTGCTGCTTTGGACTTGATGAGCATGTCGTCAATGTAGACTTCCATGGTGTCTCCGATCTGGTCTTTGAACATTTTGTTTACCAACCTCTGGTACGTGGCGGGCGCATTTTTTAGTCCGAAGGGCATCACTTTGTAGCAGTACATACCTTGGCTTGTTATGAAAGTTGTCTTTTCTTGGTCGTCAGGATCCATGAGAATCTGGTTGTATCCACTGAACGCGCCCATGAACGTCAGCATTTCGTGTTCGGTGGTCGCGTCGACCATCACGTCGATGTGTGGTAATGGGAAAGAGTCTTTTGGACAGGCCTTGTTCAGGTCTGTGAAGTCGATGCATACTCTCCATTTCCCATTCTTCTTTTGAACCACGATGACGTTTGCTAACCAGTCGGGGTACTTTACTTCTCTTATTTTACCTGTCTCAAGTAAGTGTTTTACCCCGTCGTCTACAATCTTGTTACGCTCAGGTGCAAACTTTCATCTTTTTTGCTTGACTAGACAATACATGGGATCTATATTCAATTTGTGAGTAATAATATATGGGGAGATTACCACCATGTCTTCGTGTGACCAGGCAAAACAGTCAGTGTTGGATCGTAGAAAAGAAATTAAATATGTCCTAGTCGAATCGTTTAGATTTGACCCGACCTTCACCGTTTGTGTTGGCTTTGAAGGGTCCAGCACGATCTCATCGAGTTGTTCCATTTTTGGTTCGGCGTATCGTGTGGTTCCTTCGCCATACTGTGGTTGCTATGCGGAAGACTTATCAACTGCCCCTTTCATTGAAGTGACGTAGCAATCCTTGGCAGCATGTTGGTCGCCTTTTATTTCATGTACCCCCACTTAGTAGGGAACTTTATTGTCTGGTGATAAGTGGAAGGTACAACTTTCATGGCGTGGATCCAGGGCCTGCCAAGGATTGCATTGTATGGTGACGGGCAGTCGAATATCAAAAAATTTACCTGTTGATTGACCCCACCGCCGTACGTTGTTAACATGATCTCGCCTTGAGTATACTTTACTTCCCCGCTGAATCCGACCAGCGGGGTAGAGTTTCTCTAATCTTCAAAACTCCGACATGGATATTTGGTCAGTTCGCGGTAGAGTTCACTGCCCCTAACCAAGCCCCGTCAAAATGCTTCAATCGACGTTGGGACGTCACAGTCTGGGATTGCGACTTTCTCCTTGTTATACCTGTTAAGATAGTCCCTTAGAGGTGTGCCATACCTTTGTACGATTCTGTACAAATCGCTTGACTGCTTTTCTAATCGTCGGTTGCTAGCGAACTGAATTTTGAACGAGTTGATTAGGTCGGCGAAGGAAGCGATGGAACCCTGTGGTAAATGCATAAGCCAGGTTAGTGCAGGTCCCGCGAGGGTCGTGTCAAAGCTTTTGCACATGACTGCCTCGTGGTTCCCTCTTGGGATCGAGATAGTCATTAATTTTTGCTTATAAATTGAAACATGATCGTCGGGGTCCCCGGTCCCGTCGTAGTTGGGCATGTTGGGGACATGGAACTTTTTTAGGAATCTCGACGTGTGTGATCGCCTCTGCGAAAGGTGAATCTTCATATCCGTCGATCGCTTCTCTCTCGATTGGTTGGGGAACGCCCGGGATCCGTGCGATACGGTCGACTAGGGTCTTCATATGTTCGTTGATGGCTTGTTGTATGAGGACCTGGAGATCGACTGGTCTTGTTACCTGTGGATGGGTTGCTCGAATCCTGAGGGGCTCGGCTACAGAGTTTGGCAAGTTAGTCGTGACGAGAGTGGTCGAAGGGGTCTGGAACATACCAGTGTGCTGGGAAGCATTAGTCTCTACTGCGGGTGCCATGACTATACGTCTTGATCCTTTGGGAATCGATGTGGATGATTGTACCTGCGATCTTAAAAACTCATTTTCACGGGTTAGTCGAGCAATTTCGAATTCAGATTGAGTACTTAGCGTTTCGGTCCTAGTGCGCTGCTGGACTAGTTCTTCTTGAAGGACGCTCATGGCTTTTGCAAGTTCTTGTATCTGTGAATCTGCGACAAGTTGGGCGTTGACGTTTTCTTCCTGATTTTCGATTCGAACGTTGTCCTGGGTTGGATCTTCAACGGGGATCACGGGATTTTCTTAGCCAGTCATGATGGAATGAGTTTTGGATTTGATGATTGGATCGTTGATTGGCTAGATGCCCCACGGTGGGCGCCAAATTGTTTTGGGCGAAAAAAGATCGAACCGACCTGAATCGCTTAAAGAAGGACAACTAGACAATAATTAGATTGACAATATCTAGATAATCCAAATAAACTTGGAGATATAAACGTAATAAGATTAAAGGAATGACAAGACTGGCTTATCTCCCTTGAACGAGAAATCGGTCGAATCAAAGGAGCTAGACGTCGGTCGCTTCAGTACTAAAACACGAATTCGAACTAGAGAATTCAGATGAATGCAAATAGGAGAGTGGTTGTCTGTATTATGTCAAATTCGTGTGTGCTTTACAATGATCTCTAACCCCTTTATATACACTTAATTTCCCAAAGATCTAGCTAAAACTAGTTGTTTCTTCCCCCGTGATCTTCGCTCATCAGCTTTTATTGCTGGATTGACATGATCTTGTGGCATTTATGGTCTAATTATGCAGGTTTGTAACCGATTATATGGAAGGATGTATCAACCTCTGTGATCTGTGTTTTTTGTAACGTCTTCGTTCATTTCATTGTCGTGATCTATGCTTTGTCGTCTAATCGTTGGTCGCTTCAAAACGAAAAGATCACTTTGCTTACTGAACCGCTTCATTTGAGAGTCCATTAAGAATGAGGCCCAACAGACACACTAGAAAAATCACTTTTACATTAAGTAGGTGTTATAAAAACATGTATATATATATGTGTTTTTTTTCTTAAGGATAATAGAAGATAGTTAAAACAAGGGGAATCCACATCACATGCGGTTACGATCTTATTCACTAATTGTTTCGGGAATCCACATCACATGCAGACCAACCTTATCGTGTAATATGGGGATGGATCTGGCATTAATTGTGCTCCATACCCGTGATCTATTTATTTTTTTGCGATTCGGCTATTCAAATGGTTGAAGGGTATATCCTTGCTCTATGAAGCATAAAGCGCGCATAGCGCAACCGATGGGAGTAGGGATCGATCAAGAGTTTAAATCACATCCAATAATTTTTTTAATATATTTCCAACTTTTTTTTTGATTAGGTAAATATTAGACTGAAAATCACAAAAGAGCTGATTTCTCAGTCTATAGCATTCGGATGAGAATTACAAATTCTAGACTAGCTCGAATATAATCCAAGGAACTCCGCTGGACCGTCTTAGCGATGAAGTCGGTCACCACATTTGTTACAGTTTGGATTTAAATAGTTGAAACTTTAAGCATAATTCTTTTATTACAATTTTAGTGCAAAATAATTACAGTTTGTAGCACAATCTTTCTTTATTTTCTTTTTAACTACGAATTGGATTTTAAACATCCTAATTAACAATATATGAACATTAACACATAACATATGAATATTTAATTCATTTACATAAACACTAGTATACTAAGATTAAAATTTAGTACAGTAAAGGATCAAAATTATTATACTACAGATTCGCATTATAAACAAACATTTTAATATACTACATTTTCACATTTAATACCACAATGTACATAGATTTCAATAACACATTGCGAACTTAAGTACAAGTTTGTGAAACTGTATTATAAAATAAGTTTATAAATCTTGTATAAAATTGTAAACATGTACTATAAATGTCATGAATCTATATAGTACAAAGTGTACAATACGCCAGTGTAAAAAAAATTATAAAAAAATATCATTGTCACTTTTACCCATTTAATCCTAGTCTGCCATCCGCTTGATATAATGCCCAAAATTGTTCTCATTTTACACCCTAAAAGCCATGAGCAGTTGAACACACCTCATTTTTTTTTTAATATGTAAGAATTAGATTGAAAACCACAGAAGAGTCGGTTTCTCAATCTATAGCATCCTTTCGGATGAGAATTACAAATTCTAGATTAGCTCGAATGTCTTCCAAGAAACTCTGCTGGACCTTCTTAGCGATGAAGTCAGTCACCACGTTTGTTTATCGAAAGACATGAAAAATATGCACTGAAGAAAAAAGTTATAAAACACACAGGATATCAGAAATTAACATTTCAATATCCCATGAACAGTGCCATATTTGATTCAAAACATTCACAATGATAAGGTTATCGCATTCAAGTTGAATGTCAGTAATGCATAATTCATAGGCCTAAGTATTTCCGTTTTTAAAGGAGTTGAGATACACACCTCATTGTTTCGGTGCTAACCGACAATGGAAAATAATATTCAATTATGAACCCGATTACATATAGGAAAAACATAGCTGTTGACATGTCATGACAAGAAATAACATAAGTAGGCAATCCGACTCAGACGTAATATATACAAGGCCCAAACTTTGCCGCGGCATCTTTTTTCTAGAAGCCTACATGTGAAACCCTATTCCCCTTCGCCCTCTCCGCTCTCGGTCTCTTGCGCTTTTTCGCTTCTTCAACCCAGCAAATCGCCAGAGTCCAGCCCAAGACGCTCAGGTGGCGCCTACCGCATGTTATGGTTTTGATACAATCAAGGTAATAAGGATAATCAAACTCGAAGAAACAGTAGTTGTCCCAGCAAGGGTTAATATACATAACAAACTCCTCACCGATGAGATAGCCAAAACAAAAAGAACAAAAGAGTGAGGATAGAAACTACCAAGATTAACGATTTGCATAGATTCTATATTTGCAACTATCTGAAGAAGAAAGAGGGAAGTAAGCAGCAAGCGACCCACCACCAGCAACATATGCATAATTATTGGGCATTCATGAAATGATGAACGACTTTGCCATGTGAAAATTATTTATTATCAGGAAATGTTGTTGTAAAATAGTTAATCCGAGAAATGAATTTATAACTAATCTTGTAATATCAGAATCGATTGTAGAAGCTCAATGATCAGCTCGATTTTCCCTAGTTATGTACACCAATCAGGTTTACGGGGTCTTTGAAAAATAGTTTCTAAAATAGTTCTCGAGAAGGACCGCATCAATATCATAGATGAAAACTTGAGAGCCTTAATCGATGTATTATGTACCATTAGGCAGATTGGCACATTGGAGATGAGACAACCATCGTAAGTAGAAGATTGATTAAATGCATACGAATGACCAGAACCTGAAACAGAGAAGTTAAGAGGCTTTAACACATCAATTTGCTCGACATATGAATGGCAGGCAATTTCACTCAAGACTCGAACGTCTCACATCATATACCCAAACCTGTATAACCAAAACCTGAATATGATGTACATGTTATTTCCTTGAGTCAAAGTTGTGTGCACCTTAAACCTCAATGTAACGCAATGAAATGAATAAACGCAAGTGTTTTCAATGAAGATCTTTTGTAGTAAGCATGTGGAATTAATTCAAATACAAACTGCATATAATTTGAAGTTAATATCATTGTAATGCAAAAAAATATAAATTATTGAAAACAATCCCATTTTCAGTTGATTGAAATTAACAACAAACAACCGACTTGATGGAGACATGCCAATCAATAGTAGCTTATTAGAGAAAAAGTTTATAAGGGTATTTTCTTGGTGGTCCCATGGAGGAATGGGGCTCTTATAATGAACTAGGAGAGATGTTATGGTCAGTGGCTGTGATGTAGCGTAGTGACCTAGTATAAAATAACGTGTTTAGGACAGCCAATTGGATTATCTTTTGGTCTCCTTATAATTTTAACCCGATTTTGGCCAGAGAGGAGCTCCTCTGCTGCTAAAGCTCAGTAGAATATTAGAAGGATTTGTTGCCTTTTGTTTTTCAATCTTCATGTGTAATTTTACGCTTAGCGGCAACAACAATCAACAAAGAAGCTATGAGAATTTATTTCATGTTGCAAATGACAGAACAAAACATCTTATATGGCTATGAACAAGTAAACAATGCACTTCAACAGTCCAGTGAATAAATATGCGTATTAATATGGAAACATTTCAAATTTAGTAGCTAACAGTAAATAAATCAAATCATGGAAGAAGAAATCAAGGTTTGGATTGCAGTTCGTATTATGTCACTAAAATATTAGAACTTATGAATGCCATGAAAACTTCCATCGAAATCTAAAGGCGGAAAGTAATTGAGAAAAGAAAAGAATTCGCACTGTGGTGGTGCTCTCCCAAGACGAAGGACAAAGAATGGCGGAAAGTAATTGAGAAGTCGTCTGCAAAGGAGAAGTTCGTAAGAAGGATCGAGATGAGCGGTTTGCAAAGATTGATGTTAGAAATTGATGCCACCTTTAATATATAACTTCTAACCTATCTTTATAAACTGCATTGTGTTATGCACTTCTGGAGAAATGATCATATCCCATAAGGAACTAATATACATGCGAGAATAAACTCTACACCGACGACATAGCCTAAACAAAAAAAAAAAATGAAAAAAGAAGAAGAAGAGTGATGTTAGAAAGTACCGAGATGAGCGGTTTGCAAAGATTGAAGATTTGCAACCATCTGAAGAAGAAAGAGGGAAGTATGCAGCAAGCGGCCAGCCACCAGGGAAAGCGAGCCCACCAACAGCGCAGTCAATCATCCCCAACTTCACGTGATCAAATCTGTAACATAATTGAAATTGTCACAAAAGTGTGTAAATGGTAACAAAATAAAAAGAATATATAGAAAATATATACTCATCTTTTCATACAACTTTAGTTTTGAAGTTCCAGAGAGTGACGACTCAAGTCTGGAAGTCGGGACTGTCAGGTGTCAAGAGGAATACATGGGTAATTCCATACTTGAGTCATCAACCTCGCAAGAGTAAACTTTGTGAAGATATTTCTAGCTAGACAAGTCAGTGACCTGAACATGATCAAACCTTTTTCATGTATAGAAGAAGCACAGTGAGTCCTAGATCTGTGTAGAGATATCCTTTTCTTTCCTTTCTTGCTACTATACAACCAAATGTTAAGAGAATTGAGGTACCACTACCATAGTGATTGCTACTATACAACCAAAACCTGCATGATCTGTCTGGATATCCACCATTTGCAAGAACTGGTTTGGGACAATATGAGATGCTTGAATTGGCAATACAGCCATTTAGGTTTTGATTATATATTTTCCATTTATTCACTACTTCTATATCCATTTGAATATTTGAAGTTCTTCTATAAGATACTACTACTACCTAAGGCAGGCTAATTGTAGTAAACCATGATAAACATCAGAGTAAGAGGATGTTGATGCCCAACAAAAACTCCCTAGCAGCATGGTGACACCCTGACTTTCAAAACTGAAGAACTTGACATAAAAGTAACGAGAACATCAAATTGCAAACCAAAATCAAGTAGTCTCTAAAATTAAAATGTTCCACAAATGTGGACACGTCATTCCAACCATCAAATAACAAAGCTCAATACAGTTTCCTTTGCTCGTTCGCTAGCACTTCCAGCATTACTTTCTTGGAATTCTTGAAGCAAACATATCGCTTTCTATGAACTCCTAAATAGGTTTGAAGAAACTTCTGTCATTGTTAATTAATTAGAAGCGTTTTATGGCATTCCCGGACAGTAGGAGGGTCACTAACTCAAGGCAACATCTTTCCAGCATATTAAATATCGAGAGATGTAAGCACTTAAAATGAGAACTTAATAGTCTTTACCCTTGACATCAATGAAGTTAACATAACATAACATTTACGACCATCTCAACAATTTGCTCGATGGATGAACGACGGGCAATTTCACAAGACTGCACCGTCTTGTGAGAGATGTCGAGTTGTGTACATCGTGAACCTCAATGTAACTCTACATCGATCTAAGTGCATGTTATTAAAAGAACATCTTTTGTAGTAAAGAAGATAATGCGATTCAAATCCAAACTGCACAGGAAACCTAGAGTTAATGCCATGAAAAGTTCCTAAAAGATAGTAAGAAGATATTTTATATCAATCGAATATTAAAACTCATAATTGGCATGAAAAATTTCACCAAAATAGGCAAAAAATAACTGAACCGCTTAGATCGATGTTCTATGTTTTGGTGTTTCACATGAACAATATTGACACTATGATTCCTCTATCTCCAAAGAAGTACTGATTAATTGTCAATGCCAGAGACATGTGAAATAACTACGAAGCAGGAAATAATAAGAGAAAGATGGAATAAACAAGAGCATTATATTTACTACTGGTGAGCAGCATGTGAAACCAGACAGACTTTTTGAACAAACATGCAAAAACCTCTAGGTTAGTAAAGTAAAGTTCTCCGAAATGACCAGCACACTGAGAAGATGATGGAAAATCAGAATAAGTATGTGAAAAACCGCGCCTGCATATGAGCATAGAGTCACCTACGAATTAAAATTGGGTTGATATGATAGTCATGAGCATATACTCAGCAAGGTCAGTAACCTACATAATCATATGTAAGAAAATGTGAAAATTATTAAAACGTAAACTCAGATGATTACATCCATGAACCTTGAAACATAGGCCATGTCAATGAGTGGCGTATTCATGTGTATATATTGAAGATAAAATGGATGAGCAGAGAACACTTCACAAAAATTGTAGCTTTATAGAGATAAAATACACCATTGTCATATGTGCGAGATTGAAAAAAGAATAGATTTCATCGAAATGGGATGATCATCGGCATTACGCATCAAATAGAGCCATACTTCACAATTATTTTTGCAGTAGCAAGACATCAGAAATACGTTTGAAACTCTTAGTGAGAAGAAATTCTCAATTAAGTACAAAAACAAGATGATTAAAGAGCTGGAGGTATCACCATAGGTAACCGAAATGCAATATCCCCACTGGTAAAAAAACTGCATAATTTGTGTGGATATCGACCATTAGTTGGTGGCAAGATTTGGCTTGGGAAGAGGCTTGAATTGGCAAGGAAGATATTGCTTTTGTACTTTAGGAGTACGTACAAGTATATTACAAGTTGAGACGCATGAGGTAATATTGATCATACAAGGTTTTGAATGTAAGTTCAATAGATTGTAGATTTTTCCATTTATTTCACACAACGACATAGTGACGATTCCGTTGTTGTGACTTTACTCTAACACAACAAGCAACTGAGCCATCCATCACAAACATTAAAATAACCAGAAGCTGAAAGATGGAAGCGAAAATTAAGAACCAGAAATTAGAAAGATAAGAAAAGAAACCTGATTCTCAGTGAAGCCTCCTCAACTGCTATCATATGCCTTTATAATCTGCAATATATACACATTTTCTCATACATCTTTAATTTTAAAGTTCCAGTGAGAGACGACTCAAGTCTGGAAGTGGGGACTGTCGGGTGTCAAGAGGAGGAATAAGTAGGTACTTCCATACTTGAGTCGTCAACCTCGCAAGAGTAACCTTCTTAAAGTTCTGCCTGTAATAGCAGCAAAAATATTTAAGACAAGGCAGTGACTTGAACACGATGAAACCTTTTCATGTACACAAGAAGCAGAGTGAGTCTTAGATGTGTGTCAGAGATAAAAGGCAGGGAGAGTGATCATGAGCGCGTGACAAAAACTTGAGATGAACTTGTCTGTAGTAGCTAAACCAAAAATATCAACTTATCAAGAGTATTCAATCTAGTAAATCCCAAATTTCGTCAAACACACTTCAAAATAACTCCAAATTCCATCAATCTCAAATCCTAAACCTAAATCCATCAATCATACATCAATATGAACTTTGTTGTCCACCATTGACCCGGTACATAGTTGATGAACCAGGTTTCTTTCCTTTCTTGCTAGTTGCCTACTATACAACCAAATGGTAAGAGAGTTGAGGTACCGCAATCCTAGTGATCACTAAGAACAAATTCTCATAAGTACAAAAGCAAGCATGAATGCCATGAAAAAACTGCATGTTTTGACATACTACTAGTTAGCCATCACAAACATCAGGGTAACAGCATGTCAACACCCAGCAACTTGACACACAAGTAACGAGAGGTTTAAATTTGCAAACCACCAGTTCCTAAGAATAAACCAACTAATCCCTGAAATTAAAATTTAAACAAAGAAGCCTGAATCTCTGTAGAGCCTCCTCAACTGCAATGTTCTTTTATGGTGAACAAACAAACCTGGACACGTCACTGCAACCATATAATGAAAAATCTCAATACAGTTTTCCTTTGTTGTTTCGGCAGCATTAACATCGCTTTCTTTGCTAAACATTTGAAGAAACTTTTGTCAATCCTTTCATCAATTTTAGGTATTTTATGCCTTTTCAGGAGTGCCTTACACTCGGGTACATGTTTCCACCATATTGAATTTCCCGGAGTGCATAATTTTTGGGCATTCCTGAAATGATGAATGACTTTGCCATTTTAACAATATTTATTATTATAAATGTTGTAAGATATCATAAAGGAAGCTATACCTCTCGACCATAGAAGCTCAAAGATCAGCTCGATTTGCCCTGGTAAGATCAGCTCGATTTGCTAGGTCTTTGAAGAATACTTCATGAAATAGTGCTCGAGAAGGACCCGATCTATATCATAAATGAAAACTTAAGAGCCTGTCCCATTAGGCAGATTGGCACATTGGAGATGAGATAAAATGAGAAAGTAGATTGATTAAACGCATGCAAATAACCAGAACCTGAGAAGTTAAGAGCCTTGAAAACATATCAATTTGCTCGACAGATGAATGGCAGGCAATTTCACGCAAGTCTCAACCGTCTCACCCTTGTTTAACCAAAACCTGAATACGATGAATGGCAGCCAATTTCAAGTTGTCTACAGAAATTTGGGGATCATAGTTTTCATATTGTTGTGAAACCCCAAAACCTGAATAAGAACCAGAAATAAGAAAGATAAGAAAAGAAACTAGATGGTTCGATGAGAAGTTAAGAGCCTTAACCCTCATGTAACGCTATGAAATGAATAAACACAAGTGTTTGAAATGAAGATCTTTTGTAGTAAGCAGATGAATTTAATTCAAATCCAGACTGCAAATCATTTAAAGTAAATATAATGCAGAAAAAAGCAATTACTGAAAACAATCCCATTTTCAGTTGATTGAGATTAACAACAAACAACCGTCTTGTCGTCTTGATGGAGACGTGCCAAGCAGTAGGGGCTTATTAATTTCATGTTGCAAATGACAGAACAGAACGTCTTATATGGATATGAACAAGTAAACAATGAACTTCAACAGTTGAGTGAATAAAAATGCATATTAATATGGAAACAGTTCCACTTTAGTAGTAGATAGTGAATAAATCAAATCGTGGAAGAAGAAATCAAGGTTTGGATTGCAAGTCGTATAATATCACTGTAACATTAGAACTTATGAATGCCATGAAAAAACTTCCATCAAAATAACCCACACCGGAACTAAACCAGTAAGCTCTTCCATATTTTGGGTTTCTCCTTGTGTGCAAAAATTATGATCCCCAAATTTCCAACAATATGAAAACTATGATCCCCAAATTTCCAATGGTTGATTCATAGATTGTAGGTTACCAGATCAAAGTTTCTCCTTGTGTGCAAAAATTAATTAAAAAACCATTAAGTTCTACCAAAATTCCAACAATACAATAACTACAAAGCAGAATATATGAGAAGGGAATAAAAACTATTATGATTTTCCAAAATACAATATATTTAGTAATTTACTACTGGTGCACAAAATGAGTTACACACCCTAGTGATGAAGGTTATCCAAAATGGGCAACACACATACAAGATGATGGAAAATAAGAATAAGTGGAAATTTTATGAGCATGCCATTACAACATAGTGATGATCCAGGTGTTGAATGTAAGTTCGTTAGATTAGAGGTTTTTCCATTTATTTCCCGCAACGACATAGTGGTTAACCAGAAAACCAGAAGCTGAAAAACATGAAAGTAACCAGAAGTTGAAAGGTGTAAAGCAAAAATTAAGAAGCAGAAATTAGAAAAGGAAGAAAAGAAACATGATTCTCAGTGAAGCCTCCTCAACTGCTACCATTTGTATCATGCAATTCTTCATCTGGAGTTGAATTGACAAGAGCACATACGTATAATAAGCACATAGCTATAATTAATGCTGGTTAATGAACCCACATCAGGCACTAATACTCTCTCTCCGGATGAGAGAGAGTATTGTTAACCAAAATACACATACAAACAAGAACTGAAATTAGAAGAGCTTGTAAATTATTGTTAAAAAACAAGCAGGAACATACGCTGGGCGATCTTCCAGTATGAACGTACTACTAAGAACAGACTTCTATACGATACATGTGTCACAGTTGTAATATGTTGTAATATAGAAGCACTACTAGTCTTTACAACTTCCAGCGTCACAACAATGATCAACATAAATCTGTTCAGCTGTTCAAGACCATGAGAAGACACAAATGATTTTTTACCCTAAAAAGAGAGACTTCAACACTAACACTTACAAACAGAGGCACATTGAACATAACTTGAAAGGAGTGCATCGTATTAAAAAAAAGCATGGCTTTGGTCACATATTCAGAGGTCTTCTAAACACAAGAGGTAGAGTAGTTACGATTCCAAAACGCACTGCCTTCATTTAGTTCGTCAACATCAGCTATTGCAGTGCACTGTTGATGAACTCTGAATCTATATAAATTTTGGTCGAAATTGCAGTGCAAAGAAGAGAGATGAACCAGGAGGATGAGTTATATAAACCCAAATTCTGGCTTTTCGTAAAAAAAATCAGAATATCAAGAAAGTGAACATGTTATAACTTGGCATTAAACTTGTGTGAAAGAATCCCAAAGACAATTGTGTATTTCCTCGTTCTTAAGCTTTACCGTGATATTGTCGTAACATTCAAGTTATCACAGCCTTTTAAGGGGAAAAAAACAAACCTAATATTTATACAAACATTGAATTGAATAAGGCATGGTAATCGGGGTTGCATCAGATCACCTATTTATTCCCAATTCGGTGCCAGAATTGGGAATAAATAGTTTTGATACAATCAAAATAACAAGGATAATCAAACTCGAAGAAACAGTCGTTGTCCCAGAAAGGGTTAATATACATAACGAACTCCCCACCGATGAGATAGCCAAAACAAAAAGAACAAAAGAAGAGTGAGGATAGAAACTACCAAGATTAACGGTTTGCAGAGATTCAAACTCGAAGAAACAGTCGTTGTCCCAGAAAGGGTTAATATACATAAAGAACTCCCCACCGATGAGATAGCCAAAACAAAAAGAACAAAAGAAGAGTGAGGATAGAAACTACCAAGATTAACGGTTTGCAGAGATTCTATATTTGCAACCATCTGAAGAAGAAAGAGGGAAGTAAGCAGCAAGCGACCCACCACCAGCAACGACAAGCCTACCACCAGCGCAGTAGATCATCGTAACATAATTAAATCTGTCACCAAAGTGTATAAAATGGTAACATAATAGCAAGACTATTTAGAAAATATATATACATCTTTAACTTTGAAGTTCCAGTGAGAGACGACTCAAGTCTGGAAGTGGGGACTGTCGGGTGTCAAGAGGAGGAATAAGTAGGTACTTCCATGCTTGAGTCGTCAACCTCGCAAGAGTAACCTTCTTAGAGTTCTGCCTGTAATAGCTGCACAAATATTTAAGACAAGATAGTCACTTGATCACGATGACCTTTTCATGTACACAAGAAGCATGCCGAGTCTTAGACGTGTGTCAAATTTTAAAGGATTTTATAGGCAGGGAGAGTGATCATGAGCGCGTGACCAAAACAAGAGTTGAACTTGTCTGTTATAGCTAATAACTCCAAATTCCATCAATCTCTCAAAATGGTAAGAGAGTTGAGGACCTTGAGGTACCACAATCCTAGTAAATAGTTGATGAATAAGGTTTCTTTCCTTTCTTGCCCCTAAACAACCAAATGGTAAGAGAGTTTAGGTACCGCAATCCTAGTAAATTCTCAATTGAGTACAAAAGCAAGCATGAATGCCATGAAAAAACCCTACATGATCACAAGATTTGGTTTGGGGCAATTTGAGATGCTTGAACTGGCAATACAGCTATTTCCCGCAGGCTTTGATGTAATTACTTGTACACCCCCCAAAATGGTTGATGTTCTTCTGTACGATACTACTACTACTACTCAAGTGTATTTTTCATCCAGCTTCTAACTGTAAAGCAAGAATCACATCCACCAGTCGTCTTAATCACATGAATGGTTCAATACATTACAATAACGTTGTTCAACAACACAGCCATTATGATAAAAATTTCGAAACAGCTGCTAACACCCAATTGCTAGTCACATAAGAACCCCTGATTTAGACACAATAACATTGTTCAATAACACAACCATCATATGGGAATCACAAGAATGACAAAGTTCACATAAAAGTAAACAGGGAACATGGTAACAAAACAAAAAGAAAAAAGAAAGAAATTAACAAATCTTACCATATATACAGCTGAAAATGTACTGCAGTGATGGAGCGACAAAAAACAAACATAATTCTAGCTTTCAAGGCAGAGTTTACAGGGACAACTTTCAACTCTGGAGTAATATTTTCAGCTACAGCATTTCCTGCCCAACGAAAGAAATACAGAAGAGTTGAATTGTTCATGAAACCTGCCCCTCTCAGATGTAGTGAATCCAATTTCAGAAATATATGAATATATAACACTAGAAAGCTTTTCAAAACTTGAATAGCTATATATAACGGCATAAGCTTTAATAGGAAATATAGATGGAACGTAAGACCATCATTCCACATGCCAAACATTTATGTGAATGGCAAAAAGACATATTACGTAAATTATTTAGACTCTGTACATGTGCCGAATATTAAAATCTTTCTAGTCAAAGAATACCAGTTCATGAGTTAAATAATGGTGATGATTAATTGTTTGATGATTATAAACAGATGAAGACAAGATCATCTGTAAATACATCAGTCCTCATTATGAAGGGCTCTTTTACGTATCTTTCAAAATTCATTATTAGACTTGTAATTATTGTGGACAATAACACACACGCAGCATAATGACAGAGCAAATTACAAAATTATCATACCAGTAAACAGGAAAAATAGCTGTTTGGTCAAATTGGAATCATCAAAATCAGCAACAAAACACTTTTTCTTCAACAGTTCCTCCCCTTTCTTAACAACAGCCTCTTGAATTGCATAAAATACCATTGTAAAGCATATTATTTCACACAAATCACCAAACTTTCATCATTTAAATGGCAAAAAGACAAAACCAAAAAAAATCAGTATACCTGTCTACGCAAGCAGCAAGATATATGGGGTATGCAAGCTCTGCAGTTAGCTCCATAGAATTTGTTACATTAAGGAGACCCAACTGTGGAAAAAAGCATTGAGTGTTCACGAAAAATGGCATGTATGATCAATATAAAATATAACGGTCTTACACGTAAATATACTCCATTATAGGCTACATGAATTAGTGCATTAATACGCACCTTCATTTTCTGAAGTGTTTCATATGTTAGTGGCTGTTTCCCACTAACACGTTCAGCCTGAGCCAATGAAAGCCCAGCAGGGCATTTGCCACTGAAGAAAAGTCATTGCTAAGCTTAAGTATCTTTCTGAGTAAAATAAATTGAACTATACAATAAGATCCCGAGATTAAAAGATCCAAAAGCATACCCTTGAGAAGGTGGTTGATACAACATACAATGAAGGCAAAATTCAAGAAATAGTTGAGAGTCCTGAGAGCCATTAATCATTCTGTACTTTGCAGCAATACCGTCATCAAATTCGATAGAGTGAGACTCACCAATGACCTAAATGAAACACATAATTGGAATGGTGAGAGCTTTGATAACTTTAAAGGGGATCCTATATTCTAAGGTTCATATTATAGAAGATAAAAAAAATGCATGTAAATTATCATAGAAATCACATAAACTTATCACAATCATGCTTGTAAAGAAGGGACACAACTGTGAATGACAATAATCAACCCTATACCGTACTGCACGGGAAAAGAGGAACAAATAACACAATTATTGTATGATTATGCATGTTTACCTTGGCACATGCCCGCAAAACTATTTCTTGATGTTGAAGAACAAATAACACAATTATTGTATGAAGATGCAATTTTTTTGTAAGAAGATGAAGGTTATCCAAAATGGCCAACACACATACAAGATGATGGAAAATAAGAATAAGTGGATTTTTTATGAGCATGCCATTACAACATAGTGATGATCCAGGTTTTGAATGTAAGTTCGTTAGATTAGAGGTTTTTCCATTTATTTCCCACAACGACATAGACTACATAGTGGTTAACCAGAAAGCTGAAAAACATGAAAGTAACCAGAAGTTGAAAGGTGTGAAGCAAAAATTAAGAAGCAGAAATTAGAAAAGGAAGAAAAGAAACCTGATTCTCACTTTTTGAAGCCTCCTCAACTGCTACCATTTGTATCCTGCAGTTCTTCATCTTCCGGACGGACGGAGTTGAATTGACAAGAGCACATACCTATAATAAGTACATAGCTATAATTAATGCTGGTTAATGAACCCACATCAGGCACTAATACGAGTATTGTTAACCAAAATACACATACAAACAAGAACTGAAAATTAGAAGAGCTTGTAGATTGATTATTGTTAAAAAACAAGCAGGAACATACGCTGGGCGAACTTCCAGTATGAACGTACTACTAAGAACAGATTGCTATACGATACATGTGTCACAGTTGTAATATAGAAGCATTACTAGTCTTTACAACTTCCAGCGTCACAACAATGATCAACATAAATCCGTTCAGCTGTTGAAGACCATGAGAAGACAGAAATGACTTTTGACCCTACAAAAAAAAAGAGAGACTTCAACACTAACACTAGAGGCACATTGAACATAACTTGAAAGGAGTGCATCGTATTAAACAAAAAGCATGGCTTTGGTCACATATTCTGGTTCATTCAGAGGTCTTCTAAACACAAGAGGTAGAGTAGTTACGATTCCAAAACGCATTGCCTTCATTTAGTTCGTCAACATCAGCTAAATTGCAGGGAGCAAATGCACTGTTGATGAACTCTGAATCTATATAAATGTTGGATATTTTGGTCGAGATTGCAGTGCAAAGAAGAGAGATGAACCAGGAGGATGAGTTATATAATCCCAAGTTTAATTTTCGTAAAAAAAATCAGAATATCAAGAAAGTGAACATGTTATAACTTGACATTAAATTTGTGTGAAAGAATCCCAAAGACAATTGTTTATTTCCTCGTTCTTAAGCTTTACCGTGATATTGTCGTAACACCAAAATCACCTAAAGGATCAATTTATCACAACCTTTTAAGGGGAAAAAAAACTAATATTTATACATTAAGGAAACATTGAAATGAACAAGGCATGGTATCACATCACCTATTTATTACCAATTCGGTGCCAGAAAGAAAAGGTCGCAACATATGACATCAACAACACAATAAACAACGTTCCCATCAGAAACTTTTATGTCTACTACGCTGGACCAAATGAAATATTAAAGCCACAGAAATGGTCGAAACATATGACATCAACAACGCAATTAACACAATCTTCCACGACATATTGTTGAAATACAGAATATTAAAGCCACAGACACAAATTCAAACTGGATTTGGAAGACTGATGAAAAAGAAAAAGAAAATGGAAGGAACACAACTTAAACAGAATCGGAATCGGAAAATTTCCGAAGGCATCCAAGCGGCAAACCAAAAACAATTTAAACAGAATCGGAAAATTAAAAAAGAATAGAGGCGGAACCAAATACCTACAAATCGATCCAGGTGATAGCAATGACGGAACAGATTCGGTGAAGCAAGCGATTGGTGGTGCGGAGAGTTTCTGTAGAGGCTACCTGTAGAACGATTTGGCTCTCTCCCAAGACGAAGGACGAAACCCTAAAGGCAGAAAGAATAGAGGAGGCAGCAAGTTATTAGAAAAATGTAGGAAAAGATGTTAAAAAAAGGGGACGAAAAACAGGTGAAAACCACTGGAATATATTGTAGACTAGGGGAGTCCCGCGTGCTCCGCACGCGGGTCGGGATCTTTCCCTACTTAGACTAAGTATATGTTGTAGATAGTAAATAAATGGGTTTTTTTTATACATGTAATAGTTTTCATATTGTATTATATAGGAAATATAGATTTACTTTATAGTACAAAAGGTAATTACTAATATTTTACAATACTAAGAATTTGCTACATATTACATAATTGTAGTATTATACATAATTTACATCCTTGGCAGGAGAAAGTTGGGTTTCACAAAGTGGAGATCTCCAATCTAATTGATCAGTGGTATACAAAATGTAAGTCCCAACCTTATAACTTCTGTATGATAAGAAGCAGTTGGTCTTACAGGAGAGACAACATAATGCACGGAACTGCAGCGGGGATTTCCAGCTTGCACTGGACTTTTGGCACCTCTGATTATTGTTGTCAAAATAAGTATTGAGAATATAACAAGATTTGGTTCCACAAATGAAAAATAAATCATTAATAAACCCTTACCAAAAGGAACCGCAGAAGAACCACCAAACATGAATGACGCCTTACTGATTTGACTCTCCTCCTGGAGTTTCCAAAAGAAACAATACAGCTCTTGATGAAATCTCCAGAAGGAAAAGAAAGCAAATCCAAACAAAAAGACATGAAAAAATTCTGCATATAGTCACACATATGTAAACTTACTTGTATAGTTCTGAATGTTTTTACCTCTACAGGTATGAATGAGCTATTGTGCATTGATATCTTACCGATTGCACAAAGCCCCCAAAGGGTTTAGGAACTGGCTGTATGTGGCGCACATTAAAAGGAATATAGCAACGTATTGTGAGCAAGAATTGAAGTATATCGTTATAACAAAATTCCTAGCATTATAAAAAAAATTGCTAAGTAAATTAATTAATTACCTCGAGGGTCATGGAAGCCTCTCCTGAGAAAAGGCCTCTTATTTTTGGAATGACAAGATTGATGGTTGGGAGAACAACTCTGGCTACTCTCATAATATCATCTTCTGTCAACTTGAAATCATCAACCAATAAGATTAAGAACCCAACTAAATCTACATCAATTGTACATTCACTGACTGAAATAATCCAAAAAATTGCAGCTCTTTTTTAGCCAGAACAATACATGTAGTTGCTAATCCGTTAGACAGTAATTGTTTACTACAATTCTGAAGCACATAGAAAATGCACTAAGCAGTAGTTAAAAATCTGAAGCACATAGAAAAATAAGGATAGCATACAACAAATTCAGATGCCCATACCTTAGTGGTGGGTCTAATTTCAGGGTTTCTAGAGTATTTTAGGTGGTAGAAATCAAGCGAATTCTTCTTTTTCTCCTTCTCTTTAACCAACTTTGCCAGTGAATTTGCATTGTAAATGACCTGCAAAGTTAGCATACAACTTATAGCGTCCCATCAAACAATGACACAAGCTTTCCCCATACTCGATTCAAAAGCGTGTCATCAAGTGAAACAAAGAAGCCGCTCCACTATTAATAACAAAGTGCATAATCAAAAAATGAATACATGTAAACATTAATTGTTATGATTCTGGAAGGCTTGAATGTCATTGTGCAGATGCAGTAGAATGATAATTAATAACTAGCAGTTGTTGAAAAAGCTTTAAAATAGAGCAACACAAAACAGCAACAAACATAACATAGAATAGTGATGTGGCAGAAAAATCAGAGAAAATAACTGGAAAAAAAAATGAAACAGCCTTGGGAAAGTAGGCTTTCTCTGCATGGCAACCGTTAGTGGCAGGGAACGGGATACATATAAGAGTCCATTTGGATCGCCGGGATTAAGGAACATAAATGACTAAGCATATATTACATATGTTTGATCACTACGTAAGCATATATTACATACCCTGTTATGTAAATACGTAGATGACATACCAGAAGCAGGTGAAGGACATTGGTTAAGTAACAAGAAGAGAAGCTCTAGCAATATTTGAAGTCTGAAGGGCAGAGGAAAACTATAGAAGCTTGCAGTATATGAATATGACTGATTAATTATGTTAGAGACAATACTACAAGAAAGATGGAAACAGAGATCTAGATTTTCCACATGCAGAAAGAAAGTATTCGGATGTTATATGATTTCATGAATCTAAATTCCATAACAAAACCAAAGACCTTTTTGGTCTTTCCCGTATTCAAACAACAAAGAGAAGCGAGGGAAATTTTAGAACTGCAGTTGAAGATCAATCACATTGACAGACAATTTATAACATATCAAACAATTGTATATATGCCTGCTGAATTTACTGTGTTGATGCTGACCTTACTCGCTTAGTTGGCCTCGTGTAGAGATCCTTACATAGAACAAGATCTGTCAAAGTTTGAAAGCAGAAATCATTAAGTGAAGAAAACATGTAGTAGCATGCCGTATGGAAGAACATATATTTGAATACCGGTAGTGCAAATGATTCGTTACTTGAGTTTTGAAATAGTTATGCAATTATGTCTTCTAAAGTATTATCAATTTTCTATATTCTGTTTTATGGTGTCAATTCAGTTTTATTATAATTTCTGCAAGTGTAAAGGATTGACTTACTAATTACTGATCCTATGACCTTATGATCCAAATATAGCAACTCTATTTCCCAAATACCCAAAGTCTGATGAGGGAAAGGAAAGGAAGGTAAAAACTTTAACATAATAATAGCCTTGAAGTTGTGAAAGTGAATACATAAATATATATAGTTAAGTGACAGAGGCAACGACATGATACCTTGTATTAAAAGCTTGACTCGACTGGAGACGAGGAATGCGCAGATCGTAGAAGCGATTGTGCCGAAGCAAACTGCTAAATATCAGCAACACAGTAAATGAGTTCCATGTTCGGTTTGTAGTTTAAATTTATATATTTATGTAATAGAAAAAGAGGAAAATTTTAGAAGAGCAAATGCAGAACAATTTTATATCCAAAGCACTGAAATCAAAAATGCAGTTCATTATCTGGTACACTAAGTATTCTAAATTAATTTGGTTCCTTTTTCAGCAAAGAACAGTTTCAAGAATTATGTAACTTGTTCGACATACACAAATTATAAGATTTCTACGTTTGGGCAGAGAAGTCATAGCGGAAGAGTGTAAGAGAAAGGACATTCCCATGATATAAACCACTCCCTATTTAATAGGATCTCAGAACGCATACCACAGTACTTGAAAATATAAGGTTTCCAAATAAAACTACAGTAAGAGCCCAGGAATCTGCACAGAACGATAAAATATATAACAAAATAGCAAGAAATAAAGCTAAAAAAATAATTGCCAAGATAAATTGCTTAATAGCAAGAAATTGCTTAATTCTTCTCCTGTAGAGATTCTTATAGATAAAGAAACCTGTACAAAAACACAATCAGAATCTGGAAAAAATACATAGGAGTCTCTCCGTTAGAGCAAATTAACTGAGTACAACATAGGAAGAAAACAAAGAGAGTCTCACCGATGAGAACAATGTGAAAATTGATTATTACAGTTGTAGAGTTATATATAACTCAGGTACAGATGATGATAAGGTAGAAAATAAAGTGAAGAGAATAAGCCTCACATTTTACTGCACAGATAAACTCACATAAAGGGCACTACACATATAAGGTTAGGTACAAAGTTGCCTCTACATGGATGCCTAACACGTGGAGGCCAACAAAAAATAGAAAGAGGGGAAGAGTGGGAGGAAGAGCTCTGGATGAAAAGAAAAGGTGAAATGGGAAGATAATGATAAGGGTGACATACAAGAAAAGTAGAAAAAGAAGATGTAAACAAACAGGCATTTGTAGAGGATAGAAACTTACCATAGATGTAATGGTTGATTTGTTGTGCGAGAGCACTTGTTCAGAAATGCTTGCTTGTGTGTTGATAAATTGGCTGGCAGAATTGTCCTTACAAAATTCAAAATACTCAAAATCGTCTAAATAAGACCATTGCTCAAAGCATTGAAAGGAATTGCATGCAAAATCAGAACGTTCAATGGAAATATATCACACTAAACCTACAATGAAGTTGCGGTACCCTGATAAAATTGATGCAAAAAATCTCAGGAAGATTAGCCTGCACATACACAAATCTCAGGAAATAGCAGTACAGAATACAGCGTCAAATAATAACTGGGAATAAATCTAAATATGGAAAAATTACATGGTCCTTAATCAACATGAGCTCATATTAAGACTGACATTACCTTGATAAATAATAGGAGTCTACTATAACCATCCTATCTGAAATGGTAAGAGCGTGCCCAGAATTGCATTGAAATAGGTCAAAAAGAACATGTACAAATTGGAAATATACTTAGTCAACAATCTTCTCTCAAGAGTATTCATTCATTACATCATTCATTCATTATATATATTCTTCCGGATGGACGGAGTTGAATTGACAAGAGCACATACCTACCTATAATAAGCCTCCTCATAGCTATAATTAAAACACATGCTGCCAAGAACTGAAAATTGACATTGTTAACCAAAATACACATTCAAACAAGAACTGAATGTGTATATGCAAACAAGAAGTGAAAATTAGAAGAGCTTATTGTTAAAAAACAAGCAGGAACATACATACACCAACCTAGAACAATTCAGACAGCACAAGGGTGTAGCAAGGAGGGCAACTCACCTTTCTGAGCTTCAGCACTTGGCAACCAAATATCCTGTGGTAACTTTCCTAAGATCATAACAACATGAAACTCAAATTACTGCTACATTGGAAAAACACGAAAACAAAACGCCGATTGAAGACCACTGTTTCTAAGTATGCTTGAACAAAATAAGACGAGTAAACCACAGAAACTCAAATTAGGGCTGGGCTGGAACTCTTGATCCGAACCGAATTTGGGATTGTTCCACCCCGGTGCCTAGAACAATTTGGGATGCATCTAACTTATGGATATAGCTTTAAGATAGATCCCAGGTTCGGGATCTTCCTCAAAATCATTATATAGATGAAAGGAAATTAGATCTGAACCTGAGCAGCGAAGAAGACAGTGGTGGTGGTGGTCTTGCCGGATGAACAGTCACGGTGGTCAATGCCATCTTCCATCGCCATGATTAGAGCTCGACCTTTCGTCCTTCCTCTTCTTCTTACATTTCCATGGGATGCCTGAAAGTAATCGTTGACTGAAATTGGGGGCAGCGAACTAGCTAGCTCGCGTAGCCATTAAAGGTCTCGCAGTCCTCTTCGACTCACGGATGAGAGGAGAAAAAAGAGAAGGAGAGAGATCAGGAGAGAGGAGAGCTGTCTGTTGTCGAAACCCTAGAATATACTTAATAGGGATAAAAAGTATAAGAAGAAAGAAATAGAGGGGGGCGAGAATCGAACCGGGGCAGTCGGGGTTGGCAAAATCCTTAAATAACCACTGAGCCAATTTGTTACATTGAAAGTGGCTGCCTAGTCTAATATATATACCATCCCTGTCCTTGGATACTTGAAATTACTTTGCTGTGCACTTGGTTGTTGTTGTTGTGTAAGGTTGAAAAATAGGCGAGAAATGGCATAACTTTTGACTGGACGATCTGTAGAGGTCGTATGAGCAGTCGTTTCGAAGGTGTGAATGCGAACTACAGCGTCGGTATCAGAGTTGAAGTTTCCACGGAACAAGGCCTCGTATAACGGAGGAGAAGCAGCGGAGCACAGCGCGCGCCGGATTTGAAACGCGCGTAACTTTTGCATACGACGTCGGAATGGAGCGTGCGATACACGGTTTCGAAGCTAAGGAAAAGACGGAGCTATCCTTAGGGTCCGGAGGGCCCTAAAGGCACTCGTTCTGCGAAAAAAGGTCGTTTGAGCCTCCAAATCCGCGTTTCTAAGCCGGACAACAGGCAATTAAAAACGTTTTGAGCGCTTCGAACTTACCCGGATCGACGGTATTGATTCGTACGATTTATATAGCTGCGGTTTGGGTTGAGAGCTTCGAAACGAATGGTCATACACTCATACGTATAGGTTTTCTTGATTTTCTCCAAACAGATTTGCGTTTATTCGTTATATTTTCTATGGAAACAGACCTATATACTATAGTATTTCATTATAGTTACACTTATATACTATAGTATTTCATTAAATTTCCTATAGATACACTTATATACTATAATATTTCATATAGTTACACTTATGTACTTTAGTATTTCATATAGTTATACTTATGTACTATAGTATTTCATTATATTTCCTATAATTAACTTATATACTATAATATTTCATATAGTTAAACTTATATATTATAGTATTTCATATAGTTACACTTATGTACTATAGTATTTCATAGTATTTCGTATAGTTACACTTATATACTATAGTATTTCATATAGTTACACTTATATACTATAGTATTTCATATAGTTACACTTATGTACTATAGTATTTCATATAGTTACACTTATGTACTATAGTATTTCATTAAATTTCATATAGTTACACTTATATACTATACTATTTCATATAGTTACACTTATATATTATAGTATTTCATTAGAGGGTCGTTTGAGTGTCCAAATCTGCGTTTATAAGCCGAACAGTAGGTAAAATGAATGGCATACGATTTATAGTATTGACGGTATTGATGCATACGATTTATATAAAATGTGGTTTGGATTGAGAGTTTCGAAACGAATGGTCATATGTTCTCGATTTCTCGTATCCGAATTGATGATAATACATATATACGAATTTTGGTTTGGGTTGAGAGCATCGAAATGAATGGCATACGTATTCCTTGTAAAGCATGAAAACAAACGTTTTTAGC